>CM033713.1:40076832-41276832 GCA_019671005.1 Hibiscus mutabilis | reverse complement strand
AAGTTTAAAAGTTGAAGGAAAATTTCTAAAGATGTTAAAAATAAATGAATGGTTTATTTGTACATGAATTTTTGTACAAAAGTAGTGACTAAAATGTCACTTTTATGAAGTTGAGGGACTAAAAAGGAAATAGTCCAAAATAAGTAATTAATTATGGAAAATTGTTCAAAAATGGATTTGAACAATTGTTTAATGTTCAAAATGGTCACTAAAGACCTAGGGACCATTTCGGCAATGATGTAAAATATTAGAGAAATTTTCAGAAAAATTCTATATTCGAATAGTTATGTTTAAGAATCAAATTAGTAATGTTAGATTTAAGCCAAATACGATAATGATAATGTATATGTTCGATTGGTCTTATACAGTTCTAAAAGAGATCGAAAGAGAACCAGTGATAAAAAGAAAGATAAGAACCTCGAGTAAGCTTAGTGAGGCATAATATTCATGGCCCAGGTGAGCGCATTTATATGTTTTAAATTGCAATTGGGAAGACTAGCGAATAGTCGACCCTAATTTAAAAATAGTATTGTCTTATATATATATATATATATTGAGCTTCTGCATGTTGCAATAAAGGTAGATTAAATAGAATATGAAGTATGAATTATTATTCTGAGAAATGATGATGAATTATGTTTGCCATGACCAATTATATTGAAGTATGAGATATGAAATGTTTATTTATATGATGATCTATGTTTACCATGAACATTTATGATGAAGCATGAAACATGAAATGTCTATTTATATGATTAATTATGATGATTTATGATTACCATGAACAATTACGATTAAATATAAATATGAATTTCCTATCTATATGATTAACGATAATTGATTGGTAATTAAAGAAATTCCTAAGTATTGAGTATGAGAGTCCGTGGTATAGTTGGCATGCCATAGAGTCTTTAGCAGCTGCACCCTTATGTTCAAGTCATTAAACAGAAATTGTGTCAAAATGATTGTGTCACAC
Organism: Hibiscus mutabilis; assembly: GCA_019671005.1. Lineage (NCBI taxonomy): Eukaryota > Viridiplantae > Streptophyta > Magnoliopsida > Malvales > Malvaceae > Hibiscus > Hibiscus mutabilis. The sequence continues at coordinate 41,275,856 of CM033713.1, read as the reverse complement.
TGTAGACTCTCTAGGTGAATGCTGGAAAAAGTGACAAAAGATATATGTTGGAAAAGTATGAAAAACGTGCCAAGATAAGTCTTTGCGTGCAAGTATACATAGTCTGCAAGTAATACAGCTGGTAAGCTGATTATCGATCCCACAGAGATTGTCTTTGAATTCAATTGCTTTGATTGTTACTTGCTTTGAGAAAAAATGATTTAATTTAGAGTTGATTTTGGAAAATAATAAAAAAGTAAAGGAATGAAACTAAAGTAAAGACGTTGGCAAGAAAGGTGCTTTAATGATTGATGAGCGTTGGCAGGGAATGCCTGGTTTTCACGCTTTCCATGCCGTGCCAGCCTTTAATAACAACCTGTCTTGGCATTGTTTACCGAGCAGATTCTAAATTAGCAAAGCCTCTCTCGATGGTCATTGCCCTAAATTGATCATGTAAAACCCCTATATCTCTATAGTGCTTGTTTTTAAATAAACCAATTTGATTAAAATCAAATCTATACTCCTATGGGGTAGATTTCGCACCCGAGGTAAGTTCATCTACTTGAACGACTTCTCTCAAAGCTTCTCTCCTCAATATTCAACAACTTATTCATTGCCACCCCAAGTCTGTTAAGATATTGAGGAGCAATAGGCCAACAGTGCCAACTCTCGCTTGGTATAGTATTTAGGAAATATTAAAGTGTGTCGAATAGTGAAAACATTGCCAAGGCATATTTATTATTAAAAACTAAAACATAAAAATAGCGTTCAACGAAACATCCCCCACCAACTATTAAATTAGTTCATGGTGAGGTATTTAACCAACAACCCATAAACGTTTTCACAATACATCATCATTAAAAACAAAGTAAAATAGCTTGAAAGAGAGATTGGGCTAGAAGAGGTCTCTCGATGCAGCCCTTCAAGATCCAGGCTTCTCGGCCAAGCTGGTCAGACCACCCTTGCTAGGTGCAGCCGGTTGTCAATCGTCGCACACCAACTCCTCACGATCCAATCTTCTCCCCAAAGTCTAGCTTGGTTGGTGTTTAAATAGGCATGTGGGGAAGGGATATGATGAGCTCCTCAGTTGATCAGGCTAGGGCTGACGTCATACTACCAACGCTGCCTTGGCGTCCAAGCTTGGCATGAATCTGCCAACAAGACTTGGCACCATCTTATCCACTATTTTTTTGAGATTGGTCCAATTGCTATCTTTTCGGAGCCTGATCATTTCCTATTTTTTCGGGGTCCAACAGCTTCTTGGCGTGGCATTAAGTTCACTTCTCTGCCAACCGACGCTTGGCATTGTCTGATCCATCTATGCCAACAACAATCAACATTCTCTCTAGCACTCCTTCTTGTGTTGCTTTTCTGGACCAAATCATATGCCAAACCTGCAAAATTTTCAACAAAACAACCCTTCATACTGGCATAAATATGAAGAAATGCACACCCCCAAACCTGAGATGTGCATTGTCCCCAATGCAGGAAATAACACATATATACAAGAAAAATAAAATAAAATAAAATAAAATGGATGATCATGTAAATGCAATGGAACGAAATGTAAAGGAGTTTAGGAAGAAGATGACTCCCCTTCGGAGACTATTTACCGTGCGGCACGGGTTTTTCTTCTTACAAAAGGCCCACGATCATGGGCCATGTGTTTCTTCCTTTTCAGGCTCAATTTTGAAGCGGCAGTGGAGGCTCCAACTTCCTCCTTTTCCTTGGCAGGCTCTGATGCAACAGGTGCATCGGTGGCATCAGATGGCATGTGTAAAGCAGGTGTCACTGGCGACTTGGCTTTGGCAGACTTGGCATTGGTTTCCTTTGATTCAGATGAAGAATCAAAACTGGCAAACTCGACTTGAACTGGAGACAACGGGACTATGGCATCAGACAGGGTATGAACTGGACTAGCTGGCATGGCATTATCACTGACAGAGAGCTCGGAAGGGAAGTCTGGAAATTTTGGCACAAAATCAATTGATAATTTTGTAAGAGCCTCCTTGATCGCCGCATCCTTGGCCTGGATGTAGTGTCTCATCTTATCAATGAGCTCCTCAGCCTTTTCCAGGTTTTGGAGAGTAATCTCTTGGCGTTGGTGAATTTGGGACAGCATTGCCAGTGAACTGTCTGGCACAATTTCTGGCATGGTTGCTGGCACAGCCTTTGACTCCTTGGGCTTTGGCGTAGGTGCCCTTGCATTTCCCTTGCCCTTGTCTTTGGGCTCGGCAGCAACTATATTTCTCTATATAGTAGCAGTAATCGTTGTTCCTTTGATCATTTGCCCTTTATCCGTATCAAGCCTTGGCACATCATGGAACATACAAATGTTAGAAATCAACAAAGGGAAAAACAAGCTGCCAGCACCTTTCACTGTGCACTTGTAGGTTTCCTCAATAATGAGCTTTCCAACATTGATTTTACGCCCCATAACAATAGAGTGCAACAGGATCATCCTTTCTTCCGACACAGTCTTATTATGGGATGAGGGCATCAGATTCGCCTTGAGAAAGTGATTCCATCCTCTCCATTGGGGCTTCAATGCCAGCCTTTTCACCGTACGGTGCCCTTTGGATGACACTATCCATGACGTGCCAGGCTCACACAGATCTGCCAGCAGCCTTTTTCTCTTGGCAGCGTTCATTGACTCAGCGTACTCGAAATACTCATCATCTGCACCATCTAACTCAAACATATTATTGATATCCCCTTCATCAAAATGAACACATTTACCTCTAATCATCAAGAATGACGAATCCTTGGTCACAAGGTGCGCATAGAATTCTTGGACGATTGTCGCATAGACCTCCCCTTTTTGCTGGCAAAATTGAGTCCATTTGTGCAAGTTAATCGTAAACATGACTTTCGGAGGGAAGCCATTGTTCGTCTCTATGTTGAGGTCGAAGTGCTTCCCATAGCAAAAACTCCTCGAGGCAAAATTGGATTCGAACTTTTTCTCGATCTCCTCGTTGAAGAATCGCTTGAAGGAAGTAGAGGAAGAAGCCATTGAAACTCGTTGAAGAAACTTGAAACGGTGATGAAGAAAAAGGATGATTTGGATTTTTTACTTGCTTATCGAAAGGAAAGTAAAAAGTGAGAGAGTTGTTTGGGTTTCTTTTAACTGGCTAGGTGAGAAAGTGAAAGGTTTTGGGTTGGTTGAGTGTTTTAATGGGAGTAGTAATTAGGGATAATGATGAGAGAGAAAAAGAATTAATTTTTTTAAAAAAAAGAAAAGAAAGTGGTGGAATGATAAGGTGATAGGTGATAAGATAGGGTAAGGATTGGAGTGATAAGGTGATTGATTTGAAATTTAATTTCCAACCAAAATTTTGGGTGGCTAGGGTTTAAAGTCAAATAAAAATAACTCTCTTATTTTACTGGGCTGATAAAACTAGGGTTTTATTTCTCTTCCTTCTATATTTTGCACCGCTACATGCCAAGCGACCCTGGCAGTGTTCCTGGCATAATGAATCTGTACAAGTCAAAGGAAAACCTTTCAACACAGTAAAGGAATAAAAACTTGAAACTTAAAAAAGAAAGAAAAACAATTAAAAACCTAAACAAAGAAAAACACTAACCTAATATTTACAAAAGCTCAAATCTGATGGTGTTTTCAAGTTACCTCTGCCAAGTAGATCACCTCTTTGGCCTTGCTCTGATCACCTTCCATGTAGTGCTTTAAACGTTGACCATTCACCTTAAAGATTTCTCCCGTCTTCAAGTTCTTAATATCCATAGCTCTATGAGCATAGGGCTTCACAACTTTATAAGGGCTCGTCCATCTCGATCTGAGTTTCCCTAGAAATAACTTAAGCTGTGAGTTGAATAACAAAACACGTTGGCCTACCTCAATCTTTCTTGGCATTATCCTACTATCATGCCAATGTTTTGCCTTTTCCTTGTAGATCCTGGTGTTCTCATAGGCTTGTGTTCTAAATTCCTCCAACTCATTTAGGTCTAGTAACCTCTTTTCTCCAGTAGCTCTCCATGCCATGCCAAGTGTTCTGATGGCCCAGTAAGCTTTATGCTCAAGCTCCGCTGGCAGATGGCATGGTTTTCTGAAAACAAGTCTAAATGGTGACGTACCCAAAGAGGTTTTAAATGCGGTCCTTAGGTTCACAAGGACTCGTCTAGCCTCAAGGACCGGTCTTTCCTTGATGGATTAACAGTCTTCTCTAGAATGTTTTTAATCTCCTTATTTGAAATCTCAGCTTGCCCATTCGTTTGTGGATGATATGTCGTGGCAATTCTCTACTGTATACCATACCTGCACAAAGCTTTAGAAATTAGATTATATTTAAAATGGGTGCCCTCATCGTGAATAATCACTCTAGGGGCACCAAATCTAGTAAAAATGTGTTTGTGCAAAAACTTGGCAACAACCTTGGCATCGTTTGTTGGCAGAGCCACAACTTCTACCCACTTAGATACGTAGTCAACAGCCACAAAAATGTATACATTGCCAAACGAGGGTGGAAAAGGACCCATAAAGTCTATCCCCCATACATCAAATAAATCAACATGCATAATGTTCTGGAGCGGTAGTTGGTGTCTGCTAGAGATGTTTCCTGTCCGTTGGCATCAATCACATGCCTTGGCATACTCATGGGCATCCTTGTATAGTGTGGGCCAAAAGAATCCTGACTGCAGTACCTTTGCAGCAGTCTTTACCCCAACAAAGTGACCTCTATATGGTGCGGCATGGCATAGATGCAATATGTTATGCTGTTCTTCCTCGGGCACACACCGGCAGATCACTTGATCGGCACACTATTTGAACAATATTGGCTCATCCCAATAGTATTGCCTGACTTCCAGCAGAACCTCTTCTTGGCATTGTACGCCAAGTCTGGTGGCAGAATATTACTTACCAAGTATTTGACAATATCGGCATACCATGGCTTGGCATTAACTGCAAGCAAATACTCGTCAGGAAATTCATCTCTTATAAAGTTGGTCTTACCATCTTCAAGATGACGTTCTAAACGTGAGAGATGGTCAGCTACTAAATTTTCACTGCCCTTTTTGTCTTGAATCTCAAGGTCAAATTCTTGAAGTAAGAGTGTCCATCGGATTAGTCTGGGCTTGGCATCCTTCTTTGCCAAGAGATACTTCAATGCCGAATGATCTGTAAAAACCATAGCCTTGCTACTAATTAAATAAGATCTAAATTTGTCAGAAGCAAATACAACCGCAAGAAATTCTTTCTTGGTCGTAGAGTAATTCAGTTGTGCTTCGTTCAAGGTTCGGCTGGCATAGTAGATGGTATGGAAAACCTTGCCATGCCTTTGTCCCAAGACTGCTCCAACGGCATAGTCGCTGGCATCGCACATGAGCTCAAAGGGCTCATTCCAGTCCGATGCCACAACTATAGGGGCATTGATCAACTTTTCTTTAAGTTCCTGAAATACTCTCAAACAAGAATCGTCAAATGCAAACGTGGCATTATGTTCTAACAACAAGCATAAAGGTTTTGCAATTTTTGAAAAATCTTTAATAAAACATCAGTAAAAATCGGCATGTCCTAAAAAGCTCCTTATACCTTTAATACTCGTTGGAGGTGGTAGCTGCTTAATTACCTTAACTTTTTCTTGATTGACCTCTAACCCTCTCTCAGTTACCTTGTGCCCGAGAACGATGCCCTCCTTCACCATGAAGTAGCATTTCTCCCAGTTTAACACTAGGTTTGTCTCTATGCATCTCTTCAAGACTTGCTCCAAAATCTAAAGACATTCCTCAAATGTTTTGCCAAACACTAAGAAATCATCCATGAACACTTCCATGTTATGCTCGATCATATCAGAGAAAATGGACATCATGAAACGTTGAAACATTGCTGGTGCATTAAATATGCCGAATGGCATCCTTCTGAACGTAAACGTCCCATATGGGCACATGAATGTAGTCTCCTCTTGATCATTAGGGGCGATGGCAATCTGATTATAACCTGAATAACCATCCAAAAAACAATAGAAAGCTTTACCTGCCAACCTGTCTAGCATCTAGTCAATGAATGGTAATGGGAAGTGGTCCTTCCTCGTGGCATTGTTCAGCCTCCTATAGTCCATGCACACTCCCCATCCTGTGATAGTTCTGGAGGGGATTAACTCAGCTTCACTATTTTGTACCACGGTCATACCACCTTTCTTTGGCACGCATTGCACCGGGCTAACCCAAGAGCTATTGGAAATGGGATATATAATCCCAGCATCAAGCCACTTTATGATCTCTTTTTTCACTACCTCTTTCATGCTTGGGTTTAGCCTTCTTTGGCCTTCAATGGTCTTGCCATAGTACTCCTCTAAAATAATCTTGTGCATGCAAATTGTTGGGCTAATACCTCTGATGTCTGCCAAGGTTCATCCTAATTCTCGCTTATGATCACGTAATATTGCCAACAATCTTTCCTCTTGATCATTAGTGGGACCAGTGGCAATGATCACCGATAGAGTTGTGTGTTCACCTAAGTAAGCATACTTCAAGTGATCTGGTAGTGGTTTTAGTTCCAACGCTGGTGGCTCCTCAATTGATGGTCTAGGTGCCTTGATTTCTCTATCGGCCAACCGTAGTGGCTCAAAATAACTCGCCTCCTCAACCTCCGAGACTGATTCTTCTGGTTCCTCAAACAGTTCAGCTATGCCATCAAAGTTGCTGGCATCAAATTATGTATCCTGGAATAACTGTGCCGTGTCCAAAGTGTAAATGGACTCTATCATATCCTCTGCTTGGCACTCATCAGATTTATCTACACATTTCAAAGTTTGAAACACATTATATGTAACTTGCTGGTCATTCATGTGCATTGTTAGTTCCCCTTTATGAACATCAATCAAAGCCCTACCCATAGCAAGAAAATGTCTCCCCAAAATAATCGGGACATTAATATCAGCCTCATAACCCAAAATGATAAAAGTAGCTGGAAAAATAAATTTGTCTACCTTTACCAACACATCCTCAATCTTACCCTTGGCGATCTACCAGCTGAAGTGTCACCGTGGTAGGTCTTGTTTCTATGCCAAGCTTCCGAAAAACAGACATTGGCATCAAGTTAATGCTGGCTCCTAGGTCACACAATGCTTTGCCCATTAATTTGTTGCCAATAGTGCAGGGAATAGTGAAACTTCCCGAATCTTTCAGTTTTGGTGGTAAATAGTTTAGGATCATGGCACTGCATCCTTCAGTCAGAGCAACAGTTTCAAAGTCTCCCAACTTCTTCTTCTTAGACAGGATGTCCTTCATGAATTTGACATAGTTGGGCATTTGCTCAAGGGCTTCTACCAATGGAATGTTGATTTGCAATTGCTTAAGAACCTCCAAGAAGCGCTTGAACTGTTGATCTTGCTTATGCTTTTGAAGTCTTGCTGGAAATGGTGATGGCGTATAAATCTATACCGGCATTGCTGGCTTTGCCAACGCAGTGCTGGCACCAGTCTATTTGGCATCGGTGCTGGTATTGATTTTGGCATCAGTATGTTGTCTGGAATCATCTGCTTTTGTTTCCTCTTTCTCTGCTCCTTTGGGATCATCTGCTGGCACATACTTCTCAACTTGGTAATTGTTGCGCGTAATAAGTGCTACGCAAATGTGCAAGTATACACGTCGCAAGTTATAGTATAAAAGAAAAGATGAATTCAAATGAGAGAGAGAGATAGGCCAGGTTATCGTGAGTTGAGGTGTGATAGCCGATTGGATCGTCTTAGTAAAAGAGTGCACGGGCAACTTAGTTGCCGTGGCAACTTGCACAACGGGGTTGCCTTGGCAACTAATCGATGGTTGCCTGGGCAACTAGTTGGGCAACTACTTGGGCGTCTGGGCAGCAACTTCAAGGTTCGGCGGAGCGTTCTTCAATGGTTTCTTCTTATCCCTAAGTCGAAACTCTAGCTACTTGTGCATGCCTTGATAATATATCCCTACGTGAATCAAGGGTGAACAACAACCAATCTTGCGCTCCTCTTAGCCGTTGAAATCCTTAACTTATTCCTAAGCCGGATTAATCTTCACCATCATTGGATTGAATAAAGATCATATTCATTCGTTTCTTGAATCTAACTCTCCCGATATTAGATAAATGGATAAAATCACGAGATCCTCTCCCAATTCACTTGCAAACAAGAATAAGAACCAAGAATGAATAAACCTTGAAATAGAAAAGTGCAAACTCTTATTACCTAAACAAAAACCAATAGTTTCTCACAACCACAAAACACAATAACCATAGCCAAGTAAATTTAGTTCATGGCTAGGTTCCAAAGAAACACAAGATAAACAATCCCTAGCATGAACCCAATCGAACAAGGAAGAAAAGATGAAGCTTGTCGAAAATTCCCCTTTGCTTCCTCTCTTGGTCTTGTCGAAATTCCCTCTTGCTCTCTCTATGCATCTTGTCGAAATCTCCTTGATATTTATAGGGCTAGGCCAAAGTCCTTCTTTGAGGAGGAGTTGGAATTAAATTATCTTTAAAGAATATAATTCTTTATTATAATTTTATTCCTATTAGAACTTCTCCTATCTTCTTGGAATTTAAGTCTTCTTTAATCTCTGCATGGCAATCAAATTCCTTTGGGCTTGGGCCTTGCTCCATGTCATCTTGGGCTTGTAAAGTCATTAATTTCGACATCCCTATTGCATTTTGTCTTTGTCGACAAATGCCATGGCAACTGCTCAGCGTCTCCTTCATGCATTGCCCTGCAACTAGCTCGGCATATCCTTCATGCATTGCCACGGCAACTAGCTCGGCATTGCTTTGGCAAGTGATCCTGCACATACACACACAAAAACACTCCAAAGCAGCATCTATTTCCACAAAAATCACCAAGTTATGTAATCAAGCTCAACGATTGAAGGAAACATGGATTAATGCATGAATGACTAACTATGCAACTAATATGAGCCTAAGTCTAACAATAATATGAGTAAAAAGGGTAAGAAAAATAGTACTTTTGAACACTTATCACACCCCCAAACTCGAACTATTGCTTGTCCTCAAGCAATGCAAACTCATAATTACCTGCCAAGACTTCAATTTTCACAAACTTAGCTTTGAACTTGATTTCAATTCTCTGAACCGGGGCACAAAGTATGATTGGCTTTTTATTTTTCAGAAAACTGAGGAATTACTCGGAATCAAACTATAATGCTTTTGAGTGTGTGCGGAGTTGTGTGCAAGTTGATTTTTTGGATTCTATGCAAACAATAGGTTTTCAAATTACTTCATTGGGTTTTTTTAACATGTTTTAACTAGAGCCAGTGTTGGGCACCTCTAGTATTTTGTTTTTAGTTTTCTTAAGTTAAATTAATCGACTAGAGCCGGTTTCGAGCACCTCTAGTTTTAAAAAAAAATTTAACGCCTCCTAGAGCCAGTTTCGGGCACCTCTAGTGATCAATTTTTTTAGCACATGCTAGAGCCAATTTCGGGCACCTCTAGCATTCGTCCAATTTTTATTCTAATCCCCCAATTTGTTAATTATCAACCTAAATTCACTAGAATTCCTTAAATCAATCAAACCACAACAGTGTTTCATCAAATTTAGCATCATAGTAAAATTCTAAGTTTTTCCATGGTTATCCTAGAATAAAAATTCTATCAGTTAAGTGCATTGGCAAAGTCATCATCGAATATTCATCAAATTTAAGCAATTCTTGTTTCAATTAACGGCATGGCAAGCAATTTATGTATCCTAAATGTAATACTTAAGATTAATGTAACTAAACATGGTAATTACTAATAACAATCCCCCCCCAAACTCAAGTGAGGCATTGTCCTCAATGCATGCATAAAAATAACGAAAAATAAAAATGCATACGAGGACTTACTCTGAGAGTTCGTCATCGTAGATGATTAGTTTCCTTCTAGTTGGCGTCTTGATTTTCTTGCTTGAACGCGATGGTTGTTTTCTTGTTGCCGGTGGTGGAATCGATCCTCGTACGGGGTTGTCCTCATCATCCTCTTCATCAATGTCAATGGCTTTTCGCTTGGAGGATTCAATTGGTGCGGTCTTTATTGGTTCAATGGAGGACTCGTCCGAATCTGAAAAATCAAAAAATGATTCTGTAGGAGTTGATTCGGGCATAGGTGCTTTACCTTTGGCTTTTGCAGTGGTTGCCGTGGCGTCAGCTTCCTTGGTTGCCGTGGCGACTGCTTCATTGGTTGCCGGGGCAAAAATCTCGGCGGGAAAGATTGGGAACGGCACACGATTGTCCGGGTACTTTTCTAGGATGACTTGGGTGATGGCATTGTTGTGCTCCTTCATGTACCGTATGAACATTAGTTGCCGATCTTCAATTTGCCTTAGGCGGCTTGCCAATGGGTGCAAAAGTGCTTCAAAGTGTCCCGGGATTAATGGCCGAGTTGCCCTGGCGTTAGGTGCTTGGGCATTAGGGATTGTCGCGGCGGCAGGGGTTGCCGTGGCAATTGGAGGCCTTGAAGAATCTCCTGGTGCCTCTCCCATTAGCTTCCGGATTAGTGCTTGATTCCAACCAGACTTGGGTAGGGCCTTTTCATCGGTGGACTCACTCGGGACATGCATCTCCTTGCAAAGATTAGAAATTAAGCAAGGGAAGAAAAGAAAACCCTTATCTTTTGAGCTGCATACAAAAATCTCATCACAAATAATTTTTCCAATGTTAATGATGCGATTATGCAAAATAGAATGTATGAGCAAAAGACGTGGTATATCAACGGTAGTATTGTGTGTGGAGGGCATTAAAGAAGTTTTAACAAACTTATTCCATAATTTTGCCTCGGCTTTAAGCCGAAGGCGATTTACCGTGCCCTTGTATTTACCGTCGTTCCAATGAGTTCTCGGTTGAGTGAGTTCTTGAAGCACCTTGTCGAGTTGCTTGGGATTGATTTGGTCAACGAAGGCTTGATGCTCGTCCTTCTCAATGTAAAGTCCGTAAAAGGTGTTGATGCTTTCGGGACTTATAAGTATGGCCTTGTCACGAACAAAAACATAAGGATTATTCGGGTTAGGTGAGTGAGCATAGAATTCTCTTACCCATGAGATGTTGCCCGGTTCCAGTTGATGGCAAAAGATTTGCCACTTTTGATGTGCAATCCTCTTGAAGATGAATGGTTCAAGGCCGAAATCTTGATGAGAGTTGGAGTATTCAAAGCCTTGTTCTTCATGAATCTTCCGGCTTTCAAACTTGGATTGAAATCTTTCTTGAACCGCCGGTGTAGCAAACTTCTTGTATCTTGGTTCTTTGGAGGAACTTGGATGAACTAAAAGTTTAATCTTGGATGCCATGTATGATCTTGATTGTGAGTAAAAACAAAGAAAAGAAAAGAAACTAAAAAGTTGCAAGATAGAAAGTAGGAATAGGTTAAGGGTGATGGGTTTTATAGAAAAGATAGGTGGTTGGGATTGGGGGAAAATGAAAAAGGGTTTAGGGTTTGGTAGGAATTTTTGACAAAGGGGTTTTGGTTAGGATGAATTGGAGGCTTTATATAAGCTTTAGATTCAGCCCCTTAGTTTCCTTGTTGAAGATGTTTTCCTACTTGGTTTAGAATTCCTTCTTTATCTTGAACTTCTTTTCCTACAATTCAAAAACAAATCAAATAAGGATTAAAATTAAATATAAACTAATAGAGAAAATAAATAAAGATGTTTAATAGGATTCTTAAACTTGAATAAAAAAAATCTATCCTAAAACTACTAATAATCGAGAAAAAAATAAAAAAAATCGGAAAAAATAAAATACTTAAATAGTTGAAAAAATAAAAATAAATAAAAATAAAAAATAAAAATATAAAAAGGGAGAGCATGCTCATGCATCTCCTAAATTGACCACTTCCTTGTTACGTTCCACATGGGCACCATTGTAGTGCTTCAATCTTTGTCCATTAACTTTGAATTCATGGTTGTCAGAGATGGACTTGATTATCACGGCACCATGGAAGAATGGTTTGACGACTTCAAATGGTCCCGACCATCTTGATTTTAGCTTTCCCGGGAAAAGTTTTAACCGAGAATTGAATAGGAGAACTAGTTGCCCTGGCGTGAATTGTCGTGGCAATAGTTTCTTGTCATGCCATCGCTTTGTTTTCTCCTTGTAGATTCGTGCATTGTTATAGGCGAGTGCACGGAATTCTTCTATCTCATTGAGATCCATCAAACGCTTTTGTCCGGCACTTTCCCAATCCATATTCACGGTCTTGATTGCCCAGTATGCCTTGCGCTCGATTTCCACCGGTAGATGACATGTTTTACAATAGACAAGTCGAAAGGGGGACATACCTAAGGGTGTTTTGAATGCAGCGCGATATGCCCAAAGTGCGCCATCTAGTCTTAATGACCAATCCTTCCTTGAGGGATTTACAACTTTCTCGAGTATACCCTTCAATTCCCGGTTGGAAATTTCTGCTTGCCCGTTGGTTTGTGGGTGATATGCCGTGGCGATCTTGTGTGATATGCCGAAGCGTTGCAACATCTTGGCAATTAGTCTGTTGTCAAAATGCTTGCCCCCATCACTGATAATTGCTCTCGGCATCCCAAACCGTGTAAATATGTTTTTCTGCAGGAATCGTTGCACGGTCTTGGAATCGTCGTTGGGAACTGCAGCTGCCTCTACCCATTTAGACACATAGTCGACGGCGAGTAAGATGTAGAGGTTGTCGAATGAAGATGGGAAAGGTCCCATAAAATTGATCCCCCATACATCGAACAGTTCCACCTCGATGATGTTCTAGAGTGGCATCTCATGTCGTCTAGAGATATTGCCCGTCCTCTGGCAACGATCACATTGCTTGTAAAAGTCTTGGGCATCTTTGTACAATGTTGGCCAATACAAACCGGATTGCAAGACTTTGGCCGCGGTACGAGTTCCTCCAAAATGTCCTCCATAGGGTGAAGAATGGCATTGCCGGAGTACATTCTGTTGCTCTTCTTCAGGGACACATCGGCGTATAACCTGATCTGCACATTGTTTAAACAAAAGAGGCTCGTCCCAAAAGTAATGCTTAGCATCATGGCGGAACCGCTTCTTCCCTTGGTGAGTAATGCCATAAGGAAAAATACCACAAACAAGGAAGTTAACTAAATCCGCGTACCAGGGTATTGCCGAGGCATGTGCCGTCGTGGTGACTGCTCCCAAGATTGTCGAGGCGTGCGCGTCAAAGACTGCTGCGGCGTCGAGAGTTGCCGAGGCGTGTCCATCCATGGTTGCCGAGGCGTCATGGGTTGCCGAGGCATCTAGGGTTGCTGAGGTGTCAAGGGCTGCCGAGGCGTTGAGGGTTGCCGAGGCAATTAGAATTTGTTCATCCGGGAATGCATTGCATATCTCTAGATCCGCGTCCTCCTCCCTATTGCGTTCCAAACGTGATAAGTGATCGGCCACTTGATTTTCTGTTCCTTTCCTGTCCTTAATTTCAATATCAAATTCTTGTAAAAGTAATATCCAACGAATCAAATGAGGTTTAGCATCCTTTTTAGCAAATAAGTATTTGATTGCCGAGTGGTCCGTATGAACGATTACCTTTGTACCAATTAAATAGGATCGGAACTTGTCAAATGCGAAAACTACAGCTAGTAACTCTTTCTCCGTTGTTGTGTAATTCACTTGAGCACCATTAAGAGTTTTACTAGCGTAGTATATCACATGGAAGGTCTTACCTGTGCGTTGGCCTAGGACTGCTCCTACCGCAAAATCACTTGCATCACACATGAGCTCAAAAGGTAGCGTCCAATCTGGTGGAACGACAATGGGTGCCGAGGCAAGCTTTTTCTTTAGGGTTTCGAATGCTTGAGTGCAAGAATCATCAAAATAGAAGACTTTATCCTGTTCAAGCAGATTACACAAAGGTTTAGTGATTTTAGAAAAATTATGAATGAACCTCCTGTAAAAACCTGCATGTCCGAGAAAACTTCGAATTCCTTTAACCGAATTTGGTGGGGGTAATCTCTCGATCACGTCCACCTTGGCTTTGTCTACTTCAATTCCCTTGGATGAAATCTTGTGGCCGAGCACTATTCCTTCATCTACCATAAAGTGGCATTTCTCCCAATTGAGGACTAAATCCGTTTCTTCGCATCTTGCCAACACCCTCTCTAAATTGCCGAGACAGCCGTCGAAGTCATTACCAAAAACTGAAAAATCATCCATGAAGATCTCAATGAAGTCTTCGACCATGTCTGAAAAGAGTGCCATCATGCATCTTTGGAAGGTTGCCGGGGTGTTACACAATCCGAACGGCATCCTTCGAAAGGCATAAGTACCGTAATGGGAAGTGATCTTTCCTAGTGGCTTTGTTTAGCTTTCGATAGTCCATACAAACCCTCCAACCGGTCACAGTCCTGGTTGGGATAAGTTCATTATTTTCATTGCTTACCACTGTTATACCTCCCTTTTTCGGTACGAATTGTACCGGACTTACCCACGTACTATCAGAGATAGGGTATATAATGCCGGCGTCAAGCCACTTGATGATTTCTTTCATTACAACCCCTTTCATGGCATGATTCAGTCTCCTCTGGGCCTCAATTGAAGGTTTGTGATCATCTTCCAACAAGATCTTGTGCATGCACACCACCGGGCTAATTCCCTTCAGGTCGGCAATTGTCCACCCTATTGTCTTTTTGTGTAGCTTCAACATCTTGATCAGCTTCTTTTCCTGCTCAGGCTGTAACTTAGAAGAAATAATTACAGGCAAAGTATTATCGGTCCCTAAGTATACATATTTTAGTTGCTCTGGCAATTGTTTTAACTCAAGAATTGGTGGTTGTTCAATAGAGGGTTTTTCGAGCTTACCTTTCTTACCTGAGTAGTCCAGTGGTTCAAAGTATGTACCTGGTCGGTTGACTAGCCAATTTGCCTCTTCTGGTTGTTCCTCATCGACCGGTTCTTCATACTCCTCATGTTTCTCTTGGTCGGCAATGTAGTTGCCGAGGCAACTAAATTCCTCATCGAAGTTAAACTATGCCGTGGCATGAAGTAGTTGGCATTCTTCTGGATCATCGACATGCCTTAGTGTTTGGAACACATTTAGTTTAACTTGCTGGTCATTCACCCTCATTGTGAGTTCTCCCTTTTCAACATCAATCAAGGTTCTCCCTGTCGCTAGGAATGGTCTCCCGAGAATGATAGGTGCATGCTCATCTGCTTCACAATCCAAAACAATAAAGTCAGCGGGAAAAATGAATTTATCAACTTTGACCAGTATGTCCTCGATTTTTCCCTCTGAATGCACATAGGATCTGTCGGCTAGCTGCAGCATGACTGTTGTAGGTCTTACCTTCCCGATTCCTAGTTTTTGGAAAACCGATATCAAGTTTATGCTAGCCCCAAGGTCGCATAATGCTTTCCCGACATAGTGATTTCCAATGGAACAGGGTATTGTGAAACTTCTGGGATCCTTCAACTTGGGTGGCATACGATTGTGCAACATTGCCATGCATCCCTCTGTCGCGACAACTGTTTCAAACTCTCCTAGCCTTGTTCTTTTGGACACAATGTCTTTAAGGAACTTGGCATAGTTTGGCATTTGTTCAATTGCTTCCACCAATGGCAAGTTGATGTGGACTTGCTTTAGGATATCAAGAAACTTCTTGAATTGGTATTCTTGCTTTTGTCGCTTCAACCTTTGTGGGAATGGTGGTGGAAGTCGGATATCTTTGATCCTTTCATTGGTTTGAAATCTGATTGACGGCATTGCCGGGACATCTGGAGTTGCCGATGCATTATAAACTGGGGTTGCCGAGGCATGTTTATCACAAGATGCCGAGGCGTCGTCGGTTGCCGAGGCATGCTTATTGAGTGTTGCCGCGGCAATTCCTGGTTCGGCATCTGAGACTTTGCCGCTAGGTTCGTCTTGATCTTTTTGTGGAGTTTTGTTTGACGAGCGGGTTTGAACCTCTCTAAGTTGTTGGCCACTTCTGGTGGTGATCGCCTTACATTGCTCATGGCCAGTTCCTCTTGCGACTTCAGTATCGCTAGGTAAACCTCCTTATGGTCTAGTGTTCAGATTTTGAGCAAACTGTCCGACTTGATTTACTAATGATTTGATTGCCGCCTCTTGGTTTTGCAATCTCATCTCGGTCATGTTAATAAAAGCATCAGTTCTTTTTATGAAATTACTATTCTCAGCCATATAAGATTCAGTTTTCATCATAAAAGTATTTAGAGAATTTTCCAAAGAACTAGATGTCGTCGGTTGTTGCTGCGGCATTTGTTGCCGTGGCATATTCTGCTGGAATCCGATGCTTGTGCATTCTGATTGTTCGGTTTAGAGCATTGTTGGGATTACTCCATGAAAAATTCGGTGCTTCTTCCAAGCTGGATTGTATGTATTGGACATCATGTTGTTGTCGATTGTAATTCCCCACATAGAAGCTGGATTCCGGATTCTCGCATACATTCGTAAGAATTATGGTTATCACCACATAACTCACAAAAAGAATCCATTACCTTGACTTCATGTGTGTTGTTTGGTTTTTGCATGTTCGACCATCTTGGTTAAAGCGGCCAATTGTGCCGAAATTGAATCTGATGATCCTAGTTCATGTATTGTGGCTTAGCGTCTAACTCCTCCTCTTCTTGTGGATGGGAATTGATAATCATTCTTGGCCAGCCTGTTTAAGATTTGCATTGCTTCTTCCGGCGACTTATCTAGGAGTATGTCGTTTGCCGAGGCATCTAGCATCATCCTTGTTGGTGTATTCACGGCGTTGTAAAACATCGTTACTTGAGTCCACACCGGGAATCCGTGTAGAGGGCATTTGTGTAGAAGTTCTCTATATCGCTCCCAAGCCTCTTACATGGATTCATCATCTACCTGCCGAAAAAAAGTAATGTCGTTACGAAGCTTATCAGTCAAATTTGTAGGATTAAATCTAGCAAGGAAATCACGACAAAGGTCAGTCCAAGATGCTATGGATCCGGCAGGAATGCTATTCAACCATGCATTCGCCCTATCCCTCAATGAATAGGGGAATAATCTTAATCGTAGGACATCGGGGGTGACTCCGTGTATCTTGAACGAGTTGCAAATCTCGAGGAAAGATTTCAGATGTTTCCGTGCATCTTCAGTTGCTGAGCCGCCAAATTGACCAATTATGTTGATCATATTAAACATTACCGGTTTCAACTCAAAGTGGTCGGCTTCAATTTCAGGTGCGACAACTCCTGGGTTAAGTCCATCAAGATCTTCTTCAAGATAGTCTCGAATAGTTTTGTTTCGTGCAAGAATCACTCCTCCTCCTGCTCGAACATCTTGATTCATATTGCCGTCTTGATTTGCCATTGCTTCTCTTATCCTTCGTCTAAGTCTTTGTAAGGTTCGTTCGATTTCTGGATCAAAGGGATATTATGGTGAAGTCGGTCTCGCCCTGGTCATATACCAATGCAAAACCAAAGTTTGTTAGCCCTTTGAATTGTAAACAAGAAAAATAAAAAGAAAGTGCAAGAAAGTAAAAACAAAGTCGCTATTGCCAATCCCCGGCAACGGCGCCAAAAACTTGTTGCGCGTAATAAGTGCTACGCAAATGTGCAAGTATACACGTCGCAAGTTATAGTATAAAAGATATCGTCTCCACATGGATTGGTGCTACTTCAAGAATCTAGTCTCTTGCACTGTAAAAATAAAAACACAAATAAAGGATTATAAAAGTTTAACTAATAACTAATCTAGAACGCAAATAAAGTAAAAGAAAAGATGAATTCAAATGAGAGAGAGAGATAGGCCAGGTTATCGTGAGTTGAGGTGTGATAGCCGATTGGATCGTCTTGGTAAAAGAGTGCACGGGCAACTCAGTTGCCGTGGCAACTTGCACAACGGGGTTGCCTTGGCAACTAATCGATGGTTGCCTGGGCAACTAGTTGGGCAACTACTTGGGCGTCTGGGCAGCAACTTCAAGGTTCAGCGGAGCGTTCTTCAATGGTTTCTTCTTATCCCTAAGTCGAAACTCTAGCTACTTGTGCATGCCTTGATAATACATCCCTGCGTGAATCAAGGGTGAACAACAACCAATCTTGCGCTCCTCTTAGCCGTTGAAATCCTTAACTTATTCCTAAGCTGGATTAATCTTCACCATTATTGGATTGAATAAAGATCATATTCATTCGTTTCTTGAATCTAACTCTCCCAATATTAGATAAATGGATAAAATCACGAGATCCTCTCCCAATTCACTCGCAAACAAGAATAAGAACCAAGAATGAATAAACCTTGAAATAGAAAAGTGCAAACTCTTATTACCTAAACAAAAACCAATAGTTTCTCACAACCACAAAACACAATAACCATAGCCAAGTAGATTTAGTTCATGGCTAGGTTCCAAAGAAACACAAGATAAACAATCCCTAGCATGAACCCAATCGAACAAGGAAGAAAAGATGAAGCTTGTCGAAAATCCCTTGCCCTAGATGCTTGCCGAAAATTCCCCTTGCTTCCTCTCTTGGACTTGTTGAATTTTGCCCTCTTGCTCTCTATGAATTGTTGAAATCTCCTTGCTATTTATAGGGCTAGGCCAAAGTCCTTTTTTGAGGAGGAGTTTGAGTTGGAATTAAATTATCTTTAAAGAATATAATTCTTTATTATAATTGTATTCCTACTAGAACTTCTCCTATCTTCTTGGAATTTAATTCTTCTTTAATGTCTGCATAGAAATCAAATTCCTTTGGGTTTGGGCTTTGCTCCACGTCATCTTGGGCTTGTATAGTCATTAATTTCGACATCCCTATTGCATTTTCTCTTTGTCGACAATTGCCATGGCAACTGGCTCGGCGTCTCCTTCATGTATTGCCCTGGCAACTAGCTCGGCGTCTCCTTCATGCATTGCCCTGGCAACTAGCTCGGCATTGCTTTGGCAAGTGATCCTGCACATACACACACAAAGCACACCAAAGCAGCATCTTTTCCACAAAAACTACCAAGTTATGTAATCAAGCTCAACGATGGAAGGAAACATGGATTAATGCATAAATAGCTAATTATGCAACTAATATGAACCTAAGTCTAACAATAATATGAGTAAAAAGGGTAAGAAAAATAGTACTTTTGAACACTTATCAGTAATTAAATGGCTGCTTGGCAGCCTTCTCCACCTCACACTGCTTACCGCTTCGAAGAGTTATGGCTTTACATTTCTCATTTTCTTTGTGCCGAGCATCTTCTGTGTCACTTGGCAAAGTTCCCTGGGGTCGATTGCTGAGTGCACTAACAATCTGCCCAAGCTGGACTTCCAAATTTCTCATTGATGCTGCCAAACTCTAGATTGTGGCATCATTCCTCTCCATGTACTCTGTGAGAGTGCCTCCTTGGCTGAGTCTCTGCCCTTGCTAAAAATTGTTTTGGGCTTTCTGTGGCATGGCATTGTTATTCTGCCTCTGGGTATTCTGGCGTTGGGCATTGTACTGGTTACCTCATTGATCTCCACATGCTAAATTAGGGTGTTGTCTGCAACCTGCACTATAAGTATTGGAGTTAGGGTTATAGTAACGATTAACATTGCCAACAAAATTTACCGATTCAGGGTTGGCAGGTTATTCATCCATATGATGATTCTCTCCACATATTGTAGAGAAAGGGTCTAATGCTTTAACTTCATGGGATTCGTTGTTCTTTTGCAACGTTCTTACCATGCTAGTACGGTTGGAAATCTTGGCATGAATGGAAGTTAGTTCGTCGACCTGGAATTTCCTATTGGTTTTGGTTCCGGTCCCAAGTCTCGCAACTGGATATTCAAAATCATTGATTGCAATCCTCTCTAAAATGTCAACAGCCTCGGTATACGTCTTGTCAAGCAACGAACTAGCTACTGAAGCATCAACAACAATCCTCCTTTGTGCATTCAAATTATTGTAAAATGTCTGTATTTGGGTCCAATTCGGGAATCCATACATAGGACACATCCTCAATAGGTTTTTAAATCTTTCCCAGAAATCATATAAGGTCTCATCCTCAGCTTGCGTAAATGTAATGATCTCACCTCGCAGCTTGGCAGTGAGTGTTGGTAGCTGGAATCTTGTCAATAACTTATGGCATAGGTCTGCCCACGAAGTAACTGAGCTAGGTGGCAAGGAGTTAAGCCAAGCCTTTGCTCTGTCTCTCAAAGAGAAAGTGAATAACTTCAACTTCATAGTATCTTCAGGTACTCCATTTTGTTGGAATAACTGGCAAATCTCCATGAACTGTTTTAGATGTTGCCTAGGATCTCCAATGAGTGCTCTATCAAACTGACCTACATTCAAAGATTTTGAGTCATTACCGGCTTAAGCTCAAAATTGACAACGTTTACTTTTGTGCCAACAAGTCCTTGCATCAAATTGCCAATGGTTGGTGCCGAATGTTCTCTAATACGTCTCTCGTTAATAACTGGGAAAGCAGGTGGTGGTGGTATCTCATTGTTAAGTGGATTTCCTCCATTGTTCACCACAACATTCGCTCCATTACCATGGTTTTGCATCTCTCTAAATCTTCTTTTTAACCTCCGCAAGGTTTTCTCAATTTCCGGATCGTATGGCCACTTGTCCACCACAAGATGGCTTATGGTCATACACCGACAAAAACAAAAGGTAAAAATAAAGATAAAGAAAGACAAGTAAAAATTTTAAAAAACAATCAATTCTGTTGCAATCCCCGGCAACGGCGCCAAAAACTTGTAGACTCTCTAGGTGAGTGCTAGCAAAAGTGGTAAAGATATGTGTTGGAAAAGTATGAAAACGTGCCAAGATAAGTCTTTTGCGTGCAGGTATACATGATCTACAAGTAATACAGCTGGTAAGCTGAGTATCGATCCCACAAATATTGTCTTGGAATTTAATTGCTTTGATTGTTACTTGCCTTGAGAAAAAAGTGATTTGATTTGGAGTTGATTTTGGAAAATAATAAAAAGTAAAGGAATAAAAGTAAAGTAAATACGTTGGCAATGAAGGAGCTTTAATGATTGATGAGTGTTGGCAGGGAATGCCTAGTTTTCACGTTTTTCATGTCGTGCCATCCTTTAATAACAACCTGTCTTGGCATTGTTTGCCGAGCAGATTCTAAATTAGCAAAGCCTCTCTCGATGGTCATTGCCCTAAATTGATCATGTAAAAAACCCCATATCTCTATAGTTCTTATTTTTAAATAAACCAATTTAATTAAGATCCAATCTATATCCTAAGGGGTAGATTTCACTCCCGAAGAAGTTCATCTACTTGAACGACTTCTCTCGAAGCCTCTCTCCTCAGTATTCAAAAACTTATTCGTTGCCACCCCAAGTCTTTTAAGATATTGAGGAGCAATAGGCCAACAGTGCCAGCTCTCGCTTGGCATAGTATTTAGGAAATATTAAAGTATATGGAATAGTAAAAACATTGCCAAGGCAGATTTATTATTAAAAACTAAAACATAAAATAGCGTTCAACGCAAACATCCCCCACCACAACTATTAAATTAGTTCATGGTGAGGGATTTAACCAATAAACCACAAACGCTTTCGCAATACAACATCATTAAAAACAAAGTAAAATAGCTTGAAAGAGAGAATGGGCTAAAAGGGGTCTCTTGATGCAACCTTTCAAGATCCAGGCTTCTCAGCCAAGTTGGTCAGACCACCCTTCCTAGGTACAGTCGATTGTCAATCATCGCACACCAACTCCTCACGATCCAATCATCTCCCCAAAGTCTAGCTTGGTTGGTGTTTAAATAGGCATGCGGGGAAGGAATAGGATGAGCTCCTCATTTGAATTTCAACTGCCCAAGGGATAAGGGATTATTATCTTAAATTTAAATGAGAGCTGATCAAGATAAGATCGATGTCATACTACCAACGCTGCCTTGGCGTCCAAGCTTGGCATGAATCTGCCAACAAGTCTTGGCACCATCTTATCTGCTATTTTTTCGGAGATTGATCCAATTGCTATCTTTTTAGAGCCGATCATTTTCTATTTTTTCAGGGTCCAACAGATTCTTAGTGTGGCATCAAGTTCACTTCTCTGCCAATCGGTACTTGGTCTGTGCCAATAGAACTCGATATTCTCTCTGGCGCTCCTTCCTGTGTTGCTTTTCTAGGCCAAATCCTATGCCAAACCTGCAAAATTGCCAACAAAACAACCCTTCACACTGGCATAGACAAAACTCTAAACTCCTCATGCAAATGCATGACTCTAACATCCCAATGCAACTAAATGTACCTAAAAATAAGCAAAAGCATTGTAAGATTGACATTAAAAATAGCACTTTTGGAGAGGTAACCCTGGGATCTACGCCCACTGTGCCCAAGTGCAGTACCGAGGTGCCGCACCCTGGGGATCTACGTCCACTGTGCCCAAGTGCACTGTCGAGGTACATTATGTTTATGGGGAGAAAAGAGCGTCCCCGATTATGTACTCATCTTTACGTTTACGTTTGACACTACGGTGTATTTCAAGATGACTCGCATACCTCGATCTCATATAGCGTACTTTGGAAAATGATAAAGAATCATGATACGTATATGAATCATGACATGTATATGAATTATGCCAAGTATATGAATTATGCCAAGTATATGAATCAGGCCAAGCACATGAATTATGCCATGTATACGAAGTATGTCATATATATAAGAAATATGCTATGCATATGAATCATGCCATGTATACAAATTATGTTACGTGTATGAACTATGCCACGCATATGAATTATGCCATGTACATGTGTCATGATATGTATATGATTTAAGTCATGTATATATGAATGAAAACGCGTACATGAATCATGCCACGTATGAGAATCATGTCATGCAATTGAAATATGTCACGTATAAGAAAATTATGTTATATAAATGGATCATGCCATGAATATGAATCATGTTATGTAAATGAACCATGTTATGTATATAAACCATGTTATGTATATAAATCATGTCATGTATGTGTATCATGTTGCTTATGTGAATTTACCATATATGTGAATTATGTTATGTATACGAAACATACCATGTATATGACTTATTTTATGATGATAAAGCATTGGAACCATGAGCAAGTTAGGAACTTATAATATGTACATGAAAATTTAGTGACTATGGAAACCATGATAGTACTATCCTATCTTAGGTAGAGAACTTGATATGATATCATATAATAAGCATTACTTTACTTTATGTTTGTTAAATGAGATTATTGCCTCACTAAGTTCGTACTTAGCATGTGTTATTTCACGCGTAGGTTCTCCCAAGTAGAGTAGCAAGAGGAGCTGTTAAAACGAGAAATTCAAGTTACAATAGTAGTCACAGTATGTACATCTTAAATTATGGTTGATGTCTAGTGGGCATGTACATGTATGTATGTGGGTTTTAAAGATGCAAATTGTTTTGCAAATTTAAGTTATAATGTGTTTACGTACTACTATGAATATGATTTACTACAAACAATTATGATTTATGACATAATTAAATATAGTTTAACCTTACCCGCGTAATAATTTTAAAATCAAGAAAGGGTATAGGCAAGGTACATAGTTTTCTCCCTGAAATATATTTTTATTTCAATAACATATTCATACGTTTTATAAAATAATTTAGGGTCAAAACTAGCTGCTATAGACTGACATAGTTTTTAATTTAAAACTGAGATGGGGTTAAACTATAAGATATAGTTTGGTAAAAAAAAGGTCAAGTTAATTTTTTTCCTTAACAACTCTGTAACATCTTTAATGTATATTCGGTCTAGGAGTTTACGTTAAGGGTGTTACATTTATTGGTATCAGAGCTACAGGTTTAGCCGATTTTGGAGGCTAAATCGAGTTTAATGTGATTTAATGTTAAGTACATGCCCCTAGGATGTCATGTTACTGATGTACTACTGTGTAACTTGATTATGCTCCTCAATAACATGAATAAGTTTCAGTAGAAATAGATGATGTTAAGTATTGATGGACTGCGATAAATGTTTAATTATGGGAATCAAGAGAAGAAAGAAGAATGTTTAAAGCCAAGTATGCTGGCAACTAGTTAAAAGAAAATTGTTGATGCAGTCCTAAGTTTGAATAAGGTACTCGTACTGTGTAACTCGTACTCGTACACGAATAAGGTCCACGAATGAGATGAGTACGTACAGGAGGACGCCCTTTGCTCCTCATACTCGCACATTTTGTGCTATATAACACCGTAGTGTTTGAACAGTCTCTGTAGAGTCTAACTCGACTCCATAAAGTCTATCTCGACCACGAAGAGTCTATCTCGCATCGTAGTGCTATGACGCATCTGCTAAGACCCTATGGATATCCAACTATACCAAAGATTCTCCTATGAACCTATGGTATACGAGTCATCATTACGACACTGTAGTGTCTGCAACGCCGTAGCGTCTGATGGTGAGTACTTACTTGAGGACGCTCTTTGCTCGTCATTATTGCACTTTTTGTGCTAATCGACACTGAAGTGTCTAAACATCACCGAAGTGACTGCAATGTCGTAGCGTCTGATATCAACACCGAAGTGTCTGGATCGCACCATAGTGTTGGATTGCAGCTGCTATGACTCTATGGATATCCAATTATACCAAACACTCTCACACTAGTACTTGGGCATAACAATATAATATTTTCTTATTCAATATCCAATCCTTCAATACTATTATCCATAATTCGATAATGGGCAGTTCATATCCAAATATCTAAAATTCGATTTACCTTGAGTAAATCATTATTCTACAATCATTGTATCAATATACCACTTCATATTTCATGTTATTTGCATAAATAAGCCATCATACATTTTTATTTATACCAAGGTCGGTTCATCGTAAGTCGTCCTATTTATTAATATGTCATAAATACATATAATGCAATCACTCATATCACATATAAAATAAATAAGTAAAAATGCGTTCACTTAAATCACATATATAATAAATAAGTAAAAATGCACTCACTCATATCATCACATATATATAAATAAGTAAAAATGCACTCACCTGGGCCATGCATGATATTAGCCTCACTAAGCTATTTTGATACTTTTTCCTTGCTTTCTTTTGATATGGTACATTTAGCCTCATCAATAGTTGTACAGTACCATTTGAACATGCATAACAATATTCATGTTAGATTTTTAACCTAACATTGCTTAACTATATTATACTAGTATAATTATCCGAATATAAAATATTTCCAAAAATTTTCACTTTTTCCTTTAATAATGTCGAATTGTTCATTATGGTCCCTAGTGACCATTTTGCACATTTTACAAATTATTCCAGCTCGAATCAAAAATTATTCAATAATTCCATCATTTTTCATTAACTTTTATTCAATACCCCTTTCATCCACTAACTTTTACCAAAGTGACGTTTTGGTCACTAATTTTACACATAAACTTGTATCGAATAATTAATCCAACATTTCTATAATTTTTCTCACATTTTCCCTACTTTTAGACCAAAGCTGAATTGGTCCTTGAACTATCCAGGACTGTCGAAATGGTCCATTGCTATTTCCTTTCTTGTCAAATTAATCCCTTGGATTCTAATTTCAATTCTAACTTTATGCAACATATTCGAATCATAAAATCTCATAATCATAGTTTTCATAAAATTTTTCCATTATTCTTCCATGTGGCCAAATTGGTCACTTAGCTTTTCTAGGCTCATTTTTCATCCAAACAACATTCTAACATGCTCAAATTAATTTTTCCAACATATATTCTTCATTTCCAAAAATTAACACTTAAAACCCCAATTTATTCCTACATGCCAAATTGAGTGTCTAAGCTTTTCAAGGAATTTATTTTGGTCCTAATGCCATAATCAAACTTCTAAGTTCATAATATCTTCAAATCCATCAATAGAATATTTTTCACAATATTTTTCCAAAATTTCCCATGTATGCCGAAATGGTCACTTAAAGGACTAGTTGAGGATTTTTTACTCTAACATCAAAACCAAGCTTCTAATATCATAAATCTTTCATTTTCATCATCAATTTCAAAACCCTATATAAAATCCCAAATTCTAGTGTTAGGGTTTTTAACCTTAACATGACATTAATCACAACCTAAGCTTGTTTTCATCTCTACAACACTAGATTTGCATAGATCAAGCTTCAATCTAAACGTGGAACATGAAACCCTATTTTCTCTCTCTTCAAGAACATAATCAAATCTTCATAACTCTTGATAAAATTACTATCAAATGAAAGAGAATTGAAAATAGATCAATTTTCTACCAAAAACTTACCTTGAATCTTGTTCGGGAGCCTTCAAAATGCTTGGAGAAAATTTTGTGTATTTTTCCCCTATTTTTCTCTTGTATTTCGAATTGGAGGGGAAGACGATGAACATTTTGTTCATCTTTTTTTTTAATTTATGCCACATGTAATTAATAAATTTAATTTTTTATTCAATTTAGTCCTTATTCCAAAATTAACCTCTAACTGATTCATAATTTACAAGTTGTCATTCTAGTTCAATTCCAACCAAATTCCATTCAACTCTAACCAAACTAGAGTAATTCTTTCACATGGGAAATTACCATATTGCCCATGGTACTTTCAAAATATTTCAAAATTGTCATTGTGACCAAATTAACAAATTACCAAAACTAGTCACTTAAATCACTAATTTTCCATTTTATAAAAATCCAACTATTCTAGTTAGATCACAATAAGCCAATTAATAATTTATTCATAAAGTTATATTTTATGAATTTTTCTTGACTTATGGAACAACCTCTGAAGTTGCGATTCGATCTGATTTCATGATATTCACTTACTACTTCTACTACAATTTCCCTTTCACTAGGCTATCAAATAAATTATAAAAATTCCTTATCTCCATATCTAAAAAATAAATAATATTATCAAATAAAATATTCCATATTTATGAAGTCAAACTTAAAATTTTGACTCGAGCTAAATATACCGATTATTACCTAAAATCTTTATCGGGTACAATTTCTCTTAATATTTCTTAATCGGCTATCCATATGAATAATATTAACTCATAATGATTCCTTTTTATCAATCTAAAGTACTGACATCGGACCTTCCCAATAGGTCACCCATCCTAGTGCAACTCTAGCCTGAGCACACTTAATTTGCAGTTCGATTCGGGTATCCAAATTCCACTTAAACTTTAACTGTGATTTCCCAATATTTAAAATATCGGATCAAACCAGTAATTCCATATTCGGTCCACACTAATAGGTGCTCTATCTATTTATGAAATAAAACACTTAACTTTTGGGAAATTACAACTTTGGTCCATGAACTTTTCATATTTGGACGTGTACCATACAAGTTTTGAAAACTTATCATTTTGGTCACTAAACTTTAACCTTGAATCCTCATTCCAATTTTTCCTTGGATTATTACCAAACTTTGCGAGTACCCTAATTTGCTTATCCTCTATCACACGATACTCTGAATTCTCAGAAATTCCTTTGCTAGAATCCATAATTAAAGAAATCCTAACTTTTATAATTTATCATTTTAGTCGTTAAGTTAGCTTTTAAGCCCTTATCTTAGTACTAGATGACTCTTAAACAACTTAGCAAATTTTAGGGTATTACAATGGTAGCCTATCGATACCCTTGAGTGGGTATTAGTACTCGCTAGGCAATCTTCTTGAAATTTATTATTTAAGTTCGAGGGACCTATAATTTGAGGGCTGGGGCCTCTAATATGGTCAAATGAATTGTAAAACTGAGAAACCGAGAATCTAACCTCAAATACGAGTATAATGAGTAATAACTTGGTAAATGTTGGGTGACTTGTTTGATATAGCAACCATAGGGATCCTTGGCGGGTCATGTGTTGTTATGTGCCAAGTAAGGGCACTTGTGTGTTTGAGTTACTTCAATTGATGGGATCCGGATACCCAAGATGTGTTGCAACACCATGGTAAGAGAATTGGCGAATGGAGATTATCGATGCTATGTGACCTAGGCCTCACTCGTATGTACCCAAGGGAGAATTCTGAGTATGGGTGTATTTTTCTGATGCTATGTGACCCGCCCTCACTTGAAGTGTATATTTCGATGCTGCGTGACCAGACCTTACTCCTATTTTGTTGTGGTATGGTATGTTTGGGATTTGTGTGCCTAGTGCCCTTTGATACTGTGACATGGATTTGCATGTGTTTAGGCGACTAGCATAACGTCGTGTATCTTCAATTGTCGTATCATCTTACATAGCTGCATGCTTGTATTTATGATCTGTTCGAAGCTTGGTAGAGTAGAGGTGTATCCACTAAGCTTTGTGAGCTTAGCATTTAAAATCGTTGTTTCCTTACGCAGGTTTTTAGGTGACCGCGTTGCTTTCAAAGGAGCCCCATCGGAGTAGGATTTCAGTTCATCGGAGTAGCACTTAGTCTTGTCAGGCAATGTATTCATAGGACCCTTGATTTTTTTGAAACTCTATTTGAAATTTAATCATGTCGGATGCTTTTAATCACCTTGTTTTTAATTGGAGCTCTTATGCAAATGATTTAACTATTTTGTATTAACTCATTTCCAAAACATTGTTAGATTTATGGAAATGTTTATGTTATGTGCTAAATCTAGTTGTGAAATTTTTATCTATGGGTTGGGTTTGAAGTCCAAATGTGACATCGGGTTTAGGGTGTTACAGTGGCAGCCCCTTATCATATGCTCAAGAATATCGGAGTATTGTTGATGCTCTACTCTATGTATGTCATACTCGTCCTGATATTATGTTTAGTGTTCACAAGACGGAACAACTTATGCACAATCCTTGTGAAATGCATATGGTGGTAGTCAAACAAATTCATAGATATCTTGCAGAAACTGTTGGTTTTGGTTTAGCTTTTGCACCAACAGAAAAGGGGGTAACGAATGTTGTAGCATACTCCTATGCAGATTGGGCAAGTAATCTTGATGATCGCCGATCAACGATGGGCTATTGTGTGTATGTCAACAACTGTTTGGTTGCCTAGTGTTTCAATAAACAAAAGTCAGTTTCTCGCTCAACGACGGAAGTAGAATATAGGAGCATAGCTGATGCCGTTTCAGAAGTTACATGGGAGACAGCTGTGCTAAATGATTTAGAGATACCGTTGACATCTATCTCTACAGTTTGGAGTGATAATACGAGTGCCATAGCTATGGATGCCAACCCAGTGTTTCATTCTCATTCCAAACACGTCGAGTTAGACGTATTTTGTGCGAGAAAAGGTTACACAAAAGCAGGTTTTGGTCAATTATGTGCCTGGTCAATTTCAAGCTGCGGATGGCCTGACAAAACCTTTGTCCAAGTCTTATTTCCAGTCTTTTTTGCGACAAAATGTATGTTCAGAAGATAAGCTTTTTTTTTCTTTTTTCTTTTTTTTTTTGCAGCAAAGTCAGAAGGAAAGACCTGCAGGAGATGGGAGAAGCAGGAAGAATGTTGAAGTTAACAGTTTAGAAAATTAATTAGTTAATTTGTTATTGGGTTGGTTAGTTGGTTAAAGCCTGTTTGAGTTGGTTATAACAGATTGGTTTGATTACATCAAGTCTGTTAGATTCCTTGGGCTATATAAATAATGGGTCAATTAGACCTTGGCTTTCACCGAGCTTTTGTATGAAAGCCTACATTTTTCAAGTTTCTTCTAGAATTTTTTTAGATAAACGATTTGATTTCTAAATGCTTTACAGCTGTGTTGCATCATAGCTATCATTTAGTGTTCTGTTTCCTTTTAATAAAACTCTTCAATTTCTGAGAGCTTTTCAC
This sequence comes from Hibiscus mutabilis, assembly GCA_019671005.1. Classification (NCBI taxonomy): domain Eukaryota; kingdom Viridiplantae; phylum Streptophyta; class Magnoliopsida; order Malvales; family Malvaceae; genus Hibiscus; species Hibiscus mutabilis. The sequence continues at coordinate 41,246,242 of CM033713.1, read as the reverse complement.
ATGCTTTGTCATTACTTTACTCTTCAAGACAATAACAAAGTAACCAATTAACTTTTCAGCCTGTTAGCTTCAACAGTGCTAATGAATCCAAAACAATTACAATTCCATAAATCAACAATTACAATCTCCATAAATCATTGTACCAACAAAATTACAATGCCATAAGGTAACATAGTAGCCAAAATTCCTATCAAGACAATACGTAAATGTTTAAATTCAATTCAATGCTGCAAAATGAAAAAATGAAACAGATCAAGATATAAATGTATAGATTCTCACTAATAATTCCTATTTCCTACCATCTATTCTCACTCTCATACTATTTTTGTTCTATTTTCATATATAGTTTAACATGCTTCAACTCTTAATTATTTTTTTAATATATTTCAACTATTTACCAATATATGTATTTTAAATGTTTTAATATCATCAAAATTAAAAATATTAAGAAAAATTTTCTTTAAAAAATATACCTTAAAAATGGTGATAGTGATAGTTTCACCAATTACTAGAATAATGAGGAAGATCAGATTTTTCACCTCTACTTTCAAAACGATCTTGACTTAATTCTCGTAGCCTTTGTCCAAGAATATATCTAAAAAGATAATATTTTCACCTTGATCTTTAAATAATTGAGATGGAGGATATATTTGAGGAGAGTGATACATGTGAGGTGGAAGTGGGTGATCCATTTGTGGCAGAGGGTACATTTGTGGCTGATATGACACACCATAATTAGGAAATGGTGGACAATAATCATGTGAAGGTTAAAAATATGAAGATTATCTCAGTGGATAATAACCTTGAGTGCTAGTAGATGAATCAATATACTCATAATTACTAGAACTCGATCTTATGCCAGAAGAAAAAGCTTCAGAAGTATGCTTTTTTTTTTCTTGATGGAGCTCTAGGTTCACTTCTATATCTCCTAGGTGCAGGATACATATTTTCATTGAATTTTGATCTATCATGAAAGTGTCTACTAGTGGTACCAACCCCATAATCTCATTCATACCAATTAGAAGATTTAATCTCACCTCTATCATCACTCTGTCCATCATCATCATCAATTGGACTTAAACTACCATCATCGGGTTCATCACCACTCTGACTTCGTGTTGCACTAGAACTTGAATGAGACAAATTTTATTGTTGAGTATCTTGAGATTGATCAACATTCATTTTATCATCAGAGGTTTCCATAGACAACACACTAGCATTTTCACCATCTAGCAATGGATTCTCTTTCTCATGAAGCCATTTTGATAATGGATCAGCATCTTTAAAGACAAGGTTAAGGCTGATAGGATTATAACTAGCATTTATATCATCGATGCTTAATCTTTTTTGATGCCTCATATTCAGTCTCATGTAGGCGTGTTCAAAAATACCTGAATCGGGTAACCCATCTCGTTAACCTACCTACCCGAACCTTAAAAAATCGGGAATTTCTTTAAAAATAATTATTCGATCAGGTCGGGTACCCGACCCCGTATTGTTTTTGGATAGTTGGGCTGGGCCAGGGTTGAGATTTTTTTGTAACCGGGTACCTGACCCGATAAATTTATTATATGAACTCTACTTTTAAGTTTTAAAATTTTCAAAAATATTTATATTAATTTATTAATATGAAATTTGAAGGAAAAAACACGATCACGATCACGATTAATATTTTAATAATTTCATTGAGAAACTTTAATATATATATATATATATTGCTCAATAAAAGTTTATTTTATTGATAACAAACCTCTAACGAGGTAACAATAACATTACAAAGAAAACAAAAGCTCATCTAAATCACACCTGAACTAATTAAAGCAGGACAATTCAAACCAAAAAAGTCAATAAACTAAGCAACTTCAGAGTTAACTCAAGAAAATATGTTGCTAACCACCTAAATGAGCATACACCAAATGTCAAAAAAAAAAGAATAGTAAACTCACCCCATACAATAGTGCAACAACATTAATCCTATATATCTCTAAATGTTTCTCCCTTTAAACTAACCTCAAAATACTATTTTTTGTTTTTAGATTAGGCTTAAACCAAAAAAACAGCCCTCAAACTATGCATTTTTTCTGTTTTTGGCCCTTAAACTATGATTTGGGCAAAATAGGCCCTTAAACTATCATTTTTGTCACTTTAAATTCCTAAACTATGATTTGGGCAAAATAGGCCCTTAAACTATCATTTTTGGTCAGTTTAAGTCTATGGTTACAAAAATATCATTTTATAGGCTTTTCTAACATATATAAATATTGGCTTAGGGGTTTAATAAGCCCCTAAACTTTTGTAAACAAATGAATTAAGCTCATAAAACTTTTTTTGCACTTAATTAAGCCCTCAAACTCAAAAAAAAAAATCAATTTGGCCCTTTGACCAACGTTGACCGTTAACTTTAACAGTTTTTTTTTGAAATTTTTTTGACACGTGTTGCAATAAGGTAATGTCACTTGTCAGTTTTACAAAATTTTAAATTTTAAAACATATATAAAAATTAGAAAAATTAAAAATTTAAAAAAAAAATCTGAAAAATTCTAAAAATCATTTTTAAAATATAAAATATATTTTTAATTTTTTAAAAATAATAAATATTTTTTTTCAAAAGTTAAAATATTTTAAAAACTAAAAAATATTAAATATTATTATACAATTATAAAAAAATAAATTGAAAAAATATAAAACAATAAAATTTATTTTGGGTTTTAAAATAACTTTTATTTTTTATATTTTTAAAAATAAATTTATTGTTTTATATTTGAAAAATCAAAATAACTTTTATTGTTTTATATTTTTTCAATTTAATTTTATAATTTTATAATAATATTTAATATTTTATTTTATTTTATTTAATATTTAAATCATTTGAAAAATTATTATTTATTATTTTTAATGCATTTTGAAATTAAAAATTATTTTTATATATTTTTAAAATAATTTTTAGAATATTCCAGATTTTTAAGTTTTTTTAGAATTTTTCTGATTATATATATATTTTTAAAAAAATAAAATTTAAAAATTCCTAGAAATGACAAGTGGCATTATCCTATTACAACATGTGGCAAAAAATTTCAAGAAAAAACCGTTAAAGTTAATGGTCAACGTTGGTCAAAGGGCCAAATTGATTTTTTTTTCTTGAGTTTGAGGGCTTAATTAGGTGAAAAAAAGTTTAGGGGCTTATTTGATTTTTATGCAAAAGTTTAAGGGCTTAGTGAACCCTTAACCATAAATATTTATGTTCTTTTTAAATTTTAAAGTATCATATATATAAAAATAAGCCCCTAAACTATCATTTCTAGTCATTTTAAGTCTGATAGTTATTTAAGTCAAAAGAAAATTATTTTGACTAATAAGATGTTGACACATCACAAAGATTTTTTGACCAATTGATAGTTTTGGGGAATAAAAGAAGAATAATGACATAGTTTAGGTACTTATTTTGACCAAAAAATAGTTTAGGGACTTAAAGTGACTAAAAATGATAGTTTAAGGGCCTATTTTGCCAAAATCATAGTTTAAGGGCTAAAAGCAGAAAAAGGCATAGTTTGAGGGTTGTTTTTTGTTTAAGCCTTTAGATTATGTATTATGAACTTTTAAATTTTGTGTTTCATATGTATTTTTTTTAAAAAAATATATTTAAAAAATATGTGAATCGGGTACTTGGTACCCGATTTTGCAGGTACTCAGGTTTTACGGGGACCCGACTAGCAGGTACCCAATAATCATGGGCCGAGACACTAGTCAAAAAATGTACTAATTGAAAAATCAGGTACCTGGCACCTCGAGTACCTTGATTTGAACACTCGTAGTCTCATGTTATAATAGGTAAACGCTAGTTTCTAAAAATTTTTGTACTTCAACCTGTTTCTTGACTTGGTAGGAATATAGCTGAATGTGCTCTAATTTCGTTTGCAATTTGATGCAGAAATTATTTGACTAAGCACTTTAATTGCTCATCTTTGTAATTCAAGAGCGCACATGCCATATATCATCCATCGCTCAGTTTGTAACACCCCCGACCCGTATCCGTACACGAATATGAATCGAGAATGTCACATAAAATATACAATATACTTACTATGCTAAATTTAGGCTAACAAATTTATTTATTTATTTATTTAACTCATAATACTAATATTGTCAATTTAAAAGATAAGCATAAAGTATTATAATTATATAAATCGTGTTTTAATTTCGAACTATTACAAGGCAAGCCGAATTTAAAATTTTACAAAACTGACAGGTTACTTAATTACATGCCACTAAATACAACAAAATAGGATGCCATAGATACAAGAAAATAACCTGTCTGCGTTGTAGGCCCTAATACCCGATCTGATGCAAAAGCTATCCCACTAGCTATTCCGGCAACCTACATGTATCACCGAAATACACGCTGAGAATATACTCAGTGAGGCATAAGGTAAGTAACATGAAATAAACCATAAACAATTTATGATATTTGTAAAACCTATTAAATTTCATAATACTTTTCATAATATGCAGAAAAAAAAATATCATATTATGTTGAAACATAATTTAATTCATCAATTAAAAATCGTATAGCCCAAGGTAATATTGAGTGACTAATATACGAGTCGTGTACTAAAAGTACTATTCTTTGCGAGCGCCATAATTAAATGACAAAAACAAGCGCCACCGGCGTGATTTAAACGAGCGACACATTAGAGTATCGAACAAGCGACACAATAAAGTATCGAAACGAGCGACACTCGAAGGTATCGAAAATGAGCGACACCCGAAGGTATCGAAAACAAGCGACATGTCGAAATCATGTGACTCTAATGGTATACCACAATACTGTCTACTCATGACCAAGGGCAAATATAAAAATATTTCCTGCAATAACATAATGGCTAGCATGGCATTATAATTTAAATCATGTAACTCAATCGTAAAGGAACAGTTCATACTCCAATAGGCCCATTTCCATTTTACAATATGCTGCCATTCTTTAAAAATACGAGACAAATATCATTTAAAATAATTTCATACTTTAAAAAAAATAACTACCTTTTTAGGTCGACTTATCGCAAGTCTTCCTATCACATATTATAAAAACATGCATGCACTCACCTTTGCCTTGTATCAAAATGCCTCACTACTCGATTTCACCAAAGATTTTTCTTTCCCCTTTCGATTATTATGTCCCCGATTTGACTGATTATCTACAAAAATCATAACATATACCATTTCAAAGTATATGTTAGAATATTCTCAATTCACCAATAATAATGGAAATAACCAATAATTATCTAAAATCAATAAAATTGATCCGATAAAAATTTCCATATTCGAACCAATTTTTTCACACTTTTTATAAAAATTTCCAAACTTTGCATTTTAGTCCCTAAGGACATTTTCAAGCTTCTAACATCAATTTCAAACTAAATCCTTGCATTTTTCATCAAATACACTCAAGGACCTAAGCTTTAGAAATTTCCAACTTGGTCACTAATATTTCCGAAAATTACAATCAAGTCCCAAAGTCACCAAAAAATTCAAATTAAGCCTCCAAACCACTTAACTTGATTTTTCAAGCCATTACACTCCAAAAACAAACTTTATAATTTAGTCCCCAAACTTTTCAAAATTTTCAAATTGGTCCCCAATGCCAAATTAATTAGGGATTTCACTCCAAACCATTTATATCATCATTCTAAACAATTCTTTCTTCTACAACACCTTCCAATTCAATTTTTATCAAAAACCCTAAAATTTCCTCTTTAAAAATCAAGACTTTTTTCTTTAATCTAACAACACAAATATACTTGAATCACTTCCATTTCATCATTTCCAACCTCAAACCAAAATTTTGCCATAGTTTCCCCATAATTATTCATCTAACCAATCCTCCAAACTCAACAAAAACACATGGAAACTAAGCAAAAATTATATCAATAGATAGAGAATTTCAAGAGGAAAAATTTTCTATCTAATAGCTCAAGGCAAAAATCAACCACATAAGCACCAAAATTGAATTGAAATCCTTACCCCCTTTTAACTTGAAATTTCGGCAGCTTTCAATCTCCTTTTTCTTTTCTTTCCTTTTTACACAATTATGCCATTTGGCATATTATTACCCATTAAATACAATATTAAATCATACTATGCCACTTGTCTTGAAATAAAAAAAATGGAATATTAAATTCCCTTATCAACATCTAACTAGACTTTAAATACTAGTTAGCAATTTAGTTAGTTTCCAACTAACTAATTGAAATCCAACTAATTCACTTGAAATCCAACTAATTCACTTGAAATCCAACCAACCTCAAGAAATCAACCAGAACATAATAAAATATTCAAAATGAATATTTTATAAATTTTCCAACTCCAATGGGGCCCATCTTTAAAATTTAGACTCGATTCAAATACGATAATTAATAAGGTATCGAATATGATCGAATCTAAACAGTCTCAGAAAATTCTCAAATTTCAGCACAAGGTTCCTTGAGTCTAACTAAGGCTCCAATTAAAATTTCATAATTTTCCGAGTTCGAATACTTACCCAAAAAATTTACCAAAACTTATACCTTTACTAGCTTTTTACACAATTCTCGTACCAAAAATCCGATTCCCACTGAATTTATTCTTCTTATCTAAACTATTCATTTTTTACCATAAAATTTATTATTGGGAAAATTACCATTTTGGTCCTTATAATTTTCCCAACCTCACTTTTGTCACCAAACTTTGAAATCTTACGTTTTAGTCACCAAACTAAAACTATCAATTTTAAGAACTTCGCAAATTAATCATCAAGCACATATAAAGCAAATATAAATCAACTAACAAGCAAATTTTGGGGTATTACAATTCTTCCCCCTTAAGAAAATTCGTCCTCGAATTTTCAGAGCGTACCTGGTTTAAACAGATGTGGGTACTGCTTCTCCATCATTTCCTTCGTCTCCCATGTCGCTTCATCAACTTTATGATTACGCCACAAGACTTTAACCAAAGGTATCCGCTTGTTTCTCAACTCTTTAGTACCATAAGCTAATATCCTTACTGGTTCTTCCTCGTCGTGCGTCAGTCCGATCGTAATTCGATCTCATCGGGTGCAATCACATGGGATGGATCTGATCGGTACCTTCGAAGCATGGAGACATGAAAAACATCATGGATTTTACTCATTTCCGGTGGAAGAGCCAACTGATAAGCAACGGGCCCACTTTCTTTAAAATCTCATACGGTCCAATGTATCGAGGACTTAACTTTCCTTTGCGTCCAAATCTCATGATTTTCTTCCAAGGAGAAACCTTTAAAAACACTTTTTCTCCCACCTTAAACTGGATATCTTTTCTTTTCAAATCCGCATATGCTTTTTGTCGATCTCGCAACTTTTTAAGATTTTCTTTCACAATTTTTACTTTTTCCTCTGTGTCTTGTAACAGATCAGGCTTTAAAATCTTGTAATCCTGTAATTCGAACCAATTCAACGGCGATCTACACTTTCTCGCCATACAACGCCTCAAATGGTGCCATCTCAGATACTTGCTCGACAAATCATTATTATAAGCAAATTCTGCCAACGACAAGTACTTTTCCCAAGATCCTCAAATTCAATAACACAAGCTCTCAAAGATATCCTCAAGGATCTGAATCACCCGCTTACGACCGACCATCATCACCGAGGATGAAAGGTCAGATTGAAATGCAAACCTGTCCCTATTGCCTTCTCGTAATGCTTTCCAAAACTTGGATGTAAACTTGGGATCTCTGTCGAAACTATAGATGAGGGTACTCCATGAAGTCGAACCACCTCTTTAATATACAACTCAAAGATACCGGCTCATCCGATAATCTGTCCGAATCGGTATAAAATGAGCTGTCTTGGTTAATCTGTCCACAATCACCCGGATAGAATCCTTCTTCGAGTCAAAGGCGATCTGTAATAAAATCCATTGTAATCCTTTCCCACTTCCATTCTCGGAATGTAAATAGACTGCAGCTTCCCCGATGGCACTTGATGCTCTGCTTTCACCTTCGGCGAGGTCAAACATTTAGCAACAAACTCAAATCATTCTCTTCATACCTGGCCACCAGTATCGACTTCTCAAATCCCGATACATCTAGTTTCCACCTGGATGTATAGTCAATGGACTATAGTGAGCTTCCATAAGCAGATCCCATTTCAACTTAGCATCTTCAGGGATATACAACCTGTCTTTATAATAAAGACATCCATCGGGTCTAATCTCATAATTCTTCACTTCACCCGATTCCACTTGTTTAATCTTTTCGGTACATTCTTTATCTTGCTGCTGACTTTCTTTAATCCGGTCAAACAATGCTGATTTTATTCTTAATTCCACCGAAAATGAACCATCAGATTGTCCTTTCAACTGAGCATTCATAGCTCGTAATGTAGCAAATATCTTCCGGCTCAAAGCATCTGCTACAACATTAGCTCTGTCGGGATGATAATCAATAACCAGATCATAGTCTTTGATTAGCTCCAACCATCTTCGTTGCCTCAAATTCAATTCTTTCTGAGTCATCAGATACTTTAAACTTTTGTGATCAGTGTAAACATGACAACGCTCACAAATATAGATAATGTCGCCAAACTTTCAGAGCAAACACTACTGCAGCAAGCTCCAAATCATGTGTCGGATAATTCTTCTCATGTGTTTTCAGCTGTCGGGAAGCATAAGCAATCACCTTTCCTTCTTGCATCAGTACGCAACCCAAACCAATATAAGATGCATCGCTGTACATAATAAATTCCTTACCCGACTCAGGCTGAACTAATACTGGAGCTTCTGTTAAAACTTTCTTCAAATGATCAAAACTCTCTTGGCATTTATCATTCCAAACAAATGGCACATCTTTTCTCAACAATTTGGTAAGCGGAGCAACTATCAAAGAAAAATCCTTGACAAACCTGCGATAGTATCCAGCCAATCCCAAGAAACTACGAACCTCGGTAATATTCTTGGGAACTTTCCATTCAAGGATGGACTATACTTTATTAGGATCAACTCGTATCCCCTCAACTGAAGCAATGTGTCCTAAGAAAGCCACCTCGGACAACCAAAACTCATATTTTGAGAGCTTGGCATATAACTTCTTTTCTCTCAAAATCTGCAATACTATTCGCAGGTGCACATCATGATCTTCTTTGGTCTTCGAATACACCAAAATATCATCAATGAAGACCACTACAAACTGATCAAGGTATGGTTGAAACACTCGGTTCATCAAGTCCATAAATGCAGCTGGAGCATTAGTAAGACCGAATGGCATAACCACAAACTCGTAATGACCATACCTTGTTCGAAAAGCTGTCTTCGGAAAATCCTCCTCTTTGACTTTCAATCGATAATAGCCTGATCAAGATCAATCTTGGAAAACACTCTTTGCTCCTTTTAGTTGATCAAACAAATTTTCAATTCTCGGTAGTGGATACTTATTTTTAATAGTCATTTTGTTCAGCTGTCGATAATCAATACACAATCGCAACGAACCATCTTTCTTTTTAACAAACAACACCGGTGCTCCCCACGGTGAAATACTAGGACGAATAAATCCTTTATCCAGCAGTTCTTGCAATCGTGACTTCAATTCTTTTAACTCTGCGGTGCCATTCTATATGGAGCCATCGATATTGGTTCAGTCCTCGAATTACCTCAATTCCAAATCAACTTCCTTTCCGTGCCAAAACCTGCAATTCCTCCGAAACACATCCGAAAGTCTCAGATCGTCGGAATGGCACCGAGATCATTACCATCCTTTTGATTATCCACTACATGTGCGAAAAAGCCCGCAACCCTATTCCAACAGCTTTTTAGCTTTAAGGGCTGAAATCACATTCTGCAAACACCGAGATCCTTCTCCCAAAACTATAATCTCGATCCATCACCGCCCTCAAAATCAATCATTCTTTGACGACATCTCACCAGAGCATCATGGGCATGAAGTCAATCCATACCCAGAATAATCTCCAAATCATCAAAAGATAACTTCAATAAATCAGCTGAAAACTCATATCCCTGAACTATCAGTGAATAGTCTTTACACACCCTGGTTACCCGAGCACTTTGACCAAGTGGATTGACAGCTATCACATCACTCTGAGTAGACACTACAGGAATTCCTCTATCCCGTACCAATTTAGCACTAACATAGGAGTGTGTGGATCCAGTTTCTATCAAAACAAAAACAGGTTCACCATAAAGTAGAAAAGTACCTATGATGATGTCAGAATCCTCCCGATCATCTCGGTCATCATGAGTCCGAATATGATAGACTCGAGCAGAAGCTCTGTCATCTTTCCTGGAACCTGTCCGAGACGAACCTGCAGATCCACGGCCTCGACCTCCCTGCATACCCGTTGATCTCTCTGTCTGGACCGATCTGTCTTCACGAGCTGGACAATCTCGAACAAAGTGTCCCATCTCTCCACAGTTGAAACAGGCACCTGTAAATTTCTGGCACTCTCCACGATGATACCGATTACAAAGTGCTTACACCGTGGAGCTCCCGATCTGCTTTCGCACTTCTTTGCCAAAGTACCCTTAGACTTTCCAAATTGACCGGTCCGACCTCGAGATGCCGAATATCCAGATTTACCTTGATGAAAATTACCTTTACCTCGCTTAGCTGATCGCGAAGTAAAAGATGATTCAGCTCCTCTTTTTCTCGCCTGACGCCTCTTTCTCGGCCTTGTCTCGAACATTCTCCATCGCTTTGGCTTTATTAACAAAGATCCCGAAAAATCTTGGATAGGGTTGGCCACTAACACCTCCCGATATCTCGAATCAAACCACCAATGAAACCGTCTATAACATTCTTTTTCAATGAGGTAGCAGCTCAAAGAAACAAATCGGCTCGAGACGGTTGAAATCACACTCATACTCATAAATCGACCGTCCTTCTTGCTTTAGATCGATGAACTGCTGTCTCATCTCTCTAACAAAAATAGCTCAATATATTTCCTTCAAACTCTCAAGGAAAAACTGCCAGTGATCTCCTCGTGCACACGAAATGTAATGGTGTGTTCCACCAGATTAGAGCCGACCCTCTCAATAGAGAAACTACACCATCAAGCTTTCCTCGATCATCGTATCCGATGCGAGCTAATATAGATTGTACATCATTAAGCCATGTATCGGCCGAGAGTGGATCACCATCTTCTTCTCCTTTAAAATTCAAGCCTCAAGTGTCTTTAGCTCCTTTGGCACATTCAATCGGGAGGTCTATTCAATATAGCATTCAGAGTCCGCAAAAATGTGCCCGATCCTCGAACAAGCGTTCCGGCTATACCGGCTGCTGGACCTCTTCTCCGGCATCAGGAGCAATCTCAGGCCTTGCCTGCTCTGCAATGTGTCGGGAACCCTCTCCTTCCGACATCTGTACTCATAACATTCACTAAACTCATAAGCAATTGCATCAACTAAACAAATATCATTTTCAAGTATAAACGACATCCTAGTGGCATGTACACTTTAAAACACTTTCATTAAAATAAATAAATCCAGAACCGGCTAAACCTGTAGCTCTGATACCAATAAATGTAACACCCCCGACCCGTATCCGTACACGAATATGAATCGAGAATGTCACATAAAATATACAATATATTTACCATGCTAAATTTAGGCTAACAAATTTATTTATTTATTTTTTTAACTCATAATACTAATATTGTCTATTTAAAAGATAAGCATAAAGTATTATAATTATATAAATCGTGTTTTAATTTCGAACTATTACAAGGCAAGCCGGATTTAAAATTTTACAAAACTGATAGGTTACTTAATTACATGCCACTAAATACAACAAAATAGGATGCCATAGATACAAGAAAATAACTTGTCTGCGTTGTAGGCCCTAATACCCGATCTGATGCAAAAGCTATCCCACTAGCTATTCCGGCAACCTACATGTATCACCGAAATACACGCTGAGAATATACTCAGTGAGGCATAAGGTAAGTAACATGAAATAAACCATAAACAATTTATGATATTTGTAAAACCTATTAAATTTCATAATACTTTTCATAATATGCAGAAAAAAAACATATCATCTTATGTTGAAACATAATTTAATTCATCAATTAAAAATCGTATAGCCCAAGGTAATATTGAGTGACTAATATACGAGTCGTGTACTAAAAGTACTATTCTTTGCGAGTGCCATAATTAAATGATTTAAAACAAGCGCCACCGAAGTGATTTAAACGAAACGACACATTAGAGTATCGAACAAGCGACACAATAAAGTATCGAAACGAGCGACACCCGAAGGTATCGAAAATGAGCAACACCCGAAGGTATCGAAAACAAGCGACATGTCGAAATCATGTGACTCTAATGGTATACCACAATACTGTCTACTCATGACCAAGGGCAAATATAAAAATATTTCCTGCAATAACATAATGGCTAGCCTGGCATTATAATTTAAATCATGTAACTCAATCGTAAAGGAACAGTTCATACTCCAATAGGCCCATTTCCATTTTACAATATGTTGCCATTCTTTAAAAATACGAGACAAATATCATTTAAAATAATTTCATACTTTAAAAAAAATAATTACCTTTTTAGTTCGACTTATCGTAAGTCTTCCTATCACATATTATAAAAACATGCATGCACTCACCTTTGCCTTGTATCAAAATGCATCACTACTCGATTTCAGTCCAGTACTTTTTCTTTCCCCTTTCGATTATCATGTCCCCGATTTGACTGATTATCTACAAAAATCATAACATATACCATTTCAAAGTATATGTTAGAATATTCCCAATTCACCAATAATAATGGAAATAACCAATAATTATCTAAAATCAATAAAATTGATCCGATAAAAATTTCCATATTCGAACCAATTTTTTCACACTTTTTATAAAAATTTCCAAACTTTGCATTTTAGTCCCTAAGGACGTTTTCAAGCTTCTAACATCAATTTCAAACTAAATCCTTGCATTTTTCATCAAATACACTCAAGGACCTAAGCTTTAGAAATTTCCAACTTGGTCACTAATATTTCCGAAAATTACAAACAAGTCCCAAAGTCACCAAAAATTTCAAATTAAGCCTCCAAACCACTTAACTTGATTTTTCAAGCCATTACACTCCAAAAACAAACTTTATAATTTAGTCCCCAAACTTTTCAAAATTTTCAAATTGGTCCCTAATGCCAAATTAATTAGGGATTTCACTCCAAACCATTTATATCATCATTCTAAACAATTCTTTCTTCTACAACACCTTCCAATTCAATTTTTATCAAAAACCCTAAAATTTCCTCTTTAAAAATCAAGACTTTTTTTCTTTAATCTAACAACACAAATATACTTGAATCACTTCCATTTCATCATTTCCAACCTCAAACCAAAATTTTGCCATAGTTTCCCCATAATTCTTCATCTAACCAATCCTCCAAACTCAACAAAAACACATGGAAACTAAGCAAAAATTATATCAATAGATAGAGAATTTCAAGAGGAAAATTTTTCTATCTAATAGCTCAAGCCAAAAATCAACCACATAAGCACCAAAATTGAATTGAAATCCTTACCCCCTTTTAACTTGAAATTTCGGCAGCTTTCAATCTCCTTTTTATTTTCTTTCCTTTTTACACAATTATGCCATTTGGCATATTATTACCCATTAAATACAATATTAAATCATACTATGCCACTTGTCTTGAAATAAAAAAATGGAATATTAAATTCCCTTATCAACATCTAACTAGACTTTAAATACTAGTTAGCAATTTAGTTAGTTTCCAACTAATTAATTGAAATCCAACTAATTCACTTGAAATCCAACCAACCTCAAGAAACCAACCAGAACATAATAAAATATTCAAAATGAATATTTTATAAATTTTCCAACTCCAATGGGGCCCATCTTTAAAATTTAGACTCGATTCGAAATATCGATAATTAATAAGGTATCGAATATGATCAAATCTAAACAGTCTCAGAAAATTCTCAAATTTCAGCACAAGGTTCCTTGAGTCTAACTAAGGCTCTAATTAAAATTTCATAATTTTCCGAGTTCGAATACTTACCCGAAAAATTTACCAAAACTTATACCTTTACTAGCTTTTTACACAATTTTCGTACCAAAAATCCGATTCCCACTGAATTTATTCTTCTTATCTAAACTATTCATTTTTTACCATAAAATTTATTATTGGGAAAATTACCATTTTGGTCCTTATAATTTTCCCAACCTCACTTTTGTCACCAAACTTTGAAATCTTACGTTTTAGTCACCAAACTAAAACTATCAATTTTAAGAACTTTGCAAATTAATCATCAAGCACATATAAAGCAAATATAAATCAACTAACAAGCAAATTTTGGGGTATTACACAGTTGCATAGTGTTATTTAAATTTTAAACTAACATCAAAATGTTCAATATAATTAAATAGTATAATATAAATTAAATAATTTAATTAACTACTTATCTAGATTCGTTTGATTCCAAACTTTTGTGCCTGTGGAGTACCGAATGTCTCTTGTTTACCTTGAAATATTAACAACTGCATAAATGAAAGATTGAGTACAAATGAAAAAAATGATTCAATTTCAAATTATTTAACTAAGTTACAAATAATAGTACTTAAGTCTAACCTGATTAACCATTCTGATTTGAATATAAATAGAAGGTTCTAATATTTCAATCACTGATTTTGTACCTTCTAATATTTATGTCAATACATTCTTAGAATGTTACACCCCAAATTGAATTTGAGGATTGAGAAAATAACCTAATCATAATTTATAAGAATGTGCTCAAATGATAATAATCTAAAGCTTAAAATAATAAAATATAAAAATAACTCTTAATTATATGAAACATTTATCTTACTAACCGAATGCAAGTCGAAATGCATAAATGTCCATCTATTGTCAATAATCTTATCGTACTCAGTGGAATATCAACAATTTTACTTAATCGCTCGTTTAGCTCTATCAATAACCTCATAAATAAAGTCCATTGTTGGTTTTTTATCACCATCCACAAGTCTCAACACTTTTACTAGGGGCTCGTAAACATTCACAATATTAGCGGTTCAAAAATCTTTTCCTAAAACGATTTTTTGACTTCATAAGCAAGTTTTGGTTTTTGATGTCCCCGTTTTGACTCTTTAAATTTCTACATTTTTCATAAGAAAAATTAAATAATATTATTTAAATTATTTACAATTAATAAAATTATTAAAGGTTACTATATTTAAGTAATTGTATTAACTAATTATAAAATACTGACCTTCAAATTAAACATTTTTCTCAAATCTTACTTTTGCCTTGTTATATCTTCAAGTTGAATGAAATGAGTAAAAAATCGAGTAAGAGTAGGTCGACGTATATGCTTTCTATTAATATACTTCTTCATCAAATTAAACGTTCAAATGTGATTGTATATGAAGCAAGTCATTTTCTTCGTCTCCTCTAACACTTTTGTTACGATGAATTTTTTTCCAATATCTTCGAGGCACAAATCCAAGCAGTGAGTTGCACATGAAGTTCAATACAAATAATTTCTTTTTAACATTAATTTTTTCCTGGACACAATAAAGCAGGGTTTCAAAAAATGGTCTGCAGCCGATATTTAGTGGTAACATCGTCGACCGAAATTGTTAATAGAAAAAATAGTGGTGGGACTCAGAATCACACCGATAACGATTGATAGCAGTTGTATTTTAATGATTAACGATCAATACCGATAATAACGATGCGCTATTCTTGTTATTGTCCCGCTATTTTAAAAACGCCCAATAAAATAAGAAGCACAAGTCAAATTTCATCTCCAAAAGTTGAAAAATTCAAAAGAAAATCATAAAAAATATTATCATAAAAATAAGAAGCATCAGTCAAATTTCATCCCAAACTGTGACACTCATTCTAAATTGATCCTTAAACTTCTAAATATTTCAATTTCATTCTCAAACTATTATCTTTCATTCTAAATTTGTCTCTGAACTTTTGAGCATTCCATTTTCATCCTCAAACTATGACTCTCATTCTAAATTGGTCCTCAAACTTTTTGAACTTTGTAATTTCATTCCTAAATTATCAATATATACTAATCCTATCTTATGTTAATAAAACTGGTAATTGTCATGAACAATTGATGTGTATTATGTAATAATATGATTTGGTGTAAACGAAGATTTGAGGATGAAATTAGAATATTCAAAAAGTGTGGTGATCAATTTAGAATAATGGTCATAGCTTGGGGATGAAAATGGAACATTCAAATGTTTGGGGACCAAACTAGAATGAGAACCATAGTTTGAGGATGAAATTAAAACATTTAAAAATTTAGGGACTAATTTAAAATGTGCGTCATAGTTTTAGAGATGTGTGGTGCAATTAGCTCTAATTTATTTGTTTTAAGAAATTTTTTATCCAATCAAGTTGTAATAGGGATGGCAAAATTACCTGTCCCCGACCCGACCCGGTGTGCCCCGATCCGACCCAATCGGGTTTTTTTCTTATGATTTTCGGGGATCGGGGTGGGGCAGGTATTTAAAAATGTAAAGTCAGGTCGGGGCGGGTTTGGGTATAATATGAAACTTCCCCGCCCAGCCCCGATATTTTTTTATTTATTTTTATTATATTTATAAAAATACCACTATATATAAATACTTTTAGGAGTTTCAAGCTATTTTTTTAGTTTGTGTTTATCGTAAATTTTTGTTAGATATTGTTCGAATTTTAACATATCTTATTCTAAAAGTCAATAGTCGAGTTTATTTTTTTAAATATGTATTTTTTCTTCATATGAGTAATTTAATTGGTTTTATTTTATTTTTTATATAGTTTAAAGTCTGTGAAATTTATATTTTATAAATATAATGGTCGTTCGATCGAATCTTAACATTTATCATCGACGAAATTTAATATATTTTTTACATTTTTGGGTCGGGTCAGGGTCGGGTTTAGGGTTTATAAATCGGGGCGGGACGGGGCGGATAAATTATTATTTTATTTCCGGGGTGGGAGAGGGTCGAGTTTTGTGATTAATATATCGGGGCGGGTTCGGGGCGGCCAAAAACCCGCCCCGCCTGTTGCCATCCCTAAGTTGTAACACAGGTTACCATCTAATTGATTGAAAAATTCTGAAACCTAATAGTTAAGGACTTGAATCGACTCATGTGAGTAGAAAGCAAATGCTCCAACCATTTAGTCAAGCTCATTTCTTATTCAAGTTTTACAACTTTTATTAAAGGTTAATATATGGGTGGAAAATTGAAGTATTGTGAGCGTTGGCATTTTATGCCTGGTTAGGTCATTGCTACTGCTGTACCCACATAGTTGGTGGACAAAACTGGGCGCCGGCTAGTGCCACCAGCCTACTAGATGTTGCTGTCCCATTATTTTTTATAGGTATAACATGGTGGATTCAATTCTATTTGTCTCATTCTTTGTCCACCTTTTGTAACGATCTCACTCGAGATATTTAGCTCTGAATTTCTTTGTTTATAATCATCGTTCTTTGGTCTTGAAGACCCATATTCTCTGGCCAGCATCTATTGTTCCTGGCTTGTATTTCTACATGACTTGTTATTGGTACCCAGACACAATAAGTTCCATCTCGACTCTTCATTTTTGTTGAAGTACTCACCTAATACCCGTATTTACTGCATATTCAAACATAAGTATACGGATATAACTCTTCAAAGATCACTCAGTACATGAATACTTGTTTTGAGCTGCAAGAGAGCAAGGACCACTAATCAATTATTGCCATTGTGGTCCTTTTCCACTTTTAGCCACATCACAGAGGAATTATACATCAATGATATACGTAACAAGGAAATACATTGAGAATTACAGTACAGAATGAGCAAGTCTACATGATAGAACTCCAAACATGCAGTAACTGCAAAAGATGAAACACAATGGTATCCTGAGTTCGACAACATGCTGAGAAAGATGACTGACTAAAAAATACACATCAAGAAGCAGATAAAGGAATGTTTGCCTCCCGATGAAATACACCATCTAAGTGTAGAATCTAACTCGAAATGTTACCGGCTAGCTAGGTGCTTAGTTTCACAGGATAATTATCAATGCAATCTTCCCAGGGACCATTACTAGATGGCTTTACATTCCGAAGTGCTTGCCAGACTGCACTATTACATTTGAAGCCACTTCCGAATGCAATTTGCCACACACGGTTGCAATTCTGAATCCTTCCCTTAGCCTCGATGTACGCCAGTTCATACCAAATGGAGCTTGAAGAAGTGTTTCCGAAACG
Organism: Hibiscus mutabilis; assembly: GCA_019671005.1. Lineage (NCBI taxonomy): Eukaryota > Viridiplantae > Streptophyta > Magnoliopsida > Malvales > Malvaceae > Hibiscus > Hibiscus mutabilis. Next base: position 41,227,977 of record CM033713.1, on the reverse strand, counting down.
ATGGAGAGTCATTCTAGAAGCCTCCACGTGTATTGGTAGCAGCTGCAGATTCTTCTCGAGCTCATCGATCACAGCCCTCCCACCAGCATGTATGCAGAAATGATCAAATGCCAACTTGAAGTCTGGAATATAAGGTTTGACACTTGCATTGAACAACTTCTTCACTAACAAAGTTGTGAAAAACAAGAGCTGCTCGCTGATCGGCAACACAAGAGGACCCAAAGTTGTGATATTCGTCTTAAGCGCACCTCCGGCGATTGCCATCAAATCTTTAGACAGCGAAACACCGGTCTTCCCTGCACCATCCTGTTCCTGATACACACACCTAAATGCCTTATCATCTGCTCCTTTATGAGTCGTAACCACATGAACAAGCTTATACTTAGCTCGCTTCCTATCCTTCGACTTGTTCGAAAGTAAAACCGCCGAACCCCCGACTCGAAACAAACAATTGGGTATCAACATGGACTTCTTATTCCCAAAATACCAATTCTGAGTAATATTCTCAGTACTCACAACAACAGCATACGTATTCCTATGCACCTGCAACAAATCCTTAGCAAGATCAACAGCAATCACTCCAGCACTACACCCCATCCCACCCAGATTAAAACTCCTAATATTTCCCCTTAGCTTATACTTGTTCACAATCATAGCCGACAAAGACGGCGTCGGATTAAACAAACTACAATTCACAACAAGAACACCAATATCCTTGGGGTTTACATTCGTGTTCCGGAAAAGAATATCTAAAGCCCCATACATAACCTCCTCGGCTTCATCCCTCGCCGCCGCCATAGACGGCGTCGGGGGAATATTATGCATTGCTTGAGGCACATAAGTCTCTTCCCCCAGTCCCGAGCGCTCCAAAATCTTGCGCTGGAACTCGAGGGACGATTCATCAAAATCACCGGTCAACCTAGAGTGCTCCAAGAAACGACCATATGGGGCTTTAAGATGGTCGGGAGCACGGTAACAAGAATAATCGACGAGGTAGACGGGTCGGGGTCGGGTCATGACAAAGACTGTTAACCCGAAGACTAGAATAGCAGAGCAAATTATTATGCTGACTAGATTGTACTGAAGGTGAAGCCATAACTGGCGTAAATCATCAAGATTCATTTGAGAAACTTCGATCGATATTGCAGCGATCAGAGGGATAAAACAGAGGGTTAAAAGATTGGAAATCAGATAGTGGTAACCCAGTTTTACGTACTTGAGATTAACGCTTTGAAGGAAATCCGGGAGCCTTCGGGATTGTTGGATCTGAACGCCGACTGAGCCTGTTCCCAAGCCACCATTGGCGGTGGCGACACCCCCTTGGTTCATGGTGCTACCAGCCGGCTCTGTTAACGGTAATGAACCGGGGGTTTGGCGGTCAAATGAGAGTGGTAGTAGGTGTGCTTTTGGGACTAACAATATCTATAAACGGATTTACAAAGATTCCCAAGGTGTAAACTTTAAATAACAGAAAAGCGAAAATAAACCTTGCTAATAATGTTGTGGAAAATTTCAAACTTCATAACTTTCTCGAGAAAAAAATAAAGGTGGGAAAATGGGAATCTAATCTAAAGACTAAATGGTTGCCATTATTGAAGTTTTTTTTTTCTTGAAGGATATTTTTTTTTCTGTTTTCGTCATTGTTAAGACTTAAGTGGCTGCTATAATTGAAGTTTTTGTCTTTTTCCTGGTGAAAATAACTGAATTTTGTTCTTTTTTCACGAATTATTGTTAACACCTATGTGAATTTTCGTGGCTTTAATGGTTTTTGTTTAGTACTTTTCTTGTTATCCAATCCATTCACTTGAATCACGCGGCTAAAATTATTTAATTCAAGTTATTCTTAAAATTCAATTGGAATTCGATAGAAATAATTCTTGAAATTCAAAGGTAAAATTTGATTCGAATTCAAACGTTGAAAGGAACATCAAATAAAAATGATTACGTTCTTTGAAGTTATCAAAGGATGAGATCATTTGGCATGTGAAAATCTAGTCGGCCATTGACCACGCTCCATGAATCGTTTTGTCATCACGTGGGAAAATCCCCTTTCTAGAAATCTTGAATTTGCATAACTCGCTCTACAAACAGCTTTTGACAATGATATTGCACCATAACCACTCATTTTATCAAAAGTTGACAACAGTAACAGCATGCGAAAGAAGTTTAGACTGACAACGCATCAGATATTTTTCGTAGAATCAAACGGCAAGGGCTTCCTTCATGAGCTTATCCGTGAGAGCTTTCGGCAATCCCATCACACTGTCTATCGTCCCTACCTGCAAAGTAACAGATACCAAAACCACATCTTATCTACCTCTGATGTCCATAAGAAGAAAAAAAATGCTTTTCAGATAGTGGAAATAGTAGCTGCCACACTAAAAGATGCTCTTCACATCGGATGCATGAACATTTCAAATCTATCCGATCTAGGGTTACTCCGACTCTTTATTTTTTTTTCTAGAAATAACTACGTCCGGTGCATATCCGAATATGAATATGGAATATAATGCTCCAAGAACCCTTCAAATACATGAAAATCAGGGGGAAAACTAGAGTATACTCTTGTGGGTGACACTCGTATATCTAAGCCGAGTAACGTAGGTTTTGAAAAAGGCTTCTTGGTAATGTCAAGGCTGTGGCAGTATTCATGCATTAGATTCCATCAATAATCAAACTAACCACTTGTTTCACATATGGCTTTATTGAAGGATTTTCGACCAACAGTCCTCCGGCAACATGTAGTACATTCCCTTCCTCAATCTGATCAACAAGTAAAGAACAATGACATTGCTCAAGTTGTAAACAAAATGAGGGGGGATTCAAAAACAAAAGAACTTACCAATTTCTCGATGACTTCATCTGGTATTTGATTGAAATATATCTGCATGAAATTAAAATTTAAAAATGATAACAATAAAGCAAAGTTTTAAGCCACATTTATCACTGTTATGTATTGTCACACTTAAGTGCCGACAATTGAATCAGCATACTTCCAGGCAGCTTCCGAGGCATACACAGCGTAGATCTCGAAAACGACTGTTTTTTACCCCTCTGGGAACATGGTGACAGAAACATGAATAAAGTAGATAGAATAAAATGTGTTCTTCATTACTATTTCATATTCTGTGGCTAATATAGGTTGATGCAAGTACGAATAATTTGACTAAGAAAGCAGAAGAACTATAGCCACAACAAACGGGCGCGCGCGCACAGCCCAAGGAGAGCGGGTCCAAACCAAAATATTTTCACTTATTGTTCTATGCATTGTACATTTATACTTGAAAACAGTGTCAACAGTATGTTCTAGGGTTCTTACAAGATATTTTTCTCCACCTGAAACCCAAGACACCCTGAATGCTTAACTTTAAGCCCTAAAAACTCTAACAATCTTCAGTGACTTTCCAGCAACATTGTGGTTAACTATAGAAAGGCTCATCAGGGTCTTTATAACAGTATATGCGGCAGTTCATTTGGTTGAGTAATTTAGGAGAATAATTTTTTAATTTCAATGATTTCAGGTTTAAACAGTTTAGGTGAGAAAATAATCCGAGCCACTAGAAGTCTGTTTTTTTGCAAGTTATTTTTGTCAGTCCTTGGATGGTTTCTATAGTATAAATGTCTTGACTAGGTACTTGACACAGCTAGGAAAGAACAAAAATACTTGATTAATTTGCAAGAGACCAAATCATAAGTTCATGTTGCTCTGATACTCCCCGTTCATTAACATCATAAAAGTCTGTTAATTCAAGCAGGTGCTAGGATCTCTTGTTTAGCAAATTCAAATCAAGAATGAAAGCGATTAATACCTCCGCTCTATCCCAGACTCCTTTTCTGAATCCAGTTTTAAGGTTTGTAACTAGAATAGATCCCACAGTTGCAGCATGCCCACCCGAGTAGCCTGCGCAAATGGCTAATCAGTAAAGTTTCAAAAGAGTAGAACACTCGAAATCAGATCAAGGATGTTAAGACAAACCTTTTAAAAATTCACGAGCTTCTTCCGCATTGACTGGTTTCTCCCTTATAACACCTTCATAGACCACCACCTCCAGATCATATAACAATAACAGTGAGGTATAGAAGTAGTAGAGTTATGTTTCCTACAGCATGAAATTGTTAAATCATAAATGTGCTAACGCTCACAAGCATGAATTATCACCAATTGCGGCATATGAACATATCAGTGCAAGAAAAGCCTACACAACAGTCCTATGTATCTTAAGATTATCTGGTTTCTAAACAGAGAAAGCTCTTCTAGCTTAATTAGATGGTAAATCTGGTTAATTGTGAGACATTGACCCCTTAAAGTATTGAAAAATTACCGTCAAAAGACTTCACATTAATTATGAGACAGAACAAATCCATTGCAGCATCTACTTAAGAAATCATTAAAATTATAAAAACCGAATTTGAGGTGGAATATGGAAATTGATTCACCTACATATGGTTTAAGAATTAACTTTCTTCCAAAGAGCCAAATAGCAGATTTTTGTTAGCAAAGAAAAGGGTTTACGAAAGTAAGAATAGATAACTTATGAACTCTTATTCAGAAGCTAGATACATACAAGAATGACTGTATAGCATACTTAAACACTCCGGGAACTCTAAAGCATATCCAAGGAATAGATTTTTACTTGATCAGAAGTAATTAGTAACGTTGGCTCAGCTTCCTTTACATAATCACCAACGGGAAGCCTCTGTAAGATAGCATCTGCCTGAAAATTTTAAATCCAGCTAAGCCTAAGCAACAGAACATAATAACACAATACGATGCAGTGGAAACAACGAATAAGAAAGATAATGCAAGTAAATGATCTGAAGAGGGAATATACAAAGGATATGATCTGAAATCGTACTTCGTGGGAAAGTCTATTGATATAAGTATCTTAATTAGGCATACTTTATTTTAATTCTTTCGAAATACATCTCCCACGGATCAAAACCCGGATTTTACTGAGAGAAATGTAATCCGTACTAAGCAGCCTATTAGACTTAAGTTGCAATAAAAACATGATTGGAGCCCTCATTAGCATATATGCCACTGGTAATGAATTGTAGTTTTGATCAAATGGAATCAATACAAGAAACTCGAAAAATTCCCTTCAATTTTACAATCTAAATACTAAGAAAGCACAGTAAAGAAGAAACAACCATTCCAAATAAGCACTGTAGGATTAAGTAAGAAAAGAAACCTTTGCTTCAGCAAGAGCCATGACCAACTCCTCTGGCTTCTCCTTTCTGATAGCCTTTTCATCAATATCCGCACTCTGCAAAAAAAAAAAAAAAACAGAACTGAAACCTTATTTTCTAAAATATTAACATTTAGATTAAAATTTATTAGTAATATGAAAATTACCATGAGTGTGAATTCATATCCCATTTCAGCTAATATTTTACGACGAGGAATGGAAGATGACCCTAATATTATCTGCATTGAAACAACTATAAATTATTTTTAAGACAAGCAACTGGGAACAAAGATATTTTCAAGTAAGAACCGAGTGTTAGCGTACCTTGAACTGAGAATTTTTGTCTTCCATTATGACTTTCAGTTTTGTCTTTGCCAATGAGAGAGACTGTCGGGAGAAACAGCGAGAAGGGAGGAAGAAAAGAGTCGGAAATGGTGCGCCTGCCTGCCCAGTACGCGGACCAAAATAGGACCTGCTATCAGTGCTGTAAACATCACAAAATATAATTTGTTCGGGCGTGAAAGCCCAACCTAATTTAAACCCATATATTTTATATATTATAATATTAAAAAAAAGAAAAAAATTTGATACACAATCTGTAAACTTTAATTTATACGTATCTTTTATTTTTAGGGGTTAGGGTTTTAGTTTAGAGTTTAAGGTTTAGGGGTTTAAGTTGTAGAGTTTAAAATTTAAGGTTAGTGTTTAGAATTTAGTGTATAGGATTTAAGGTTTAGGGTTTAGATTTTTAGGGTTAAGATTAGAAATTTAGAATTTAGGTTTTTATAGTATAAATACTTACAAAGCCTGTGTATCAAAGTTTTACCCTTAAAAAAATGTCATTATTTTATTTTAGACCATTATATTTAAAATAAATATTTTATTTTTAATAATAATTTTAGATAGTTAAAAAGTTTAAACTAAATAATCTAAAAATACTTCTCAAAAATATTAATTCACCGTATTCTTTTAAAATTAGTGTTAAATTGACTTTTTTTTGGAACATCGAATATCATTGAAAGGAGAAACAAGATTACAACAATCTCATCGTTTGGGGGGAGGGGCCACCAATCCAAGGGGCAAATCCCCTCAAGACTAGTTTTCGCTACCCAATCCGCGACCTTATTACGTCTTCGATTAACAAAGCAAAAGGAAAAAAAATGGAAAAGGCGCAACCAAGGCAATGGCATCCTTTTCTACAGCGGCGGACTCCCGCACATTAAGTGATTTGGAGTTAATAATACGAGAGATAACACTTTTGTTATCGGATTTCAAAATAACTTTATACCACCCGGCATTCAAAGGAGTAACGATACCGAGCTTTACCGCGGCAGCTTCAGCAATGGTCGGGGAACAAGCAGAAAACGTACAAGCATCACCTCCCACGAGACAACCAGAGCAATCTCGAACAACATAGGCAGTCGCGGTTGTCCCAGACGCTGGATCGAAAGCTGCATCGCAATTAATCTTAAGGAAATCCTGTTGGGGAAGAGACCATGAGATTGAGGATGAAGGAGAAGAAGTGGACACCGAGCCCTTTGAAGGACGAGCACCTGAAAGGGTTGAAATAGTAACAAATTCATCAAAAGTTGCGTTCGCTCGATTCCAAACTTCCAATGGAGAATCATACATTGTCGAGAAAGTCAAAGAATTTTTAGATTTCTAGATATGCCAACACAGAAAAGAAAAAAGATTTAGACATTCAGAGAAAAGGCCTTTTCTATTGAGCAGTGACAATTTCTTCCACCAATTGCCAAAACCTGGGAATCCCCTACACTCCGGGGAGTATCCAAACCCCGAAACTTTCCATACAGCTTGTGCGAAGGGACAAAAAAAAATGAGATGCTCTAAGCTTTCAGGGTCATCCCTGCAACGAGGGCACATCGAGCTGACTCCAAAATGACCATGGAATCTTGCAAAAAGGTTACCTTCGCTACCCAATCCGCGACCTTATTACATCCTCGATTAACAAAGCAAAAGGGAAAATTGGAAAAGGCGCAGCCAAGGCAATGACATCCTTTTCTGCAGCGGTGGACTCCCGCACATTAAGTGATTTAGAGTTAATACGAAAGATAACACCTTTGTTATCGGATTCCAAAATAACTTTAACCTACCCGGCATTCAAAGCAGTAACGATACCGAGCCTTACTGCGGCAGCTTCAGCAATGGTCGGGGAAGAAGCAGAAAATGTACAAGCATCATCTCCCACGAGACAACCAGAGCAATCTCGAACAACATAGGCAGTCGCGGTTGTCCGAGATGCTGGATCAAAAGCTGCATCGCAATTAATCTTAAGAAAATCTTGTTGGGGAGGAGACCATTAGATCGAGGATGGGGGAGAAGAAGTGGACACTTAGCCCTCTGAAGGATGAGCACCTAGAAGGGTTGAAACAATATCAAATTCTTCAAAAGCTACGTTCGCTCGATTCCAAACTTCCAATGGAGAATCAGACACTGCTGAGAAAGTCAATTTTTTTTTTTTTAGATTTTTAGATATGACAACACAGAAAAGAAAGAAGATCGAGACCTTCAGAGAAAAGGCCTTTTCTATCGAGCAGTGAAAATTTCTTCCACCAATTGCCAAAACCTGGGAATCCCCTACACTCCAGGGAGTATCCAAACCCCGAAACTTTCCATACAGCTTGTGCGAAGGGGCAAAAAAATATGAGATGCTCCAAGCTTTCAGGGTCATCCCCGCAACGAGGGCTCGTCGAGCTGACTCCAAAACGACCATGGAATCTTGCAAAAAGGTTACCTTTGGTGGGGACAATGTTATAAAAAGCTTTCTAGATGAAAGATTTCACTTTGGGAGAAGCTTGAATGTTCCAGATCGATTTCCAAAGGTCTTTATCAGTCAACAAATTAAAACTAGAGCTGGTAACTCGAGGTGGGGATTTCATCGAAAAAGAGACTTCATAGAAGTCACCGTTCTTTGAATGCGCCCATACCAGCTTGTCCTTAATAAGAGGCCCCCCAATAGGAATGAAAGAAATGGCCTTGCTTACTAAAAGTGAGAGAAGGTTAGAGAGCATCTCAAGGCGCCATTTTTGATTAAAAATATCAATAAGATCTAAAACCTTAAAAGTATGGCAATTTTTTGGGCATAAAGAAGACACCGAGAAGGATAGAAAGAAAGAAATCCATTTATCTTCCCAAATATAAATGTCAGACCCATTTCTAACACGCCAAATTGACCCTTCATAAATTAACTTGAGTCTCATGGATGCTCGACCAGTCCCAAGATGGGTTTCGGCCTTTAGGAGCAAGAAAGATATTCCCACTAGGAAAGTAAACTCCTTTCAACACTCTTGCAAGAAGAGAATGTGGATTCTTAAGGATTCTCCACGACTGTTTAGCCACAAGAGCGAGATTGAAAGATTTGAGATCCTAGAAACCCATACCTCCTAGATCCTTTGGTTTGCACAGCTTGTCCCAACTAAGCCAATGGATTCCCCTGTCACTGTCTTGGGAACTCTTCTACCTAAAGTTTCCAATGCTGGATGAAATTGTCGCAAAAAGTAGAAGGGAGGCAGAAACATTACATAATATATGTCAGAATGGCTGTAGCAACAGCTTTGATCATCATTTCTTTGCCGGCCTGAGAAAGAAGGTTTGCTTTCCTACCTTGAAGCTTATTACGGACCCTCTTAAGGATAAATCTTAAGGCTTCTTTCTTTCCTCTTCCCTAAATAGTTAGTAAGCCTAAGTAATAGCTTCCTTCACCCATTAAACAAAATCCAAAAGAGCTCAGAATAGAAGAAGTCATGGGTTGACTCACATTTGGGAAACAAAAGACAGAAGATTTCTTACAATTAACAGCTTGGTCAGTTGCCTTTTAGAAAAGACAAAAGATTTTGTTCAACGAATCACAATTCTTCTTATTAGCTTTAGAAAGATAACACTATCATCGGCAAATAAGAGGTGACTAATAACAGGGCACATGCGGGCAATTCGAAACCCATTAAGATCACCGTTAATTAACTCTTTCTCAATCAACCAAGAAAAGACATTCGAGACAAAATAAAAAGAGAAAAGGAGACGGTGGGTTTCTTTGTCTCAAACCACGGCTAGGGAAAAACTCCTCCTAACGTTCGCCATTCAGGACTAAAGAGAAGGAGACTGAAGAGATACAAGTCATGACCCTTGAGATCCACCATTCACAAAATCCCATTTTCCGTGTAATAAACTGGATAACTTGCCAATCCTCTTTGTCGTAGGCCTTTTCGAGGTCAATTTTGAGAGCAATGATGCCATCCGAACCTTTTCTTTTTTTTCTTAATCGCATGAAAAGTCTCGTGTGCCAATATAATATTATCGTGGATGAGTCATTCGTTAACAAAGGCAGATTGAAAGGATGGAATAATTTTTGGAAGAAACACCTTGAGGCGGGAAGTAAGAATCTTAGTAATCACCTTAAGGGAAAAGTTACATAAACTGATAGGGCGGAAATGATTAAATTCTGAAGGATTTTCTTCTTGGGGATTAGCACAATGTTGGTCTTATTGAATGATTGGTCCAAGTTCCCCATTCGAAAGAAATCTAAAACCAGAGAGATAACCTCATTTTTAATAGTATCTCATAACGTTTGGTAGAATATACCCAAAAAACCGTCCAGTTCTGGCGCTTTTAAAGCACCCATTTCAAAGATAGCTTTCTTGATTTCCTCTTCAGTAACCAACTTACTCAAGGATAAGTTGATCTGTTCAGAGATGGAGTGGGGAATAAGGTCACCAGTATAGTTAAGATCGATCATCTCGTCCTTGGTGTAAATATTTTGAAAATGGCTGTGAATATGTGAACAAACAGATTGTTCATTCTCCATCCAGTTTCCCAGCTCATCTTTAATCTTAACGATTGCATTCTATCTTTGTCTTTGAATAGTAGTGGCATTAAAGAATTTAGTGTTTCTTATCCCCATGATTGATCCAGTTCACTCTAGCCCTTTAATGACAATTACGTTCTTCACTTTCCCAAAGATTCTGAAGACTATGTTTGAGACTTGTAATTTCCCCTTTTGATTGATCTGTGAGAGGGGATTGTTGTAAGTCTAAGATCTGTTTCTTTATTTCTTCAATTGTTTGTCGATTCTTACCATACTTGGTCTTACTCCAGAAGCTCAATTTGACTCTAGTGGACTTTAATTTTTTACAAAGAAATTCTTTTCTATGACCATAAGTATTCTTCGACCAAGCCTCTTTAACCTCTATGGTACACTCTTCTTCAAGAAGCCATCGAGATTCGAATTTGAAGTCTTTCTTTCTTTTTTTCTTCAAGCCCTCCAGAAGCAGGACTATCGAATTATGATCCAAGACAACATCTGCTTCCATGATGCCTATAGCTTTTGGGAACTCCAAACTTCACATATTAGAGATAGTAATTTTATCAAGCCTTTAGCGATAGCAGATTGATCACATCGCAAGTTTGACCAGGTAAAGTTACCACCTTTGATAGGTAGTTCCAATATATTAGTAGAATCCAGGAACTCATAAAACCAACCAGCTTGATTATGGTTAATAGGGGCGCCTCCTTTCTCATTCTGATCTGAAACAATGTTGAAATCACTCATAATGCACCAACAACAATTGATATTGTTTATGAAATTTGTCAAGCTGGTCCAGAATTGTTGTTTATCAACCTTGTGAGGAGGGCCGTAGAGGAAGGTGCAGTACCAAGGTGTTTCCCCCTTTACAGATATCATGGTATCTATAAAATTGACAGTCTCTCTCAGAATTGTAATCGAAACTTCCACCACAGAGCTAAGCCCCCTGCCAATCCGCGGAGATCAACATAAAAGCTTCCTGAGAACCTATTTTTGGTTCTTAATTTTTCCAAGTAAGACTGCATTTTCTTTGTCTCAATCAAGAAGACAATACAAGGATTGAATTTAATCAGAGAATCTTTAAGAGCCCGAGCAGTGTCAGGATTTCCAATCCCGTGAGTGTTCCAAGCAATAATGGGCATACTCTAAGATGAGAAACACACGGAGAGCCAAAAACCAAAGGCAAACTAACAAGAAGAAGAGCAGAACAAAAAATCACCTTGCAACCCAGGAGACAAAAAACCAAAAGGGGAACCAAGAAGCCCAGACCAAAAAATCAAGTTACCAGAAACCCAGGCTAAAGCGCAGGACCGACCAGCGAAGTCGGAAAAAAACAAGACGCAAAAGAAGAGAAACCCAGGCCACAGTACAGGACCGACCAACAATGTCAGGATGAAGCAGAGAAAGCCCAAGGCAAAACAAGCAGAAAGCAGCAGAAGAAAACGAAGAAATAAAACGAAAAGGGAAATCAAAATCTTACCCCCTGAAAAGGTGAGAAGAAAACCAAAAAGATCCAAAAGCTCCACTTCCTAAACACCCGTAGCCACTTGAAACAAGAAGCAGGGTTGATGAACGCACCTAGACTGAAAAACCACGAATTGAGGAGGCAAAACAAGCAAATCTTGATAGGGATCGAGCGAAGCAGGGGACGGATGTAGAGAGCAGAGAATCTAGGGTTTTTTTTTTTCCCTTTCTTCTGTTAGTGTTAAATTGGCTCTTAATACTCGCTTAGGCAGTGTTTGGTGTGATTGGAAGTGACAATCATCTATCTACCATGTAAATCATTACCTTTGATTAGTACCCAATAACCAGTAATCACTTTGTTTCTAGATGATGAGTTGTGCAGTGAACAAATTTGAGATTGATGTTAGTTGGAAATTTGATATGTTAAGTCTTATTATTTTATTTATGATGCCAATTGAATGGTGGGATAATCTTAAATTATCAAAATTCAACAAATTTTGTAAATTTTGATTTTATGCAGGAATGGATGGTATTTGGGTTGCGAATTCAGATATTTGTTTATCTTTAACTTTTAGGTACGAGACTGTAGTTTCAATCAATATATATATATATACACACACGCATTTAGACTATATATGAATAGTTACACTCGAACATCCAAATATATATTTTAAATATTTTTATCTTTTATTATTGAGTTCACTCAATAGATTTTCCATGTGTTAGGTTTAAAAGTGAACTAACTTCAAATAAATATAATTTCATTTGTGTTTATTCGCTTGCCTTTTGAGCTTATTTATATTAAATTCGCGTTGAATTGTGTAAAAATGTCTTGAACAATATGTAGTTGTTAAATACCTTAAACGGATTTCGGTATTTTAAAATTTAAATTCTTAAATATAAACCTTAAACATAATTTAAATCTTAAATTTTAAACTTAATAACTTAAACTTCTAAATCTTAAACTTTATATCAAGTTTGTTTTAAATTAAAATTTATACAACTTGAGTATCAAATTTTAATAGACTCTCTAAATGAGACGAGACAGATTGCGAGTTACGACTAAGTCCAAACCTCAATCAACTTTCGACTCAAGCTCGAACTCTGTTCGAGTTCTTAATAAACTGAATCGAGCTCAGATTATTTAACCTGTTAAAAATTTCCAAGTTCAAATTTGACTCTAATTCTTAACGAGGACTACTCGAACTTGACTAGGCTGGTTTACACTCCTGCTGCCGACATTTACTCTCCGCCGTCGCCGGCTTCCTACCAGGCTACCACCTTCTTAAGCAGCTCAACTAAATTCAAAATCATTTCGTTAACCCCAATCAAGAGAATCGGCAAAAACAACGCCAGCTTCAAAATCAAATTCAAATCTCTTCCAGAGACGCCGGGTTTCTTTCCGGCTATCTCCCCTCTCCTGCTTCTGCCCTTTTTTCCATTGGAATTGTGCGGAACTCTATCGTGCTTGCTGCTATGCGCCGAACCAGGACGCCGGGATCAAAGATCCTGCTTAAAGAGCCAGAAAAAAGAGGAAAGTCCTCGAAATTCCTCTTCGCCTCAATCGATGCTCGGAAACAAAGCATTTGCGCTGCTTCTATTTTGCTCAGTAGTCAGTACGTTACATTTCTATTTCTCTTCCCTTTTTCTGCAATTATGCGCATATGTTCCTTGTGTTTCTTTGATTAATTTTGGTTGTTTCGATACTTTTGAATATTGAATAAAGGAATCAACCAATTCAAGTAAGGTTTCGGAGGAAGTTCAAAAGCACTTGAAATCTGCCGCCAGGGAGTGCGGTCAAGCTAATATGAATGTCAAGGTATATTCTATTCATTGTGTTTCTTTTATTAATTTAGGTTTTTTCTATGCTCAAGTATGTGGTTGCCCCTCGTATTTAAATTGCAGTTGATTCGTTTTTCGGTCGTGTTGCGTTTATTATTGCGGTGGACATTACGAATCGGATTAGATGTTATTGTGATCACTGTGTTATTGTTGTGAATTTTTCAAAGAACATAACAGATGTTATTACTGTGCGGATATCGCAGTTTTGGATGGTGCCAAAACCACTATATAGATACCGCTATTACAGTTACATACCGCTATTTAAATTCATGTCGAGTCCCAACAACGACCTCATCTTTAAGATTCAAACTTAGACTTTCTTTAACAGTAGAACATTCTCTACCATTGTATCCAATACTTGTTAGTTAGAAGTGGGTGTTTCATGATCCCTCTGCTATTTTCTTTTCGGTTCTTCAGACTTATCAATATACAGAAATTGTTTACGATCAATGAAAATATATGTTTACCAAAAAAAAATCAATATATACGAGTCTTTTTGGTACAAACTGCAAAGTAGGCTTAAAATGGTTGAGCAATACTCCTACAAGGAAGAAAAAAAAAGGTTGAGCTAGTACTATCTGGTAGTATATCCTTATACACTTTAAAGATTCATTATGCAGCTAGAAAATCATGTTCTTGCTTGTGTTCAATTGAATTTTATATCCAATGAGCAACACTATAAACAACGATTCATGCATCTATATCATAACCACTAAGTATGTTTGCGCATATGATCTCTATATGCTACATTGAGATGATGCTTTCAAGGATACCGTTTGATTAGGTGAACCAGAAGCCAGCACCAAATATAAGCGACAACATGGTTTTCCATCGTCCGGGTGAGTATCTACTGACCTTGGCAAGTTCCGGAGCTTATTGAACAAATTCAATGGATCGTGCATGAGGCCGAAATGCGCTTCTGGGTCGCCGATTTGTGAAAGCTTAACATGAGGAAATCCTATAGATGGCAGGAGATGATCGGGCCAGTCGCTATAGAAATGGAACGTAGAACTCGAGAGTGTTGTTGATGCTTTATTCATGAAGTCTGCTAAGAGAACTGTCTGGGTGAGGGTACACTTCTCACCTATGATCTTCAGTACTTGCATAGCTTGAGAATTTGAGAGGTAGTAGATGATTCCTTCTAGAACCCATACTGTATTCTTTTCCGGCACAAACCCGGAGGTCTGTAGCTTTTCAAGCCAGTCATTCTCTCTAATGTCAGCTGCTACTCTTGTTAAGGATTTTGCCATCAACCGAAGATGTTCCGTGGACTTTAGAGCCTCCTCAAGAAGAGCAGCTTTCACTTGCAGGACTTCAGGGAAGTCTACTTCAAACACATCACTTTCCTTCAAGCAGCTTAAACGATATGCCCTAGAGTCCATTCCTGCAAATGATGATCATGCGTTTTTATAAACATGTCCAGTGTTTTAAAATTGCAATGTGCTCCACTCTTTTAATTTCCCTGTTCGTTAATTGGGAGCTTGTTCTGTTCTTCGGAATTGGGGAAAAACTTTACTCTGGATGCAAGCCTACACCAAGGCACGTATTTCCAGTTTTTCATAGACTGTAGAATTAAACTGATAAACATCTAGAAATTCGTTAAATTTTTTTGCCATTAGTCTTGATGGTTGAGCAATCTAGTTCAGTAACTATCAATTTGACAGCAGGATATAAAGGGATCAATGCCTTCTATAAACCAAGGCTGTGAATATCTTCAGGGCTTATAACATGAATGCTGTAAGTGTTACACAGTAAACACGGGGTAGAGTCCGAGTGATAACTAACCTGCACCAAGGAGAACAACTTGAGCTGCACCACCCAAGGAATCGAGAACAGCTTCAATCTTTGAATCAAACCAAAGGGTTCGAACGGCCAGGATCACTCCGGAAATTTCCCGAGCATTGTTGTGCCTATCTTTCTTAATCTTCTCATGAAGGTTTCTTAGGTATGTTTCTCCTGCAAGCACATCTGCAAGAGGGTCATGAATCACATGCTTCCACAGGGCTCTCCCGGCTGCCGTTTGGCATGCCGACTTCTTGAGGAAATCCCACTCATTCACAATCTTCGCATAGAGTTCGCGAACTGTCTTCGTAAACAACAAGTGTGGAAGCTTTAGCTCCAGTTCATGGTCCTCCGGGGAGGCATTTCCTCGTTCGGAACGGTCCATACCGAAGAAATAGGGGAAGTGAAGGAGATAATGCGAGCAATATATAACAACAAAAAGGATCATGGGAGAACCAAGTTTGTGCAGGGGATAAGCAAAGAGAGCCACACATAAAAACTCGTGTAAGCCATTTCTTTTTACCTTAAGTTTATGCGAGTGTAAGCCATTTCATTTAATACCGCGCAATCATAGTCATATCCGAGGCCGCCTTGGTCAGGAAGGGAAGGGAAGGGAGTAGTCCACGACCACGAGTGTAAGCCATTTCTTTTTACCTTAAGTTTTGTGTCCTTATTGGTACGAAAAGGCAGCAATGAATGGCTCCCACAGTCCCATCTGGAGATGTGAGGTGGTGGCTCCCAAGCCAAGACCCCACTTGAATAAGAATAAAGACCTGCCCAAAAATAGATAAAATGATCATATATTTTCGGATTAGGTATGCTTTTGTCTTTACGCCAAAGTAATGGAATTCTTTTTTGTTTTGGTAAAATTTAATTTAATTTTTTTTAATATTTGAAAGAATTTTAAAAGATAATTTGATTGATTTAAATTACGCTTAAGAAAGTGATTTTCCAAAATTCATTGGAAACTATTTTTTTAATTCTAATATATTTTTATATTTTACATTTATTAAAATATCTATATAGTTTCACATATTTTTTTTATTTATTTTTAATTTTATATTATTTTTATTTTTTTAACTCGTGAAATTTTAATAGCCTAATGTAACAACCAGTATCATTATCACACATCGAACATTACCCTCTTTGGATATGGATCCTCAAATTTAATCTCTAAATTTTAATTTATTTAGACTTTATCTCTCGTTTTTATTGATAATTTACTCTTTACCTTTAAATTTTCTGACTCCGTCCTTATAACAGACGTTATACATTCGTGATTAGAATCTACAATACACAAGGTTACAACTAAGCAACTAAAATCAAATTTGCTAAATATTTGTTCTGGGAAATATCGAGTCGCAATTTATAAAGTTTAAAACCAAAAAATAAGCTATGAGATAACTGAAGCAAACTAAAAGAGAAGCAATCAAATATTAAAACTTAAGTAGCAATATTCATTTGTTTTTGAAAATAAAAAATAATATTATTTTAAAGCTTTCAAAAATAACATATTTATTTGTTTAAAAAAATAATATATTTATAGTTTAAGCGCTTAACTGATCGAGTATTGTAGATATCTATTATCGAGGCGGCTCTTGTCGAAACTATTTTTAAATTGGGGTAAAAATAGCTTGACGATTGATTTTTGAAATTAGGGTTTTTTGTTTAAATTCGATTTTTGAAAAGTTTGGAGTCGCCACCGGTTACTTTAGTAGACCGGACACCATAAAAACAACCAAAGATTCGTTCTTTTTAAAATTAGGATTCGGGTGTAATATCCCAATTTTTGGCTAGTGACCAAAATGAAAATTATGAAAGTTTTGTGGCTAAAGTATAAACTTTGAAAAATTCAGGGATCAAAGTGTAATTTTCAAAAGTTATGTATTTTAACCCCGTAAATGAATAGTTTACCCCCAAGAATGACATTTTCGTGTTTCCCGGATTTTCGTACGGAGTTTGTATTAATGGCTATAAAACGATAAAGTTCAGAAAAATATTCGGATAATCGGATCAAGCTAAAATTTCAGAGATAGTTCTATGGACCTTAGAAGAGTCATAAAATATCATTTTATGGATATTTGAATGTTAAAAAGATAGATAAAAACTTAAATCGATCGAAATGACATGGAATGGCAATTTTGTGAGTAAGTTGATCAGTAAAGGGCATTTTGGTCATTTTTCCCAAAAGGGGCATGGAGGGAATTTTGAGATTTCTTTTATGGATGAATAGTTACTGATTATAATCCAACCAAGTCTAGTTGGAATGTTACAAAATTGCAAATTAGAAATATAAATCTAGTTTGAGGGTATTTTTAGAAAGTGTAATTTATTGAATTAAACATTCATTTTTAATGATACAAGCGTCTTAAATATATGAAATATGAAGGAATTATCAGCAAAAATACTCTCCAAAACGTTTGTGAAGAGAAAAGAAGAGAAAAATTTTACAAGCTCGATTTAAGCCCTGAATCTCGATTTTCGGGTAATCTTTCGAACTACAAAGTTGTTCTACTCTTAGAGCTCTATCTTTTGATGTAAATAATTCATAGAATACTTGCTTGGTTGATGGGATTTGATATGAGGAAGAAATTAGAGTTTATGAACAAATTGGGGCTTTTATGATTTTATGAATCCATTGTTGATTTTAAGTTAGAATCATGCTTGTATGATGTTAGAATCATGTTATTGAGTTGGGATTTGAAACCTACATATTTCGGATTGTATAGAGAAGATTAGGGTTTATGGATTCAAGTCTAACTTAGGGTTTGTGATGTTGGATTAATGATATAGTAAGCTTTATTTGTTGTTTAGAAGCAAAACCCTAAATTAAATACGTAGGGACCATTTTGGCAAGCTTCAAAAATTAAGGGACCAGATCTGATTTTATGAATTTTATGGGTATTTATATTATTAATGATGTTAGAGACATGAAAATGAAGTTAGAATGCTAAACCGACAATTAATCACATTAGTGACCATTTTGACAAATTGTCAAACTTGAATGGTCTATTCGGCAAAGAGGATATGTAGGAGTAAATCTGATTTTTAGTTAAAATGATGGAATTAAGGTAGTAATGTTGATTTTAGGACTAATTTGCAAAGTTAAGAAGCTTGAATCCTTATATTTGAAATTTGGCGACCACCTCGACAAAACAAGAGAAGTTAGAGAAGAAAAGGTTTACGCTTATTTTGATGAAGAATGTAAAGAGAACATATGAATACAAGCTTTATTCTAGTCATTTGAAGTAAAATGACGGGACTAAATTGACAAGTAGAGAAATAAGGAGAAGTTGGTGTAAATTAGAAGTTATTTATGGAAAGTTATGTTTAAATTAAATTATGGAAGTAAGTTTAAAAATTCGCCATAAATTCTACAAAAATGGTTAGATGATGAATTTTATATCGTTGTAAATATTTGTTAGTCTAGTTTCGTTTCCAACAAACGGAAACTGATTTCGAGTTTCGAGTTAAAAGATATGAATTTTTAATCGAATGAAGGTCAGAAAAATTACAGAACAGTTTATGCCTGGACAACTCTGCGACGTGAATGTAAGGAATTTTTATAATTTTTGTAGATTTTATTAATTTATGTGGTTTATACCGTTAGAACCGTTATCGAATCTAGTTTCTCCAGTATAAAGGAAATTAAGATCCAGTATGTATTCTTCCCTGTATTAGTAAATCTTTGAAGGTAGCGCAAGCTATCAGAAAATGAAATTTGAAACATTTTGTATTTAAATGTTAGTTAGCAAGCTCGAAAGAATTATTGGAAGTTCAAATTGGTCACTAAGGACCATAATGAGTTTTTGAAAAGTACAATGAATAAATGAAAAATATTTGGAAATTTTATATTTGAATGATTATGTTAGGATGATCAATCAATTGAGAAAGTGACCAAGAGGGGGTGAATTGGAAATTTAAAATTTTGGAAGCAATATAAGAAAGTATGAACAATGGGACCCACAGATTTATAGTGGTTCAACCTTCTAACAAGGTCTACGTCCACTACCTTAGCTTCCTACTAAGGATTTCAACAATTTCACTATGAAATCTTACCCTTTTCTAGGCTTAGGAGGCAACCGTTACAACTTCAAAGCTTTCTACCCAAAGCTTTGATTGATTCACTTTTTTTACAAAGAAAGTTTTTTCAAACAGAAAATAACCTCTCAAAGGTGAATTTGTTTGCCCCAAATACAATTTCTCACAACCCCAAACTTTAAACTAAGGATTACAATGAAATACACAAGTTGGGTTTACAAGGGTTTGACTCTAAAAACTCAAATGGTTGGATTTAGCTCGAATGCTTGAATGTTGTTCAATGGAGGTTCAATAGTAGTTGCAGCAGCATTGGAGACTTGTATTTATACCCTCTTACTGATTTCTATCCGTTTGGGATGTTGAAGTCATCAATATAGCCGTTGAGGACCATTTTTCCCGCAATAAATGTTGTCTGGTGACCTACCGTATCGGTACACGAGAGCTCGTATCGATACCTGTTACAAGAAGAATATAGCCATTATACAGTAGCGTATCAATATGCTGGGGTTCGTATCGAAACGATCATAGTGTAAAATTGGGGCGTATCGAAACGGCAAGGCCGTATCGGTACGATATTTGCTTACTGGAACCTGAGTTAAAAAATTGCATCGGTACGCCTAGGGGCGTATCGATACAGGTAACTGAAAACTAAAAGTCCGTTGATTCAAATAACTGACAAGGCAACGGTCAAAAAATTTAATGCAAAGATCTCGAAGATCTTGACAAACTGTAACGGAACGGATGGGACCGTATCGGTACGATTAAGAATATCTTAAACCCAGATTTCGGATCGTCTCGAAATGGACAAGGCGTATCGAAACACATGGCTTAAAACACTTGCCCAGATGAAGTCCGTATCAAAACGGGCAAGGCCGTATCGGTACGGTTTGCAAAACCAAACTCTAGTGACGAAAATCCGTATCGAAACACCAAGGGTGTATCGATACGCCTGGGCGTATTTGTGTATTTTGGCTTGAAAACACTTAGAATAACTTTAGGTTTAAGGTTTGGACTTAAACAGAGATTTTCCTTGTCATTATGTGAGACTTTGAGTACTTAAAAATTTATTTTCTTTTACAATTTGGTCCTTAAACAATTTGTTATATCAAAATCAAATATAGGTTTTACAATCTCTCCCTTTTTGATATAACAAAACAGAAGTAAAAAAATTTAAGTAACTTTGAAAATTTTGAAAATACTCCCCCTTACTTTAAGCTTAACTTTGAAATTTTTTTAAAAATTTTAGCTAAATTTCTTCTCCCCTTTTTGTTTGATCAAAATCAATAAGATATAAGAGTAAGGCAATAAACTCCAAGCATGTAAATAAAAAACAACATAAGCATTAAAATTCAAAGCATAGTTCAAGCAACATAAATAAATCAAACTCAAGTCCTAAAAACGTAAACCAAATAAAAACCAAAGCATAAGAATCCAAAAACATAAAACAATAGGTGCATAAACCAATCCTAATATGATATGATATGATATAAAATGCAAAAGCCTAAGGATCCATCCCATCGTCTCTATTGTCTTCATCTTTGTCATCTTCATCTTCATCATCATTGTTGGCTTGAGTCCCAATGGATTGACGACATTCTCCATGAAACGCGATAAGAGTGATATCCATTGAGTTTTGACAATTTTCAATAGCCGTCACTCTTTTCTCCAAGGATGTGACGCGTGTGTCAATAGCGGCAAACCTGGAATCCATAGTTGTGTGCAAAGAAGCAATGTTGGTGCTCAAGTTGGTGAATTGCCCATTGAGGTATGCCATGAGAGTATCAAGATTAGGTTGGGCCACCGGAGCTTGTAGAATGGGAGCCTCTTGAGGAGCCACCACCGGATCGGGTTGAACACCTCCCGAAATATGGGTATTCTGAATCCATTGTCCATTGTAGAATGTGAACTTTACGTGACGAAGAGAACGCTCATTAATATGATCTGTGAGAGGTTTCGCAAGGTCATGGGAGCAATCAATTCTGATCTTGTGAAATATGTAGCTCAAGGCGGTGCCATATGTGAAAGATGTAACCATAGAGGTATGGAGATGTTGCACAAGGAAGACGATTTCCGCGAACATAATTTGAGCAAGGTTTGGTCGCTTACCCTCACGAAAACAACGGAGCCAAAAGTCATCGACTTGGTGAATCGTAGAAAACTTGCCACCGGATGGATGAAATCACCAAAGTGATCATGAGGTGTAGGATGCGGTCATGGGCATCTATCACGATCACGGAGCCTCCAAGGACATGTCCCAATGAATCCTCATCATCAATTCTCGTATCCTCAAAACCTAAAAAGTTTGCTAAAACAGTTGAATCAATGCGAAATTTTTTACCCTTTAAATAAGATTCAATTGCAATAACCAAGGATCTATTTTCATTGAAAATACACCAGGCATTTGAATAAAAAATCAAAATAAGGTTTCGATATAAAATCCCGGGTATACTAAAAAATGGCATAAATTTCCATTCTTCCATTAAATTAAGATATTTAAATGGAAATCTTTCGGATGATAGAAAAGGTATCGAAGTAACACGCTCTCGGTGAATTTTATAACTTCGATATAAAATCCCGGGTATACTCAAAAATGGCATAAATTTCCATTCTTCCATTAAATTAAGATATTTAAATGGAAATCTTTCGGATGATAGAAAAGGTATCGAAGTAACACGCTCTCGGTGAAATTTATAACTTTGATATTTTTTAAAACGATCCATAACATTTGGAAATTGCGGTTCATTAAAACAATTTTGATAGATATGGGTGAAATTGGGTTGATTACCATTATGGTCGGGATTGTGACTAGGAGGATTGGAACAAGAGGCTATTTCTTTTCTCTCACGTTTCTTTGGTGCCATTATCTGAAATCAAATCATACCAAAAACAATGTATGCATAAATCAACACATTCAATCCAAAAATTAATCCAATGTTCAAGGTATTGATAAATTTCTATATAATATAGTTTAAAAATATACAAGTATAAAAATAATTTTTGGGTAAAGAAAATTTCAAAAATAGTGTTAAAAATTATACGATATAATTTTATATTCGAACAAAATTTTTTTAGATTTTAAGAAGTTTTTACAAAAGCATTGAAAACTATACTATGTATATTCTAAATCTATGATTATAATACAAAATCAATGAGTAAATATGTACGAAAAATAAAAGAAAAAGTTAGGGTTTATACTTTGAATTTTGGGATTAAGGATGAATGAAGAGATGTTGATGCACAAACTTGATGATTTTTGCTTGGGTTTGATTGAAAAACTAAAAGTCCTCAAAGATTTTGAAGATTTGTGTGAAAAATTGTGAGGGATTGGGAGGTTTTATAGAGAAAATTCGGACTAGGGTTTTGAAAGAAAAGTAGAAGAGTTTTAATTAAAGTTGGATCCTCTTCTAATGCCATAAAAACTATCAAGCGGCTGTGTGTACCGATACGCCACGGGGCATATCGAAATGCTTATTAGCATGTTTCGATACACGCCCCGTACCAGTACATGTAAAGTCGTATCAAAACTTATTTCAATAACCCGTATCGATACGAGAAACACCGTATCGATACGCCTATGCCAGAAATGACATTTTTGGCTGCAAGTTGCTCAAAAATTCAATTTGAATCGAATCGAAATGCATGAAAATGATATGAGATCATCATGTATGAACAAAAATAGATGCATACTCCCTCTAGCAACAAGCATAGATGCATATAGGAGCAAAATCACAAAAGCAATGTAATCAAACAAATTCAATGATGTTTTTAATACCAAAAAAGGCTCTAAGGGTTAAGGAAGACTAGTTAAACATAACTCTCTCCTAAGAGACCAAAAACGTTCTTTGTCTAAAGGTTTTGTAAAGATATCCACTAGTTGGTTCAAGATGTCTACGTACTCTAGAACTACATCATTTTTCAAGACATGATCTCTAATGAAATAATGTTTTACCTCTATGTGCTTGATTCTAGAATGTTGGATGTGATTCTTAGTAAGACATATAGCACTAGTGTTGTCACACTTAATGAGGATGGTACCTACATCAATTCCATAATCTAAGAGTTGTTGCTTCATCCAAAGGACTTGAGCACAACAACTCCCTACCGATATGTACTCCGCCTCGGTGGTAGATAATGCTACACTATTTTGCTTCTTAGAAAACCATGATATAAGCATACTACCTAAGAATTGACATGTACCAGAGGTACTTTTTCTATCTATCTTACAACCCCCATAATCTGCATCCGAGAAGACATGTAAACTAAAGAAAGACTCTCTAGGATACCAAAGACCTAAACAAGATGTATCTCTAAGGTATCTAAAGATTCTCTTAACGTCTATAGGTGTGATTATCTAGGACTAGCTTGAAATCTAGCACACAAGCAAACATTATATCCGGTCTACTTGCGGTAAGATAAAGCAAATATCCTATCATTGATCTATAAAGCTTTAAATCAACACAGTTACCTCCTTCATCTTTGTCAAGCTTTGCGGAAGAGCTCATAGGTGTGGCTTGAGGTTTCACATTCTCCAAGTCAAACTTCTTGAGCATGTCCTTGATGTACTTAGCTTTTGTTGATGAAGATTCCGTTATTCCTTTGTTTAATTTGGAGCCCCAAGAAGAACTAAAGCTCCCACATCATGCTCATCTCAAACTCACATTGCATCAACTTAGCAAAATCTTGGAAAAATAATTCATTAGTAAAACCAAAAATTATATCATCAACATATATTTGAACTACTAAAATGTCTTTGCCATTTCTTTTAATAAAGAGTGTAGTATCCATCTTTCCTTTATCAAAACCTTTTTAAATTAGAAAACTTGATAATCTTTTATAATAATCTCTAGGAGCTTGTTTCAAACCATATAAAGCTTTTGAAAGTTTAAAAACATGGTTTGGGTAATTTGGATCTTCAAAGCCTGGTGGTTGTTCTACATACACCTCTTTATTAATAAAACCATTTAAAAATGCACTTTTTACATCCATTTGAAAAAGCTTAAATTCGTGATAACATGCAAATGCTAGAAGCATCCTAATAGCTTCCATTCTAGCTATAGGTGCATAGGTTTTATCAAAATCGATTCCTTCTTCTTGAGTGTAACCTTGAGCAACAAGTCTAGCCTTGTTTCTCACTATGTTACCACTTTCATCTAGTTTGTTTCTAAAGACCCATTTAGTTTCTATAGTAGACTTATTACTAGGCCTATCAACTAATGTCCATACTTGACTTCTCTCAAATTGATTTAATTCTTCTTGCATGGCCAATATCCAATAATCATCTTTTAATATTTCTTTGATATTTTTAGGCTCAACGCATGAAAGGAATGCAACATTACAAGCATTTTTAAGAGAAAGTCTAGTGGTTACCCCTTTGGATGGATCACCCAAAATCTCACCACCTGCTTCTAGAGGTGGATCTTGTGCTTCTTCTTCTTTGGTTGGAACTTCATCCACCTTTGATGTTTGTCTACCGTCATTGGTTTAAAAAATCCCTACATCATCATCATCACAAGAATACTTCCTCAGAAGGAGGTTATCATAGAAAACCACATGAATAGACTCTTCAACAACCAAGGTTCTTTTATTAAATACTCGATAGGCTTTAGAGTTTAAAGAATAACAAAGAAAAATAGCTTTATCACTTTTAGGATCAAATTTACCTAAATTATCTTTTCTATTGTTTAGAGCAAAACATTTACAACCAAATGGATGAAAATAGCTAATGTTAGGCTTTTTGGATTTTCAAATCTCATAAGGAGTTTTCTTTAAAATAGGCCTGATCATTACTCTATTTATTATATAGCAAGCCGTATTAGAGGCTTCCGCCCAAAAATATTTTGGTAAATTGTTTTCACAAAGTACGGTTCTAGCCATTTCTTCTAAAGTATGATTTTTCCTCTCTACAACCCATTTTGTTGAGGTGCTCGAGGGGATGGAAAATTATGGCTTATACCATTAGAGTTACAAAAATCCTCAAAACCTAAATTTTGAAATTCGGTACCATGGTCACTTCTAATATGAGTAATAAGTTGACCAACATCATTTTGAGTGACTTTTGAAAATGTGATGAAATTTTCTAAAGCCTCATATTTGGTACTTAAGAATAGAAACCAAGTATATCTAGAGTAATCATCAACTAAAACAAATGCATATGATTTTCCACCCAAGCTAGTAGTTCTAATAGGACCAAAAAGATCCATGTGGATCAATTGTAAAACTTTACTAGTTGAAACATCATTAATAGGTTTGAAAGAAACTCTTTTATGTTTGCCTTTTTCACAAGCAACACAAATTTTGTCAAGAGAAAACTTAATTTTAGGCAAACCTCTTACTAGATCTTTTGAAACCAATTTTTCTAAAACACTCATGCTTGAATGCCCTAATTTTCTATGCCATAACCATGAATCATTTTCATCATTTGCAACAAAACATGCATTAGAAATATGAATGTCATCTAAATGCACCATGTATATGTTTCCTATGCGATGACCAAAAAGCACAATTTTTTGGGTTTTGACGTTTATAATTTTGCAACCATATTTATCAAAAACCACTACGAAACCTTTATCACAAAGTTGGCTTATGCTTAATAAGTTACGTTTAAGACCATTGACATATAAAACATTTTCAATAAGTATGAAAGAGTGATTACCGATGGAACCTATTCCTTCAATTTGACCTTTGGAGTTGTCACCAAATGTCACTAATCCTCCTCTTTTTAGATCAAGTTCCACGAATCTACTCTTGTCTCTGGTCATGTGTCTTGGGCATCCACTATCAAGGAACCATGAATTTGCACTTGAAGCTTTGGCCTTGTAGCAATGCTCCCCCTACAAACATGGAATTAATTTTTGATTTTTGGTACCCAAATCTTTTTGGGTCCATATACATTAGTTTTCAAAATCTTGGTTCCCTTAGGAATCCAAGAACCAATCTCATTAACATTGTTAGAAGCAACAACATCCTTAGGAATCCATACACTTCTAACTTTCTTACCATAATAGGGCCTTGAATACCCTCCATGTTTGTACCCACCAAAGTTCTTTTTTACATAGTTGGGTTTTGAAGATTGCACTTTTTCAAAACTTAGTTTCCAAACCTTGTTCAAGGAAGCTTTGAGATCATTTACCTCCTTGTAGTAATGATCATTCAACTCGGAAAGAAGCTTGTTTAAATCAACATTTTATTTTTCAAAATATTTTTGATTGTTTAATAAATCACAAACCTTCTTTTCAAGTTCCGAATTGGTTTTAGATAAGGAATCGTTTTGGTTTTTCAAATCAAGGATAATTTTCTTATTTTTCAAAATAGATTCCTTATATTTTTCAACCAATTCGTCATACACCTCTTGCAACTCATCATAAGCTTCTTGAAGCTCATCAAATGTGAAATCGAAAGTGGATAAGTTAGAGGTTACCTTTGGATCCTCTTCAATAGCCATGAGGTAAAGATTTGCCACTTTTTGCTCCTCTTCATCGGATGATGATTCCTCATCGATCCAAGTAGCAACGTGAGCCTTGAGCTTCTTCTTCTTCCCGAAGCTCTTCTTTTTGAGTTGAGGACATTCGGTCCTTATATGCCCCAACTTCTTGCACTCAAAGCATATGAGTTGATCATTCTCTTCTATGATGGCCGTTCTTTTACCATCCCATGTTGTGTAGACGTATTTATATAATTTTTATTTCACATCTTATCTTATCCATGTCATGTTTGCATTCATCTTGTATAATTTATAATAGTAATTTGATTTTAACTATAAATTGATTTACATAAAAAAATGAATCATCAGACTTATAAGTTATTAATTAAATATTTTATTAAAAATATCAACTAATTATTATAGTAGAAAATTTATTTCAATAATTCTGTCTTCGTGACATTTTTTTCTATCTTTTTGTACATATCTTCTGCTTTTTGGTATGATTTTTTTCTTAACCAGTCGCTTGGTCATTTTTTATTTATTTTTTATCAGGGTTGGATTTGACGTCGCCATGACTGATCAAGATGACGCTCTTTTAATTATTCTTTTGATCTTCATGTTTTGGACCCTCGAACTGAATTTGGATACGATCTTACAGTCACCGCTCTTGTCCGCGATTGAGTTGTGGTAATGATCGTGTTGTCAACGTGCCTTATTATTATAATTTGCATTTTGTAATGTTGTTTATTGATGATTTTTATCTTTCATCGTCGAATTTTGGTGATGGTTGTATCTATTTTATTTCGAGTATTTGAGTTAGGGCATGTTTATGATCTAAAGACTTTAGTTTTGTTAGGAATATGTCCGGATCAAGTTTGTTTACCTGAATTGTAAACTTTCTTTGTATTTTTAAATTTTTTTCTTTTAATAAAACTGACGTACTCATATTTAAAAAAATAATTTAATTTATTTTTTGAAACATAGGAAAGGGGATATTTTATATTCTTCAAAAAAGTTTTACCCTCTCTTCTTAAAGTAAAAACCCCCTCTCTCTTTTTGACGATCAGTTGATGCGGTCTATTGATCTTTCATCTTTTTTTTCTCTTTCTTTTTGTTTTTTGGGTAAACTACACCAGTAGTCACCGAACTATGGTTTCTTTCCTATTTTGGCCACCAAACTATTTTTTTGGCAAAAACATCACTAACGTTATGTTTCCTTCCTATTTTGGTCACCGAATTTGAAAAAAACATAACTTTATGTTTCCTTCCTATTTTGGCCACCGACCGTTAAAAACTTAACAGTTTTGCTGACGTGGATTTTTTTTTAATTTTCCATGTCATTTTTTCTCTCTCCTCGTAAGCAATATATATTATTTTATAATATTTTATTCAAATTAACATAATTGCGACACGTGTCACTGCCTATTAGTGGAATAAAAGGAATGAACAATCAAGCCCCTTATGCAGCCAGAAAGATGGTGACACATGTTACTGCCTAATAGGATGGTGACACGTGTAACTGTCTATTAGTCGAATCTCTTTGGCTGCATAAGGGGCTTGATTTTTCATTCCTTTTATTCCACTAATAGGCAGTGACACGTATCACCATCTTGTTAGTTTGAATAAAAATATTATAAAATAACATATATTGCTTACAAGGAGATAGAAGAAATGACATGGAAAATTAAAAAAATAAAAT
The DNA here is from genome assembly GCA_019671005.1 of Hibiscus mutabilis. NCBI lineage: Eukaryota > Viridiplantae > Streptophyta > Magnoliopsida > Malvales > Malvaceae > Hibiscus > Hibiscus mutabilis. The sequence goes on along the minus strand of CM033713.1, from coordinate 41,199,721 downwards.
AAAATTTAACGTCAGCAAAACCGTTAAGTTTTTAACAGTCGGCGACTAAAATAGGAAGGAAACATAATGTTAGTGATGTTTTTGCTAAAAAAATAGTTCGGTAACCAAAATAGGAAGAAAACATAACGTTAATAATGTTTTTGCCAAAAAATAGTTCGATGACTAAAATAAGAAAAAAACCATAGTTCGGTGACTACTGATGTAGTTTACCCTTATTTTTTTTTTACTCTTTTTCTCTGGCCTCTGTTTTGACTGTCCTATTTTTTTTTTTCATTTTGTTTTGGTATTTTGACGTACCCGTTGACCTACTTGATAGGAGCCCCTTTTCAACGACTACAACTTGATTTGAGCCCTCTACAATGAGGAGGTTGCGTGGGTGCAAGTGAAAAAAAGAGTTGTCTCTCCCCCTCTTACATTTTCTTCTCCCTCTGTGATTCTTCGAGGACTTTTGCCTATAGGTTCCGATCTTGCTAGTTTTTGTTTTACGATGAGATGAGATGGTGGTATCCACCGACTGAGGATCGTTGGTGTCGTTCTCTGACTCTTCCTTCTTCGTTTCGGATCATCCGTCATCGACGACTTCAGATTTAGACACGATGATCAGTTAGAGATTTTCTCGCTGTATTTCTCCACACGAGTCACCTCAGTGCTCCCAAACAGTCATGCAGATGAAGAAAACGATGTTGACTCTTTCTGTGTTTTGGTCCTTATTTGGTTTTTGAAGACTGTTATCTTTCCCTTTGCGTTCTCATGTTTGTTCTGTTTTTCTTCCGTTTCTGTTGGATGTTTCGGATCGAAGCTTATTTCTTGCTTTGTTTTGTTTTTGTGTTAGTTCATGTGACATGTTTTCTAGATTCTTTTTCTTTTCTCCTTGTTGCTCTATGAGTTGTTATACACATTTTTCCTTGTTCGTCGAATGAAATTGACCATTTGTTAAAAAATGGCTTTCGTATATGCGCCAAATTCCATGGATTTATGTTTTTTTATCAAATAATAATCATAAGGCTTTGCCTATCTAACGGGGTTTAATGATTATCTCAAACCAAATTATAGTGATGAGTTCATGATGCAACCGGCAAGTGCAACATCCATGTGGGAACAAGATTGATTGCTCGACAAGGCAGGGGCAAGGACATCCTTACCAGCCTCGTAAACACAAACTCTGTACTGCTAATCGGATAAGATTGTCCTAATACACTGTAATATGCAAACACAACCCATCTCCCTTAGAATATTCAGATTCCAATCATTTGACGCCATCAACCACTAAAAAAATCATAAAAAGTCCAAAATTTGGTTTAAACAACCAAGAAAATCAAAGAGAAAAATTGCCACTTTAGCTCCATATATAATGCTGTGGGTGTATGTATGAAGCTTTTCAGGCACAAATTTGGTTTAGAAAATCAAAAACTTTAATCTCTTATCCCTCTTGATTATCTGACTTGCAATTCTGTTGATATTTTGTGGTGTTGAGGGTTTCAGTGAGGATTAAGCTCTTAAATGATGGAGGGTCCTTTTGATACACCTGAAAATGGTGAAGCTGCAGGTCGAAACCTTCAGATTATTCGGTACTCTCCGTTCCAGCCCCGGTTCGGATTATCATCACTCGCGATTGATTTGAGAGTGTTCTATGTTCGAGTCAGCAATTTTTGAGTTGATGATTCGACTCCTGAATATCCAACTCTCAATCACACCCCTTTAGACCCTGACACAATTTTGGAAGTTAATGGTACTAGAAACATCATATACTCTGATGGGGTCTCTTTACTTCTTAGAAGGGATAGGGTAGACAAGAAATCCGAAGAAGCCACCTTTGTTAGTACAGATAGTGTTAGTCTAATAGGGAGTGTGAAATTTGATGTTCTCGATGAAAAGGATCTCATTCTCTGTGGTGGATTGGAAATGTCTGGTAGTAATGGCTTCATTGGAGAATCGAAAAGTGACTCGAAACGATGGAGTATGAATTGCGAATCGGAGATCACTTCTGGCTGTTGTTTCCTCAAGGGATAGCATGGTTCTTCTCCCGAATTATCACCACCAACGATAGAGGTTTATGTCGCGGGTTGCTTCTCCGGAAAACCGATCATTTTGAACAAAACATTGCAACTCGGTCACAGAAAGAAGCATAATAGGAAGGGCATGTTAGATGCAATCCCCGAATATGACAGCATTGAATGCCTGAAATATATGCCGCCCCCTCCTGGACTCGATATGCAGGTAACCGTACCAGAAAATTCGGTATTGAAATTTCATTTCTCTCATGTTCACTTTAGTCTATTGATTTAGAGGTGTACTATGTTCGTGCAATGCTTTGGTTCTACATTTTAATCTTTCATTTTAGCAGTTGATGTTCTGTATATTTAAGGATGTCCATTCATAGGCTTCAATGAAAGCACTGTAGTCTGAAACAGCAAATAAACATGCATGTTTTTGGTCCATACTTGCAAGATTTTATGCCTGGAATGGGAAACATAAGGTTTATCGTATATATGTCGTGAGTGTATGGGCAATGCGCGGTTTTTAATACCATCTTCACCATATATGTCACGGGTTGCTTCCTGGCTGGTTGGAGCAAAAGGTAATTTGAGTGGATGCTATTAGAACCAGGTCGATTCGTAATCAGGATCATTACTGCATTGCCTTTTTACCATTTCGTAACATATGTTCGAGAAGGAGATCAGAATAGAACAGAAGGGAAGGGAATCCTTACAATTACGATTGAAGTACCGGACATCCCTTTGCTCATCTCTAACTCCCTTTCCATTCGTAGGTAGCGGAATACAGAAGCTACAAACACGAAAACGATGAAGACTATAAAAACATTTATAGGAGGGGGACAGAGTGCATAGATGGTGAAGACGGCGAACTCTCATGGTATAATGCAGGTGTAAGGGTCGGTGTAGGGATCGGTCTTGGCGTTTGCCTCAGCGTTGGTATAGGAGTTGGCTTGCTGGTTCGTACTTACCAAACAGCTACAAGAAACTTTAAAAGCCGTCGTCTCTGAGTCCGTCATCTAAATTGCTATTACGGTCTGCTCCCCTGAGATCCAAAGGCTTCTAACATCTTATTTACCGGCATACATCGTTGACACCAGATTTTGACCGAGTAGTTGCCTTTGCTTTGTAAGGAGTTTGTTGTAGATAGTTTATTGCAGCTATTGGGAAACAGAGATTATGAGGCTATACATTTACATGTTGAAGTCTGTGCGACTTGTATTTCCCTGTAAATAAACCAGTTTTTGTGTAGATTATGATGTTATCTGTTTTGGTTAGTAAAAATAGGAACCCAGAGAGTTCGAGTTCGAGTTCGTATCGAAAATAGTCCGAGTGAGTATCTAGTCATACTTAAGAAGCAGGCGGGCTGTGGACGAACCTCGGGTTCGTTTTTGTGCCTGTTTAAGCATTTTCTGAAGCAGGCATCCCAGATAGTGACCGGAGTGATACTCTAAGCTCCTTGACCTGCCAGTAATTTCCATGTGAAAAAGCAAATATTAGCCTACTAGTAATTTCTGCTCATATAACTGTTACATCAGTCATCGACGACAACTATCTTTCTATGTGGGGAATAACAAATATTAAATGAAGATATATTATATTCTTAAGATAAATGCCAGATTCTTAGTATACGGTCAATTATTATTTTTGAATATGTTGTTGTGATTATAAGGTAGTACATGTTCAATTGTCTTAGCACTTTAAGAATGCACACACACCGTGCACACATAGTGCTCGAACTTGAGTCACTATCCCAAGACCACTAAACTATTGACTTAATTCTATTTTGATCACTGAATTATGAGTTATATTAATTAGATCACTAAATTATTAAAATAGTTTCAATCAAGCCACTACCGTTGACTTTTAATGAAATTTTTGACATGATAACTAATTTTTTTGTATAATCACACATTTAGTTCTCATTATTTACATACTTGATCATATTTTAATTTAATTCAATAAATTATAATTAACATAAAGAAAATAAAGAAAATAAACATATGGGGTCACTTTCTATCAAAGTATTCTTTAAAATTTTATGTACGACAGGGTAGAAATCCTTTGCCCCTTTTTGGTGCCCCTATTTATGTCTCAATACTAAAAAAATGGGTTTAGAATTTAAAGTTGTTATGATTCAACTAGAAATGAAGAAAGGGTTTTAGAAAATAGAGAGAATTGGAGAGAAAAGAGAAATTGTATATTCATTCATTTTTCATTCATTAGATGAAAAATAAAGTCTTTACAAGTTTCTCCAATATCGTTGGATTACACAGTACATTAACAAATTATTTTTGAACACCAGTGCAAGTAAGGACAGCTCACAAAATCGTCCATAACCTCATCAGCTCTTCATGCTCAAAATTGCATTACATGCTCTTCATGTGGGTCATCAGAGTGGGCTCTTGTTTTTTAATAACCTGGGTTTTTGATTGAGGAAGCCTTATAACTAGACCTGGCAAACTTGACCCGAGAACCGAAAACCGAATCGATTTATCCGAACCGAGACCCGATATGGATCCGAACAAGATGACCCAAACGTGACCCGAAATGAACCGAACCGAAACCGATCCGAAATCTAGAAGAACTGATATTGACCCGTAACCGACTTGACCCGAACCGATTTTCACCCGAACTGAAAGTAACCCGAAATTAATTTGCTCAAAACTCATCTAAACCGAACATCAACCCGATTTTAACCCAAAATAATATATGTTTTATTATCTTTTGTATTATAATAGTACTAATTAATCACTACATTTGATAAAAAGCATAAGGGAAAAGTAGGAGGGAAAATAAAATCTTAATATACATATTCTAGTCAATTGCAAAGAAATGATGGAAGTAGGAGGGGCCGAGAAAGTAGGAGGGAAAAGTAAAATCCTAATATACATATTCTAGTCAAATTGGATAATATATATACACATATACTCGAGTCAAATTTTTAGGTAATATTTCAAAATGCTCATTATATGTGCAATTATGGTCTAAGGTTTGATTCCATGCCCTTAAAATTATCTCTCTTTTTTACGTGTATTTTGAAAATATAAAAAAATTTATCATACTAAAAACCAGCATCGAATATGAAAATAAAAAATATAGTTATAGGATTGGATCGGGATTCGTTAGGTTCAGGTAGGGATGTAAAAAGCTAACCCGACCTACAAAACTCACTGAAATTGACTTGAGTTAGAACTACTTGTGACCTGAGGTGGTGGTGATCCGAAATCGATTCGAGTATGAACTGGTGTTGACCTGAACCTGAGTTGGACCTGGAAATTTTTTATCTGAACATGACCTGCACCTGACCTGAGAACGACTTGAACCCAAATTCAACCTGATAATGTGATAACTGAACCCGACCTACATCTGACCTAATATGAATCCGAACCCAAGATTAACCTGGTAAATAACTAATATTACCTTACCTGTTATCAACCTGACCTATTATGAACTTGATCTGTAATTGACTCAACTTGTAAATGATCTGACTTGTTATTAAACTGATCTGATATTTACCTAACTTGGTATTTATCTAACTTGTAATAACTAATAAGTTACAATTGTTGAATTTATTATATTATAGTGTGACAAAATACATCTTCACAATTTAAGATACATGATTAATTTATGACCATTAAATTAATATGTTTACATTTTATATTTATAAATTATAGTATATAAAAATATTTAAAAGTTTTATTAAATCTTTAAATGCTGCCAACATGATTCCTTAAGGTTTGTGGTTTATGATTTATGGTTTAATATTAATAGTTTATGGTTTAGTTTAGTGTTATTGGTTTATGAGATTAATTTTTTTCTCTTAAGGTTTGTGGTTTAGTGTTTTCTTAAGGTTATTGGTTTATGTGATTAATTTGGATTCCTTAAGGTTCAGGGTTTAGTATCAATGGTTTATGGTTTAGCTCATGGTTATTGGTTTATGAGATTAATTTCGATTCTTTAAGGTTTATGGTTTTGTGTTTAGTATTAACTATTTATGGTTTAGTTTAGGGCTATTGATTTACGAGATTAATTCCAATTCAACTAGCCAAATTATACATTTGAATTGATTAATGATGCTCATATTTTTTCTATCTTGTATGGATTCGAATCCCGGTATGAAAATGTAATACCTCTTATTTAATCAAAAAATATTTAAATTAAAGCTTCATTTGTACAATTGAACTAAATTAAAGTTTCAAATTTTATGTATACAATCACATGTTTACATCCAAATCAAAATTTTGTGTATAATTATTTTAAATCAAAATTAATAATAATAATAATGTTCGAACTGAATTAACTTATTAAACTTAGGATCTAATTGAGCTAAATTAAAACCTAGAAACATAAATTACAGACATAACTAAAAGAATTCTAAAACTAAATGTGGAATTTCAATTAAATTAATTTAAATTTAGACTTAATTGAATTAAATTAAAATCTAAAAGTGAAAATTTAGGACTTAAATGAAAAAATCTAAAGTCAGAAGGGCTAAAAAATAATTTCCCCTAACCTAAAACTCACGCGGCTCTTCCTCCCCTCCCTTTCATTTCAATTAAAAAAAAGGAGAAAACATAATAATTGGTTAAAAAAAGAGAGAAACGAACAAGAGCCACCCTTTCATTTCAATAAAAAAAGGAAGGCAAAAACATAGTAATTGATTAAAAAAAGAGAGGGAAACAAATAGAATTATGGAGAGAAAAAAAGCTTCATATTTTTACACGTTTAAAAAATGCCTCCCCGCCCTTTCATTTGCCGCCCAATTTTGTTGCTTGGTGATTAATTACCCTTTAGGTCCTCACTCGTTTAAAATTTTTCATTTTAGTCCTAACATTCACTTTTAAATTTTAGTTTAATTCAATTTAGTCACAATTATATATATTTTAAACTGTACATATTTCGGCATCCTAAGGGATGTTTTGGTCACATTAACCCTAAAAATTTATTTTATCCAAAATTTACCCACAATTACCAGACCGAAGTCTATTTGTACACGTAAGACCCGACTTGAACTTCAACCGAAACCAATATTCTCGACATGAATTTTATCCATCAACGACGTGACCCGACTTGAATGTGGCCTGACCTGAAATCCATTTGAACCTGAATTAACCCGTTAATTAACTGATTTGGACCCGAACTGTTTTGGTCTGAACTGAAACATACCTGACCTGAAATTAACCCGACCCGAACCCGAACTAAATATGATTTGAAATCAACTTGACAATAACCCGAATTTGAGTCGACCCGGACCCGACCTGATCCGAGTCAGACCATTAAGTTGACCTAACATAACCCGTATCTGATTTGACCTGACCAGAAACCTGAACGATTACCTGATTTCACATCCCTAAGTTCAGGTTAATTGATTAATACCAATGATGGTTGATTTTGAAACATTGAATGATTGGAACTAAACCTAAATGATAATATTAACAAATAAAAAGACATGTTTTTACAAGAATATATGATTAATTCTTTATTAATATATACGATTAGATTCACACCTAAGTCCAACTCAAAACCAAATTGGCCCAAAAATTTAAAGATTAACCTGGCCCGATATCGACCCGACTCGAAAATGTCCGATCCGATATTGACCCGACGCAAAAACAACCGATTCAATATTGACCTGAATCACTGATCCAATACCCGAATTGACCCGAATCATCGTAGAACCGAACTAAAATCTGAACCAAACCCGATCCGAAACTAAATTGAATATAGACAAACCCGAAACGAACCGAAACGATTTGAATCAAAACCGAACCGAACGACCCGTTTGCCACCTCTACTTATAACTTCTTTAACTCAGACGATGTCGTTTGGCAGCAACAAAGTTCCTTCTTCATTAATCGCTACGTTATCGTTTAGTCCATGACCTTGCAATACCCCAACATAACTCGATTTTTCCTCAATCTCATCTTTTATTTTAATTTCAAACCCTAATTTCTTCCATTCTTTCCTTAATTTCCCCCTAATCGCCATGACAATACCCCATCTTCCACTCGATTCTTGTCCCCAAGGATCGAAATCAGGAAATTAAGAATTTAGGATTGCAAAATCTTCCCAAGTAGCACTTTTGGGCCCCAGGTTTGACCACTAAATCAACAATTGTTTTACTGCTCGATTGTTCATTTTGACCATTCACTTATCTAAAGCAATTGCAGGGTAGACTTTCATTTGGCCGCCATCACTCATTTTAGGGGGATAAATTGAGGTAATCTACCTGTCTCCAATCTTTTTCTTGAGCAAACTTACATGGAATATGATATGATTACAACCAGCAAGGACCCGAAGGAATTTCCTCATGGACCTATGACTCGAGCTAGGGCTAAGAAGTTCTAAGAAGCTATGTGGAACTTATTTAGTCAAGGCTAGAATTTGAAGGAGAAAACACCAATTGTGATAAAGCCTTGAGCTTCCTACTCATGTATGAGTTTGCATGAGTTTTTATTAAGTTTTAAAATTAACTTCAGCTTGTGTGCATGAATAAATAAAGGCTTGGTGTTCATTTAAGCATGTAGTTTCATTTATGCTTGTTTGGAACATTTAAGCATGTTAGTTCTTTTAAGTTTGTTAGTTTAATTAATGCATGACAGTTTATCAATGAATGTTAGTTCACTTATTGCACATTAGTTTACTTATGTTTGTGAGTTCATTTGATGTGTTAGTTACTTAATTAAAATAGTTCTTTCAATGTAACTAGTTCCATTAAATTAAACTAGCTCATTAAATCTGTTTCATGCATTCACTTTTATTTTAATAAATAAGTTATTATCTAATGGTTGTTTTTGCCTTTTCGGCTAGGACATTCATTTGGGAGCAAATCGGCTGATCATCTTCTCAAGTTTTGACAAGGAATTTACCACCAATTGAAAGCACTTGAAGACACATCAAGGCTGATCGGTTACATTGCAATTCAAGAGAGTAATTACACCACTTAAAGGCACATCAAGGTTGATCAGTTTTCAATGCAATTCAAGAGAGCAATTACAACACTTGAAGGCTATTAATTTCAGCAAGAAAGCAAGGCATTCAAGCCCCTTAAATTCGGCCACTTAAAGAGCTATTTAACACTACTTAAAAGCTACTTTAAGCCTTCTAAAAGCTGATCAATTTTGATAACAATGGAGGACATGCACTTAAGGCCTCTTATCACATTTTAAGAGGGAATGAATGCCAATCTCATCCAATGGCAGATCAAAGGGTTCTTTTACTTGGACAATATGTGTGTCTACATTCATTCCAAAGGATGTTCACATTCATCCCCATCCAACATCAACCTTTTGGCTGAACTTGGAGAAAGGATAACCGACAATTCAATTAGCTTTTAACCCCTTAATCAATAGCTTTTAATCCTTTGTTGCCTATTCAATTTGGTCACTATGCTCCTATAAATAGGCATCCATTTTCTATTGTAAAACAACTTTTGGCATATATTATACTTGAGAGTGTAACACCCCAACGTGTATTCGATATTCGAATACACATTAAAGATGTTACTAATTAATTTACACTGATTTTTCAGACTTGTAAATTCATTTATTTTTTTATTATTATCCAATCTTAACAAAGTAGTTTAGTGGTTGGCCCTTTCTCAATTTTCATAATCACTACACGATAAACAACCAACTAAGTTTAAATTCGTTTAAAGCATCTTTTCTAATATTCTTAATTTCTCAAAACTTAGTCATGTTTGTAGTTCATACAAAATAGCTACTTACTTAAATTCGATTCATGCCCCTATAGACTAGAATGTGGTGATACTTATTGATAATACAAGCGAACTTGATCCAACGATGTGCAGCTCCTCTTTTGCTATCTAATCCGAAGTACCTACGCGTGATACAAAACTCACATTAAATAAAACTTAGTGAAACATAATCATAATAATATAAACAATAATTATAATAACACAGTTCTACCGGATGGCAAATGATTTTCATTTGCAATTGTTAATAATTTATCATATATAGAACTGCCTTACTTGTATGGTTCATTTGACCAATATAATATTTCAATCATAAGATTTGATCTGTTTTACCAGTCTTGTGTACATTAAGCTTTTTAGCTTAATCATTTGCATAATTGCATTTCAAGTATTATAGCCAAAGTATTAAATTAAGCTATATGTATATGCAAAATTAACCATGTATCATGACTATCTTAAGAGTCATGTCATCATTGTTCTATATTCATCAAGTGTTCATATGCATAAATTTTTTTTCAACATAAACATGCTTTCAATATGATTCATATCATCTATCAAATTTATCGTAAAATCATGATATCAAGGGTTCATGATCAACAAGTAGTCAAACTTTTATCACGTAATCATTTGCATATCATATTCTTTAACATAGCCATACTTTTATCATGCAATCATTTGCATATCATATCCTTTAACATAGTCATACTTTCATAATACAATCATTTGCATGTCCTATCCTTTATTCTAGCCACATTTTCATCATGCAATCATCTGCATATCTTTTCCTTTATCATAGCCATACTTTTGTTTTGCAATCATTTGCATATCATTTCTTTTATCATAATCATAATTTCATCATACAATCATTTGCATATCATTTCCTTTATCATAACCATAATTTCATCATGCAATCATTTGCATATCATTTCCTTTATCATAATCATAATTCATCATGCAATCATTTGCATATCATTTCCTTTATCATAGTCCAAAGTACAAAAATCATGTGAAGCTATGGTACGCGAGTCATCATGACACCGTAGTGTCTATGACGCCTTAGCGTCTGCATTGTTGAAGTGACTGAGATGAGTACGTACTTGAGGATGCTCTTTTATCCTCATATTCAAGGACGTTTTTTTCTCCTTATACCTTCAGCACCGTAGTGCCTACTTTATCTCAGCACCGTAGTGCCTATAACGTAGCTGCTAGGACTCTATGGATATCCAACTATACCAAAGATTCTCAAGTGAACCTATGGTATACGAGTCATCTCGACACCGTAGTGTCTATAACGTTGTAGTGTCTGATGGTGAGTACGTACTCGGGGACGCCCTTTGCTCCTCATACTCGCACTTTTTGTGCTATGTAACACCGTAGTGTTTGAACTCGACTCCGTAGAGTCTATCTCGACCCCGAAGAGTCTATCTCGACTCCGAAGAGTCTATCTCGCACCGTAGTGCTATGACGCAGCTGCTAAGACTCTTTTTGGATATCCAATTATACCAAAGACTCTCACACTAGTACTTGGGCAATTGATTTCCCTATAGATCAATCATCATTGTTCATATAATAGGGCAATTCACATCATATATTTCATCTACAATATCCAATTTATCAAAACTATAACAATACCTTATACACGTTGTCTAATATAATCATTCGAATATAAAATTTCCAAACATTTTTCCTTTCTTCATTGTACTATTCAAAAACTCATTATGGTCCTTAATAACCATTTAGAACTTCCATTAACCCTTTTCAAGCTTACTAATTAACCTTAGATACAAAATGTGTCAATTTTCATTTTCTGGTAGATTGCACTACCTTCAAAGAAATATTTCTATAAAATAATCTACAACTCAGAATTCGATTCCGTTTGTTATGAAAGAAACTACATACAATAAGCTTTTCAACTATATAAATTAATATCCCAAATTCAACATGTACGATTTATGGAAAATTTTCAAAGTCAATTACAATGCTGAAATTCGGAACAAACTGGTGCTCTGTTTCCTGACCTTTTGTCATTTAAAAATTCATATCTTTTGACTCGAAACTCGAAATCAGATTCTGTTTATTTGAAACGAAATTAGACGAACAAATCTATACATCGGTATAAAATTCACCATCTAACCATTTTTGTAGAATTTATGGTGAGTTTTCAAACTTACTATTATAATCCAGTCTTCTACACAACTTCCATAATTAACTTTAACTTTTATACTAACTTCTCCTTACTTCTCTACTTGTCAATTTAATCCCATTATTTGCTTTAAACCAGCAACTTATCACATTCTTCATCAAATAATTATCCACAATAGTTCCCTCTAATTTTCCTTCTTTATCGAATGGTCACTACTAATGCAAAGGTAAGGATCCACATTTCTTAACTTTGAAAATTAGTCCTCAATTCAACATTACCACCTTAATTCCATCATTACAACTAAAATTCAGATTTAATCCCCATCTAAGAATTCATTTCCTATTTGGTCACTTGATTTTGACAAATTGTCAAAGTGGTCACTAATTCGATTCAACATCAGTTTAGCATTCTAACATCAATTTCACATCTCCAACATCATTAATTACATAAATATACTTCAATTTCATAAAAATTCAGTTTCAGTCCCTTAACTTTGAAGCTTGCCGAATTGGTTTGATTCATAAATTTTTCCCATTATTCTCCCATGTGGCCGAATTGGTCACTTGGCTTCTCTAGGCTCATTTTTCATCCTAACAAAATTCTAACATGCTCAAATTAATTTTTTCCAACATATATTCTTCATTTCCAAAAATTTACACTTAAAACCCCAAATTCTATCTATATGGAAAATTGGGTGTCTAAACTTTTCAAGGACTTTATTTTAGTCCTAATGCCATAATTAAGCTTCTAAATTCATAATCTCTTCAAATTCATCACTAGGATAGTTTTCACAATATTTTCCCTAATTTAGCAAACATGCCAAAATAGTCACTTAGAAGACTAGTTAAGGATTTTTCATTCTAACATCAAAATCAAACTTCCACTATCATCAATCTTTCATTTTCATCATAAATTTCAAAACCCTAAATAAAATCCCAAATTTTTAGGGTTAGGGTTCTTAACTTCATCATGAAATTAAATACAATCCAAGCTTAATTCATCAAAACAACATTGAATTCATGTAATTCAAGTCCTAATTTCAACTTAGCACATCAATTCCCTAATTCTCTCTCATCAATAATTCAAGTAGTTCTTTACAACAACATGCAATATTGCTACCAAAATGTAGAGAATTGAATGTAGAACAAATTATTCTAAAGGATCATACCTTGAATCTTGCTTTAAAGCCTTCGAAATGCCTTAAGAAAATTTTGTAAGTTTCCCCCCTTTTTCCTCTTGGTTTCGAAATTGATGGAGAGAAGATGAACATTTTGTTCATCTTTTCCTTATTTTATGCCACATGTAGAAATAAAAATGAATTTTTAATTCTTTTTATTCTAATTTAGCAAAATGTCCTCCAACTAAATTCATATTTACTAGTTGCCATCCTAGTTCAATTCCAACCAAATCCCATTCAACTCTAACCAAACTAGAGTAATGCTTTCACATAGGAAATTGCCATATTACCCATGGTATTTTCAAAATATTTCAAAATTGCCATTGTGACCAAATTACCAAAACTAGTCACCTAAGTCACAAATTTTGACATTTTATAAAAATCCAACTATTCTAGTTAGATCACAACCAACCAATTAATAATTTAGTCATAAAATAATATTTTAATAATTTTTCCGTGACTTATGGAACAGTCTATAAAATTTTGATTCGATCCGGTTTTCCCGATATTCACTTACTACGATTTTCCATTTTCCAAACTATCGGGTAAAAATCTGAAATTCTCATAATTCTGATCTCCATAAATAAATATTTTTGACATACAAAATATTCCATAATTTTGTAAAAAATTAAAATGTTGAAATTTTGAATCGGTCCAGTATACTGATAAATTACACGAAATCTTTATGGATAAATTTCTCTTAATAATCATTTATCTAATATCCATACGAATTATATTAACTCGAGCCGATTTCTTTTTTGCAGTCTCAATTACTGACATGAGACCTTCCCAATAGGTCACCCATCCTATGTCCTAAGCACGCTTAACTTTGCAGTTCGATCTAAATTCAATATCTTATACTGCATTTTTTATTCCCGTAATCTATATTAGATTTTTCTCCATGATCTGTTTAATCCATGTACATGATAAAATAATTACTGATAAATTCTTCAACACTTGGAAATGACTTTTATAACCTTTTCCTATTATACGGTAAAATTTCATAATTTTTCAGTTCAATCTGGGTATCCAAATTCTACTTAAACTTTGACTACGATTTTCCCAATAATCGAAATATTGAATCAAACCAATAATTCCTCATTCGATCCACACCTATATGTGCTCTATCTATTTATAAAGTAAAAAAACCTAACTTTTGGGAAATTACACTTTGATTCTTCAACTTTTCATATTTTCACTTCTATCACTCAAAGTTTTAAAACTTATCATTTTGGTCACTAAACTTTAACCTTGAATTCCCATTCCAATTTTCCTTGGATTTTAACCAAATTTTGCGAGTATTCTATTTTACTCGTTCTTTATCACATGACACCTTAAAATCTCAGAAACTTCTTTTCTACAGTCCATAATGGAGAAAATCCTAACTTTTTTATTTTTGTCATTTTAGTCACTAAGTAAGCTTTTAAGTCCTTATCTTAGTACTAAATGACCCTAACTTAACATAGCAAACTTTGGGGTATTACAGAGAATGTTTCTCTTTCATAGTTCTTTGTGAACTTTATCGGCTTAGAAGATTGTTCTTGTGGCATTCATCCCTTTCATTTTATTATATTGCTGGTTCCTAGTTTATATAACTAGTGGGTCACAATCCATATACCCTTCAACCCATTACACGGCTAAGAACTCTTAAGGAACGGGTCTTCACTATTTAATGTTGGTTCTTTCTTTGTTTACACCGCACCATTAGTTACATTTTTGTTTCCTACTCTAATTACCCTTACACCCATATATCCAACTCCATATTTCCTTCAATCCCGTGTCACATCCTATTCCACAACCAAACTCCACATTCATTTATAACCTTCCATTAATCTCCTTTCATTTTTACTAAGTCCAATTTTGAACATCATTCTTTCACTATTTTGCAATAGATTTTAAAACTCTTACTTGAATCACGATCGGGCAAACTTGGTTACAAATTCAGCCATCATACAACCGAATTCATATCAATTGGTATCAGAGCGTTGGCGATTCAGTAAGTTGTTTGAAATTCAAAAAAAATAATAAAAAATTGAAAAAATTCAAGGGAAGAATGTTAAAGAGTGAGGGATATTCTGCTATATTCAAAAAAGAGGATTGCTTGATTCTTTTGTTAGTACAAAATTCAGATTGCTATTTCATCCTTAGTTTGTAACCTACCTTATTTCTATGTATTTCTTGTTTTTCTTTCCTAATCACTTCGTTTCGACCGAATTCTACAAAGAACACTTGTTGAGCCTTGAGTAAGTTCTCTGGGTACAGTGGAGATGCAGCTCTTAATTTGCCAAACCAGGCCTTGCTTCAAGCGATGGCCTAGAAGATTCAAGATCAATTGGAACCATTATTGGATCGAATAAAATTGCTAGAAATGTCACAAGCCAATCAGGAACACGAAGAGAATCCTAAAGAAGTAGATGATATGCAAGATCAAGTATCCCAACATAGCATGGCACAACAAGGCCAAAGAGCTCGACCACGAATAGATGATAATCTCAGTAACATTAAGTTTACCTTTTCTCCTTTTCAAGGAAGAACGAATCATGAAGCCTATCTTGCATGGGAAAAGAAGGTTAAGCACATTTTTGAGTTCCATAACTACTCAGAGCTTAAGAAGGTAAAACTTGCAGCCATTGAATTTACGGATTATGCACTAATATGGTGGGATCAGTTGAAATCTAGCTGGAGACACAATGGTGAAAATCCTATCTCTACTTGGAACGAAATGAAGGTTGTTAGGCGTGTGAGGTTTATTCTAACTCACTACTATAGGGAGCTATTCAACAAGCTTTAAAACCTTACACAAGGCAACTGTAGTGTTGAAGATTACTATAAAGAGATGGAAGTAGCCATGATCCGAGCTAACATTGATGAGGATCGAGAAGCCACCATGGCAAGGTTTCTATCAAGCCTTGATCCTAATATTGTGGCCACTGTTGAGTTGCAACATTATGTGGAGATTGAAGACATGGTACATATGGCCATGAAAGTGGAGAGGCAACTCAAGAGGAAAGGCACCACCCGCGCCTATAAAAGTGCTACCTCTAAATGGGGGCAAGGTACCTACAAACAGAAGCCATCCTTTACTCCTAATGATCGAGGCAGACCATCAAAGAATATCAAACCCATTGTCGAAACCAGCAAGGGAAAGAGCACAACCATGCCAGTTCGATCTTGTGATGTTCAATGCTTCAAGTGTTTGGGGCAAGGTCACATTGCTAGTCAATGCCCTAACCGCAACACCATGCTCATCCGAGATGATGAAGAGATTGAAACTGATCAAGAGGAGGAATAAGATGATGAAAAATAATTTGAAGAGGAAGGGAAGTTAGAACATGCCGTAGATAGAGAGGTCATTGTTGTCAAAATGAGCCTAAGCATGCAAGCAATTGAGGGAGATCAACAACGCGAGAACATTTTCCATACTCGCTGCCATATTAATGGAAAGGTATGCTTTGTCATTATATATGACGGTAGTTGCACTAATTTATCTAGTACTTTGATGGTAAATAAGCCCAGCCTAGCAACAACAAAGCATCCAGACCCCTACAAGCTACAATGGCTTAATGATGGTGGAGAACTCAAAGTAACCAAGCAAGTCATTATGCCTTTTTTCCATTGGCAAGTATAAAGACGAGGTACTATGTGATGTCGTACCAATGCATGCAGGCCATCTCTTGTGAAGGAGACCATGGCAGTTCGATAGGAGAGTCATACATGATGGTTATACCAATCGGTATATCCCCACCCATGAAGCCAAGAAGATCACCCTAGCTCCGTTTTCACCAAAGCAAGTTCACAAAGATTAAATACATTTGAGAGCAAGTTTTGAAAAAGCCAAGTAGAGTGACAGAAATTCTGAGAGTGTAGACACTAAATTTTGTCCGGGTTTAAATTAAAATGCTCGAAATAAGATGAATCTACATCACCCTTTTAATACCCAAAATCCTTATACCTAAGCCCAAAATTACATGTCCCATTATATATGATTTTACATAGTAAAAAAATACAAAAAAGAAATAAAAATTCCAACTCCTTCCTCATTAAGGCTTTACTCTCATTGGATGGATGGATGCCTCACTCCTATTGGATGAACAACTACTTAGCGAGTAAGGTCTTGAACCTTATTGGTTCTATTTTATGGGATAAAATAAATAAATAAATAAAATAATAATAGATAACCCCCAAAAACACCACTACACGACATGAACATGTTTTCCCCAAAACAAATTTCATTTCCCAGCCCCATTCATTTTTTCCCTAGCCGCATACTGCCAATCTTTTTCCCCTAAACCATCCTTGCTCCAGTAGCTTACCCAGCCGCATACCTAACCACACGCCCATGATTTCATTTCCCAGAACCACCGAACCCCCAACCCTCCAACACTACACCAAATCGAACCACAAAAAAAACCCTTGAATCAAACTTTTCACTCCAACGGCATCGATCCGTGGATTGACTGATCGAACATATATTTAAGTTTTGATATTTTCTTCCCTTGTTTATTTATGTGTAATCCATTCTTATGGTTTAATGGAAATATTGATGAGATTTGTTGGTGATCCTCTTTATTTATTTAAGTTTTTTTTATACGTGTTTTTGTCTAATTTATTTGTTTGTGTTATGTGTTTATTTTCTTTGTTAGATGTGGTTTAATTTATTATTTGCTTGAATGAATTCTTAGGATAGTTTAGTTTTTTAGAATTTGGTTTTAATTAATTTAAAACATGCCATTGGCTTATTGAGGTACGTGTTTAAATTAATTAAAATGAATTTAGTTTAGGTTGTTAGGTTGGTTGAGGACTTAGTTAGTTTAGTGTTTAATTTAATTTAATTAATTTAAACTATGCGCTCGCCTTATTGGGGCATAAGTTTTAAATTAATTAAATTAAATTTAGGATTAGATTTTTGGAGCCTTTAGTTAGATTTAAGGTTCGAATCAATTTAACTAATTTAAATTTATCCTTGGCTCATTGGGATAAATGTTAAATGCATTAAATTGGTTGGACATCTCTTAATTACCCTTTAGGATAAAATTGATATTTGACTTAGATAGACCCCTAATTAAAATCATAATTAATTAATTCGATTCATTTTAAATAGAATTCTTGGCTTATTGGGATACTTAAAATTAATTAAATTAATTATTATGATTCAAGATAATCTATAAATGATTAGGATTCTCTAGTTTTTAGGATATAATTAATTTAGGGTTAATATTAGACTAACATAGCTAATAATTAGATCACTAATTGAATTTTCATAATT
Organism: Hibiscus mutabilis; assembly: GCA_019671005.1. Lineage (NCBI taxonomy): Eukaryota > Viridiplantae > Streptophyta > Magnoliopsida > Malvales > Malvaceae > Hibiscus > Hibiscus mutabilis. The sequence goes on along the minus strand of CM033713.1, from coordinate 41,181,424 downwards.
TTGACCTTTTTAGGTTAGGACTTTAGTGGACCTAGGGTTTATTTTATGCCTTTCTATGCCATGCATTTTATTTGCCATTCATGTGACTTTAATGTTTTAATAGACATGCATATTAATTAATTAACTTATAAAAATGAGGTATTTATTAATTCCGATATTTGTGTCGTAACAGTCCTGGGTCATTGGATGTTGACCAAATATTTGAATTAATTCTTACTGTCAAAAGGTAAATGTAATTTGAGATAAAATTTTGACAAGTCATAACATCATTCTTAACTGCTTGCATTTTGCATAAAGGTGATGAACAGAGTTCGAACCATAAATTAACACGGTAGTCAGGCTTATTCGATGTCGGTTTAATCTATGGCCCGAGGTATCATCGCCCTTATTAATTAAATGTTCAATTAATTCGAATTCACCAATTTAATGAAAGCCCATCTAATTGAAGTCTATATTCAGTCACGAACCATTTAATTAAAGTCAATTTAAATTTTGATAATTTCCATCAGTTAAAAGCAACATTGTATTCCACAAGGGTAAGGAAAACATTGTTGTTGATGCACTATCACGCAAGTATGCCCTTCTTAACACCTTAGACTCTAAATTCTTGGGTTTTGCTTTCATTAAAGAGTTGTATGAATCTAACCATGATTTTGGTGAAGTTTACAAATTTTGTGAGAAAGGTGCACATGATAAGTTCTGTAGGGACGATGGATACCTATTCAAGGAAGGGAAGCTTTGTATTCCACAAGGTTCCATTGGTGAGCTCCTTATCAAGGAAGTACATGGTGGAGGACTAATGGTAAATTTTGGAGTAGCCAAGAAATTGAGCATGTTGCAAGAACATTTGTATTGGCCGAAGATGAAACGAGATGTAGAAAGGCTATGTGAGCTTTGCATCACATGTAGAAAGGCCAAATCAAAAGTCATGCCTCATGGCCTCTATACTCCATTACCTATTCTAAAAGCATCGTGGGTGGATATATCCATGGATTTTTTACTGGGACTGCCTTGTACAAAGAACAACAAAGACTCTATCTTTGTAGTAGTGGATCGATTTTCTAAAATGGCTCATTTTATTCCTTGCAACAAGACTAATGATGCTTCACTTGTTGCTGGCCTATTTTTCAAGGAAATTATGAGATTACATAGAGTTCCAATGACTATTGTATTCGATCGAGATGTGAAGTTTCTAAGCCATTTTTGGAGAACACTATAGAGTAAGATTGGAACCAAGCTATTATTTTCCATAGCTTGTCATCCACAAACGGATGGTTAAACTGAAGTGGTGAACAGGGTATTGTCCATGTTGTTAAGGAAAATTATTAAAAAGAATTTGAGGACATGGGAAGATAGCTTGCCTTATGTCGAGTTCGCTTACAACTGGTCTATACATTTTGCCACTAAAATGTCACCATTCGAAGTTGTGTACGGGTTCAACCCTTTGACCCCATTGGATTTATTACATTTTCCCTCTGATCAAATTGTGAATAAAGATGGAAGAAATAAGGCTGAATTTGTCAAGAAGCTTCATCAACAAGTGCGAGACAATATTGAAAAGAAAACCATGCAATATGAGAAGCAAGCTAACAAGGGACAAAAATGAGTTACCTTTGAACCCGGGGATTGGGTTTGCCTGCACATGAGAAAAAAAATGTTTCCAGCCCAACGCAAATCAAAATTGATGCCCATAGGGGATGACCTTTTCCAAGTGATCAAGTGTGTCAATGACTATCAATTAGACCTCCCAGGTAGTATAATGTCAATGCAACTTTCAATGTGGCTGATTTATCTCCTTTTGATATAGGTGACGATTTGGGGATAAATCGCTTTTAAGAGGGAGAGACTGATATGACCACAACCAGCAAGGACCCGGAGGAATTTCCTCATAGACCTATGACTCGAGCTAGGGCTAAGAAGTTCCAAGAAGCTCTGGGGAACTTATTTAGTCAAGGCTGGAATTTGAAGGAGGAAACGCCAATTGTGATGAAACCTTGCAGCTTCCTACTCGTGCATGAGTTTGCATGAGTTTTTATTAAGTTTTAAATTTAATTTCAGCTTGTGTGCATGAATAAATAAGGCTTGGTGTTCATTTAAGCATGTAGTGTCATTTATGTTTGTTTGGAACATTTAAGCATGTTAGTTCTTTTAAGTTTTTTAGTTTAATTAATGCATGATAGTTTATTAATTCATGTTAGTTCACTTATTGCACATTAGTTTACTTCTGTTTGTGACTTTATTTGATGTGTTAGTTACTTAATTAAACTAGTTCTTTCAATGTGACTAGTTCCATTAAATTAAACTAGCTCATTAAATCTGTTTCATGCATTCACTTTCATTTTAATAAATAAGTTATTATCAAATGGTTGTTTTTGTCTTTTCGGCTAGGACATTCACTTGGGAGCAAATTGGCTGATCATCTTCTCAAGTTTTTACAAGGTATATACCACCAATTGAAAGCACTTGAAGACACATCAAGGCCGATCAATTACATTGCAATTCAAAAGAGTAATTACACCACTTGAAGACACATCAAGGCTGATCAGTTTTCAATGCAATTCAAGAGAGCAATTACAACACTTGAAGGCTATTGATTTCAGCAAGAAAGCAAGGCATTCAAGCTCCTTAAAGTCAGCCACTTAAAGAGCTATTTAACACCACTTAAAAGCTACTTTAAGCCTTCTAAAAGCTGATCAGTTTTGATAACAAGGGAGACATGCACTTAAGGCCTCTTTATCACATTTTAAGAGGGAATGAATGCCAAATTCATCAAATGGTAGATCAAGGGGTTCTTTTACTTGGACGATATGTGTGTCCACATTCATTCCAATAGATGTCCATATTCATCCCCATCCAACGTCAACCTTTTGGCTGGACTTGGAGAAAGGATAACCGACAATTCAATTAGCTTTTAGCCCCTTAATCGATAGCTTTTAATCCTCTGTTGCCTATTTAATTTGGCCACTACGCTTCTATAAATAGGCAACCTTTTTCTAATGTAAAACAACTTTTGGCATATATTATACTTGAGAGTGTTTCTCTTTCATAGTTCTTTGTGAACTTTATTGGCTTACAAGATTGTTCTTGTGGTATTCATCCCTTTCATTTTATTATATGGTTGGTTCCTATTTTCTATAACTAGTGGGTCACAATCCATATACCCTTCATTACAAGGCTAAGAACTCTTGAGGAACGGGTCTTCACTATTTAGTATTGGTTCCTCCTTTGTTTACACCACACCATTAGTTACATTTTTGTTTCTTACTCCAATTACCCTTACACCCATATATCCACCTCCATATTTCCTTCAATCCCTTGTCACATCCTATTCTACAACCAAACTCCACATTCATTTATAACTTTCCATTCATCTTCTTTCATTTTTACTAAGTCCAATCTTGAACACCATTTTTTCACTATTTTGTAACAAATCTTAAAACTCTTACTTGAATCATGATCAGGAAAACTTGGTTATAAATTTGGCCATCACACAACCGAATTGATATCAGAATACCAGATGTATCTTGGCAGAAGAAGGCAATTCTAGTTGATAGGCTACTAACCCCACTCATTTTTGAATCTTATAAGGGTCGTAGAATCTAGTTGTAAGCTTGATATGTTTCTGGATGGCCACTAAAGATTGTCTATAAGGCTGAAGTTTTAGGTACACTTCATCTCCCACACTGAACTTCCTTTCACTTCGATTTTTGTCTGTAAACTATTTCATCATGTTCTGTGCTTTTTGTAACTATTCCTTTAGCAAATTTAACGAGTATGTAAATGATCCATTTCATATACCTCTTTTTTCAAGTCCATATAGTTGCATTTAGGTTAGATTGCATATAGTTTGCATATAGATAGAGAGTTACACTGTCTACACTTAAATGTTATATATTTTGGTGCTTTTATGGGAAAGGTGGTGCTTTGTGGTGCATGTGCAGGATACTGGAAGATACTGGAGGAATACTGGAGTAGATGAGTAGCATATCTCATGGCTGGAGCTGACGAGGCATAAAGAGTTAGAGATGAATCTACTTTGACCCACGTGGACTTTCTCCTAGATACGGAACATTAAATATAGTAGGAAATCAATGGCCTTCTTTAATGAAGCTGCACACACTTTAGGGTTCTTAAAACCCTAGTTTCACAGCCTATATAAAAGAGACTTGAAAGCCAATTCAAGGGGCGCGATTTTAGAAAAAAAAGTCATAGTCTTTAGCTTACGGAGAACCACTAGAGTCAAAGCTAGAGAACTCTCCACACAACTGATGCTATTGAGAAAGGCTGAAGGAGTTGGAGACCTGCAACAACAGTTGGACATCACAGAGGAAGATCGACGAGAACGCTTGACCCTTTTTCTATCCCTTGCTTGATAAACTATGTACTTTAATATTTTTATTATGGATGTTTTAGGCTCAGACATGAGCTAAATACTTCAGTTGAGTTTATTGCTTCCCAGGATATTATGTTTTGATTATTTTATTTTAATGCTATAGTTGTTTTCCCTTTATCTATTCTGTTCATTGTTCTTCATGCGTAGTTATTGTAAGAGCTATCGAGAGAGATCTTATAACTATAGATTTGTTGCTTAATATCGAGAGAGTTAGGTTATACAAACGTGAATAGTGGAGCTAAGATGTTAACTTAGTTCTAATCTAGCTTAAATATAAGTTTAGGGTTTCAAAGACTAAAATGGAGTTCTTAAACAAATAATAGAGTTGATTGGATTACCGTAGATATGTATCACCTTAGCTTTAATATTATTAACTTTTAAGCATCGAGAGAGTCAGAAGTTCCTTAGAAAACCTATCGAGTAGATAAATATTTTGATAGTTTACACAAACATGTATTGCCAGTTACTATAGCTTTAAAATAAGTAATCAAGCATATATCCTTATCAAAAAATCATCTTCCATAATTTCTCTTATTTGCTACAGTATCTATTATCTTTAATCATAGCTAATTTTACTTTAATTGTTTTTAGCTTTTATAAATCAACATCATCCAATACTTGCAAACACATTCTTAAGTTCGATAAATGTGTAGTTATTGATCCAATCCTCAAGGGTTCGACACTCTATTCTATCACTTTATTACTTGATTCGACAAGTATACTTGCTCTAAAGTGCATCACTATTCGACAATCATCAAGTTTTTGGCACCGTTGCCAGGGATTGGCAATTGATAATTATGTTATAATTGGGCTTAAGATTTTATTTTATTTGCATTTAATTTTTTTGTTTTTTATTTCTCGTGTACATTCTAGTGCATGGCCAGAAGGTCCAGCTCAGATCATATTCTTCCATTAAACCTAAAGATCAAAAGAACATTAAGGAATTTACGAAAAGAGAAAAAGAATATGGTGAAGGAGAATGTAGCGGACGACCATGAGAACGAGCGTAACCGTGGCATACACCCAGTCGATGGACAGTGAGTTGTTGACGTGGCACAGAATAATGGCAAAGTATGATAGGAGGATCCACCACCTACCAGACCTAGAAGGCCGATCAGAATGCATATTGAGCCTGTTATCAACAACCTCAACCTATCTATTGTTGTGCCAGATCTAGGGGCTGCTCACTTTGAGCTAAAGCTTGTTTTTGTTCAACATGCTCAACACCGTTGGACAATTTGGAGGATCAACAAGAGAAGATGCTCAAGAGCATATTCAAGCTTTCTTAGAAGTTTGTGACCCTTTTCTTCAACCAGGGATTCTTGATTGTAACACCCCTTCCTGTATCCATTGTTGAATATAGGACAGAGATGTCACTAAGCATTTATAATTGACCATATACATGAAATCAATATAAACTTGTTTCTTCTATCACATAAATATAACCTTTTAAAACTAGTAATTTAGCTAATCACGTAAAATTTAAAAACTTAAATTTTCTAAGTTCAATTTAAACCTAGATTCAAGCAGCAACGCGGCAGTTTACTTAGTAGCTATTTAAATAATAAAACTGCTTAAAAAATGCCTAATTCAAAAATCATTTAGATAGTAAATAAAATATGATTAATCTAACTCGTTTCTAAATATATATACATATATATATCAGAGCATCCAAAAACATTTATATTATACATGCCAACTAAAAATATCAAAAGACAACATTAAAGATGCCATACTGATCACAGATGCTCAATCCTCAAAATGTGATGAAGTCTGCAGCTGCTCCTTACTTTCCTTCTTACCTACGCGTGAAACAATCACACGCTAAGTATATACTTAGTGAGGAAATGTAAAATATTTAAAATATTCCATAGAAAAATAATGATAAGAACAATTAGAGTGCAAAATTATAAATATCAAAAAGGATTTGAAAATCATAAAACTAACTTTTCAAAACCATTCCTTTTTTCGTAACCTGTAACAATCTCAATATTCATATATAATACAATACAGGTTATATAAATTTGATCCATTATACTTCACTTTCCATATCAATATATCCCAATGTAATATGGATGAGAATACATGGTATGCGAGTCAATGATGAGTATGCACATGTGCCCGACAACAACTATTTAGTTGTGCCATTAATAAAACAATGTATCAATGTATCGATGTATTGATATAAATGTATCAAAACCAATGTGTCAATGTCAGTGTAACACTGTAAACACTACCGTAACTTAACGACATCAAAAATAATAATAGGTTATTGTTGTAGAACACAACTCACTATATCATTGTCGTAACTTAACATCAATATTAACCAATAGGTCATAGCCGTAGAACACAGCTCATTGTCTCATTACTGTACTTGACAGTAATATCATATTAATATACTCCACCTCTTTGGCATGCCAATATACCAAGACTCTCAATAATTATACAATGGGCTTTCAAATAATTTACTACTATGAACATTTCATTCATTTTCGATAATATCAATGGATCAAGATAATCACTTCAATATGTAAAAATATGCATTGGGCAATTCATACCCGAAAATCATTCATAAAGCATTTCAAAATCATTTAATAAAATTCAAATCCTTTTCTTTCAATGAACGAGAATAACTTATTACCAGTCTTTCTCATTTCATAAAATAGAGTAAGTAGAATGCACTCACCTTTGCCTTACTAGTAACTTAGCAAGTTGTACAATCACCTTCGACCTTATTCTTGAACTTTTTCCTTATCAACTACTTTATTCAAATCACGAGTCTGATCACGATTACGATCTACACAACATTACAACAACACATACCATTCAAAATACATGTTAGTATCTTACTAACATTAATACACATTAGGAAGAATATTTCTAATAATTCTTCAAAATTCCCAAAATATTCATTCCATTCCTAAAGACTCTTTTTAAGCTTCCAACCATTATTTCCAACTATAAACCTCACATTCTTCATTCTTTACACTTGAGGACCCAAACTTTAAAAATTTATATTTAATCCTTAAATTTGCCGAAATCACAATTTGGTCCCCAAATTCTATCTAAACTTCATAGTCAACCTTTTAATCACTAAACTTGATTTTCCATCACAATACACTTCAACAACAAGTTTAACAACTAAGTCCTTAAACTTTCCAAAATTTACAACTTAATCCTTATTACTTCACAACCTTCCATATTAGTCCAAATGACTTTCCAAAGCTTACAAAATCATCCTTACATCATTTCCAAGCTTAGGAAAATTTTCTATAATTTTCCCCCAAATTTCTTCACTTAGTCGAATACAAATGGTCACTTTGACCTAACTTTCTAACTTGATTCAAGCATGTTTTTAGCTTCTAAAAAACATATTCAAGCTTCTAACATTATTTCTAATTCAAATAAAAAATTTGCAAGAGTTTCCCTTAATTTTTCAATTTTCCCAATTTCAACCTACATCATAATTCATGGAATTTTCACTATTTTCATGCTTGAAACAACATCACAACACCATATTTAATCAAAACAATCCATAAAACTCAATATATCAATTTTGTCCTTCATAAACCCTAACTCCCAAACTCAACATATAAACATGAAAATTCCCCAAAAATTATACCAAATGAAAGAGAATTTGATGGAGATCAATTTTCTATTTCATGTCTTGAACCAAAAATCAACTAGATCAAGCTAAAAATTGAATCAAAGATTTCCTCACCTTTGCTATGTTGAATTTGGCCAAGGGAGAAAGAAGAGAGAATTCTCTAGCTTTTTCTATCATTAATTTACATTACAAATGGCACTTTAATCCTTTAAATCCAATTTTAAAATCTTCATCAATAGTAAAATTACCATTTTACCCCTCCATTATGATTAATTAGGTGCTGACACCTAACCTTATCACTTTTCCATAATCATCTTTAATTAAAAAGTAAGGGTAAAATAACCAAAATGCCATTAATGAACCTTGGTATTTTCAAAAATGCCATTATTCCCTATTTACTCAAATATTGTATAGAATCGAATCTAAATCAAATCAAAACAATTCCAAAACTTAACACCATCTTTCTTTAGTCTGTCTAAGACTCCCATCAAATTTTCATAATTTCCTGAGCTCGAATGATCATCCGAAATAATTTCTGAAACTTATCCCCTTTATAGCTTTTTACACAATTCTCGTACCAAAAATCCGATTCCCACCAAAAATCTTATACCAGGATAAACTATTCATTTTTACCATGAAAATATTTATTGGTAAAATTACCATGTTGGTCCCTATACTTTTCCCAACTTTTCACTTTTGTCACCCAAACTTTGAATTTTTATATTTTAATCACTAAACTAAAACAACCAACTTTTAAATCTTTGCAATTTAGTCACTGGGCAAAAATTGGGGTATTATAATTCTCCCCCTTAAGAAAATTCGTCCTCGAATTTTCAGAACGTACCTGATTTGAAAAGATGAGGAAATCATTTTTCTATATCTTTCTCTCTTTCCCACGTTGCTTCTTCCACTTTGTGATTCCTCCAAAGAACCTTTACAAGTGGGATCATCTTGTTCCTTAGCTTCTTGACATCACGAGATAAGATTCTGACCGATTCTTCCTCGTATGTCAAATTCGGTTGAATCTCTATTTCTTCAGATCAATGACATGGGAAGGATCTGATCGATACTTTCTGAGCATCGATACATGAAACACATTATGAATCTTATCCATTTCTGGGGGTAGAGCAAGTTATCTTTAGATTATCTTGTATAATCTTTACTTTGTCTTTAGCTTCTCTGACAATATCAGGACCAACTATGTCTCGATCCTTTAACTCGTACCAATTTAAAGGAGTCCTGCACTTTCTTCCATATAAGGCTTCATATGGTGCCATTCTGATACTTGCCTGATAGCTATTATTATAAGCAAATTCAGCTAATGGAAAATATTTTTCCCAAGATCCTTTGAATTCAATCACGCATGCTCTTAACATATCCTCCAAAATCTGAATAATTCTATATGTTTGTCCGTCAGTTTGAAGATAAAAAGTTGTGCTAAAATTAATTCGAGTATCCAAATCTTCATGAAATAATTTCCAAAATCTGGAAGTAAACTTTGGATCTCTATCTGAGACTGATACTCCATGAAGTCGAACTATTTCTCTTATATATAACTCAACATATTTGTCCATAGAGAAATCAGTTCAGACAGGAATGAAATGTGCCGACTTAGTCAATCTATCAACAATCACCCAAATGGAATCCTTTTTGCTTGGAGTCAAAGGTAGCCCTAATAAATCCATGGTTACCCATTCCTATTTCCACTGAGGAATGGAAATTGGTTGCAATAAACCAGAAGGCACCTGATGCTCTACTTTCACTTGTTGACATGTCAGGCACTTCGAAACAAACTCAATTATAGTTCTTTTCATTCCCGGCCACCTTATATCGACTCTTTAAATCTTGATACATCTTAATTCCACCTGGATGCATAGTCAAGGGACTATAATGTGCTTTAGAGAGAAGTTCTTTCTTCAATTCTTCATTATCGGGAATAACAATTCTTCCTTGATAGTACCAGAATCCATCAGACTTAATTTCATAATCTTTGGTTTCACTCTTTTCAACCTGTTTGATTTTAGACAAACATTTCATATCTCCTTTCTGAAGTTCTTTTATCCGATCTACCAAAGTAGGTATTATATTCAATTCAGTGATCAAAGTACCATTTCTTGTAAAGCTAGCCTTGCATTCATAGCTCTTAAAGCAGCAAAAGTCTTTCTATTGAGGGCATCAACTACCACATTCGTTTTCCCTGGATGGTAGTCAATAATCGCATCATAATCCTTTAAAAGCTCAATCCATCTTCGCTGCCTCAAGTTTAACTCCTTTTGAGTTAGTAGATACTTTAAACTTTTATGATATGTCTGTAGCATCATTTACCATAGAGATAATGACGCCAAATCTTTAAAGCAAACACAATTGCTACCAACTCTAAATCATGGCTAGGATAATTCCTCTCGTGCGTTTTAAGCTGTCGGGAAGCATAAGCCACTACATTTCTATTCTGCATGAGTACGCAACCCAATCCATTATGAGAAACATCACTGTACACTACGAAATCCTTACCTGATTTAGGCTGCACTAATACCGGAGCTTCAGTTAAAATCCTCTTCAATGTTTCAAAGCTTTCTTGACACTTATCCGTCCAAACGAATGGTACATCCTTTCTTAACAGCTTAGTTAGCGGAGAGGCAATCATCGAGAAATTCTTTACAAATCTTCGATAATAACCAGTCAGTCCCAAGAAACTTCGAACCTCAGAAATATTCTTCGGAGCTTTCCATTCCACTATGGCTTGTATTTTCTTGGGATCTACTCTTATTCCCTCTGCTGAAACCACATGACCGAGAAAAGTAACTTCCGATAGCCAAAACTCACATTTCAATAACTTAGCATATAGTTTCTTTTCTCGAAGAATCTGAAGAACAACACAAAGATGAGCATCGTGTTCCTCCTTTTTTGAATACACCAAAATATCATCCATAAATACCACCACAAATTGATCTAGATATGGTTGAAATATTCGATTCATCAAATCCATAAAAGCCGCAGGAGCATTAGTCAATCCAAACAGCATCACTACAAACTCGTAGTGCACATACCGAGTTTGTAAAGTCGTCTTTGAAATATCTTCTTCCTTAATCTTCAACTGATGATATCCAGATCGAAGATCAATTTTAGAAAACACAACTGCACCTTTTAACTGATTAAAAAGATCATCAATCCTCGGAAGAGGATACTTATTCTTCATGGTCACTTTGTTTAACTGGCGATAATCTATGCATAATCGTATAGATCCATCTTTCTTTTTCACGAAAAACACTGGTGCGCCCTAGGATGACACACTTGGCCTTATAAAACCTCAATCTAATAATTCTTGCAATTGCGCCTTTAACTCTCGAAGCTCAGCTGGCGCCATTCTATATGGGGCCATTGATATGGGTGCAGTACCAGGTAACACATATATCTTAAATTCTATTTCCCGATCTGGAGGTAATCCTGGTAGCTCATCAGGAAAAACATCTGGATACTCTCGAACAGTAGGAATATCTTCTAACTTAATTCTAACAGTTCGAGTATCTACCACATTAGCTAGAAAAGCTTGACAGCCTTCTAATAACAGCTTTTTCGCAGAAACTGCTAAAATCACATTAGATAAAGGATTCATCCTTTCTCCCACTACTATTATTTCTTCACCTTTTGAATTTTCCAAGATTAATCGCTTTAAGCGACAATCCACAATGGCATGGTAGAAAGATAACCAATCCATGACTAATATCACTTCAAACTCTTCGAAAGGTAACTCCATTAGGTTTGCCGAGAACTCTGTTCCTTGCACCTTTATCGGACAATTTCTACATATTCTATTTACTCTCGCACTTTGACCCAAAGGATTTGTTGCCACTATATCACTAGAGATAAGCTCTAGTGGTATGATCCTCTCTTCAATCAACTTAGTACTAATATACGAATGCGTAGAACCAGGATCAATTAGAACAAATACATGCTTATCATAAAGATAGAATGTGCATGTAACAAATTTCGGATCATCGCGAACCCTATCTATTCTGATGTTAAAGACTCAGGCTAGTGCACAGATCTCCTGCTGTGAAACAGACTCAGATGGCCTTCTCGTTTCGCCTCTGCCTCTACCTCTCTGTGGAACTACAATAGATCTCTTTGTCTGTACAGATTTCTCTCCAAATTTTTTAGGACAGTCTCTGATAAAATGACCCATCTTTCCACAATGTAAGCATACTCCCGTCACCATCCAGCATCTGCCTGAATGACATTTACCACAAACACCACACTATTGAGTTCTAAATTGGAATGATGAACCAGCACCAGAATTAACTGTTTGATCCTGCTTGTTTCCTCCAGTATTGCCTCCTTTCCGAGAAGATCCAGATTTATTCTTACACCAAGAACCACATTTATTCCTCCTCGATGAGAAATGAGCTAAAGATGTTCCTGGTCTTTTATTGGCTTGCGGAGTCTGCTTTATCGTGTCCTCCGAATAGACACGTTCCATTGCTTTAGCTCGATTCACCACCTCTTGAAAAGTAGGCAGGTTCAATGCCACCAACATTTCCTTTGGTCTCCTATTCAGGCCTTCAATAAAATAATCACACCGATCCTTTTCGGTATGGATCAATTCTGCTGCAAACTGGCTCAACTTGTTAAACTCACACTCGTACTCGAGATGGTCCAATTTTCTTGCTTCAGGCCAAGGAATCGTTGTTTCATCTCTCGGATACACTGACCTCCAATATATTTGTTCTTGAATTCTTCCAAGAAAAATTGCCAGGTAACCCGCTCCAGAGGGACATGCATAGTAGCATTAGTCCACCAGAATCTGGCTTGACCTCGAAGTAACGAGACAGCTCCGTCCAACTTATCCAACTCCGAGTAGTGAAATCCCTCTAACATGATCTTTAGATCATTTAGCCATATGTCGGCATCCACGAGACCTTAATCTACTTCTCCTTTAAATTTAGGCGTTCCCAAACTTTTTAATTTATTAACAATTGTCATTCGAGGAGCAGGGGGAGCTTGTCGCTAAAAACGTGTCAGAACCATTTCCAAAGCCTGAAGAAAAGTCCCTTGATCTTGCACAGACATTCCCTGTTGTGCTAGTGCTCTTCCCTGTTCCGGTTGAGCTGGAGGGTTATTATTAACCTCGTTATTGTCACTACCGGCTTCTTCCGGAACCTCATGATCCACCACTCGTCTAGAACCTCTTAATTCAGAAATCTATAATCACATAACTACTACATTAGTAAGGAGTGCCATTCATTAATAATATAAACATCATATCGGTAATTTTGACATCCTAGTGGCATGTACACATTTTTCAATAAAAACAACTTTCATTCCGGCCGAGAACCGACTAAACCTATAGCTCTGATACCAATAAGTGTAACACCCTTCTTGTATCCATTACTGAATACATGACAAAGATGTCACTAAGCATTTATAATAGATCATATACATGAAATCAATATAAACTTGTTTCTTTTATCACATAAATATAACCTTTTAAAACTAGTCATTTAGCTAATCGCGTAAAATTTAAAAACTTAATTTTTCTAAGTTCAATTCAAACCTAGATTCAAGCAGCAACGAGGCAGTTTACTTAGTAGCTATTTAAATAATAAAACTGCTTAAAAACTGCCTAATTTAAAAATCATTTAGATAGTAAATAAAATACAATTAATCTAACTCGTTTCTATATATATATATATATATATATATATATATATATCAGAGCAACTAAAAGCATTTATATTATACATGCCAACTAGAAATATCAAAAGACAACATTAAAGATGTCATACGGATCACTAATGCTCAATCCTCGAAATGTGATAAAGTCTGCAGCTGCTCCTTACTCCTTACTTTCCTCAAAAACAAACACACGCTAAGTATATACTTACTGAGGCAATGTAAAAATATTTAAAACATTCTATAGTAAAATAATGATAAGAACAATTAGAGTGCAAAATTATAAATATCAAAAAGGATTTGAAAATCATAAAACTAACTTGTCAAAACCATTCCCTTTTTCATAACCTGTAACAATCTCAATATGCATATATAATACAATACATGTTATATCAATTTGATCCATTATACTTCACTTTCCATATCAATATAGCCCAATTTAATATGGATGAGAATACATGGTATACGAGTCAATGATGAGTATGCACATGTGCCCGAAAACAACAATTTAGTTGTGCCATTAATAAAACAATGTATCAATACCAATGTGTCAATGTCAGTGTAACACTGTAAACACTACCGTAACTTAACGACATCAATAATAATAGGTCATTGTTGTAGAACACAACTCACTATATCATTGTCGTAACTTAATAGCAATATTAACCAATAGGTCGTAGCCGTAGAACATAACTCACTGTCTCATTACTGTACTTGACAGTAATATCATATTAATAAACTCCACCTCTTTGGCATGCCAATATACCAAGACTCTTAATAATTATACAATGGGCTTTCAAATAATTTACTACTATGAACATTTCATTCATTTTCGATAATATCAATGGATCAAGATAATCACTTCAATATGTAAAAATATGCATTGGGCAGTTCATACCCGAAAATCATTCATAAAGCATTTCAAAATCATTTAATACAATTCAAATCCTTTTCTTTCAATGATCGAGAATAACTTATTACCAGTCTTTCTCATTTCATAAATAGAGTAAGTAGAATACACTCACATTTGCCCCACTAGTAACTTAGCAAGCTGTACAATCACCTTCGACCTTATTCTTAAACTTTTTCCTTATCAACTGCTTTATTCAAATCATGAGTCTGATCACGATTACAATCTACACAACATTACAACAACACATACCATTCAAAATACATGTTAGTATCTTACTAAGATTAATACACATTAGGAAGAATATTTCTAATAATTCTTCAAAATTCCCAAAAATATTCATTCCATTCCTAAAGACTCTTTTTAAGCTTCCAACCATTATTTCCAACTATAAACCTCACATTCTTCATTCTTTACACTTGAGGACCCAAACTTTAAAAATTTATATTTAATCCTTAAATTTGTCGAAATCACAATTTGGTCTCCAAATTCTATCTAAACTTCATAGTCAACCTTTTAATCACTAAACTTGATTTTCCATCACAATACACTTCAACAACAAGTTTAACAACTAAGCCTTTAAACTTTCCAAAATTTATAACTTAGTCCTTATTACTTCACAACCTTCCATATTAGTCCAAAGGACTTTCCAAAGCTTACAAAATCATCTTCACATCATTTCCAAGCTTAGGAAAATTTTCCATAATTTCCCCCCAAATTTCTTCACTTAGTCGAATACAAATGGTCACTTTGACCTAACTTTCCAACTTGATTCAAGCATGTTTTTAACTTCTAAACAACATATTCAAGCTTCTAACATTATTTCTAATTCAAATAAAAAAATTGCAAGATTTTTCCCTAATTTTTCAATTTTCCCAATTTCAACCTACATTATAATTCATGGAATTTTCACTATTTTCATGCTTGAAACAACATCACAACACCATATTTAATCAAAACAGTCCATAAAACTCAATATATCAACTTTGTCCTTCATAAACCCTAACTCCCAAACTCAACATATAAACATAAAAATTCCCCAAAAATTATACCAAATGAAAGAGAATTTGATGGAGATCAATTTTCTATTTCATGTCTTGAACAAAAATCAACTAGATCAAGCTAAAAATTGAATCAAAATTTCCTCCATTAATAGTAAAATTACCATTTTACCCCTCCATTATGACCAATTAGGTGTTGACACCTAACCTTATCACTTTTCCATAATCATCTTTAATTAAAAAGTAAGGGTAAAATGACCAAAATGCCATTAATGAACCTTGGTATTTTCAAAAATGACATTATCCCCTATTTACTCAAATACTATATAGAATCGAATCCAAATCAAATCAAAACGATTCCAAAACTTAACACCATCTTTCTTTAGTCTGTCTAAGACTCCCATCAAATTTTCATAATTTTGTGAGCTTGAATGATCATCTGAATTAATTTCCGAAACTTATCCCCTTTATAGCTTTTTACGCAATTTTTGTACCAAAAATCTGATTCCCACCAAAAAATCTTATACCTGGATAAACTATTCATTTTTACCATGAAAATATTTATTGGGAAAATTACCATGTTGGTCCCTATACTTTTCCCAACTTTTCATTTTTGTCACCCAAACTTTGAATTTTTACATTTTAGTGACTAAACTAAAACCACCAACTTTTAAATCTTTGCAATTTAGTCACTAACCAAAACTTGGGGGTATTACACTGATGATGCATTGAAACTCAAGTTATTTCCCTGCTCCTTGTGGGATTTGGCCAGGGAATGGTTGAAGACTTGTTCTTTATGATCTATTACGTCTTGGGATGACTTGTGAAACAAGTTTCTATATAGATATGATCCACCGAACGTGTATAACCAAAAGTGGAGCTATATCATCTTATTCTTTCAATATGATAATGAATCCATGTACAAATGTTGGGATAGATACAAAGACATGCTACGCAAGTGCTCAATTTTTGGATTCCATGATTGGCTACAAATCATGACGTTATATAATGGCGTCAAAGCACCTACAAGGATGATGATTGACTCATCAGCTAATAGAACTCTGCTTGAAAGGAACCTGACGAGGCTTTCGTCATACTTGACCATATAGCCAATAATGACTACCAGTTCCCAAGAAGGAGGTTGAAGCCATAACCTAAAGTTTCTGGAACACTCTAGTTAGACGACTCCTAGAGTGTAGCGGCTCAACTCTTTACCATCTTTAACTTACTCAAGAACATGCAAGCAACATCCACAATCTGAGAAGCTAAGATAGTAAAATACACTTGTGAGCACTGTGATGGAGAACATCAATCGAGTGAATGCCCCCAGAAGTAAGAATCTGGATGCTACCTAGGGAAAACCAACTGCAACAATAATCCCTACTCCAATACCTACAACCCAGGGTGGCAGCAACATTCAAATTTTGGTTAGGAAGGTAATACAGGTAATTTAGGAATGCAAAAGAATGCCACAGCTGAACCTCTTGTATTCCAACAAAAGACTAAGATGTAGAACTAGGGAGCTTCTAACTCCCTTGATAATACTTATCAAAATTTCATGGAAACTGCCAGAGTTATTTTACAGGTTCAAGCAACATACTTAAAAAACCATAGTGATATGCTTACCACGCAAGCTGCCATGTTGCAAGACCAGTAATCGATCATGTAAAACAACACTGCTTCCTTGTGGTACTTGAAAACACAAGTTGGGCAGATTGCTCAAGTTTTGAAGATGCAACCACGGGGATGAGTTCTTAGAGATACTGAAGTCGCTAAAGCCTTTAATGCAGAGCAATGTAATGCCATCACACTACGTAGTGGCACATAACTGAGGACAAAATCCAAGTTTGGGGGAGGTTCCCTAGTTGATTCCACTCCAAGCAAGCCATCCACTGATGTTCATGCACCTAAAAAAACTACTCATGTGTCTGATACAGTGAGTGACCTTGTTACTGAAGGCAAGAAAGATAAAACTAAGGATGCTCCTGTATCTAATAAGCCACACGATGAGCCTCGACCACCACCTCCATTCCTATAGCGATTTAAGGCACAGAAACAAGATGTCTATACCAAAAGTTTTTGGATATGCTCAAACAATTGAACATATGTCCCACTCCTGAAGGCCATTGATCAGATGCCCATCTATGCAAAGTTTTTGAAGGAGATTGTGACAAAGAAAAAGATAGTAGGTGAAGTTGAAACTGTTGTTGCTACGGGCAAGTATGTGGCTATGCTTAGTGATTTACCACTCAAGATGAAGGACGCTGACAATTTTACCATTCCATGCTCTATATGCCATAATTATTCTGGCTGAGCTTTATGTGATCTTGGTGCAAGTATTAATTTGATGCCAAAATCTATTTTTGCACAACTAGGGATGGGAAAAGCTAAGCATACATAAGTGATCCTTCAATTGGCCGATCGTTCGCAAATCTGACCCAAGGGTATATTTGAAGACGTACTAGTTAAGGTAGACATGTTTTTCTTCCTGGAAGACTTTATTATCCTTGACTGTAAAGCTGGTGAGAATGCTTCCATCATCTTGGGGAAACCATTCCTGGTCACCGAAAGTATTGTGATTGATTGTGAAAACGGTGAATTCACTATAAAGATGAATGACAAAAAGATCACACTTAAAGTCTTCAACACACTCAAGTACACGAATGACTATGAAGAGTGCCAGCTCATGAAAAGTGAAGAATCTCTCATTAAAGAAAGTATGTATAAGATATGCTGCAACAATATGCTTAGTGCTGCGAAGCAAGATGACTTTGATGAGGCAATGCTTGAAGCTGAAGAAGAAGGTAAGGTTGAGATTGAACAATCCAATGTTGTGCTTACCAAACCAGGTATGACTTTTGAACCATTGGAATATATTGAGTTTAAGTTTTCCAAGCCTTCACTAGAGCATCCACGGTACTTGATCTGAAACCTCTCCCCCACAATTAAAATATGCATATTTAGGGGAGAATAATATGTTTCCTGTTGTTATATTTGCAAGCTTAACATATGACCAAGAGACTAAACATTTACATTTGTTATCTCAACATAAGTGAGCTATTGGTTGGACTATTGCTGACTTAAGGGGTATAAGACCTACTTTGTATATGCATAAGGTTTTGCTTGCAGATGATTCCAGCAACTTGATAGAACCACATCAAAGACCTAATCCTATCATGAATCCTGTGGGAATAGAGGAGATCACCAAGTGGCTGGACGATAGGTTTGTTCCATCCATCTTGAAAAGTTCATAGGATCACTACCCATTATTACTTCTGGATCAGTGCTTCAACAAGCTAAAAAAGGTGTTGAAGTGTTTGAAGATTTAAAAAAGGGGCACCGGTCCATCACGATAAATTTGTGATCTCGTCATTAGATGATTAAGACATCCTCAGCCTATCATTTTTACTTTTTCGCATTTAATTTCTTGTACATTTAATTTCTTGTTATTTATTTAATATTTGACGAGTGTGTAAATGATTTATTTTATATGTCTTTTTACTTGTCTTTTTGTGTATTTTCAAGCTCATATAATTGTATATAGTTTGCATGTAGATAGGGAGTTACACCACATGTGCTTTAATGTTATGTATTTTGGTGTTTTTCACATGAAATATGGTGTTTTGTGGTTCATGTGCAGGATGTTGGAGGATGTTGAAGGAATGCTGGAGTAGAAGAGTAGCACATCTCATGGCTGGAGCTGACGAGGCATAAAGAGTTGGAGATGAATCTACTTTTGCCCACGTGGACATTCTCCATGATACGAAACATTAATTATATCAGGAAATAAATGGCCTTCTTTAATAAGCCATACGCATTTTAGGGTTCGTAAAACCCTAGTTTCACCGCCTATATGAAGGGAGCGCGACTACAGACAATAGTCCTAGTCTGAAGCTTTCGGTGAACCACCAGAGTAGAAGCTGGAGAAATCTTTTCACGACATAAGCCATCGAGAGAGGCCGGCAGAGTGGGAGACTTGCAGCAACAGTTGGACGGCACCGAGGGAGTTTGTCGTATATGCTTGGCTCTTTTCTTTTCCTTTCTTGATAAACTTCTGTACTTTAATATTTTTATTATGGATGTTTTAGGCTCAAACAAGAGTTAAATACTTTAATTGGGATTATTGCTTCCTAGGATTTTATATTTTGATTATTTTATTTTAATGCTATAGTTATTTTTCCTTTATCTATTATGTTCATCGTTCTTCTTGCATAGTTATTGTAAGAGCTATCGAGAGAGGCCTTTTAACTATTGATCTATGGCTTAATATTGAGAGATGTAGGTTATACAAATGTGAATATTGGAGCTAAGCTGTTAACTTAGTCTTAATCTGCTTAGACATAAGTTTAGGGTTTCAATGACTAAAAGGGAATTCTTAAACAAATAATAGAGTTGTTAGGGTTCACGCGGATATGTATTAACTTAGCTTCAATATTATTAACTTCTAGACATCGAGAGAGTCAGAAGTTCCTTAAAAAATCTTGTCGAGTAGATAAAGATCTTAATGGTTTACGCAGACATGTATTGCCAGATGATATAGCATTGAAATAAGTAATCAAGCATATATCTTTAGCAATAATCCCATCTTCCATAATTATCTGTTATTTGCCGCAGCATATGTTCGTCTTAATCATTGCTTTCTTTAGTTTAATTGTTTTTAGTTTGGTAAACCGACACCATCCAATACTTGCAAACATATTTCAAAGTTTAATAACTTCGTAGTTATTGATCCAATCTTCGTGAGTTCGATACTCTTTTTATCACTTTATTACTTGATTCGACAAGTATACTTGCTCTAAAGTGCATCTCTATTCGACAAGCATCAAGTTTTTGGCATCGTTGCCTGGGATTGGCAATTGATAATTACGTGGTAATTACGCTTAGGATTTTATTTTATTTGCATTTAATTTTTGTTTTACGCTTTTCTCAGGTATGTTCTAGTGCATGACCAGAAGTTCCATCTCGGATCTTATTCTTCCATACAACCCAGAGATCAAAAGAACTTTGAGGAATTTATGCAAAGAGAAAAAGAATATGGTGAACGACAGGAACAACCATGAGAATGAGCAAAACCATGGTACACCTCCAGTTTATAGACAAAGAGTTGTTGACACGGCCTGAAATAATGGACAATTACGTCAGGAGGATCCACCTCCTGCCAGACCTAGAAGGCCCATCAGAATGCATATTGATCCCATTATCAACAACCTCAACCCATCTATTATTGTGCCAAATCTAGGGATGACTCACTTTGTGCTGAAGCCCGTTATGTTCAACATGCTCAACACCACTGGATAATTTGGAAGATCAGCAAGGGAACACGCTCGAGAGCATATTCAATCTTTCCTTGAAGTTTGTGATTGTTTTTGACAACCAGGGATTCCTGATAATGCATTCAAACTCAAGTTATTCCCCTACTTTTTGCAAGACCGGGCCAAGGCATGGTTGAAGACTTGTTCCTCATGATCTATTACATCATGGGATGACTTGTGCAGCAAGTTTTTGTATAAATATGATGCACTAAACATGCATAATGAAAAGCACAGCGACATCATCTCTTTTCAAAAATATGATGATGAATCCATGTACGAGTGTTGGGGCAGATACAATGACATGCTACGCAAGTGCTCAATTCTTAGATTTCATAATTAGCTTCAAATCACGACATTTTATAATGGCATCAATGCACATATAAGGATGATGATTGACTCATCAGCTAATGGAAACTTGCTTGACAAAGAACCTGACGAGGCTTTCGAGATACTTGATCAGATAACCAATAGCAACTACCAGTTCCCAAGAGAGAGATTGAAACTTGGACCTAAACTTTCTAGAATACTCCAATTAGATGATTCTCAGTCTGTAGCAGCTCAGCTCTCTACCATCACCAACCTGCTTAAGAAATGCAAGCGACATCCAATGTTCGAGAGGCCAAGATAGTGACATACACTTGTGAGCACTGTAATGGGGAAAATTAGTCGAGTGAATACCCTCGACAATAAGAATATGGATGCTACGTAGAGAACACCAACTGCAACAAGAACCCCTACTCTAACACCCATAATCCAGGATGGAGACAACATCCAAATTTTAGTTGGGGAGGCAACAAGGGTAATTCAGGAGCAAAACAGAATGCAACAAGTGAACCACATAGATTCCAACAAAAGACTCAGATGCAGAACTAGGGAGCTTCTAACTCTAATTCTAATTCTTTTGATAACACTTGTCAGAACTTTATAGAAGTTGCCTGAGTTATTTTGCAGGATCAAGCAACACATTTAAAAAACCATAGTGATATGCTCACAATGCAGGCTGCCATGTTGCAAAACCAGAAATCAATCATGCAAAGCAGCACTGCCTCTCTAGGTCCTTGGAAACACAAGTTGGGCAGATTGTCCAGGTATTGAAGATGCAAGCAGCAGACGGATTACCTAGTGACACTGAAGTCACTAAATCCTTCAATTCAATGCAATGCAATGACATCACACTGAGAAGTGGCACACAATTGAGGACAGAAGCCAAGTTTGGGGGAAGTTCTCTCGTAAATCCCACTCTAAGCAAGCCATCCACTGATGCTCCTGCACCTAAGAAAATAGCTCTTGTGTCTGATGCAGTGAGCGACCTTGCTACTGAAGGCAAGAAAGACAAATCCAATGATGCTCCTACATCCAGTAAGTCACATGATGAGCCATACCACCACCTTCATTCCCACAGAGATTGAAGGCTCGGAAACAAGATGCCCAGTACCAAAAGTTTCTAGATATGCTCAAATATTTGCACATCAATGTCCCACTCCTGGAGGCCATTGATCAGATGCCCATCTATGCCAAGTTTTTGAAAGAGATTGTGATAAAGAAAAGAATGGTGGGTGAAGTTGAAACTGTTACTACTACGAGTGAATGTGTGGTTGTACTGAGTGATTTACCATCCAAGATGAAAGACCTTGGCAGTTTACCATTTGTGCTTCATAGGCTATAATTATTTTGGTTGTGCCTTATGGGATCTAGGTGCAAGTGTAAATTTGATGCTGAAATCTGTGTTTAAACGACTAGGGATGGGAGAAGCAAAGCCTACATCGGTGATCCTTCAATTGGCCGATTGTTAACTCCCCAAAGTACTGATTTTTTATGCTTATTTCACAATGCTTTTGCTTGCCTTTAAGTAGATATATTTGCATTTAGTTGTTAAATTCATACATTTGCATAAGGAGTTAGGATCTATTTTGTTTCCAGTATGATGGGTTATTTTGTTGGTTTTGATGCCGGACACAGGCAGGCAGACATGGCAGAGAGGCGCTGGTAGAGAACGCAAGAAAGAAAGCAAGAGAATTGCCGAGTAGTAGTTGGCATAGATGGACCAAACAATGTCAAGCTCGGCTGGCAAAGGATTGACGTTCGATGATAGGTCAAGGTAACCGTTGGACCTTGTACACGTCATCCCTAGGATTCAAATCGAGATAAGATGATAATGCATCTTATCCCTTTGCGCATTCAAAATTCAAACTCAAAAGCTTATCCTAGGGTTTCTACGCAAGCCTATTTAAAGGAGCTCAAGCCACCACTTGAGGGGGATTGAAGAGAGGTTGCACTGTGGTAAACCGAAGGCGATGTGGTTCGACCAGGGAAAGACTATAAATAAAACACGCCATGCCAAAGACAATAAATAAAGCACACCATGCTACATGCAGATGAACATAGCAATCAAGCTTTGTCTCTTTACAAAATCAACTTGCTTCCCTTTCAACAAAATCTGAATCAACCCATAGATTTGGACGTCGATCCAATGTAACTCATAGTCTTATACTACATTTCAACAATGAATTCAATTCATAAGCATGGAGAACCCCAACTGACTCATCACCGCAAAGGAAAACTCAAAACACTCCGAGCATAGGGATTTTTTACTAAGTAGAGAGAATATATATTCAAGGTAAATGTTGATATTCGAATCTACACAAGGTAGGATAACATAAACATCCTTTATCACTTGACTAATTAGTGGATCTCTAGCCCAAAGGGATTTGTTCTCATTTATCTCGTGGGAACTGGGATCGAACCCATTTGGAGGCATAATTTAGGGAAAAACCAATCCTCGTTAAATTTATGGATGAATCTGAGGTGGGTTTTATGTGTAATGTTGACTGAACTTTATGGATTTTTCATGCAGTGATTTACGGCGGCTTTGGAGACTGAAATTTAGGTTGGCATCATCATTTTTTTATTCATCTGAGGTCTGTGCTTAGTTCTTCTTGAGCTTTCTATTACTATTTTTAGGAACTACAATTGTTGAATTAACTTAATATGTGAGACATATTTGGTGTAATCGCAAATTTTGTCTCTGTTTTTGGTTACATATATTTTTTTAGGTGGATGCGTACATGGACAAAGCTAGAATCTATATTAAGAGGGGCAAATGTCTATTAAATCTTTAAATTAAAAAATGAGAGAAGCAAATGTCTATTAAGTCTTTAAATTTAAAAATTGGGAGAGGCAAAAAATTTATTTTACTATTATTTAAACTAAAAGAGACTTCAAATGCAATTATATCAAAAAAATTGGGAGGAGCAAGAGCCCTTCTCAAGTTTTACATGGCTCGGTCGCTGGATGCATACCTTGTATTACAACTCAAGCAAAAACTTTACAATGGTCTGTACAGAAAATGAAAAAAATAAATAAATTTATACATCAAAATTCTAAATCTGGCAAATAGAGCTATTGATTCTCCAGCAGAGCTGACTTGCTTCTCTCGAAACTTCATCTGAACAATTTCTCTGATTTGCTGCACAAGTTCAATAACAGTGCACTGACCTCCTTGAAGTTGTCTACGATTGCGTTCTCTCCATATAACATAGATGTAAGTGTTCCAAGCCAATTTAAAAACCATGGCTTGCAGCGTTTTACCTCGAAAGGTCCTGTACGCCTATTCCAGTTTCAGGCTCTACTTTAAAACATTTTTAGAAAACAGGCAGTCCTGCAAAACACACTCTCAGACCCTATGAGGAAGATCACACTGAAAGAAAAGGTGGCCCCTTGTCTCAGAATTTGGACCACATAAATTACAGAACCCATCGATATGCAGTCCATAAGCAAGGAACTTATTCTTTGTGGGCAATCTGTTCAAGGCTGCTATCCAAACAATGGTAAAATTTCTGGAAATATGGCCATAATGCCAAATTAATTTCTGCCAAGGCACTTTGTCCTTCTTGATCCTGATTTCCTGCTAAATAAGAGAAACAGACGCATACAAACCTCCCATTAGACCCTGAATGGAACTAGCCTTGTTCATCAGTTTTAACAAACATCTTCAAGTTGAGCTAGAGTTTTGCTTGAGTGTAACATGTCACAAGGAACTGTCCTTGATAACATAATTGTGCAGCCAAGCAACTCAAATCTAACCTTTATTGAGCAGAATTTTCCTAATGAGGTAGATAAGGGCATAAGGCATGCTTAATTTCAGGTTTTGAGGTCTTTTAGGCCTAAACTCCCTCCGACTTAGGGTAACAGATAGAAGACCAACTCACTCTAGCTCCCTTAGGAGGCTTGTCTGTTGAATTAAAATCCGCAATTGTGGGCACATATGTAAAATGTATGATGCTATTATAAAGTATGACACAAAATCAAGTGACCAATTATGTTAGACGTGCTATAGGTATTAAAGTGTCATGGAAATAAAAGTGTAGATACCGTAAGATATATTTATAATTCAATGAGGGGCGGAGTTATAAATATTTAATAGTTGATTTAATAATCAACTATATAAAGAGGTAGTAGTCCCCAAAAAATATGTTAACTTGTATTACTATTGTCCCCGTTAGAGAGTTTTTACGGCAAGGGCTAACATATCTTCTTGGAAGATCACAATTACCTTTTAGGCTATCTTCATCAAAGGATTCAAAGTTTTTCATCTATAGATTAATTCATGTACGCTTTCGCATTTAGTTTATTGTTCTTGATGATTTGACATTATAGATCCTATGTTTAGATTTCATATCTATTATGGTTTGGTTCTAACAAGTAGCATCAGAGTCTCGTCATGTTGAATTATTGAGAACCAATTGATTTATTTTTTTAATCTATTTGTTCTGATTTTTTAAAGGTTTCAGATTTGATTTGATATTTGGATTAAGATTTTTGATGAAAATTTAGGTTTTATTTTTTGTTATAGATTAAGATACGATTACCACCTTCTAGTATGCGATTAATAATTATGATCCTTGAAGAGATCAAAAGCAATGTCGTTTGTTTTATGAATTAACAGGATTATTTTCAAAATTTTCCAATAGTTGATTCATGTGTTTTATAGGTTTTCTTGGAAACTTTGATTTAGTCTGTGTTAACTGTTTTGAAATTTGAAGGGTTTTCAGGACTAATATGGCCAATGGAGCTTTCGTAAAAAATTCATAAAAAAATGATATATTTAAGGGTTTATTTTCTTTTATTTCTTTGATCAAAGATCGAAAGGCAGAAAATTTTGGAGATAAATTATTTTAATATTTTAAGTAAAGGATGTTGTGATTGAATCTCTAAGGTATCCCATCTTAATAGTTTCCTAAGGTTAAAACTTGCTATGTTTGGTCGTTTAGCGTTTTAAGAATTAATGTTCAAATTAAAGTATGCGATTGTTTGTTTTTGAATTAAAATATGAATTATGTTTGATATTAATATTCGGATATGGTTTTGAGCATACTCTCTTAATTTTAATCATTAGGTTATTATGGATATATATTAAAGTTTCATGTGATCATTATATGAATTATTCATTTATATGATACTTATGATTTTAAATTTAAGTTAAAGATTGGTTGTTTTGAATTCAAGTTTTATTTTGGTAAATGCATGCTTAAGGAATTTTTTGAGAAATAGTCAAAGATTTCGGTTTTTTCGATTTTTGATAGCCTCATATAGACAACCTTATTTCGGGTTATTTCATAAACTTAAGTGTTATTAAAAAATTCAATTTTGACTATTACAAAATTTTAAATTTGAATATCGGTATATTTATATTATATATTTTAAGATAAATTAATTGAAGCATTAAGTCACTAAAGTGACCTTTATTATAGAAATTATTTTATTTTAATATATAAAAGGTTTGTGCATGTAAGTCGGATTATGTTAGTATTAATCGGCACAAAGGAAGGTTAATAATTAACATTATTATATGTGCAACTGTGGTAATAAACATGTGATAATTATTAAGTTTTATATGTGAGTAATAAATTAGCTCAAAGGAAGATTTCTTTTTGACATGTTCTTATTATCAATGTTTGATTACTGTACCAAGATATCACTTGCAAGTTAATGTTTTGTCCAAAGATGAAATATTAATGGAGTGTCCGGTATCTTTATATGAGGTTTACCTTTATTCAAACTTATTATTATTTTGGTTATCTTTTAATTTGATTGAAAGATAAAATTAAGACAAATATTTTAAAATAATTAAATTCATATTTTGGCTTCGGATGTCTAATATTTTAATGGATTAATTGAAATATAATGTCACCAAAGTGACAGCTTTTGTGTATATTAGTTTATTTAAAATATTAAGATAATTATGGGTTTTTGTAATTCATGTATTTATTAACTGGCCCAAAGGAAAGTTAATATTTGGTAGAATTACAACAACTATGGCGATAAATGTGTGACAATTATAAGGCATTTTATGTAAACAATACGTTAGTCCAAAGATTAATCTATTGTTTGACATAGTTTATTGTCAATGTTTGATTGCTACGACAAGAGTGCCACTTACAGTTAATATTACTGTCCAAAGACTTGATATTAATGTTGTGCTTGGTATCTTGAGGGGAACTAGCCATTATTTTGAATTTATCTATTTACTTATGAATATTTATGTGAGCTTATTTTTATTTTATTTACTTATTTTTGTTCTATATTTAGGTAATTTATCTTTGCTGTCACAATATTTGTTAAATACATTCTACACTCATGTTTAGTGAAACTAGTTTCAAGGAATAGAAAAGACACTTACATATACTATTTGGTTGTATGAACATAGACTTTGCACTAAGGAAGAATAACTTGCACCTCTCACCGCGGTAAGCACCCATAAAAGGGATTTTGAGAGGTGAGATTGTTCAAATCGCACGAGTCTAATGATTATAATGAATAACATTATATAAGTCATTAGGAGTAAAAAAATCTAAAGAGATTACTCTTATTAAGGGTTTCCTTGACGAAATTAAGAAATGTTTTACCCAAAATATTAAGGTTAAGATGACATCACTTATGCCTTCTTTGATGTCTATGAAGTATAAGGGTCAAGGAAATGTGAGGGAGTACATTATGAAAATGTTTAATATTGTTTTAAAATTTAAGGCACATAAGATTAAACTTTCTAACAGTTGTTTGTTCTTATAGTTTTGGCACTGCTTCCTATACAGTTTAACCAATTCAAGTTACAATTGTCAAAGGGATAAATAAACTCTATTTGGACTCATTTCTCATTGTATTCAAGAGGAAGAAAGGTTGAGGCATTATAAGTGTAAAATAATCATTTGGTCAGTGCTTATTTAGTTAGTGTCTTTAAGAATAAGGGCAATAAAAAATATTAGAATAAAGTTGCTAAGGTCCAACTCAAAAGAAATAACAATAAGTTACAAATGGCTGATTTCTTTTGTAACAAGTTAGGACACATATGAAGTAATTAAACTTCAAAAGTGAGCAACTACTTCGGTTATTTTGAGTGATCTATGGGCTATAAATTTTATGATCCCACAATTAAGATTATTTTAAGGAGATATTTATAACTTTTTAGTATGTTGAGTTTGGAGGGAGAAATAAGGTTAGATGCATTGCTATTGAGGAGGAATTGGATTATAATTTAATTCCTACTATCACTTTTGACAATTTTTAGGTTTTCACACCTATCATTACCAAGAAGTGATCAAGTACCTCAGCAAAACAATGTTGAACAACTCTCATTCAAGATAAGATAATTGTTTCAAAAGAACAAACTCAACAACCTCAAAAAAAAAATAAGTGTCATTAAAGAGGTCCACGAGAGGAAGGAGAAATACTATTTGAGACTATTATATTGTATTTCCTTAAGAAAATAAGGATAATAATGGAATGATAGAAAATGACTCAATCATTTTTTTTATCAGACCATAAAAGTTTTAACTCTCAAAAGTGGATTGATGTAATTCAAGAAGAGTATAATTTTATGCAAAACAATAAAATTTAAGAACTTGTCTCATTACCTGAAGGTGCAAACTAATTGGTTGTAAATGACTATTTAAAACCAAGAGGGATGCAAATGATAATGTGTATAAGTATAAGGCACGTCTTGTATCTAAAAGATATACTCTAAAAGAATACATTGATTTTGTGGAGACTTTCTCTCAAGTTTCATTGAAAGACTCTTTCAAGATAATCATAATGCTTGTTGCTTATTTTAATCTTGAGCTACATAAGATGGATATTAAGCTTGTGTTTTTCAATGGTGGCATTGAAGAAACAAATTATACGTTACAATCATAGATTTGTGTCTAATGATACAAAATCAATGATATGTAAATTAAAGAAATTCATCTATGAGCTTAAGTTGGACTCTCATTAACGAAATTATAAATTTCATATTGTTTATCTCATTTGGTTTTGAGATAAATTTGGTTCACAATTGTATATACTACAGTTCAGTGGGAGTAAACCAAGTGATACTCATATTGCTAAAGAAGATAAATTTAGTCTTACTCAATGCCCTAAAAGTAACCTTGAAATTTAAAAAAAATACAAAAGATTCCATGTGCATAATCTATTGAGAATTTAATTTATGCTCAAGTATGTATGCGTTCGGATAGTGCGTAAATTGTTGGAATATTAGACACATGTTTAAGAAATTCTAGTTTGAACCATTGGATAGTAGCCAATAGGGTTATGAGATATGTTTAGAGAACAAAAAAATTACATGCTTACATATCGGAATTCTTGTAAGTTAGAGATCATCAAGTTTACAGACTTCGATTCTATTAGAATATTGATGCCAAAGAATTTTGTCACATGGGCTGCTAATTATAGATTGAATAGAAAGACCCCTTTGGTTATTTTGTGACAATACATATGCATTCATTTATTCTATAAACAATAGGAACATCACATAAATATTAAGTTCCTAGTTGTTAAAGAAAATTCAGAGTGGTTGTGTGTCTATTGAGCATGTTGGTACAAACTCCATAATTGCGCGCTTATTAAGAAACTATCACCCTAGGTTTTTCATGAGCACACTACTCATGTGGGTGTAATATTATTTAAAGATATTCAGTTTTAGTGAGAGTCTGTAATTTTGAAAAATGCTCATTTGGTTCAAACACAATTTCGATTACTTATGTTTAAAGTTATTTTAAGATTATTTTCTGCAGAAATAAGGTTCTTTTGGTTTATGCACACTTTGAATTCAGTAAAGTTTGATCTCACTAAGGCTTAGGACGACCAGTTGGAAATAGACATGTTCGTTCACATTTCATGTAATTTTCCATGCTACGCATCCATGATTGATCTATGTCATTTAACTATATTTGTATACGTGACCATTGATGGGTCTAGTCATGATTGATATGACAAAGGCTGCTTTGATCCTATATGGATATAGTTGATGGAGGAGATTGTTATAGAATATCTATTATATAATAGCAAATTTTTGAGCTCATAAGGTTGTACATTTATCAGGAAACATATGTTGCCCAAGTAGGAGATTGTTGGATTAAAATCCGCAATTGTGGATATATATGTAAAATGTATGGTGCTATTATAAAGTATGACTCAAAATTAAGTGATCAATTATATTAGACGTATCATAGGTATTAAAGTGTCATGAAAATAAAAGTATAGACATCGTAAGATATATTTATAATTCAATGAGGGGCAGAGTTATAAATATTTAATAGTTGATTTAATAATCAACTATATAAAGAGGTAGTCCCAAAAAAAATAGGTTAACTTGTATTACTCTTGTACCGTCATAAAGTTTTTACGGCAAAGACTAACCTATCTTCTTGGAAGATCACAACCACCTTTTAGGCGATCTTCATCAAAGGATTCAAAGTTTTTCATCTATCGATTAATTCAGGTACGCTTCCGCATTAAGTTTATTATTCTTGATGATTTGACATGATAGATAATGGGTTTAGATTTCATATTTATTATGGTTTGGTTATAACATTGTCCTCTCCTTTGGATTTTCTTCGTGGTTAGGGCTAGTTTGGCTTAGGGGAAAAAATTAAGGTTGGTGTTTGAAAAAAGTGGGAAAATAGATGAACTTGTTGGGGGGAATTCCTGGGTTTTGGGAAACATACGTGGAAAGATACTCAGGGTCAAATCATCCGATTGAGTGAAAGCTTTTTCATAGAACCCTAACATATGCTGATTTTTGCTGGAAGTTGTTTTGGTTTGTTCCGGTGGAAAAAGGGAGATGGAGACACGGAGTACCCATTTTCATATAGAGAAAAGGGGAATTGTTAGATAGAGGGCGGCGAACAACCAGGTGGCAATAATCTATCTAGTGTTAAAAAGAGGAATTGTTAATGGATCCAAAACAAAAAATACCTTGCTTTTGTCGTTGATCAAACCAGAGACCAAGTTGAACCCATCTTCAAGGTTGTTTATGATTTTTGGTTTTGGATCCCAGATTCGGCTCGCCAACTTGGGACTAGTCCAATAATCTATCTAGTGATTTCCTCAATGACGATGAGGCTAAACACTAAGTTAGTGACCAAGGAAATGAACGTAGTGGAGGTGATGGAATTGCCTCCTGGTTACTAGGTTGTAAATCAACCAAACGTTCAGCGAACCGTTCGGTGAAAAGTTTGTTTATTTATTAAATAAAAGAATATGAACAAAATTTTCTGTTCGTTTAATTAAATGAACGAACACGAACAAATGGCTCGTTCGTTCATTTACGTTCGTTAGCGTTCGGTAGTTCAGTTGTTTATGTTCGTTTAAATTTATTTGCATATGTCCATTTATATTTATTGTTTTTCATATATAACAAAAGTATTATACTTAAAAAATTAAAAACATATATTAAAAGTATGGAATAAAAAGAAAAAAATTAAGCAATACTCAAGGTACGCGACTTCAGACTCGATAAAAAAATTAAACAACACTCGTTCGTCTGCATTCGTTTATTATTTTAACGAACAAACATGAACGAACACGAACAAGCAACATTTTTTAACGAATGAACATTAACAAGAAATTATGTTTGTTTAGTTATTCGTGTTCGTTCATTTATTCAGTTAAAATTAAACAAACGAACATAATCATACATTCGTTCGTGTTCGTTCGGTTCGTTTACAGGCCTACTAGTTACTCTTCTTCATTGTGAGACTCAAAGATGAAGAGGTTTTTTTCCTTGTTGTTTAAGGCTAAGGATTTGGGAAGCTTGTTTTGTTATAAGGTCACTGTTTGCATTAACCATAGTTTAGTTTTGCACTCACCCTTCTTCACTCATTTACTTTTCTCTAATCAAATAATGATATTTTTCGACATCTGATTAGAAGAAAATAAATTTATTAAATTAAATAAAAAATAATATCAAAATTTTCTAATAAGATAGTGACTCGTCTCACCATTGAATGATAAAATTTATTGAATTAAATTAACATTAAAACTAAAATGATAGAATTTGTTGGTATCAAGGAATAAATGTGTAATTATACAAAAAAATTAACTATTATTTCATCAAAAGTTTATGTTCAGTGGTTTGATTGGAACAATTCAATAGTTTAGTGGTTTAATTAATAAAATTTATAATTTAATGGTCAAACTAAAATCCGTCTAATACTTCAGTGTCCTTGGAGACAATATACCCTTAATTTTAACCTCCATCCCGAGATATGTGCTTTTTTGTTTCTCTGTAAATCGAAACCTTGAGCACAAATTCTTTGAAAATCATTTATTCCTGATTACCGAGAATGTGGGTTTCTTCTTCAACCTTGTTCCTAATCACCAGATATTGTTGGTTATCCCTTAATTTGAAAATAAAGTCGAAATCGATTAAATGCAGATTCTTCCACTTTACCTAATTTCTAAGAATATTTACACATTTGTTTCCTAAGATTAAAAGCTGCAACACCCACCATTTTCGTTTTTGTTAACTTTACATCGATTAAATGAAGATTCTTCCACTTTCTCCTATAAATACCCTCACTAACTTCAATACTCTGTTTCCTTTTTCTATGTCAGTTTTCCCCGTTTTCATCCTCTGTTTTGTCTTTCATTTCAAGAGCTGAATCAGCTGATTCCTTGCAATGGAACGCAGTGAAGCCAAGTTCCCAGAAAACCCACATTGGCAAACAAATAAACTTACCCTTTGTGCGCAAATTGGCTTGCGAATCATAGGGACATAGACTGCTTTTGCCGCCACATGGACGATCAACGCCTCCAAGCAAACTGCGGTGGTTTTTGGCATGCAATTCGACGCTCCATATACATATTCTTCAGCTTTCAAGTAAGAAAGAAAAATGAACTCGTCATAATTTACAAAACATGCCCCAATTTTCTAGCGTCGAGTCCTCTCTTTTTTTTCCCCTTTCTTTTTGTAGGTTCTTCGTGTTTGCATGTGGCTTCAGTTTTCTTTTTTTGTTGTCCGTGTTCTTCTTCCTCCGCCATGGCTGGACCCCTACAAGCCTCTTCTTATTGTTCCTAGACGATCTGGTGATGTTCATAGTTTTAAAGTGTGGTCGTGGTATTATCGTAACGGTTTTTAAATTCATCGCAACATCGTAATTTAAGAATATTGTAGTTTTTGGAAGATAGATCACAATGTAACAACTACGATATCTAAAACCGAATTTTACCACAATTTAATATTATAACAAATCGGTTTTTATGCACCGACAACCTTTGAATTTTGTTCTTCTGTGAACAGCAGCGACAGTTTTGGACAATGCAATACGTAGAGGGTCCATAAATAAGGAGAGGTGATAAATCATATGAGAAAATAAAATATTAATTAGTTTTTTTATCAAAAAATATAGCTGTATTTAATGGGTTTAGGTTTTGTTACACTCAAATTTTTTTATTTAAAAGTTAATTTGTCAAGCATATAATAAATTAACAAATATTTAATTTTTTAAAATTAAATTTTTTATTTTAATAAGTTATATGAGACTCTTATGGTGATTAGGAAAAAGCTAATTTTTAAAGAATTTGTGCTTAAAATTTTAGTTTACAGTTAAAGTTTTAATTTACAGATACAAACCATCTTACCATTTTATTAAAATTAACATGTCATCCATCATCTACCAAACAAAACAATTATCAATAATAGGTGATGTGGCAACCACGTAATGACTTCGTTAGTCAACAACGGTCACAGAACTAAATTAACACAATTAAATGAATTTAAAAATTAAATTAATACAATTAAAAAATAAAACATCATTAATTTGAATTTACTACTAAGACAAAATTAACCTAAACCTTTAATCATTACTACTTAGAACCCTATACGTTCTTTTTGTTTACTCAAACCAGAGGGTGGCACATACATGTCCAACACTCGACGGTTGTTGGTTCAAGACAAAGACAGAATTTAAATATAAGATACTTCCACGGCACATCACAAAATTTAGATTCTTTGCTTAAGAAAAATCCAATCACTTACTCTTTTTTTGAAGCCTTTTGGAAGTTAGAACCACCTTTTTCTTACCTAAAATGTACCATCAATTTGATGTAAGCAAGTCTTCGGTTGGAAGCCCTTTGAATGGCAGTTGCTGCCAATGTCATTGCTCGAATTAGAACAAAACTCCTTTTTTTATTACATCACCTTCGACACTGTACTTCCCAACGCACCAAACTTGGAAAGAACCATCCCAACCACAACACAAAACAAAACAAAAGAACAAAGAAAGATTCTTGCTCCCACCTTGTTATATGTATCCGTATTTAATTTTTTTTTTATGCTTCATCTTGGCTCAAACAGAGCTGACAGTAGTCTGACTGAATCGAGAGTAAATTCCGACATGGCTAAAACATCGGATTTTGCTCTGAAGTTGTTGGATGACCTTCGGTTACGGAAGGAACGGATGGCTGCGTCTCGCGACTCGAAGGCCGCGAATCCTATGGTTGCAGGTGAGCATTTATCAGTTAAAGCCCTGTAAGAAGAAAAACATGCCTCTATTGTTGCATAATTTGTTCTTGTTCCTTTTGTTGCTTGTTTGAGCAGATGCATGTGCTTACTCCAGGACAGCCTATAGATCATCCAGGGAACAAAAGACGCTCATAACTGTAAGTTTGTACAAGTTATCAGTTGATATAACATATAATTAGATATGGCAATTTCATTTAGTTCAAATGTTTGGCTTCCTGCAGGCTGGTTCTAAAGCTGGAAGCACACGGAACAGCCCTAGTGGAGGCAGGAAATCGGTCACCACCGCACCGGTATCGAATCAGATTGTTCCCTTTGGGAGACACCAGAAGTTCAAGAAGATCGGAGATCCGTCGCCGGCAGTGGCTTTTGCACTTGAAAGTGGAGGGAAAGGAGGTAGAACAGAATTTTCTGTCAATAGTTCAATGTTCAATTTCCTGCATAACATTGGTAGAAAACAAATGGATAACGGGAAGATCGGAAGAAGAAACGGCAAACTCCCTACTGTCTCCCATCTCGATATCGAAGCAATATCAAGGGGTGTACAAAACTTAAATCAGATCCTCATAGCCTGCTCTAATGGCCTTAACTTTGACAGATACTCGATAGAAATTGGACGTGAACTGTTGAAAGGAGCAATGGATTTGGACAAGCCTCTAAGGATGCTTGCCAACCTGCAGGAACCTTCGGAGTACTCGACAACGAAACCGAGAGGAAGTCGTATAACGTTGCTGGAGGAGGAGGAAGACGACCACGATGATGAGAAGCAATTGGATATATCAAGTTTTTCTTTAGGTAGACCCTTAAGAAGTTATAATGATATTCAAGATGTTGCTAGGACTGATCTCATGCTGAGGTTGAAAGATCTTACCTATTCTACAAAGGTTACTACTAATTCCAAGCATGGGAAAAAGGTTCCGGCAGCCTCGAATTCACATTTTTCACAAGCAATCTATTGGCTATGGTCCAGAAATCAAAACTCTCACAGCATTCTCTGAACAAAATCAATCAAGTTCACTGCAGTGCAAACAGGAAAAGTTGAGGGTTCCGAATGTAATCGCGAAACTGATGGGGCTTGATGAACTTCCGAGAAACGTAGATTCAAAGGTCACGGCGAAGGAGTCTGGAAAGCAACCGGGGAAAGTTTTGACAAATACTTATGGTAGCATAAGGGTTGCTGCTCATGACAAATTACCACGTCAGAAGGACTTGGAAGACATAAAACCGATGATGAGCTCGAGAAAGGCCACCATCAAGACAGACAAACAGCAAAGTGACATAGTCCGATCGAATCATAACTACAAGTAGAAAAGAAATTCAGGAGAAGGAGAGGAAGAATGAAAATGTAAAGCATAGGGAGCAGAAGATTGCTGAAAGAAGTGAAATCAAGGAGCTGGTTTTCGAGGACGAGATGCAGCAAATGATACCATATGTACATAAAAAGATCAGAAGCTGCACTTACATTGCAAGAAAAAACAAATTATGGTAAAAACAGGCTTCATGGATTTGAGCAGGTGAGTGTGCTACAAAAATCCGAGCTTGAAAAGAGAAGACGGCATTCGGAAGAGAGGAAACAACAAAGTATCAAACAAAAATTACAAAGAAAACAAAAGCAAAACGAGCCGAATTGCAGTAATTTCTCCAAGCCAATGTCTGGTGCAACTGCAACCAATTTGCAAAAGAAGCAGCCACAAATGAACCAAGCAGCAACTAGTAGGAAAGGCTCCACGAAACATATTGATGCAACACATGATGGTAAGCACCACAAAAGTCAAGCCGATGATAGGAGTTCGAAAAACTTAAATATCAAAATTCAAAGTTCATTAAACAGACACTCCAGACACACTCAAGGAGATCAAGAATCTGAATCAGAAAAAGCAATCATCCGGTTCACTGTGGATGAGAAACCTGTTCAAGTTCAACCAACAATGAAGGCTAGAATCGAAAAGGGAAGGAATCTTAAGGTTCCTCGAATCAACGAAGTAATGACGGAAAAAGGTGCAAGTGTTTATAATTTGTTGAGTACATTGAAGCATCTGAGTTCCGATTTACAAGAGAAAAAACAAGTAAGGCTGGAGCAACTTGCTGTCTCAAGAAAATCAGATCAAATGAAAGCCGGCAGGTTGAAAGAAGTAGAACCAAAGATAATTAGATCCAACAAGTCAATATCAAGTATACCACAAGAGAGGCGGAAAGCAACAAAGCAAGATTCAGTTTTCAGCAGTGTTCGAGAAGATGAATGCGAAAAGCTAAATAAAAGTCAAGCATTAGTTCGTAAAGATAGTGTAAGTTCAGCAAGTTACAATCATTAACCAATTATATGATGCAAATGAAACCACCTTCATCCATCTGAGTGGAGGCCAAATAACTCTTCTGATCTCATGCAGGGTCAAACTTCAGTGCCAAAGGTTACAAATGAACAACAAGATCAAGAACCTGATTTTGGAAGAGCCAAAGAAAGCCAGTTTAAGAACAGTGCATCTGATCCACTACATAGTAAGTACAAATTTGCATTCCACTGAACCATAAAAAGATAATTACAAGTGAACTATATCACCCTATTAAGGAAACCTGAATTTTCTACTAATCTTTCTAACAATCAAGGCCGTAGTAATGGCAGCATCAAGGTCGTTTCATTTTATGATTCTAGTCTGGCGAGTGGCTTGGGAAGAAAGAAACTTATTTTCTAAAGTTCATTGTCTTTTTAGGAACCAATGAAGCAATTGTTTATGAAAAGCCAGTGAATCAAAGAACCTATACATCAGAGATGCCTGAGCCGTTGACAGAGAGTGAAGATCACTTCAAGCAGATACTTATGAAAAGCCAACTATTTATGCACACTGCAAAGGTGCTTTTCAAGGTCAGCATTCCTATGAGCATTCTTCCCGGAGATGTTGACGACTATCATGAGCAAGAAAGCAAGCTCGTTTTGGACTGTGGCTACGAAGTAATGAAAAGGAAAGGAAGAAGGCAGGAACTAAGTGCTCACCCATTTCTGAAAGCATGATCGTCGCTTCAAACAAAGCAAAATCCATGGACGACATGGTGAAGCAAATGTGTAAAGATTTTGATAAGTTGAAGTTATACGGAAGGGAAGGGAAGGGAAGGAAGATTCTTCCTTCGAAGACTACCTACCGAAAATGGTTGAGGCCGATGTCAACGACAAGGAACCGGATTTGAATTGTATGTGGGACTTGGGATGGAATTCAATGATGCTTGCATGTCTTGAGAAAGATGATGTTATAAGGGATGTTGAAAGGTATGTGCTTAATGAACTACTAGTTGGCATTACCAAAGATCTTTCGACTGCCATAAGTGTTTCAGCTTAGTCCTTCAGTTTGTTATTGTGATAAAACTTTTTCCATAGCTTTTTCAACCTGTACAGTGCCTAAAACTGTGATTCTCCCTAAACAGACACTCTCTTTCAAGAACTAACTTTTTTCCATAGTTTTTATTAGGGTGTTTTTGTGTGTATGAAGGGGTCTTGTATTTTGGATCTTCTAGTTGTTGGTTTGTTCCTTGAATAATTCTATATCCAAGATTTATTCGGTCTGTAAAAGGTGTAGATCACTTGTAGTGTGGTGGATGATTGTTTGGGGACGGTGTTTCATTTCCAAAGTTCTCAGCTTCAGCCTATAAATGTTCAGGAGTTAAATGAAACTCTTAGACGAGTAGACAGGATGTGCATCACAACAACCAAAGAAGCATTCCAAGCTGGATTTAGTCCATCTACTACGAACAACTCTTTTTACTGATTTATTTTCTTGGATTATTTCCATTGTATGAGTGGATTTGCCGTTTATAATTATCTTTAAATATGTATACTTGTATATTTCCAATTTTGGAATTGTTTGAATACAATTAATGATTATTTCATTATTCATTAAAGACCATCATGAGGGCATACGAGTTGAAGAAACAAGCCTGGGACTGGAGAAACAAAGAGATTAAGTAATGCTAAATTAGTTCATCATTGTAACTTCAAAGGAGATGAATGCAGGGATCTTTCACGACATGAAAGGCACTCTTATGACTATTATAACTACTTTCTATGTGTCTGAATGAGAACATAATGAACAGAACAGCAGGCTTCAAGTTCTTGCCAAGTTGAAAACTGGTCAACTTTGAACAGAACTGTAAACTGTAGTAGAAATGTGAAAAGACCAGAACCAAGTTCCATTGTCGTCCAGTGGTTAGGATATCTGGCTTTCACCTAGGAGACCCGGGTTCAATTCTCGGCAATTGAAAACAATGTAGCATTTTTATTTTTTTCATTAAAAAGGTCAAAGCCCTGTTGGTTGTTCTGAAAAGCATACTGTATACACTATAGAACCTATTTTTGGGTTTGAAGCTTTTGATCTAAAAGTTGGAGGGGGAAATCACATTCCGTTAGCTTCATTTGATTTGTTTCTTTAACCCCATATTCTGATAGGCATAGCCAAGCTGTTCAAGACTTCAAGTTTGTAATTGTACCAAAACACTGAGGCTTGAGCATGCCGCCTAGGCCTACTTTGAGTCATTAATCTGCATGGGGCTGAACTTGAAATTGCCTTCTCAAAACGGTTTCGTGACCTGATAGATAAGAAGTTTCAGTGGAATGTGATTGTTCGTTTATGAGATAATGAGATGTTTGATTGGTTACAAAACACTCGTCAATCGTAATTAGAGTTTTTGGAGTTCGACAGATTGTTTTAAGGTGATCGATCAAGATAACGACTACTTTCTGGTTAGACTCTCGAACGAGGACTATAGAATGCAGTGGCTATTTCAACTCCATGTTATGAGCTCAAATGGCTAATTTAATTATTCAAAGGACTTTAGCTTGATACCTTGGAGAATGCATTGCAATCCCCAGTTCATGCATTGTATGCACATAATAATAACAGCGGACTTTAGCTTGGAAACTGCCATATTTGAAAGAATGATCATCTGTAATCCACACCATCATTGTAACTTCAAAGGAGATGAATGCAGGGATCTTTCAAGACATGCAAGGGACACTTATGACCAGGAATGGAGCCATGATTGAGAGTTAGAGGGACAAAACGTAAATTTTAAAAGGTAGAGAGAAAATTCATAATATATCTATTTTTAAGTTCATAATATATCTGATTTTAAGTTTTTGCCAAGTTGAAAACTGAACTTTGAGAAGAAATGTACAAATTAGAAAAATAAAATTGAAAAGATCTGTCTCGTTCTCCTTTGTCGCCCAGTGGTTAGTATATATGGCTTTCACCCAGGAGACCGGGTTCAATTCCCGGCAATGGAATAAATTTGACTTTTTTACTTTTTTTCATGGTCTATACGTTTGGTTTTAATTCCATGTAAATACATCTAACTCAGATGAACCGTGCCGTTTGGCTGGATGGTTTTCAGGTCGGGAACGGTCCAGGAGTGTCCCTGTTTGTAACCATATGTTCCATAAACAATGTATTGATCTTTGGCTTGCAGGGAGACCCACCTGCCGTTCCCCTTTCGAAAATAAAGAAATTGTTGATTCAGAGTGGGTATCATTTCAGTTCTTAACATAACATGTATTTTATTGACAAATATACAATAAAAGTGGGGAAATCTCTTCAAAATTAAGCCACGTTTTTAAACACTCTGAATCCTAGCCGTCTCCTCCTGCTAGTTGAACCCAAATCTTCAACGGCTTCAGAAGTAATCAGGCCTTTTTTTTCTAGTGGATGGCATAGATGTTTGCAAATCACAACGGCTTAAGAAGAGAGGAGATTGCTTATACAATATGAGAAATCTGGTTTGGTCGAAACAAAATGCTTCATGAAGGTATGACCCAAGGTTTTGAATCTAATGTTACCTTTATCAGGAGTTATGGACTCGAGTATAGAAGTTATTCTCTAAATCTTAAGCAACCAATCCCCTCTGTTATGGCTAAATGGAGCACACCACAACAATGAATGTGTAAAAGTTAATGTTGATGCTTATTGTTTCCCTGCAAATAATAAAGCTTTTTCGGGTGTTATTATTCGAAATGAAAAAGGTTTTGTTATGGGATCATGTGTCAAAGTTCAGGGTGGGTTTTCCTCGGTGTTCATGACAGAAGCTAAAGCCGCTGGCCATGGCTTCTCTTTTCCTGCTGCGCTTGGATTTCATCTCGTCAACCTGGAGAATTTGACTCGTGAGAAATTGAGCAAAACCCAATCACAAGTTTTCACCCAGCGTGCAACATGTTCAAGTGCCATAGGAATGACAAAGTGCCTTCTGCACCGCTATGGTTGATTTTGAATACTGGAGTTCATACTATTGTTTTGTTTTAGATCTTTCAATGTTATTTTTGTTATGATCATGTCATGTAATGAATTTTATTATTTGATTTGAGGCCAGGTTATTTCGTTCTCCAATGAAAACCAGGGCATTTTACATACGAATAATAGAAAGAAAATTAGCAAATGTTAACCTTCATTTGCAAAAGATTACTATTCTCATCATGAAAACTGCAGCAATGCTCGGAAGATGCGTAGCTAATCACAAGCTAAGTTCATATGCCCAGACATAATTGAAGCATCCTCATCATTGCATTAAAAAGGTACATATTTTAATCCTATTTTCAAAAAAAAGGTACATATTTGAATCCAGTTCAGACCACAAACCAAAACGAAAATCAGAAGAACAAAACAGAGGAAGCTTGAAGGAATTAAAGCTCAGAGAAAAATCCACAAGTGGATGTTTGCAGACACACAACATGGCATCAGTTCAGACCGCCCGTCTGCTTCTTCTCATCATTGAAAACTTCAATCCAATCCTTTTATCTCAAAGCTTGAAAGTTTATAAGCAAAATGAGGAGAGAAAAAAAAAACAAGAGTTGGAATTTGTTGGAAAAACAAAGGCATCAGATAATAAGCGGAGTTTATTAGTCTACACTTAGAATTCAGTGTGTAGGATAAGAAACATTACATCATATGCCTTCACTTCAAAATCTCAAACCACAAATTCAGAAAAAATAACTTTTTTTTAAAAAGAAAAAAGAAGAATATGCAACAGAATATCAATGCGCAAAAATAAAATCTACACGGTTCATCAGAGTGTAGGATAAGATAAATATTCATCCTCTGCAAAGAACTGCAATGGACTGGTAACTGGTAAGCCAACCCACCCTGTATTGTTTGCACTGTTTTTGCTAAAACAAGGAGAGGGTAAAGAGATGCAACCAAAAGCAAAAACCCACTATGGAGAACAAAACAGAAATTTGCAGGAACGGATTAAAGATACGGAAACCGATTGAATTGATGAAGCAAAATGAAAAGAATAATACCCAAAACAAAACTTAAAGAGATGATAACGAAATGCTTGGAGGCGGAAAGCTGAGAAAGAAGAGAGGGGCTGAGTCGTTTAAATAGGGTTTACAGGACTTATTTTTCTGACTTAGGGTTTTGTAGTTTGGGAATTTTACTTAGGGTAAACATCACCATTTGTCACTAAACTCTTTCGCTTTTTTGTTTTTGTCACAAAATTATTATTATTTTGCATAATGGTCACTAATGTTACATTTTTTCCAATTTTAATCACCCGCTGTTAAAAAATTCACAAAAAAATAGAAAAATGGGAATAGTTTAGTAACCAAAATAGGAAAAAGAAGTAATATTAATGATCAAAATAAAAAAAATAACATTAGTGACGAATTTGCATAAAATAATAGTTTGATAGCTAAAATAAGAAAGTGGAAATAATTTAGTGATCAATGGTCATGTTTACCCTTTTTATTTATGAGAAATTCACAAATGATCAATCTCAAACGTTATAAAATGATAACCAACCTTTTAAGTGTTACACAATGATCATTATATTTTTTTATCTTTATTATAAAATAATTATTGAGCTGTTAATTGTTGTTAAAGGAGCGGCGTGGTAGTTAAAAAAATTGTATAATAGTATATTTAGTTCTTCATATTCATACTGTATTAATCATATTTTTAAAAAATTAATAAAATTAGCTCTCATTATTTACACATTCTATCATTTTGATATTTTTTTAATTAGAAATAATTTAATGATAAAAATTAAATGAAAAAAGAGTCTCCATGACTTAGGATTTTAGACATTTTATTTATGGGTAAAATTCACAAATAGTTACTAAACATTCAAAACATACGAGATGTGACATCATCTGATCAAAAAAAATAAATGAAAGAACTAGGGATAAGGACATGAACCTATGAAAGCAT
Organism: Hibiscus mutabilis; assembly: GCA_019671005.1. Classification (NCBI taxonomy): domain Eukaryota; kingdom Viridiplantae; phylum Streptophyta; class Magnoliopsida; order Malvales; family Malvaceae; genus Hibiscus; species Hibiscus mutabilis. The sequence continues at coordinate 41,138,550 of CM033713.1, read as the reverse complement.
GGGTGAGCAAAACTCGACTCGACTCGAAAAAATTAATATTTTTTTCAATTTCGAGTTATTCGAGTTGTTCGATTTATTCGAGTCAACTCGAGTAACTCAAAAAAATTTCGAGTTTGAATCGAGTTGAAATTTGCCCAACTCGAAAAATCGAAAAATAAAAAAAATCGAAAAACCAAATTTTACAGTTTTGCAATTTAGTCCCTGAATTCATTTTTCTTCAATTCCTCCTTCATTTTAAGTCCATTTTTGACCACATTTGAACCACATATGCCTAAACCAACTTAGAATACTTATTTACCTTCAATTTATATTTTTGAAAATAAATTTCATATTTTTTTCAATTCAGCCCCTTAACTTTGTATAATTTCCTCATTTCTTAAATCCCTCCTTCGTTTTAAGTTAATTTTTGACCAAATTTGAACCACGTGCTCCTAAACCACTGTAGAATACCTATTTAGCTTCAATTCATATTTTTAAATTAAATTTCCTACTTTTGCAATTTAACCCTCAACTTTGAATGATTTCTCATTTCTTCAATTCCTCTTCAGTTTTAAGTCTATTTTTTTACCAAAATTAAACCACATGATTCGCTAACACTATATAACATCTATGTAACTTCAATTCATATTTTTAACAAATATACTCTTTTTGCAATTTAGTCCTTTAACTAAATTTTTTGTAATTTTTTTCTTCACATCAATTCATTGACTCATTTATACTCCCATCAATACTTTATCCCCAAAATTTCTTTATTTAAAAATAATATTATAAATATATTTTAGAAGTTTGGATGATATTTTTTTATTAAATAACATTACAAACCTTACTTATACATGTGAAAAATAATATCAAGAAATATATATATATATATACATATCTTATATGATGAGAGAAAGTCTTTTAAATTGGTATCAAACCGTACTATAACATGGTAAATAATTATAATTAAATTTGTATAGGAACTCGAAAACTCGACTCGAATTTATAAACTCGACTTGAATCGAAAAAATTTCAAATTAATTTAAAGTTGTAAAATATGACGCGTCAACTCGAATAACTCAATTTTTTTTAACTCAACGCGACGCGACTCGATCGAACGCTCACCCCTATATGAAAGGGAGGGAAAATGTGCACTAACCACCGAGCTAAAGTTGCTCTTTAGTTATAAATGATAATAATTTATATATATAATTATAAATGACAACATAAAAAATTAAGTTTATGCATAAATAGTAACCATTAAAGTTCAAACCGAGCTCTTTGGTTCTTTGAAAAGCTGGAAATTATAATAGGTGTGGTTTGAAAACAATAAAAAAATCTACAAATTAGAATGAAAAAAAAGGAAGGTTAAGCTGCTGACGTTACGAAAATAGTTTTGATGCTCCTTTAGTTTTAAATTTGACCTGAATAAATTTGAATAAATTTATTTGATTCAAATTAGATTTTATTTCATTTAATTTATTTTTTTAAGATTAAACTATAATAATAAAATAAAATTTGCCGACTTAATTAACTTAAAAACTTTCACTCGGTTTGATCTGATATTCACCCTTACTTTCAATATAAAAAGTTTTCCTGTTTAAGCTAGAAGTTGTTATTAAAGAGTAATGATAAAGCAACTTTTAGTGCTTAAATTGATAATTTTTTCATAGTTTGGTTTTTTTTTCATGTTAGTCTTTTACTTGATCCTCACTCAAATGATCTAGTGGGATGATACACTAAATTTTTTAAACAAAATCAGTAGATCGAGTCTTCACATTAGGAATGAAACAAATTAGGTTGAGAAAGTCGCTCTCATAATCGACCTTTGTAGTACCCGATCCAGATTAGTCAATCAATAGACTAAATATCGATTGTTATTGTAATCACCCAAATCCGTCGGCCGCTCTTTTTTCGATTTTAAAATTTATTTTTCTAATTCTTTTATTTTATTTGGAAAACCCCTGCCCGGTTTTAAAAAATATATGGAGTCGCCACTGATCATTTTTAAAAAAGGGTAGACCGGACACCAAGAAAACCAGAGATCAAAATATTAGGGTCCGGGAGTCGGTTAAGGATGGGGAAGGATGAACACCCCTACACCGCCCAAAATTAGTACCTAACCGATTATTTAATGTCTTAGTGTTGGAAATTTTGAATTCGATTAAAATTTAAAGTACGATTCTTAAATGCATGAGAATATTCTAAATATTTAAAGAAACGTTTTGTTATTTAGAATAACCGAGAAATTCACATCCCTTTACGCCTGAGAAATGGTTTCTCGATTTTCTAAATAAAAGAAAATCCCCTTAAATATTGTATCCTAAAATGGTAAGGATATTCTTTTATTTAGGGATATCGAGAAGGTTGCATCCCTTTACGCCCGGGACACGAGTTCTCAAACTCCCTAAATAAAAGAATATTACCTTAATTTTTAACTTATCTAATTATTATGATGCAATTTATAATGTATCATATAAATATACATATATACTTAAAAATATAATACTTACGGTAAAATATATTTAATATTTATTAATAAAAAACATATATATAAAGTTAGTAATTATATATATATATATATTTTACAAAAACGAGTATTTAATTTTTTTTATTTTATGTATGTACTTAAAATATAATATTTATAGTAAAATATATCCTTATTATTTATTAAAAAACATACCTATATATATATTAAGTTAGTAGTTGTTTATATATATATATATGTATATATTTACAAAGATAAATATTCATTATTATTATTTTTATATATGTTGTAATTAAACAAAATAATATATTTTATTTTACAAATATACATAAAGTCCTATATATACAATATATGAAAATAAAAAGCATAAAAAATCATAAGTAAAAAACATATATATACATATATCTTTTATAAATATATATAATATATGAAAATAATCTATTTAGTATATATTATATACACATGATAATAATAATAATAATAATAATAATAATAATAATAATAATAATAATAATAATGTTTTAAACTAAAACAACATAAAACTAAATATTAAGGACTAAAATGCATTAATATTAAATTAGATGGCATGAATGTTAAACATTACTGGACTAAAATGAAATAGATGCAAAATATGAGGAAATAAATATAAATTAACAGAAATACCGTACTGGAAATTAAATATTAAATTATAATGACTAAATTTCAACAAAACAGAAATTAAAAGTTGCAGAAAATAAATAAACCATAGCAAAAAGGACAAAATTAAAAGGAAATTAAAAGCGGAAGAACCAGAAAGCAAATATCCCATTTTCATTTCAAAACGCGCGTATCCTCCCCGGGTTGGGTCACCTGCACGGGTACAAAGGTGAAACGACATCATTTTGGGCCATGCTACAGGCGCCTAAAACGACGCCATTTCTTACACGGCTCAAAAAGGTTTTTTTACCCTAAAAAATTTCATTCTTTCCAGCAAATAAACAAAAAAGCTGGCCCTCTCTCATTTTGCTCTGAAAATTCTAAAACCAAACCCTAGGGTTCCCTCCTTCAAGCCGCGCCGCCATCCCTAGAGGGTACGGCCACTCCTCCGGCGGCCAATGGGTTCAAGAAGGAGGAGAACCAACGTGGAAATATGTTCGAAACAACACACATGTAATTCTTTTACCTTTTTTCGATTCAATCTTCTTCCTTTTTTTTGATCTCTCTCTGATATTTTTTGCTCTCTAAAATCTCCTCAGTAATCCTCATTTTTTTTGCAGAATGATATATAGACGATATGGGGGGAGAGTCAGTTTGATTGGGTTTGTTAAGATCCCGGATTTTTGGGCTTTTGGCTCAAATAGGGGTATGGGCGGTGATTGGGTGGGGTATGGTGGCTTAGGGTCTCAGATTTGGTGGGGGCTTGATTTAGGGACCATTATCTTTATTTTTTAGGGTTTTTAATTTGGGGATTGGATTTTAGGGTTTGTTTTAAGGATTTGTGTTTTGGGGATTATAGTTCAAAGCGAGTGGCCGGCAATGGCTCGAATAGCTGCAGCTTGACGGCACTGGTAGTGGCTGCGAAAGAGGGTGATGATGAAAAATTAGGGTTAATTATTAGGGTTCTAAAAATTAGGGTTATGGACCGGGTCGGGTTATGGACCAGGTCTAATGGTGGGTAAAGGGTTTGGGCTGGTTTAGGGTAACTAGGTCTGGGTTTGGACCAATTGGGTTGGTTTAGTTTGGGGCCCGGATAGGTTGGGTCTGTTACAATTGACCATTTTTGCTCATTGTTGTGCAACGATAGTGGAGCAAAGACTATAAGAGAGTCAATCAAATCTGGCCCGACTGAGCTTTTCCCTCTTGAAATATGTCATCTTTCTTTGACAGGTCTTCTTTTATTCTCAATGTAGGCATTCTTTCTTGATTGATCCACCCCGTCGCTTTTGGGGACTAACATCTTCACATTGGGTATTGAGGAAGCAAAATATGTTTAGTTTCATCTTCTACTGAATGCTTGACCTGCTCCATTAGAAGTTCAAGGAGATTGGGTCAGTTGTTGTAGTTTTGTCTATTCTACTGCAACTTCAGGGAGATGAACTGATGTAGCTTCAATTTTTCCGCTGCAACTTCAGTGAGATAAAATTGATGCTGGATTCGTTCCACTGCAACTTCAGGGAGACGATGTTGATGTTGTGTCCATTCCACTGCAACTTCAGAGAGATGTGACTGGTATAGCTTTAATTTTTCCGCTGCAACTTTAGAGAGATAAATTGATGTTGGATTCGTTCCACTGCAACTTCAGGGAGACGATGCTGATGTTGTGTCCATTTCTCTGTAACTTCAGGGAGATGAACGAATGTAGCTTTAATTTTTTCACTGCAACTTCAGAGAGATAAAATTGATGCTGGATTTGTTCCACTGCAACTTTAGGGAGATGATGTTGATGTAGTGTCCATTCCACTGTAACTTTAGGGAGTTGAACGAATGTAGCTTCAATTTTTCCACTGCAACTTTAGGGAGATAAAATTGATGTTGGATTCGTTCATGTGCAACTTCAGCGAGACGATGCTGATGTTGTGTTCATTCCACTGTAACTTCAGGAAGATGAACGTATGTAGTTTAATTTTTCCACTGCAACTTCAGGGAGATAAAATTAATGCTGGATTCGTTCCACTGCAACTTCAGGGAGACGATGTTGATGTTGTGTCCATTCAACTGCAACTTCAGGGAGATGAACAGATGTAGCTTCAATTTTTCACTGTAACTTTAGGGAGATAAAATTGATGCTGGATTCGTTCCACTGCAACTTCAGGGAGACGATGTTGGTGTTGTGTCCATTCCACTATAACTTCGGGGAGATGAACGGCTGTAGCTTCAAATTTCCACTACAACGTTAAGGAGATAAAATTGATGCTGGATTCATTACATTGCAACTTCAAGGAGACAATGTTGATTGGGTTGATCTGTTACACCATTTGTTGGAGAGACAGATCCTATAGAATTTTCTTTATGGACACACTTTTTAGGATGCTATGATTGGTATGAATTAAATGCTCCTAACTTTAAGTATGTCAATTTTAATAAACATGAATGAATGAATGAAGCAAATGAAGCAAATATGAATGTAAAAGGCCATCTATAAGTATTTTTTTGAGTTTCTGCAATTGTTGTTGGATTAGCATCTCATTTTGTTGATTATGGCTCTACTTAACCCAACTGTACAAGATATCATGCTTTCTTTGCTTCAGTTCGGTACCATATCACAAGGTGACTATCTGCCCCATATTTCTGTTACAACCCATTTTTAATGAATGACTGAGTGTAATTTCAGTGCAATAACTTCTTGTTCTCAAGCCTTTTCCAATGAAAAGATCTTTACAATTGAAACTACTTGTAGCCATGTACTATTTAGAGATATTCCTAAAACAATGTAAAGAATCCTTTTGCATTCAATAAAATTATTAGCTTGCTGATCGCTATGACAATGCACAATGCTCATGTGAATAGATAAGGGTATGAAATTGGATGAAAGTGAAATTTTATTAGAGCTATGACTCCCAATTTAGATGGAAAACATTGAAAGTACATAAAGCAAGAAAATGAAAATTAGGTGCCCCAGATATCAAGCGGATGAGTTCTTCTGAGCCGGCTTGCCAAAATTATCTCGAGCCTGATGTGTGTTTAGGAGACCTCGAGTACTCTGTTGATATCCCAATGTGTGAAATCTCTCCTGATTTCTAAGCTTCCGGGGGACAACCATCATTTGCCTCAACCCTTAACCAAAATTTGAGCCGCCTATTTCAGGTTTTCAACTCAAAACCTTCTTTGGTTTCAAGACGCCCTTTGTGGGTTTTCATCTTGAACTCTCATTTTTTTCTCATTTTTTTCTTTTTTTTCATTTTTTTCATTTTTTTCATTTTTCTTTTTCTTTTTCTTTTGTTTTTCTTTTTTTTTTCTTTAAGCAAAATATCTCTTGACTATATCTGAATTCACAGGATGAGGCAAATCATTACCATCCATTTCAGCCAAAATTAATGCTCCTCCTAAAAAAACTTTCTTCACAACATAAGGGCCTTCCCAATTTGGTTTATATTTCCCTCAAAAATCATTTCGTATAGGTGGGATCTTTTTCAACACCAGATCCCCTACTTGGAATTCTCTAGGACGAACATTTTTATCATAAGCTCTCATCATTCTCTTCTGGTATATCAGACCATGTCGAATAGCTTTCAATCTTTTTTCTTCAATTAAGTTTAGCTGGTCATATCTGGCTTGAATCCATTCTGCCTCGTCTAGTTTCACTTCAGATAGCACTCGAAGAGAAGGAATCTCGACCTCAATGGGCAGTACAACTTCCATTCTGTAAACCAACGAAAAATGTGTTGCCCCAGTGGAATTTCTAACCGATGTATGATAAGCATACAAAGTAAAATGGTAGTTTCTCGTGCCAATCTTTGTAAGTTTCTGCCATTTTTCCAACAATCTTCTTAATGTTCTTGTTGGCCGCTTCCACCTTCTCGTTCATCTGTGGCCGGTACGGTGTTAAATTGTGATGCTTTATCTTGAACTGCATGCATACTTCCTCTATGCTCTTATTGTTCAAGTTCAATGCATTGTCGGATACGATCCTCTCTAGCATCCCATATCAGCATATGATCTCCTTCTTTAAGAATCTACTGACTGCTAATTTGGTGACATTAGCATAGGAGGCCACTTCTACCCATTTGGTAAAGTAATCAATGGCCATAAAGATGAAACGATGTCCGTTAGAAGCTTTTGGTGAGATTGGCCCTATGACGTCTATGTCCCATGTAGAGAAAGGCAGTAAGAAGTCATCACATGTAGTGGTAATGGTGGTACGTAAATATTATCCCCGTAAATTTGACACTTATGGCGTCTCTTAGCATATCTGATACAATCCTCTTCCATTGTGGACCAATAATACCTAAACCGCATTATCTGCCTTGCCATGGTGAATCCATTAGCATGTGTCCCACAGATACCCTCGTGGACCTCTTCAAGAATCTTCCTACCTTCAACAGCATCCACACACCTCAACAATACTTAATCTTTTCTTCTTTTGTACAAGATATCTCCATCCAAGATATACTCACTTGCCAATCTTTATAAGGTCCTCTTTTCATTCTTAGTTGCTTACTCTAGGTACTCACGATTTTTCACATATTGCAAGATGCCGTGATACCAAGGGTGATCACCCTCTTCACCCTCTTCAATATTATTGCAGTGGGCTGGAGACTTGTATGTACTCGCCTCAAATCAGAGGGCTTGTTTACTTTAAATAAAGAAGACAGGGTAGCCAGAACATCTACCATCTAATTTTCTTCTCGTGGGAGGTAGTGGAATGTGATGTCATCAAACTCCTTAATTAGCTCTAGGACAATATCTCGATAATCTACCAACTTGGTATCTCTCGTCTCACACTCTCATCGGATTTGATAAATCACAAGCATAGAATCCCTATATACCTTTAGTAGTTTAATTTTTCGTTCAATGTCCGCACGGATTCCCATGATGCATGCTTCATACTCTGCCATATTATTCGTGCAATCAAAACCAAGTTTACTGGCAAAAGGATAGTGATCGCCTTTAAGGGAGATCAGTACTGCTCTAATTCCTTTGCCTGTAGCTTTTAGAGCACCATCAAAGTTCATTTTCCAATATTTTTCTTTCGAATCATCCTCTTCGATATTGGCAACACACATCAAATCTTTATTTGGAAAATCAAAGTTTAAAGGTTCATAATCCTCTAAAGCTCGACTGGCTAAGAAATCTGCTATTGCACTTCCCTTTTATAGCTTTTTGGCTTACATAAATCAAATCGAATTCTGAAAACAAAATCTACTATCTAGCCATTCTCTCTGTCAACGTAGTTGACTCCATCAGATACTTAAAGGATCTAGCTTTGAGATTAACCAAGTCGTGTGGTACAACATGTATTACCTAATCTCCGAGTAGCTCAAACCAAGGCGCAACAAAGTTTTTCAATTGACGAATACTTGATTTCTTCTTCCGTAAACTTCTTACTGGGATAGTAAATTGCCCTTTCTTTCTGCCCCGACTTATCATGTTAGCCGAGTACGCATCCCATAGAGTTTTAAAAAATTGTCAAGTATAAAATCAATGGCTTGTTTGGGATAGGTGGCATCAGAACTGGAGTGTTCGACAAGTAATGTTTGACTTTGTCAAAGGCCTCTTAACATTCTTCGTCCCATTCTCAAGGATTGTGTTTTCTGAGGAGGCGAAAGATAGGATCACATTTTTCGGTTAGTTATGAAATGAAACGAGCAATGTAATTAAATCTTCCTAGAAACCTCTCACTTCTTTTTGAGTGCGCGGTGGTGGCAAGTCTCGGACAACCTTAACTTTATCTGGATTAACCTCGATCCCCTTTTCCCTAACAATAAAGCCCAACAACTTTTTTGAAGTGGCTCCAAAAGTGCATTTCGCAAGGTTTAGTTTTAACTGAAACTTTCGTAATCTCAAGAATAATTTTCTCAGGATTTTCACATGTTCTGCTCTTGTTTGAGACTTAGCAATCATATCGTCAACATACACCTCAATTTCTTTATGCATCATATCGTGAAACAAAGTCACCATGGCTCTTTGATATGTTGCCTCTGCGTTCTTCAATCCAAAATGCATTACTTTATAGCAAAACGTTTCCCATAATGTTACGAACGTAGTTTTTTCCATGTCCTTAGGGTGTATTCTTATCTGGTTGTACCCTGAGAAATCATCCATGAAAGAGAATAATGAATGCCTTGTAGTATTATCCACCAGGGTATCAATGCGAGGCAGTTGGAAATTATCCTTTGGACTGGCCTTTTTAGATCTCGATAGTCTACACACTTACGCATTTTCCCATCTTTCTTTGGAACGGGAACTATATTGGCTACCCACTCTGGGTATTTGGCCACTTGAAGAAATCGGCATCGAACTATTTCTTTACCTCTTATTTTATCTTCAGTAGCACATTAGGCCTCATCCTTCGAAGCTTCTGCTGGACCGGTTTGCATTCTTCCTTTATGGGAAGTTTACGTATCACGATATTTGTGTTCAAACCAGGCATATCTTGATAGGACCACAAATAGACGTCTTTGAATTCTCGGAGTAACTCAATCAAATCATGTCTTGTCTTTGCATTGATACAAGTCCCAATCTTCACCTCTTTCTTTTTATTATCTTCCCCAACGCTTATAATTTCCACTGGCTCTTTGTGAGGAAGAACCTGTTTCTCATCTTGCTCTACCATTCTTAGTAAATCTAGAGATAAGTCACAATCTTGATCTTCTTTAAAGTCCTGAGGTTCATCTAGACATACCTCCTGCTAAAAAATAAGTTCTGGGTTGCTCGCAGCGTCGCTCATGTCGTTGATATCAAGAGACCTTACAAGAAATAATAACATGTATTGGGACAAATAAATTAAAGAATAATGGATAATTTGTATGGTATGTATGATGAAAGAAATAAAATAACAAAAATGTTTGCTAGACGAAGCACAAAAAGTATCATTTCATTGACATAATGATAGTAAACATGTGCCTTTTACAAAAGGATCCATGTTGCTCTGGGGCAAAAGTAACAGGTATGTTCTGAACATTACTCTAAAATATTCCTAAATATTACAGGGAGCTCCTATGTAGTCCAATTGTCTAGAACAGTTCTAGGAACATATGGGCATATCCCAGCTAGATTTACTGCTTCACTTCCTCATTCAGATACGACATTGATCTCCAGACCTTCCAACAGCTTCCCCAGTTTACCTTCTTCATCTTCCTTACTCTGCTTGGGGTTGATAATTCCTCCTGGCACAAATATCTCGGACAAGCGAGGAATAACCATGGGTTCTCACTTAACCTCTTCTCCTGTTAGACGTGCCTTCCTCCTCTTCTGCTTCTTTAGAATCTCATTCTTTCTCTATTTAGCATTTAGTTTGTGTCCCAAACCAAAATGATCTTGCTTGTTGATTGGTACCGGCGCACTAATCATTCCATTCATATACTTTCCCAAACCTTTACCAGCTCGGGCTCCTTTTCCTACCATCATCTTGATTTCTATCCTTGTAGCCTTGGACAATCTCGGCATAAAGATCCGACTTTCTTCAGCTATAAATGTTGCATTAACAAATTCTAGTGACCGAAATAAACATTCCACGACATCTTCATCTACTCCAATATATGGGGCATCACTGGTGATTGAAGCTATGATATCCTCCTCAGCATTTATGGTAACAAGTTGCCCATCTATTACAAGTTTCAATTTTTGGTAGAGCGATGATGGAACTGCTCCAATTGTATGCCAGTTTGATATCCATTACCAAGAAGTCTACATCATACGTGTTCGTCCCTATAAGCAACGGTGTTTTAATTCTCCCCATTACCTTCCTCTCAGTGCCGTCAAAAGCTCTGACAATGCTGTGACAAGTTTTCATATGAGAGCTATCCACCGGAAGCCTGTTCAGAGTAGTCAACGGTAGGACATTCAATGCAGATCCATTATTTACCAGGACCCCGGGCAATGTATACCCCTTGCATATAGTAGTAATGTGTAGGGCTTTTAAAGATCCCCTACCACATGGGGGTACCTCATCATCACTAAAAAAGATAAAGTTGTCTGCAGTTAAGTTGTTCACTAACTTGTCTAACTTGCTCACAGTGATGTCATTGTGCACAAAAGTCTCATTCAATACTTTTAACAATGCATTTCTGTGCGATTCCGAACTTAACATTAGGGCCAACATGGATATACGAGTAGACATCTTGTTGAGCTGTTTCACAATGTTGTATTTACTATGTTTCAGAAACTTTAAAAACTTCATTGCCTCTTCTTCTTTAACTGGCTCGTTGATGGATGACTCATGCTCAACAATCTTTTTCTTCTCTGGTTCAGCTATTAATGCCTTTCCCTTGGGCTCATCGGATTTAGCTTCTTTAGGGACATAATGCCTTCCACTTCTTGTGAAGAAACCAACATCATTTACTTCGTCAGAGGTAGCCCTTGGAGAAATATCTTTCTGAATTGTCACCCCCATAGTCATACTTTCACAGGACATTCTTGTTATCCTTGTAAGGGAATACGACCGGTCTATGTATTATAACCTTCGGCCCTGAGCTCTCGGCTCTTCCAATTTCTTGGGGTTTTGAAATGATTACTACGAGAAGGTTGCTCCCATAGTTCCTTTTTGGAGTTTCTTCCTTAGAAGTGTAAAGATCTATCTCTCCAATCTTTATTTCTTCGAATAATTCCAACTCTTTGTTGTCCATCAACCTCTGTACTAAGGCTTTAAACTCTATACAATTCTGGACCACACGACATTCCTTATCATGGTACAAACAATGGTTCCCAGATAATTCATTATCTTTCTCTAGATTCTAACTAATTAGGCCCATCTCAACCAGTTTTTTGCCAGACCCACTTTAATGGAGACTTCACCTCTTCAATACTAACTTTAAGTCTCATGTTTTCATCACCAATAACGGCATTTACTATTGGCTCACTGTGATTGGGTAATGGATTCCCTACTACACTCGGTCCTGCAGAATTTTCAAGCCTCACTACTCCCATTTGAATAAACCTTTTAACCAATTTTTTGAAAGCATGACAATTTTTAATAGAATGACTGGTTACCCATGCATGGTACTTGCATTGAATGTTGAGTTTATACCACTCCGGGTAATAAGGCTACATTTGCTTCGTATAATAGGGAGAAACTACATGTATATCAAATAAGTTTTTGTACAACTCTCTATAAGACATAGGGATGTGAGTGAATTGAAAGTCCTCTTTGTTCGCCCTTTGGTTCGATCCCTGCTAGAGAAAGTTTGAGTATTTGAGGTCGTAGCCTTAGGTTGTTCAACTGTCACCTGCTTACTTCATTTTCCCTCCTCTTATAGTTCAATTTCTTATTGCCTTCATCTACGAAAATCTTTCTATTTCTAACTTCATTTTCAATTATTTCTCCAGACATTACTATGTCTGCAAAGTTCCTAGTACCACCTCCTAGCATGGGGCCAAGAAAAGGCTTTTCCAATGTACCAACAAAAATCATTGTCATTTCTTTTTCTGATAGCGTCAGTTGTACTTGAGTTGCAACGTCCCTCCATCTCTGGGCGTACTGCTTGAAGCTCTCATTAGCCTTCATATTCATATTATGTAATGTAACCCGGTCGGGTGTTATGTCGGTAACATGGTTGTATTGCTTGACAAATGCTTGTGCCAAATCTCTCCAAGAATCGACTTGGGCATGACTTAGTTGGTTGTACCATTTTGCAGTAGATCCTGTCAAACTTTCTTGAAAATAATGAATTAACAATTGGTCATTGTTAACATATCTGGTCATCCTTCTGCAAAACATCGTAATATGGGCTTCAGGGCAACTAGTTCTGTTGTATTTCTCAAATTTAGGCATCTTGAATTTTGGTGGGAACACCAAATCTGGAACCAAGCTCAAGTCTATTGCATCTATACCGTAGAACATGTCTGCACCTTCTACTGCTTTAACATTCTCTTCCATGCGCTTGCACCAATCTTCAAGCTTTTTGGGCATTTCATGTTTTCTTTGTCCATCTCATTGAAATTAGGAACAACGTATTCATTAAGGCCATCTTGAGCAACGACACCTCCTTGAAGAGAGGAACCAGCCTGAAAACCTTACTTCTTTACAACTGAGAGCTCCATCTGTGGATGTGTCCTTTCAAAAGGAGAACTCGATTCTTCCATCATGGCACTGGATTTATAACTACCCCATTTGCTCTTTCAGAACTCTTCCATTCTAACATAGCAGCTATTTTTGCCGACAAGTTTTCTTGTGATTGTGAAATGTGCTCACGCGTTTCTTGTTGCGCCATCTCAATCTTATCCTCTATGTCATTCTTTAAATTTGAGCACGTCTTTTCTACCTTTTCCAAACGACTCTCTATTTTCTTAGATTTACTTCGTGTGTAAAACTGGTGCTGACTTGGTTGATCCATTTGCCCCAGAATTACTGCGATTAAAATTCTTTCTTTTAAAATCTTGGCCAAGAAATGATGATGCAATATGATGCAAAAAATGAATGCAAAATGCAAAAATGCAAAGACCCGTGCAAAAGGTGTTGATTCTAGTTCAACTTTCATTAGAACATTATTTCATTAGGAACAAAAAGTTCTTTTACGTAAGGCAGATTCGCTTCACATATACTGCTTAGCCATAAGGCTTAGATACTTAATTTTCTTAAAAAGCCAAGCTAACTTCTTGCCATGGTCGGACTCCGGTTCAATCTGTAGACTAAGGATATCAGCTTGAACGACCAAAGTTTGTAGAAAATCCGCCATTTTCTTACTTGAATGAGGGATTTAGTCATAACACGGTCTCTATCTTGAATCTGTTCCTGAGACTACTGGAGTCGAGTCTTCCACTGTAGTTCATTCCACATTTGGGTTTCCTTCATACTTTCAATTTTCCCCTAACAAGTTTCTAGAGAAATTTCCAACTCTTCTATTTGTTTCTTCAACATTTCATTCTCTTCTTTGCTAGTCTTCAGTTCAAGCACAAAATTTTGATTGCGATGCCTCTGTAGAGAACCTTCTAATTCAACTATGCGGATTTTTAGATTTGTATTCTCTAGTCTACTTCCAGATAGTTCTTCTTCAATAGTGGCTTACTGCACTATAGCATCTTTGAACTTCTTTTCTCATTGGTCTGCTTTGTTCTTTTCTTCACGAATCTCAAGCTTCTACTCGTGCGATGTCTTCCCTAGATTAGTATACCTTGCTACCGCGCGAAGTTTCTTGTAATCACTCTGTAGATTATTCGAGTCTTCTTAGATTTATTCTCTCTTTTCCTTAGTCTTTCAGCTTCATCTGTGTGCCAATATCGAGACCCAAATGAAACCTTTTTTCTTCCATCATGGCTATCACCCTTGTTAACTTGGCTATCTTTTTCTCAAAGTCGCGCTTCAAGATCTCCGCTTCTGTAGGGACCTTTCTCAGATTTTCTTCCACGGACATGCCATTTTCTTGACTGGGCAAAGGGATATTATCATTTATCCTTCTATTTCTCCAGATCTCATATTCAGGCGTGACATTGGGGTTTGCTACGAACGGCTTTAATCGACAAGTTTTACTCCAAGTAACTAAAAAATGATAAATTTTCTCTTTATAATTGTCATCCGTGTATTCTGAATCCACTAGGCGCAAACCTTAAGTTGCCTGGACGAACTGTCTTGATTGGTACTGTCGAGCCACTAGCAACAGAGTGTAACCAGTCCCTCCCCATAGTCCTAGCAGAGGGACCCAATCATAAGTGCCGCATTTAAACAGAATATCAGTGGAATGTAACCAATGTGCCCGCCATATAACCTCACTATCCTGAAGATTTTGGAAAATAGCCAACCATTGTTCTTCTAAAACATCCTCTTGCCAATTATGCTTTAAAAAATCCTTTAAAGGTGAGTAATCATCAAAACATGTTCGATAAGGATTTCCTTCCATCTTTCTAAAGTGACCAAGGAACCAAACTGTCAAAAGTTGAACGCAACCAATAAATCTTGCCTCACTTTCTATTCGACAAGTAGTTAGGGATCGAAAAGTCTCAGCAAGCACAACTGGAACATGAGTGACCCCTTTATCTAATCGTTCAACAATATCCAGAACAATGGCTTCTATATAACCCAACACCTTAGGAAAATCACTAAACCATAGATAGCCAAGGCGAAAATATCTCTTTTTTTCTTCGCGGTGGAATTTGTTTTTATCAGTTTTTGAAGGGTATTCCAAGAAATGCAGAAGCTTTCTCCTTTTATCTTGATTTGTCTATCGACCCATTCCCAGTCTCTCCAGTAAGTAGTATCAACTTCTTCCTGAATGTCTTATCACTGGGGGCTTTACTGTAGACCTTGTTCTCTTGAAAATTTGGACAACGAAACAGAGCAGTATACTCCTCTATGGTTGGTGTTAAATCAACTTTCCAAGAGTAAAGCAGCTGTAGGCGGTATTCCAGTGCTGAGTAAGGGCTCGAATCAACTGCTTCTCAACCTTAACATCCAACAAATAAGTAATGTCTGCATAAGTCTGGTAGAATGACTATTGCATCTCACTATCCCACCGGTTCCATATTTCTTTCAATTCACATAAAGCATTCTGTTTAGTATGGACATGAGTATAGTTAGACATTCGTAATATATGTCCTACTAATAGACTGTCTCCTCTTTCAAATTGAGTCCTCTCAGACCAACTTTGTATCGAGCATAGTCTTCTACTCTGCCAAGAAAATTGCTTTCCATGCTGAAGACCTTTTTTTGAGAATTGGACGCAAATCAACACATTTTATAAAGATGCAATGCAAAAACTAAAAAAAACAACGAAAACAAGTCAGTACGGATATATAATGAAAGGCATAATCTTAAAGCATTATTTTGGAAAGCATAAAGTCTAAGATAAAATCTTACCCGGACATGCTTTCTACCCATCATGTTTTAAAAAAAAAACGATAAATTCTACCCCGCATGGTATCTACCTGCATCTTTATTCATGAAATAAATATATAGAGTATATAAAAGGTTAGAAGCGTTTCTCCTTTGGTCATTTATCGGATTCCATTTCTAAAGCAAGGCTCTTATGGTCCATTACATATGGTTTGGTTCTAGGGAAGGGTACCCGAATTATCCTCGTTGTGCCTTACTAAAGGTAGCAAGGCCCCTGATCCTCACCCATTACAGGTTTCAAACGGACCAAGTTCAATTCAGGGGGACACATCCCTTATGCCTATACGGAGGTAACTCACACGAAAGCGTAAGAAATATATATCGAAAACGATTCACCAACCTATACGGTGGTAGCCCACACGAAGGCGGTATCACACTTCCACTTAAAATAGGACGGAGCTCGGGTAGAAAGCTCATGAAATGCAATACAAGTGCACAATGTGTGAGGAGAAACTTTCAAACCTTTGACACCCTATTATGTTCACTTATACTAAATAGTAAAAGAAAAGGCAATTATATTTACATAAAATAAAATGCATGTCCTATTAACTAAAGACAGAATCATACTTTAAATTAAAATCGAATTTGTCAATTTCCAATGACCAAGACTAAAATATAATCGACTTGTGGCTTGACTATCTTTTTATTTAAAAGGTCCCTAGTGGAGTCACCAGTTGTAATCACCCAAATCCGTTCGGCGCTCTTTTTTTCGGTTTTAAAATTTATTTTTCTAATTCTTTTATTTTATTTAGAAAACCCCTGCCCAGTTTTAAAAAATATATGGAGTCGCCACCGATCATTTTTAAAAAAGGGTAGACCGGACACCAAGAAAACCAGAGATCAAAACATTAGGGTTCGGGAGTCGGTTACAGATGGGGAAGGATAAGCACCCTTCACCGCCCAAAATTGGTACCTAGCCGATTATTTAATGTCTTAGTGTTGGAAATTTCGAATTCGATTAAAATTTAAAGTACGATTCTTAAATGCATGAGGATATTCTAAATATTTAAAGGTTCGTTCTGTTATTTAGAATAACCGAGAAATTCACATCCCTTTACGCCCGGGAAATAGCTTCTCGGTTTTCTAAATAAAAGAAAATCCCCTTAAATATTGTATCCTAAAATGGTAAGGATATTTTTTATTTAGGGATATCGAGAAGGTCGCATCCATTTACGCCCGGAACACGAGTTCTCGAACTCCCTAAATAAAAGAATATTACCTTAATTTTTAACTTATCTAATTATTATGATGCAGTTTATAATGTATCATATAAATATACATATATACTTAAAAATATAATACTTACGACAAAATATATTTAATATTTATTCATAAAAAGCATATATATAAAGTTAGTAATTATATATATATATTACAAAAATGAGTATTTTTTTATTTTATGTATGTGCTTAAAATATAATATTTATAGTAAAATGTATCCTTATTATTTATTAAAAAACATACCTATATATATTAAGTTAGTAGTTGTTTTTATATATATATTTACAAAGATAAATATTCATTATTATTTTTTATATATGTTGTAATAACAAAATAATATATTTTATTTTACAAATATAAATAAAGACCTATATATACAATATATGAAAATAAAAAACATAAAAAAAGAATCATAAGTAAAAAACTTATATATATATACATATATCTTATATATATATGATATTAATATATAATATATGAAAATAATCTATTTAGTATATATTATATACAAATGATAATAATAATAATAATGATTTAAACTAAAACAACATGAAACTAAAGATTAAGGACTAAAATGCATTAATATTAAATTACATGGCATGGATGTTAAAAAGTACTGGACTAAAATGAAATTGATGTAAAATATGAGGAAATAAACATAAATTAACAGAAATATCGTACTAGAAATTAAATATTAAATTACAGTGACTAAATTGCAACAAAACAGAAATTAAAAGTTGCAGAAAATAAATAAACCATAGCAAAAAGGACGAAACTAAAAGGAAATTAAAAGCTGAAGGACCAGAAAGCAAATATCCCATTTTCATTTCAAAACGCATGGATCCTCCCGGGGCGGGTCACATGCTCGGGTACAAGGGTGAAACGACGTCGTTTTAGGCCGTGGTAAAGGCGCCTAAAACGACGTCGTTTCTTACACAGCTCAAAAGGGTTTTTTTACCCTAAAAAATTTCATTTTCTCCAGTAAATAAACAAAAAAAGCCGGCCCTCTCTCATTTTTCTCTGAAAATTCTAAAACCAAACCCTAGGGTTCCCTCCTTCAAGCCGCGCCGCCATCCCCGGAGGGTACGACCACTCCTCCGGCGGCCAATAGGTTCAAGAAAGAGGATAACTGACGCGGAAATATGTTCGAAACAACACACAGGCAATTCTTTTACCTTTTTCGATTCAATCTTCTTCCATTTTTTCTGTTTTTTATCTCTCTCTGATATTTTTTTGCTCTCTAAAATCTCCTCCGTAATCCTCATTTTTTTTGCAGAATGATGTATAGACGATATGGGGGGAGGGTCAGTTTGATTAGGCTCGTTGAGATCCCGAATTTTCAGGCTTTTGGCTTAGATTGGGGTATGGCCGGTGATTGGGTAGGGTATGGTGGCTTAGGGTGTTAGATTTGGTGGGGGTTTGATTTAGGGACCATTATTTTATTTTTTAGGGTTTTTGATTTGGAGATTGGATTTTAGAGTTTGTTTTAGGGATTTGGATTTTAGGGATTATAGTTCGAAGCGGGTGGCCGACAATGGCTCGAATGGCAGCGGCTTGACAACACCGGCAGTGGCTGCGGAAGAAGGTGGCAACGACAGATTAGGGTTAATTATTATGGTTATAAAAATTAGGGTTTTTAGTTTGGATCGGGTCTTGAGGTCTGGGTCGGGTTATGGACCGGGTCTAATGGTGGGTAAAGGGTTTGGGCTGGTTTAGGGTAATTGGGTTTGGACCAATTGGTTTGGTTTAGTTTGGGGCCCGGATAGGTTAGGTCTGTTACAGTTATGAATACAAAATAGACAATATTGTCCAAATCAAATATAATGTGAAAAGAGCAAGCGCATTTGGCCGGATGGTCAGTCTGCTCATCTTTGTTCCTTCATATTCCCTTAGCTCATGAGTTTTAGACTCACTAGGAGCACCCCTTATTTCCCCTAGAGTCTTCCTTCCCCTCCCCTCTAGGTAGGATTAGGATTAGAATTAAGATTTGTCAACAAAAATATTAGTGTGAAAAACATATAAGATTAAGTTCAAGATAAATTACCAAAATTAGAGACTAAAAATTATTTTATCGAAAAGATAAAGAGAAAAAAAATGAAAATCTGTATATATACCGCAATTAACAGTTGCCCAGTCCAAGCCTCAAACCTTTGCACAAGCCCATGTCAAGTCCCATAGTATTATTTCCTAAGCTCAATTGAAGACTCTAAGCTCGTCGTCGAGATGCAAACTGAAAATTTTGCCATGCAAAATTGTAAAAGCAAAAACATGAAACCGTTACGCCAATGTCTCCCTCTTTATCTCGGTCCCTTGTATCTTCCGACAGAAATGAAGGCGTCTTTGAAAGGCAGATTCACGAATGACAAGAGCACCGCCATCGTTACTCTCGCCACCAACGCCGGCGATGTCAAGCTACTCGCCTCCATGAGTGATATCACTAACGTCAAAGGTCCTAGGCTCAACGATCTTATTTTCACCGTTGAAAAACCAGGCTCCTTCATCATCGACTACGGTGTCGCCAAGAAGGTAACACCTTTAACTTGAAACAGGGACGGGCCCATA
The DNA here is from genome assembly GCA_019671005.1 of Hibiscus mutabilis. NCBI lineage: Eukaryota > Viridiplantae > Streptophyta > Magnoliopsida > Malvales > Malvaceae > Hibiscus > Hibiscus mutabilis. Next base: position 41,118,838 of record CM033713.1, on the reverse strand, counting down.
TGGGTCATGTGAAGAGCTCTTGTCCCACGCACGGGAATTTTTTAAAACTTTTTTTTATGTAATTTTAAAAAATAGATTAATTATGAATTTGTCCGTCCTTAATTTGAAAACCATTATGTTTTGCTCTAATGAGTAATTGACCTCTTAATCATTTGCATCGTTTCTAGGATTTTCGGTTTCAGTTTATGAACTCGATCAGGGTTGCGGAGAAACCTTTGAAGCTTACTTACAATCACGACCATGGGGGTAGCATGACGGTAATGGAGGGGGATTTGGTTTTGGATTCGGCAAACAAAGTATCGGCTAATTACAGGTTCGGTACGAGGAACTTGAAGGTCAAATACAGTTACGTGCATGGAGGTGTTTCGACTTACGAGCCATGTTATGACTTGGGGAAAAATGCGTGGGATTTTTCTGTTTCCAGGAGAGAATTTGACGATGTTTTTAAGGCAACGTACCAGTCATGGACTCGAGATTTTGCTTTGGAGTGGTCCAGGAATTCCAAGTTCAATGGGACATTTAAGGTAACCACATCCACGCATAGCTTCGTTTATCTTTTTTTTTATTATTAAATTTTCAGTGTTTCCACTTTCCATTGCATCAAACAAATTGGTTTAAGGTAGTTTAATCGTTGCCTGAGATGATTTCTGAGCATGATTTCCCCCCAGATTTCAGCAACCATCAACCTGGCTGGAAAATCCAAGGTGCCTAAAATATTTGCAGAGAGCACTTGGGATATGGAAATGTGATTTGTTGTTGTTCATCAATCTTTTATCCGTTTTTGCATGTTTTGAATTACTTATATACTTTTCGGACAAACTTCTTTCAAATCGGAGGCGAATTCAAATAGGAAATAAAGCTTAGTCATTAGCCAATGTATTTGTAAAGAGAGACTTTCTACATTATTCAACAATCAATATTATCAAAATAATATTATATCCCATATATATATTACCAACAATTAGTTGGTCTAGTCGAATGAGATACTAGGTCCCTGAAGGCTTAAGCAATATTAGAGTTCGAATATTGATGTTGTGAATGGAGAAAACTAAGTTGGAGGGTCACCCTCATAATTAGTCTCTATAAAACTCGATCTGAATTAGTCAGTCAATTGAACGTATACCAGTGATTAAACAAATAATAACAATAAGATATATATTAAAAATCATTTCCAGTTGTAGAAAGCAGGACGATGGGAGTGACATTGGGCTAGGGATAGGCACAGGTTGAGTCAAATTATTGGACAATCCAAACTCGATCAGAAAATAATTACCCTAAATCTGAACCCGACACCATATTTAAAAAATTTGACCCCGCTTGTCCTGATTTATAAAAAAATAATTTTAGGGACCTAATTGTAAAAAATAATTTTAGGGACTCAATTATAAAAAAATAATTTTAAGGACCTAATTATAAAAAATATAAAGAGGAGGCATTATTGCAAATATCCCTAAAAACATAGGAGAAAAATATACTACTAGTCTCAGGTCGGTCAATCAAAATAGGGGTGGCAATCGGGTGGAGAATAACCGAAAATCATAGGGATTTGAACCGTTGGGTATAGAGAATACCCAAAATCTTCACCCACGGAGACGGGTACGGGAAAATTTTTTATCAACGAAGCTCAAATGGGGATGAGGATTGTTATATCCGAACCGTGGGGATAACCAAACTATACCCTTATAAATTACCGTGGGGATCCCTGAAAAATATCCGTAGGAATCTCAATATTTTACAAAGTTGGATGGCCATAAGGGTAATTTACCCATTTTTCATCAAAAATCTAATCTCACCTAAGTATGCCGGTTAGAGTAAGTTTGGAAATTCTCTGTAAATTCCACTAAAAAATAGAAAATAGTCTATACATCATTGTAAACATGATTAAATCTAGTTTTGTTTAAAATACACGATGATCGATTTCGATATGTTTTTTAAATGATATGGATATTTGAATGTTGAATGGTCATAAAAATTTGGCAGCAAATTTCTTAGAAAAAAGTTTTAGCAATGATTTTGAAAAATCACCAAAAATTCTACAAGATAAATCAAGAAGTAGGCCTTATATTTCTATAATCATACGAAAGTCTAGATTTGTATAAAACAAACGGTTCTTGATTTCGAATTATATATTAGGAGTTATTAATTTTTGAGGGGCAAAGGTCAGAAGAAAAGATAACAAACTATTTTTAAAAACAAAAATGGCAATGACTTCAAAAATTCACCATAAACCATACGAGTAAACTTAAAAGAGGTAATTTATATGGTTGGAAAGATGATCGAATCTAGTTCCTTTTAAATCAAATGGATCATGATTTGGAATTGTAGATTGTTAGTTACATATTTTCTTTTAAAGGCGGTGAAACTAAAATTTTCATTTATATTTGTAATTTTTGGAGATTTAATGTTGGGTATCTATTTTTAATCTATTAAATTTTGTTCATTTTTTGGGTATAGGGATTAACCGAAAACCGAAGAGATCCGTAAAGGATGGGAAACGTTTAATGGGATTCCCCAAAATCGTACCCACAAGTGTGGGGAATGCAAAACCGTCCTTGATCTGCCCCATTGCTACTCGTAGATCAAATATTTTTCACCCTAAACTAGAACGTGACCCAACTTCACCCTTACTAAAAACATGATCTCAACTTATTTTTTTACAAAAAAAATTTGACTCAATCAAATCGGGTTGAGTGAAATGTCTATCCCTAATTGAGCATCGTCTCTCTTTTGTCTAGGATTCCAAACTCTGTTTCATGTCCTAAATGAAAACTTGAATGAAGTATTAAAAGATCTTAGACAAAAACTTTGACCAATGCAATTAAGGTCTCATTGGCTAAGATACACATTATGGAGTAGTGTTTTTAATTTTCTAAGTGTATTTAATTGAGTTGGTATATTTATATTGTCGTGTTTGATTGAATTGATTGATTATCAACTTAGTTAAAAAATGTTAGAATATCTTTTTTTTATACATAATAATTAATATTATATGATGATGCTTTTGTTTTTTCATAATTTTTATAATCTTTAAAGAAAAAAATATTCTAAGAATTGAACTCTTGTACAATAAAATCATTTATATTTTGTATACGATCAATACTAAAGAAAGTTTTTTTTTTAAATATTTTAAAACATAACATATTTTATTTCACACACATCGTGACTGTGAAAAAATCTAGTTTAAATCTAATATGGCATGAATCACAATGCAACATAAAAAAATACGAGCGTGTAAAAATTCTATGCAAATTATTAGATTTATAGAAGAAAAAAAAGAAAACCTAGAAAGTAAAAGAGAAATGAAAAAATGAATCTGATAGGAATGTTGGTTGTTAACCAAAAATGTTAAAGCCCAAAGAGATTTCACTCTTTATCTTTATAGCCCAGCATAAAAATAACCAACTGATATGGTTAAAACCAATCGGTTTTTTCATAACGAGCCTAATCCAAATTTAACAGATTTGTAACAGAATCACCAGCCCATAACAACCTGTCAACCAGCATTATTGACTACAAGGCTGAATATTCTTCCTACTCTCCTCAACTTTCTTCCTTCCTCGGATTATAGAGTACTTGAAACACTGATTTTACTTCGAAAAGTTGAAAATATGCCTTCGACAGTGGTTTGGTCAATCCATCTGTAGAACATAGTTCACCTGTAGAACCTCCTGTGAAATCTTTTCCCGAACAAAGTGGAGGTCCAATTCCACATGCTTAGACTTGGCATGGAGAACAGGATTGGCCGATAGTGCAACTGCACTTGTGTTATCATTCCATACAATTGGAGCCATAGTGGACTAAATTTTCATGTCTTTAAGCATTGCAGCAGCCCAAATAACATCAGCAACTGCATCTGCTATGCTCCTATACTCGGCTTCCGTCATCAAATGAGATACCGATTTTTGCTTCTTCGAGCACCAAGTGACAATGCAGTTATCAATATAAAGTCAAAATCCAATAGTAGAACATCGATCATCCAGATTGCTGCCCCAATCCGCATCTGCGAATGCAACAATGTTTGTTGTTCTTTCCGTTGAGGCAGTAAATTGTATCCCAAAGTCTACCGTGCCTATAAGATAACGCAGAAAATGTTTGACGACCGAGAGATGTCCTTCACATGGTTTGTGCATAAACTGCGCTACCTTATTTACACTATATGCTATGTCAGGACGCGTATGACAAATATACAAGAGAGCACCAACGATGCTTCGATATTCATAAGGATCAACCAAAGGGCTTCCATCATCCTGTACTAACTTCGACGATGACACCATGGGAGTGAGAGTTGCCTTAGCTTGCATCTATTGTAACCCTTTTTTGTCCGGGTTAGACCAAAATAAGCCCAACATCCTTACCCGTTATGCCCAATTAAAAAACCCGTTTATCTAGTCCAAGCTGCCGCATTTTGTAGACTCGAAAAGTAGGAAAGAAGGCGTTATCGCCCGAAAATTCTCAATCTGTAAAATCAATGTATTCATTTTTTTTAAATATTTAATACCTTAAAATTTTTGTATAGGAGAACTTTTATTGAATAAAATAAAAAAACAAAAAAAAAACAAAATTCACGTGGCTCAAAATGAGATGTGATTCGCATCCCACCCTATTTGGCTATAAATAGCCATGGGGAGGGCACGTCTCATACACACAACAATTGAAATTGGCCATGGCCATGAAATTCGCCGAGAGCAGTGCTCTCTTGGGGATTAAATCCCCGCGGTGGTTCGGTCATCCACTCGATCGGAAGTTTTTTTGTGGTTTGATCAAGTTAATTTTTGAGTTATGATAAGATGACACCGAGATCGTGGTGGGAGTTGGTCAAAGTTTTTTATTTGAGCTCTTAGTAGGATAAAATTCGATCTTTATCTTTGTATTTATTTATATAATAATATATAGTTTTGTTGATTATGCTTTTTAATATTGGCATGTTTTTTTAATATATTTTGTATATTATTTTACTTTTAATTTTTGTATTTTTTTTACTTTCTTTAATTTCAGTCCTTTTTTATATTCGATGCATTTTATTTTATTTGTGTTTTTCGTACATAATATATATAGTATTATTATGTATATTTGATAAGTATAACATATATATAATATGTGTAATATATATTATACATATAATATGTATATAGTATAATATTTGCTTTATATAGTATTTGTATAATATGCATATATATATATATATAAAAGATATGTATAAAATATTATTTATGTATTTATGTTTACCTGTATATATATTAAGATATATTGTATATTATATAGTATTTTATTTGTTTTTTTATTACTTTATATTTACATTATTTAAATTAGCTTTATGTTATTTATTATTTTACATAAATATCATTAGGCCTTATTATTCCGATATTTCTATTGGGAGTGTCGTCCTAGTCTCCGGGTGACATCTCCTTCGAATGCCGTGAATACCAAGGCGGATTTAAACTGTTGCGCATGCATGCATTTTGGAAATTAATTATTAAATTAAATAGAATTTTTTGTTTTCCTTAATAAAAATAATGCGAACCTTTAGGTACCAATTTTGGGCGTAGTGAGGGTGTTAATCCTTCCCCACTCGTAACCAACTCCTGGACCCATCTTTGGTTGACTTTTCGGTGTCCGGTCTACCTTATCTAAATGACCGGTGGCGACTCCATTTTTACCATTTTTTTATTTAAAACACGAAGCCCCATACCAAAAAGCAGGTTTCCAGGTAAAGCCCGGACGAAAAGGTCACTACAGCTTGGCGACTCCACTGGGGACCATTTTTTGTTTTTTTAAAAAAGGAGTTCGGCCTTATTCAGGGTTCACATTGTAATTATTAAGAAAAATTTAAGTTTGATTTAATTTTTAATTTCTAATTTTTGTTTGATATAAACTGTCATCATACGTTAGTGTTAGAACCCTTAAGTGGGAAACAATACTTCGCTCCGTGGGCTTTTCACCTCTGTATAGTGTTGTATCTCACTTCCGAAGTATTGGTCCTTATATTTCGTGGGGTTTTCACCCCCGTATGGTATAAGGGTCATATTCACCCGAATCGATGTCTTCGCGACAGTTCGGGTACCCTTACTTTAGATCCCAAACCGCATATAATGAGCCGTAGTGTCCACCTTTTGATCACGCCGGTACTCTGCCCGTTTAGAAATAACCCTTTTTTAGGTTTTGCTTTGTTTGTGTATATTCCCTGTATATTCTAACTGCTTATTTTCTTCATTATTCATCATTTAATTCCTTTTATTTTTTGATTATTCTATTGCACTGACTCGTTTTCTTTGTTGTTTTTATTTTTATTTTTTCTGCATCCGCATTGCATATCATATAATACATAGGTGTTGATTCAAGAGGAGTCTATTTTAGAAGGCGTTCATGTATAGAAGGGGGTTCTGTAATGTCAAAAGCGATAATGCTACGGTCTAGGGATGGTCCAAGCGTATACAGATAGAAAAATAAGACATCATGACAGCAGGATATGTATCAGAAATTATTGGGCCCGCATTGATAGTTTCCAAGTAGAACAATCTTCATGAGCTGTGAGATATGGCGAAGCTGGTATCCCGAGTGAATACCCAACTTTAAGAAGTCAAAGTCTTAAGGATAGAAGCTAGACGTTATCTGCAAGTGTGTTATCTTTGCTTTTTGCAATCAGACTTCTTCATCTAATGAAAGTCTTTCTAAGGACTACTTGCGAATCAACACCTATATGTGCATTCATTCTTGCATAACAACATCATTGATTTTTGTTTTCTAATAAAGCTTTATTTTAGCATTGTTTACACCTTCCATTTTGTAAATTAATACATTCATTGCATTGGGCACATTGCTAATTGAGAGAAGATATTCCTCTCAGAGTGAGGTAGCAGAAAAGACAAGAAAATAATCTCACCAGTACAACTTCAAAATCATGAACAACTTAGTGGCTAGAGTAGAGAATCTTGGGGAACTTCAAGGACATCTGATCGGGATCTTAAGAGAAATGATGACATATATAAAAGAATCTCAAGAAGAATTCAGAGAGAAAATGAATGAGCTAAAGAGTATGGTGACTATTGCAATCAAAGGAAAAAGTTTGGCAAAAAATCATTCAACAGAGATGGAAATTGAAAATGCAGTGAGAATTGAGGTTTTTACTTCACGGAAGAAGGAATTTTACCTGAAAAACAACAAGCTATTATCAACCAGTTTGAGGTAGCTCACGCAGTCTCGAAATACAATTCTGTCATGAAAATCCTATCCTAGCCAATGAAGAAAGATTCAGATGAGATAAAATTGCAGAACAGAGAAGATCCAGAAAACAACAATGAGGCAAGGATGTTAGCTACCCCAATGACTGAATTAGCTCAACTTCTAACCCAAAATCAAAATTTGGTGTCTACTGTTTCAGAACCTCTTCAGTTGTCGGCTAACCATGCTTCCAGTTCTCAAAATAAAGAACAAAAACTGAAGGACCCTCAATACAGTCTTATCCCTCTTACCTACCAGGAGTTGTTTTCAAAGTTGCTAGAAGCCCGACTAGTCACTCCTAGTTTTGTCAAGCCCCGGTTGCCCCCATATCTGAGATGGTTTAAGGAGAATGACCATTGCAACTTCTATGCCCGTAATCAAGGCCATTCCATTGAAAATTATAACAGTTTTAAACGAAAGGTGTTACGTCTTTTAGATTCAAGGGTATTAGAGTTTGAGCCCGCAAATCAAGGTCTAAAGATCAATTTTCCGAACACGACCAACACTATAAATCAGGGGAAGATCAGGTCACGCAAAAGAACAAGACAAATGAAGTAGACCTACCTATACAGGTGGAAACTGGAAATGTAAGCAATCGTCAAGATTATAACTCTTCTATAGAGAATGTTGTCTGGACCCACTTGAGAAATCAGGAGCAGTTCTAGAAGAGCCCAAACAAGTAATGGCATATGCAAACAAGGATGTTTTCCAAAGGGGTGAATTTTGGGTAAAGAAAAGAGGAGTAAGGAATGCCAAAATGCATGATGAGGCCGCCAAAAAGAGTAGCAAGAGGATAAAGATGTTAATCCTGATGTCATATTCTGATCTATTACCCCTGTTAGTTCAAAATAAACTTTTAAGGCTACCTCCCACAAGACGATACTCTTATTTTAATCCTGATATGCATGGTGCCAGGGTTTTATGTGGATATCATCGCGGTGACTTTAGTCATGCAACGGAAGATTGTGTGTTTCTCAAAGGAAAGATCTATGAACTTCTTAAGGAGGGCATATTCTCTTTTGAAGATGGAAGACTTAAGTTCAAAGCGTCAACATACGCTAGAGAGTCAAAGTTTTTGACAACAAATGAGAATCAAAACCAGGTCTCTCAGAGTATATCCCTAGATCTGAATCTTTGACATCATTCCAGTTCACATGTCAATGATTCGGTCAGAATCGTCAGCCATCAAAATTTTAAAGGGAGAGGAAAAGAAAGTACGGTCGAAAGAGGAAGGATCCAGATCAAGTTGGCCAAAGGACAACATCTAAAGATACAAAGGAAGAAACCTATTAGGGTTTTCAATATACCCATTTTAGTTTTACTCCCCTATTTGACACAAAGAAAACACCTCGCTCCCATGCCGATGGAGGAAACGTTAGATCCATATATTTTTTACAATCTAAGTAGCACTTGTGATTTCCATATGGGGGCACTAGGGCACCATACCAAAATATGCTGGATTCTAAAGAAGAAGATAGAGAAGTTGGCTCATGAGGAGAAACTGACACACGATATGGTGAAATAGTGGGCATAAGAGTGAAAGGAGCAAGGGATAAAAGTAAATGAATTTCTGCTTAGGTCAGATTGAAGTTCTATTTTTGTCTTATTCATGTTTTGACTACAGCTTGCTAGGACATCTCTACATCTAGAATTTCTTTTTGAGGTAATGCATCGAATCAACTTTGCTACCCTTGGCCCATATATAGCAAAGATCTTTTTGTAGAGGGCATATGTCATGTTTGGTAATTTTCATTCCAATGAAGAATGTATTTTGCTTAAAATACAATGGCCTTGAAAGCATGTATATTTATATCTCTTCTTGCCTTTGTAGGTCCCTAGATATCAATTGCAAAATGCGACATTGAGGTTAATTGAATATTGTGATAACAATAAGGTCTAATTTCTCCTCTAATAGACTCTAGTCAGCAAAGCAAGATTTTTACTCCTTTGATGAAGTTCGATGATAAAAAAACTCCAAAGTTAACCATGAAGAGTTGCTTGAAATTGAAATTCTAAGCGTAGTCTTCTATGCACTAATGGATCAAAATATAAGGAAATAATAATAAAATATTAAAAGAAAAAACAATTCCTATGCTCGAAAGCCTGGTAATAGGCATAATTAAAGCCTGGTAATAGGCATGTTTAAGCCTGGTAACAGGTATGTTCAAAGCCTGGTAATAGGCGTGTTCATAAAGAAAATACATGAAGCACACAGATGCACCTAGAATTCTATTCTTAGAATGATATTTTTGCACTCTAATGGTTAAACAAGACCATTTTCTTGGATGAAGCAAAAGTGAGAATTGAGAAGGAGTAGTCTTCTGTAGCAACGCGGTAATCATGGGGATGAACTGAGTCATTTAAGGGAATTTTACGACTTCTAATCGCCATAATATTCAAAGTTTTCACAGACACAAGCTATGCTTGGAATGATCACCGAAAGGTTAAATCTGGGATGCTTTTGCACTTGATATTCAGAGCTTCTATTCTAGGTTTTTTTATATATTTTAATTTTGGTTTCAAGGTCCTGTATTCTAATCCAAAATAACACCCTTCATTGGAATGACAATCAACAAAATTGACATTTTAAGCGGAAAGATTTCCTTGTATTATTACTTCAGGAGTAAGCTTCAGGATACAAGGTTATGGATACAAATGATCGACCTAACACAGGGGAATAACCCGTCAATAATTACAGCAAGAGTGATGACAAGAGTACATATGCCAGACAGTTTGGGGATTTAAAACAAGTTTCTCCCATTCAAAGAAATGAAGAATGAACCATTGACAGGAATAATATCTCTGAACACAAGGAAAGTTTACGAATCTGAGGCATTCACTCGCCAGAAGGTTGAAGATAGAAGAAGACTCTATGTGATGGGTCAGTGCCGACGAATCAATTGTGCCCAAGACTACATAAGAAGAAGTATCAGAGAAGTAATAAGAGTGCATGACAAGAAAATAGTTGAGCCCATGATCGAATGGGGCAATGATGAGCAAAAGAATGGTATGACTCCCTACAATAGTATAGGGACTAAAGGAGAATGTTTGCAGAAATAAGAAATGACTTTGGATTAAAAGCGGGTTGATGAGGCATATTTGAGATAAATACCCAACCGATAAGAAGAAGATTGAAGAGCATGCAGCAAAGGAATAAAGCGAAGAAGAAATCTGAAGATGACCTTTCAAGGACTAAAAGTTAAAAAATGAAAATATTTCATTTCATTCATCGTATAGATAGGCATCCCTAAGATTAGGAGCATGCTAACTCACATTATTCAAGTATCTTGTCTGTTTTCTTGACAGATGCTCAAGAATTAGGAGAATATCAGATTTTTTATGCTTCGCAGCGGAAGAAGCAACTCTCAACAAAGATTCAAGAATTTTTTGTACTCAAGTGTTTGTGATTTTATGCCTATGACGGTTAAAAATTGGGGCACCATTTCCAGATTTTCCAGTCTTCAGCTTTCAGGGAAGCAGTGAAAATCTTTTAGCAGTCTTGTAGCGAGATACCATTTCATGCTTATGATGATCAGAAATCAGGGCATGATCTTAAAATTTTCCAGTCTTCAGCTTTCAAGGAAGTAGTGAAAATCATGTGGTAGTCTCAAAGCAAGTTACACTTTGATGTCAAGACGATCAGAACCTGGGGCATCCTTTCAATTTTCCAGTCTTCAGCTTTCAGGGGAGCAGCGAGAATTTTCTAATATTCTCATAGCGAGATGCCAATTTCATGCTTATGACGATAAAAAATTGGGGTATGGTCCAAAAAATTTCTAGTCTTCAGCTTTCAAGGAAGTAGTGAAAATCATATGGTAGTCTCAAAGCAAGTTACACATTTTGATGTCAAGACGGTCAAAAACCGGTGCATCCTTTCAATTTTCCAGTCTTCAGCTTTCAAGGAAGCAGTGAAAATTATCCGGTAGTTTCGTAGCAAGATACCATTTCATGCCTATGATGGTCAGAAACCAGGGCATCCTTCAAGGTTTTCCAGTCTTCAGCTTCTATGGAAGCAGCAAAAACCTTTCAGTAGTCTTGTAGAGAGATACATTTTGATGTCAAGACGGTCAGAACCCGGGGCATCCTTTCAATTTTCTAGTCTTTAGCTTTCAAGGGAGCAACAAAAAATTTCTAATAGTCTCACAGCGATATGTCATTTTCATGCCTATGACGATCAGAAATCAGGGCATGATCTTAAAATTTTCCAGTCTTCAGCTTTCAAGAAAGCAGTAAAAATCATATGGCAGTCTCAAAGCGAGTAACTCTTTTGTGCCTATGACGGTCAGAAACCACCACACCATCTAGAGTTTTCAAACTTCAGCTTTTATGGAAGTAGCAGAAATCTTCTATTCGTCTTGTAACAAGATACCATTTCATGCCTATGACAATAAAAAATCAGGGTATGATCTTTCAATTTTCCAGTCTTCAGCTTTTATAGAAGCAACGAAAATCTTCTGGTAGTCTTGTAGAGAGATACCCTTTCATGCCTACGACGATCAGAAATCGGGGCATGATCTTAAAATTTTATAGTCTTCAGCTTTCTAGGAAACAATGAAAATCTTTCAGCAGCAGGATATCATCTCATACCTATGACGATCAAAAATCGGGGCATGATCTTTAAATCTTCCAGTCTTCAGCCTCCTAAGAAGCATAGAAGACTCATGGAGGGCTCCCAACTCCAGGATTTTGTCTTATCAGTAGAGCACTCCAGTTTGAAGATTTTGCCTCCAAGAGCGGATGAGCGAATCAACTGAAGATCGAAAGAGAGCGGGCGGTGGTAAGCGAAGAACCCTTAGCCTACCCGGACCAAAATGGTCACTACTTTGTCTTTGCTCTATCCCTATTACATAGCGATGAGCAAAGAGGGGCAGCTGTTGTAACCCATTTTTGTTCGGGTTAGACCCAAAGTAAGCCCAACATCCCTATCCATTATGCCCAATTAAAAAACCCTTTATCCAGTCCAAGCTACCGTATTTTGCAGATTCGGAAAGCAGGAAAGAAGACGTTATCACCCGAAAATTCTTGATCTGTAAAATCAATGTATTCACTTTTTTAGGTATTTAGTACCCCAAAATTTTTTATGTATGAGAGATTTTATCGAATGAAATAAAAAAAGAAGTAAAAAAGAAAAAAAATCATACCCACCCCATTTGGCTATAAATAGCCATGGGGAGGGCATGTCTTAGACACACAGCAATTGAAATTGGCCAAGAGAAGTGCTCTCTTGGGGATTAAATCCCCCGGTGGTTCGGTCATCCACCTGATCGGGGGCCCTTTTGTGGTCCGATCAAGTTAATTTTTGGGTCATGATAAAATGGCACTGAGATCTTGGTAGAGGTCGGTCAAAATTTTTCATTCGAGCTCTTAGTGGGGTAAAATTCGATTTTTATCTTTTTATTTATTTATATAATAATATATAGTTTTGTTGATTATGCTTTTTAATATTGGTATGTTTGTTTAATATGTTTTGTATTTTACTTTTATTTTTTGCATTGTTTTTTACTTTCTTTAATTTCAGTCTTTTTTATATTTGATGCATTTTATTTTATTTGTGTGTTTTTTGTACATAATATATATAGTATTATTATGTATATTTGATAAGTATAACATATATATAATATGTGTAATATATATTATACTTATAATATGTATATAGCATAATATTTACTTTATATATTATTTGTATAATATGCATATTTATATATATAAGATATGTATGAAATATTATTTATGTATTTATGATCAATTTCCAAGCAACTCGTCCTTACTAAGTCTACTGGCTCTTACAAAGTCTAGAGATTTCCTAATTCGTTATCGAATAGGGGCAACTAAGGCTGATTTTAGCTAAGCTAGCAATGTGTTTGGCAAAATTATCAGTTTAAAATCAAGCATTGGAAAAAAATTAACGGTCTGGTATGCATGGTTCTACTCTATCTATATGGCATAATGTAACATATAATGCAAACAAAAACATAAACATGGCAATAAATGTGAGGCAATACATACCCCCAAATCAAAGGTATGAATTATCCTCAATGCATGAGAACACATATATACAAATGCAATGTATGCTGGAAATAACAAACATGAAATTAAGGAGTTAAGGGGATGAGGAATCCTCTGAGAAATGATCTAAGCGAGTGGAATGGGTTTTTCTTTTGAGGAAGGTTCCTCGTTTTGGTGCCACAGACTTTTTCCTCTTCAGTTGTGGCTTCGAAGCATCAATCATGGTAGTAGAAGCCTTCACATCTTACAGGACCTCATCAATTATCCTAGTTGGCTCAGATGTGACAGCTGAAGAAGCTGAGGTTACTGGTGGCAAATTAGTCATGGCATCCTCGACAGGTACTTCATCATCAGACTCAACATCCATATGTTGGGTCTTAGTCTTGGCAACATCTTCTTGGGTAAGTGACATTGGTACAATGGCATTAGATTTCCAAGCTAGAGTATGATTAAGCTGAGGGCTGGCTAGCATTCCTTTTGTTGCATAGAGCTCAGTTGGGACTCTGGATAAGGTGGCAAAGGATTGTTAGACATTGCTTAAAGAGTTGTCCTCAAGGCACGGTCTCTAGCCCCAATATACTACTAGAGTGCCAGGTTTTGCTCCTCAGTCTTTTAAAACTTTTGAAGGAGGAGTTCTTGGCATTAATAGAGCTGGGAGAGTAATACCGCAACATCTGTCAACATTTGAGTGGAAGGTTCTGGCTTTGGTGTCTTAGCAGTAGATGCAGACTGGGTAGCTTTTCCCTTGCCCTTTTTTCTAGCCTCTATGGCAATCAATTACCCCCAAAGAGTAGGAGTGATAATTTCTTTGCTTTGCTGGACATTGTTGGAGTTGATCATGGGCACCTTATGCTGTATACAGATGGTGGAAATAAGGGAAGGAGAAATCAAACTGCTATAATTACAGCTGACGCACTTGTAAGTCTCATCTATGATCAACCGCCCGACATTGATTTTTTTGCCAGGTCATGATTGAGTGCAGCAATGCCATCCTGTCTTCCATCACAATTTCATTGTGAGTGTTGGCATCAAGCGGGCCTTCAGGAAATGGTTCCACCCTCACGATTGTGGTTTTAATTCTAAGCTTTTTACCTTCCTCTTACCCTTAGAGGATACAAACCATTTTGTGTCTAATTCGTACAAATTCTCAAAGAGAATTTAATGCTTGGCCTCATCAATGGATTTAGTGAATGCCAAGTATTTCTCCCCTACACCGTCTAACTTGAATATCCTATTGACATATCTCTCATCAAACTGAACACATTTTCCCCAAACTAACACAAAAGGTGAAGCCTTTATGGTGAGATGGGGATAGAATTCTCAGACGATGGTTAAGTGGACTTTATCGGGGTGAAGGTAGAAAATCTCCCAACCATTTTTCTTGACTATGGATGCCACCTCCGCTGAATATCCTATGTTGGGTTTATCATTGAAATTAAAACCCTTCTCGTAGCAAAAGTTTATTGCCGTATAATTTTCATCAAATTTCTTCTTCGTTTCATCGTTAAAGAAGATTTAGAGAGGGGCCATCTCTTGATTGTAGTGGGATGAAGAAGCCATTGAAGATTTAGAGAGTGAAAAGGGAAGATCAAGGACTTGGGTTCTTGCCGGCGTGAAAGAAAATAAAGAGAAAAAGGTTCTTGGTAAGGTTTGTTGGGAACAGTTGAGATGGCTTTTAGTGGACTTAGTGGGGGTGATTAATACTTGGTAGAGTTGGCTTGTGGGAAGAGTAATGGCGCGATAAACGGGCGCACAGCTATTATGGACTATCCCACGTTCAAATTTTGAATTTTCTAGAACGGATGACAACTGGCTAGGGTTCCCGCTCACTACAAATTATCCCATGGTCCTATGTGTAAGGTGTCTACGTGATACTATGACCGCGTATCAATGGATGTTTGGATGCTAGCAGAGCTTGGAATAGTTCTTTGGCAAAATTACATATGCTAAAACTCAAAGAAACCTTTCAAAACAGAAGTAGAAACAAAAGTAAAAGAGAAACTAAATAAATAAACCTAGATATCCTAAGTATTGAAAAGAAAATAACTATCCTACACTATTTACAATGGTCAAACTGAGATGGCAAAAAATTACTGAATCTCCTCAAGAAGAATAGTCTCATTGGCATTATTTTGACCTCCTTCCCAGTAATGCTTCAATCTCTAGCCATTCACCTTAAAGGTTGTCCTAATTTTTAAGTCCTTGATGTCTATTGCTCCTTGAGCATAAGGCCTGACAACTTCAAAGGGTCCTGACCACCTGGATTTGAGTTTACCTAGAAACAACTTGAGCCTCGAATTAAACAAGAACACTTTTTGCCCAGTTTTAAACTGTCTTGGCAATATTTTGTTATCGTGCCCCCTCTTTGTTTTTTCTTTATAAAGTTTGGCATTTTCATAAGCTCGAGCTCTTAACTCCTCCAGCTCATTAAGCTCCAACAAACGCTTCTTTCCTTCGGCCTTCCATTCCATGTTCAGCTGCTTGGTTGCCCAATAAACTCGGTGCTCTAATTCCACCAGAAGATGGCATGGCTTTCCAAATATGAGTTTGTATAGGAAAGTTCCTAAAGGTATCTTGAAGGCTATTATGTATGCCAATAAGGAATCATCTAGCCTTAGTAACCAATCCTTCCGGGTTGGACTCACGGTCTTCTCTAAGATGTTCTTGATATTCTTGTTTAAAATTTTTGCTTGTCCATTTGTTGAGGGTGGTAGGCAGTGGCAATTCTTTGCTAGATTCCATACCTGCGCAGAGCATTATTGATTAATTGGCACTATAAATGCGTACCTTCATCGTGTTTAATGGCTCTGAGGGTACCAAATCTGGTAAAGATGTGCTTGTGCAAGAACTTGGCTACTGCCTTGGCATCATTTGTTGGGAGGGCAACATCTTTGACCCACTTCAAAACATAATCTACTACCAAGAGTATAGATAAATTGCCAAACGATAGAGGAAAAGAACCCATGAAGTGTATTCCCTATATGTCAAATAATTCAACAGTCATGATATTTTAGAGTGGCAATTGATGCCTGCTGGAAATGTTTCCATTTCTCTAGCATCTGTCACAAGAATTGGCAAAACAATGGGCATCCTTGAATAACGTTGGCCAGAAAAATACTGATTGTAACACCTTGGCTGCTGTGTTCATTCCTGCAAAGTGACCTCCGTATAATTTGCATGACAAAGCTGAAGAATATTCTATTGTTCATCTTCTGGCACATAACGACGGATGATTTGATTGGAATATTGTTTAAAAAAGAATAGCTCATCCCAGTAGTATTGCCGAATATCCCTAAGAAACATTTTCTTGGCATTACTACTTGATAAGTTTGGTGGCAATATAGTGCTGACCAGGTAGTTGACTATGTCAGTATACCATAGAATGGTAGTGGTCGCAAGTAATTGTTCATCAGGAAAGTCATCTTTGATCATGATGGTGTTGCCATTCTTATTGTGGTGCCCTAATCGAGATAAGTGATCAGCCACTAGGTTCTCACTTCTCCTCTTATCTCATATCTTGAGATTAAACTCCTATAACCAGAGTGTTCATCGTATCAATATGGGCTTGGCATCCTTCATGGCTAGAAAATATTTGATTGTTAAGTGATTCGTGTATACCACAACTTTACTACCCACAAGGTAAGATATGAATTTGTCAAATGCAAAGACAACTAAAAGAAACTCCTTCCACGTTGTTGTGAGGTTAAGCTGGGCTTCATTCAATGTACGAATGGCATAATAGATGATATGGAAAATTTAAACACACATTTGTCCTAACACAGCTCCAACAGCGCAGTCGCTGGCATCATACATGAGCTCGAATGGCTTATTCCAATTTGGCACCACAATAATTGAGGCATTGACTAACATGTCTTTCAATTCTTGAAGAGCTTTCAAACAAGCGTCATCAAAAGCAAAAGTAGTATTATGTTCTAAAAGTAAGCATAAAGGTTTTGAAAATTTTGAGAAGTCTTTAATAAAGTGACGATAAAAACCTGTGTGTCCCAAAAAACTTCTAAAACCTTTGACACTTGTAGGAGTGGCAATTGTTTGATTACCTCTAACTTTTCCTTGTCCACTCCCAATCCATTCTTGGTCACTTTATGCCAGAGAACTATGCCTTCCTTCACCATAAAGTGCCATTTTCCCATTTTAAGACTAGATTGGTTTCAATGTATCTCTAAAGAATAAGTTCCAAAATCTACAAACATTCTTCAAAAATTTTGCCAAAGACAGAGAAGCCATCCATGAAAACTTCTAAGTTATTCTCGATCATATCTGAGAAGATCAACATTATGCAAAATTGAAATGTTGCTGGAGTGTTACACAATCTAAAAGGGCATCCTTCTGAAGGCAAATGTCCTATAAAGACAAGTGAACATAGTCTTCTCCTGATCTTCTAGAGCAATGAAAATCTGATTATAGCCTGAGTAACCGTCCAATAAGTAATAAAATGCCTTTTCTGCCAGTTTGTATAAAATTTGATCGATAAAAGGCAGCAGAAAGTGACCCTTCTATATGGTATTATTTAGCTTTATGTAATTCATGCACACCCTTCAACCCATTACAGTTCTGAAGGGAATCAGTTCATTCTTATTATTTTGAACCACGATCATTCCACCTTTTTTGGCACACACTGCACTGGGTTGATCTCTGAGCTATCATAAATGGGATAGATTATCCCAGCTTCCAGGCATTTTATGACTTCTTTCTTGACTACCTCCTTCATGTTGGGATTCAGTCTCATCTGGGCCTCGATTGTTTGCCATGTGTATCTTCTAAGATGATTCTGTGCATGCAAATTGTTGGGCTTATCCCTATAATGTAACGCCCCCTTCTCGACTCCAATCATCAGAGTTAAGTCGAAAATGTCACAAAACAAATACAATGTTGACAATGACCTTTTTTTCAAAAACACTATAAAATTTAAAACCGTAAAAAATATTTATACTGACTTAAAACATAAAATCGGAGCTCCTTTACCGTTCAAAAATAACAAAATAGCTATTCAATAAATAATAAACTCTGAACTAAAATAGACAATTTTATTACATTTATACATGCCACTAAAATTAATTAAAAACCTCAAGTAGGATGTCATTACTGTGGTAGCTTGATGAAATTCTCTAAACTTGATACAATGCCTTGCTTACTCCAATATCTCGAATCACCTACGCTTGCACAATCAAACACACGATAGGTACGAACTTAGTGAGGCAATAATCAAGATTAAAAACAACTAAATAGGCTTATTCAATTTCATGACTTATTAAACTTCAAGGCTGCATATATATATATAACATGCCATATGTCAATATACTAACCATTATATTGCATTGGTAATGATTTACTACATGCCAATGCCATCAAACTTTCATGCTTTTCCATTTGTCATAATATGCTATATATGCATAAATGCATCATGATCACTAGACATGTAAATCCATCATGTTATTCATATATTAATATAATATAAACCGGATATAAATTTCTTACCAATATACTTGCGATTTATTCCAAAAGCTCATAAGCTTGTTAACCTGTTTATCATTTATTAACCAATAAACCATAGCCCAAATATAAGCCTATGAGGACCCTGGGTACACGAGTCAAAACCGCACATAAGGTTGTGCTAACCATCCGCACGTAAGGCTGTGCTAACCATATACACTAAGTGTCCTTTATATATACACTATAGTGCTAAACCGAGTATGTAGTGTGCTGCTAGACTCTATGGCATGCCAACTATACTCTGTCCCTCAATGACTTACTTGGGCATATTTTCCATATTTATTTCATCCTTGGCAATGTATATCAACATAATTTAACATTGGACAGTTCATACCCGAAATAACATTCATAATATAACATCGTATATAACTAGTGATCCATGCATTTACATTCATCTTTTGACATATTTAGAACATGTCAAATATATGATTATGATATAAATATCATGCCAATATAAACAAGGTAGACTCATCACGAGTCTTCCTTATGATGTATAAAACATCCATGTATCATATTATGTTTGCATTGCACTCACCTTGGCCACTTAACACAATGCCTCACTAAGTCCTAGTTTGATCCTTTCTTTCATAGTACCTCGAACTTTCTTTGATTCGAACTTGATTTCATTAATTACATGAATAAAATAAAATATTTGTTAGATTCTAATCTAACAATACCTTAAACACGCTGTCTAATATAATCATTTGAATATAAGTTTTTCAAATATTTTCCTTTTTTCCTTGTACTGTTCAATAACTCATTGTGGTTTTTAGTGACCAATTTGAACTTTCAATAATTCTTCCGTGCTTGCTAACTAATATTTAAATACAAAATGTTTCAAATTCCATTTTCTGACAGCTTGTACTACCTTCAAAGATTTACTTATACATAGCAGAATACATGCTGGATCTTAATTTCCTTTATACTGGAAAAACTAGATTCGATAACGCTTCTAACGGTATAAGCCACATAAATTAATAAAATCTACAAAAAATATGAAATTTCCTTACATTCACGTCACAGAGCTGTCCAGGCAGAAACTGCTCTGTAATTTTTTTTGACCTTTATTCGATTAAAAATTCATATCCTTTAAGTCGGAACTCGAAATCAGTTTTCGTTTGTTGGAAACGAAAATAGACTAACAAATCTTTACAACGGCATAAAATTCATCATCTAAACATTTTTTTAGAATTTTGGCGAATTTTAAAACTTACTGCAATAATTCAAATTCCAATATAACTTTCCATGAATAACTTCTAATTTAAACCAACTTCTCCTTATTTCTCTACTTATCAATTTAGTCCCATCACTTTACTTCAAATGGCTAGAGTAAAGCTTGTATTCATATGTTCTCTTTACATCCTTCATTAAAATAAGCTTAAACCTTTACTCCTTTAATTTCTCTTAATTTGTCAAAATGGTCACCAAATTTCCAATATAAGGATTCAAGCTTCTTAACTTTGCAAATTAGTCCTCAAATAAACATTACTACCTTAATTCCATCATTTTAACTAAAAATCAGATTTACTCCTTCTACATAGCCTCTTTGCCGAATAGACCATTCAAGTTTGACAAATTGTCAAAATGGTCACTAATGCGATTAATAATTGGTTTAGCATTCTAACTTCATTTTCATGTCTCTAGCATAATTAATAATATAGATACACATCAAATTCATAAAAAATCAGATCTGGTCCTTAATTTTAAAGCTTGTCGAAATGGTCCCTATGTATTTAACTTAGGGTTTTGCTTCCAAACGACAAATCAAGCTTACTAGATCATTAATCCAACATCACAAACCTTAAGTTAGACTTGAATCCATAAACCCTAATATTGTCTATACAAACCAAAATATGTAGGGTTTAAATCCCAACTCAATAACATGATTCTAACATTATACAAGCATGATTCTAACTTAAAATCAACCATGGATTCATAAAGTCATAAAAGCCCCAATTTGTTCATAAACCCTAATTTCTTTCTCATATCAAATCTCATCAACCAAGAGTATTCTATGAATTAATTACATAAAAATATAGAGCTCAAAGAGTAGAACAACTTTGTAGTTTGAAAGATTACCTGAAAACCGAGATTCAGGGCTTAAATTGAGCTTGTAAAAATTTTCTCTTCTTTTTCCCTTTACCACGGTTTTGGAGGGTATTTGGCTGATAATTCCTTCATATTGCATGTATTTAAGACACTTGTATTATGAAAAATAAATTTTTAATTCAATAAATTCCACTTTCCAAAAATATCCTCCAACTAGATCTATATTTCTAATTTGTCATTTTTTAACATTCCAACTAGACTTAGTTGGATTATAATCAGCCACTATTCGTCAATAGAAAAAAATATCAAAAGTCATTCCATGTCCCTTTTGGGCAAAATGACTAATGCCCTCACAAAATTGCTATTCTATGTCATTTCAATCGATTTAAATTTTTTCTGATCTTTTTAACATCCAAATATTCATAAAATAATATTTTATGACTCTTCTAAGGTCAATGAAACTATCTCTAAAATTTTAGCTCGATCCGATTATCAGAATATTTTTCCGAACTTTATCGCTTTATAGGCATTAATACAAACACTGTACAAAAAAAATCTAGGTAACACGGAAACGTCATTCTTGGGGCTAAAATATTCATTTAAGGGGTTAAAATACATAACTTTTGAAAATTACACTTTGATCCCTAAACTTTTCCAAAGTTTATACTTTAGCCACAAAACTTTCAAAATTCACATTTTGGTCAGTAGCCAAAAATTGGGATATTACAATTCTTTCCCCTTTAAGAAAAATCATCCTCGAATTTTCAACACGTACTTGGTTCAAAAAGGTGAGGAAACTGCTTTCTCTTATCTTCTTTTCTTTCCTAAGTTGTTTCCTCGACTTTATGATTTTGCCAAAGAACTTTAACAAACAAGATCATTTTATTCCTTAGTTCTTTAACTCCATGTTCCAGATTCTTTACCGGTTCTTTCTCGTAAGTCATATCCGGTTAAATCTCTATTTCCTTTGGGGTAATAACATGTAAATCATCTTATCGATATTCTTGAGCATCAATACATAAAATGCATTGTGAATCTTGTCCATTTTCGGAGGTAAGGCTAGCTGATAAATCTCTATTTCCTTTGGGGTAATAACATGTAAATGATCTTACCGGACCAACTCTTTTCACAATCTCATATAGCCCAATAAATCTCGGACTCAGCTTCCCTTTTTGTCCAAGCCATCACACCTTCTCCCAAGGTGAAACCTTTAAAAATACTTTTTCTCCAACTTTAAACTCAATATATTTTCTTTTAAGATCCGAGTACGACTTTTATTTGTTAGAAACGGCCTTGAGATTATCTTGAATTATCTTTACCTTGTCCTCCATTTCTTGAACAAGATCTGGTCCAATGACTTTTTGATCCTTTAGTTCAAACCAATTCAATGATGTTTGTATTTTCTTCCATATAATGCCTCATAAGGTGCCATATTTATACTTGATTGGTAACTGTTGTTATTTTTCCCATGAGCCGACAAAATTCATTATACACGCTCTGAGCATATTTTTGAGTATTTGAATAGTCTTTTCTAATTGTCCATTGAGGATGGAAAGCAATACGAAAGTGTAGTCGAGTTCCCAATGCTTCATGTAATGCACTCCAAAACCTCGAAGTGAACTTTGGATCTCTATCGAATATAATAGACATAGGAACACCATGTAATATAACAATTTCCTTGATATATAATTCCGCTAACTTATTCAAAGAGTAGCCTGTTCGAACTTGTATGAAATGTGCTATTTTAGTCAATCGGTCTACAATCACCCAAATTGAATCCTTCTTACTTGGCGTCAGTGGTAAGCCTGTTACAAAATTCATAGTAACCTTTTCATACTTCCATTGTGGAATTGAAATTGGTTGAAGTAATCCTGATGGAACTTGATGTTCTGCCTTTACTTGTTGACAAGTTAAACATTTAGCAACAAACTCGATGATAACTCGTTTCATGCTAGAACACCAAAATCGACTCTTTATATCTTGATACATTTTGTTGCCTACTGAATTTATAGTTAAAGGACTGTAATGTGCCTCTGAAAGTATTTCCTTATTTTGTTCCTCATCTTTAGGAATGTATACACATCCCTTGTAGTATAGGCATCCATTTGATTTTATTTCAAAGTCTTTAGATTCACAAATTCAACTTGCTTCTTCTTTTCTAAGCATTTCTCATCATTTGCTTGTAAATCTTTAATTCTTCCTATCAAGGTAGACTTAATTTGAAGTTCAACCACTATGGTACCATTTTCCTATAATTTTAACTGAGCATTCAATGCTCTCAAAGAAAAAAAAAATTTCGGCTAAGTGTGTCTGTTGCTACATTAGCCTTCCCCTGATGATAATCAATAATTACATTATAGTCCTTAATCAGTTTTATCCACATTCTTTGCCTCAAATTAAGCTCCTTTTGGGATAACAAATATTTCAAACTTTTATGATCCGTGAAGATGTAGCACTTTTCACCACATAAATAGTGACGCCAAATCTCTAAAGCAAACACTACTATAACCAACTCTAAATCATGGGTAGGATAATTTCTTTCAAGAGTTTCGAGTTGTTGAGAAGCATATGCTACAACCTTCTCTTCTTGAATCAATACACACCCCAAACCATTATGGGGTACATCACTATATATTATAAAATCCTTCCCAGATTCTCGTTGTACCAAAACATGAGCTTCTGTTAATATCCTCATTAATTTGTCGAAGCATTCTTGACATTTATTTGTCCAAACAAATGACACATCCTTTCTTAATAGCTTAGTTATTGGAGCAACAATCATTGAAAATTCTTTCACGAACTGCCGATAATAACCAACTAATCTCAAGAAACTTCTTACCCCAGAGATATTCTGAGGTATTTTCCATTCTAGGATTGCTTGAAACTTTTTAGTAACGACTAAAATCCCTTCATCTAAAACTATATATCCAAGAAAAACTACTTCAGACAACCAAAATTTCTCACTTTGACAGCTTTGCATATAATTTCTTTTCTCGGAGGATCTAAAGAACTACTTAGATGTGAGTATCATGATCCTCTTTGGTTTTAGAATAAACCAATATATCATCTATGAATACCACCACAAATTGGTCTAAATATGGCTGAAATAACCAATTCATTAGATCCATAAAAGCTGCTGGTGCATTTGTAAGTCTAAAAGGCATTACTACAAACTCATAATGCCCTATCTAATTCTAAAAGTTGTCTTTGGTATATCTTCTTCTTTGATCTTCAATTGATGATACCCCGATCGAAGATCAATTTTAGAAAACACTTTTGCTCCTTTAAGTTGATCAAAGAGATCATCAATCCTTGGCAGAGGATATTTATTCTTCACCGTCACTTTATTAAGTTGACGATAATCCACATATAGCCTCATTGATCCATCTTTCTTTTTCACAAACAGGACTGGAGCTCCCCAAGGTGATATACTAGGTCGTATAAAACCTCAATCCAATAGGTCACATAACTGAACCTTTAACTCTCTTATCTCTATAAGAGTCATTTTGTACCGTACTCTTTGATATAAATTCAGTGCCAGAGAAAACCTAAATCCTAAATTTCACTTCACGATCAGATGGTAACTCTGGAAGTTCCTGAAGTAATTCATCCTGATATTCATTGGCAGTTGGGATACTTTCCATGTTCACCTTTGAATACTTGTATGTTTTCAACATAAGCTAGAAAATTCTTACATCCTTAAGATAACAGTTTCTTTAAAAATACTACTAAATCACATTGATCAGAAAAATCTAATTTTTCCCTCATCATTACAATATCCAAACTTTCTAGTTTTTTTTTTCAGAACTATTCGTTTCAAGAAAAAATTCATAAGAAGCAATTCCATTAAGCTTACTAAAATTCAATTTCTTTGAATTACTATGGAGTAATTCTTACAGATTTAACTTACTCTTATGCTATGTCCTAAGAGATAAGTTACTATCACATCGAGCTTTCTTGATCATCACAACAAAGTGCTTTTTGTACCTCTCTCTTTTTTATCAATAGTCTAGCAACATTGGTTTTCTATCAATACCTCACCTAAAGTCTCACACTTCAAGACTTCCCAGCTCTCCAGCAATAAAAGTCTAAGGAACTTGGGGTTGAATTTCCTCTAAAATCATATCCAAGGTTAGAAATAATAAACCTTGGTTTAATGAGGCATTTCCAACTACACTAGCAAATTAACATCATATTGAGCGAAAAACGATTAATGATTAACCTTATTACTACTTTTATAGGCCTCATTCTTACCCAACTGTTCGATCGCTCTACGAGATTTCTCAAATTCGGACATCTATAACTTTATTCAATCAATTCAATAAGCAGTTGCATCAAGTCACTCAAGCATCTAAACAACAATTATGACATCCTAGTGGCATGTATACACTTACAGACTGACAACAAGCTCAGTTTGGATCCAGAACCGGCTAAACCTATTGCTCTGATACCAATAAATGTAATGCCCCCTTCTCGACTCCGATCATCAGAGTTAAGTCGAAAATGTCACAAAACAAATACAATGTTGACAATGACATTTTTTTAAAAACACTATAAAATTTAAAACCGTAAATATATTTATATTGACTTAAAACACAAAATCGGAGCTCATTTACCTTTCAAAAATATCAAAATAGCTATTCAATAAATAATAGACTCTGAACTAAAATAGACAATTTTATTACATTTATACATGCCACTAAAATTAATTAAAAACCTCAAGTAGGATGTCATTACAGTGGTAGCTTGATGAAATTCTCTGAACTTGATGCAACGCCTTGCTTACTCCAATATCTCGAATCACCTACGTGTGCAAAATCAAACACACGCTAAGTACGAACTTAGTGAGACAATAATCAAGATTAAAAACAACTAAATAGGCTTATTCAATTTCATGACATATTAAACCTCAAGGCTGCATATATATATATATATATAACATGCTACATGTCAATATACTTACCATTATATTGCATTGGTAATGATTTACTACATGCCAATGCCATCAAACTTTCATGCTTGTCCATTTGTCATAATATGCCATATATGCATAAATGCATCATGATCACTAGACATGTAAATCCATCATGTTATTCATATATTAATATAATAAAAACCGGATATAAATTTCTTACCAATATACTTGCCATTTATTCCAAAAGCTCATAAGCTTATTAACCTGTTTATCATTTGTTAACCAATAAACCATAGCCCAAATATAACCCTATGAGGACCTTGGGTACACGAGTCAAAATTGCACGTAAGGTCGTGCTAACCATCCACACGTAAGGCCGTGCTAAACCGAGTATGCAGCGTGCTGCTAGACTCTATGGCATGCCAACTATACCTTGTCCCTCAATGACTTACTTGGGCATATTTTCCATATTCATTTCATCCATGGCAATGTATATCAACATAATTTAACATTGGGCAATTCATACCTAAAATAACATTCATAATATAACTAGTTATTCATGCATTTATATTCAACTTTTGACATATTTAGAACATGTCAAATATATGATTATGACATAAATATCATGCCAATATAAACAAGGTAGACTCATCGTGAGTTTTCCTTATGATGTATAAAACATCCATGTATCATGTTATGTATGCATTGAACTCACCTTGGCCATTTAACACAATGCCTCACTAAGTCCTAGTTTGATCTTTTCTTTCATAGTACCTCGAACCTTCTTTGATTCGGACTTGAGTTCATTAATCATATGAATAAAATAAAATATTTGTTAGATTCAAATCTAACAATACCTTAAACATGCTGTCTAATATAATCATTCAAATATAAATTTTCCAAATATTTTCCTTTCTTCCTTGTACTATTCAATAACTCATTGTGGTCCTTAGTGACCAATTTGAACTTCCAATAATTCTTCCGAGCTTGCTAACTAACATTTAAGTACAAAATGTTTCAAATTCCATTTTCTGACAGCTTGCACTACCTTCAAAGATTTACTTATACAGAGCAGAATACATGTTGGATCTTAATTTCCTTTATACTGGAGAAACTAGATTCAAAAATGCTTCTAACGGTATAAGCCACAAAAATTAATAAAATCTAAAAAAATTATGAAAATTCCTTACATTCACGTCACAGAGCTGTCCAGGCAGAAACTGTTTGTAATTTTTTTTTACCTTCATTCGATTAAAAATTCATATCTTTTAACTCGAAACTAGAAATCAGTTTCTGTTTGTTGGAAATGAAACTAGACTAACAAATCTTTACAACGGTATAAAATTCATCATCTAACCATTTTTGTAGAATTTATGGCGAATTTTAAAACTTACTGCCTTAATGCAAATTCCAATATAACTTTCCATGAATAACTTCTAATTTAAACCAACTTCTTCTTATTTCTCTACTTATCAATTTAGTCCCATCACTTTACTTCAAATGGCTAGAGTAAAGCTTGTATTTAAGACACTTGTATTATGAAAAATGAATTTTTAATTCAATAAATTCCACTTTCAAAAAGTACCCTCCAACTAGATCTATATTTCTAATTTGCCATTTTGTAACATTCCAACTAGACTTAGTTGGATTATAATCAGCCACTATTCATCAATAGAAAAAATATCTAAATTCATTCCATGTCCCTTTTGGGAAACATGACCAAAATGCCCTTTACTGATTAACTTATTCACAAAATTTCCATTCTATGTCATTTCAACCGATTTAAAATTTTCCTGATCTTTTTAACATCCAAATATTCATAAAATGATATTTTATGATTCTTCTAAGGTCCATGGAACTATCTTTGAAATTTTAGCTTGATCCGATTATCATAATATTTTTCCTGAACTTTATCGCTTTATAGCCATTAATACAAACACCGTTCAAAAAATCCAGGTAACACGAAAACATCATTCTTGGGGGTAAACTGTTCATTTAAGGGGTTAAAATACATAACTTTTGAAAATTACACTTTGATCCCTAAACTTTTCCAAAGTTTATACTTTAGCCACAAAACTTTCAAAATTCACATTTTGGTCACTAGCCAAAAATTGGGATATTACATATAATATCAGCTATGGTCCAACCCAGGGTTTGCTTGTAACTTCCCAACGTTTCCAACAATATTTTCTCCTGGTCCTCATTTAGATCAGCAACAATTATCATTGGCAAAGTGGAATTGTCTCCTAGGTAAGCATATTTAAGGTGACTTGGCAATGGTTTCAGCTCTAAGTTTGGCGACTTCTCAATAGATGGTTTCAGTGCTTTGATTTCTCTGCCATCCAACTTAAGTAACTCAGGTCTTCTATAATAATTCATAACTTCATTCAACATGGTTGGTTCTTCACATTATTTTTTCGTTATATCTTTACCATCCCGCTCCATGACATCCACTTCTATTCCCTAGCAGATCTATGCTATGTTCGAGTTAAAAATAAACCCTATTAGCTCAATAGATTGGCATTCCTCAGGTTTATCTACACACTTAAGAGCTTGAAAAACATTAAACATAACATGATGGTCATTCATATGCATAGTTAGCTCACCTTTTTGAACATCAATTAATGTTCTACCTGTGGTAAGAAATAGTCTTCCTAATATTATTGGGACATCAGTATCAGCCTTATATTCTAAAATAATGAAATTAGCAAGGAATATAAATTTATCTACCTTTTCCAACATGTTATCAATCTTACCCTTGGGATGTGCATAAGATCGATCCGCCAGTTGAAGTGTTACGATGGTAGGCCTTGCTTCTCTAATACCAAGTTTCTTGAAAACTGACATTGGCATTAAATTTATGCTGGCTCCCAAATTACACAGTGCTTTACCCATGAATTTATTGTCAATCAAGTAGAGAATAATGAAACTCCCAAGATCCTTCAGTTTTGGTGGCAATCTTTTGGTTATCATTGCACTGCACCCATCAGTAAGTGTGATAGTCTCAAAATCACCCAGTCTCCTTTTTTGGGACAAGATGTCCTTCATGAATTTAACATAGTTGGGCATTTGTTCGAGAGCTTAGACTAATGGTATGTTAATCTGTAGTTGTTTAACGACTTATAAGGATCACTTGAACTACTGATCATGCTTGTGATTATGGAGCCTCTGTGGAAAAGATGGTGGTGGTTAGGCAAATGCTAGCTCTGCTGGTTTTGCCGAGGTGGTGTTGGCATTAGATTACGGTCTGGCGTCGCTGGTGCTTGCTTTCTCTTTCTCAGCTTCCTTGGGTTTGTCTCATGGCAGTAATTTTTCCCCTAGCAAGCAATTGGTTGTTTGGCAGGTGTTTCATTCTCAACTTGTTTGCCACTCCGAAGGGTGACTGCTTTGCATTATTCATTTCTTTTTTGTTAGGCATTCTCCGTATCACCTAGCAAAGTTCTTGGAGGCCTGGTACTGAGTGCATTGGCAATCTATCCTTGTTGGACCTCAAAGTTTCTCATAGATGCTACTCAACTCTGAACAGTCGCATCATTAAGCTCGATATACTCTATTAGGGCGTTCCCAATTGGTAGATCTCTGTACTAGATGGAAATTGTTTTGTGCTCTCTGTGGCATCACATTTTGGTTGAAACCTAGAGGTGCCTTAGTGTTCTGACGCTGAGTATTAAATT
Source organism: Hibiscus mutabilis (assembly GCA_019671005.1). Classification (NCBI taxonomy): domain Eukaryota; kingdom Viridiplantae; phylum Streptophyta; class Magnoliopsida; order Malvales; family Malvaceae; genus Hibiscus; species Hibiscus mutabilis. The sequence goes on along the minus strand of CM033713.1, from coordinate 41,089,465 downwards.
GGTTACCTCTCTAATTAGCCCAAGAAAAGTTCGAATGTTGCTTCCACTCTATAGTATAAGTATTAGAGTGTGGGTTGATATTGCAGTTATAATTGCCAACAAAATACACCGATTCTGGGTTTACTAGGCATTCTTCCACATTATGATCCTCTCTACAAATAATGCAAAAATGGTTCCAATGCCTTTACTTCTCAAACTTCAATAGGCTTTTGCATTGTCTTCACTATATTAATGAGTTTGGAAATTTTGAGCATTGATAGATGATAGTGCATCAAGCTCTAATTTTCCAGCTACTTTTATCCTGGTTCCCAACTTGACGGTAGGGTATTGAAGGTTATTGATGGTAATCCCTTCAAGGATGTCATAAGCATTCGTGTAACTCTTGTCTAGCAGCGAACTATTTGTCGAAGCATCTACAACGGCCATGGCATGAGCATTGGGTCTGTTATAAAAGGTTTTTATCTGGGTCTAGGTAAGAAATTCATGCATGGGGCATCTTCTCAAAAAGTCCTTGAATTGCTCCCAGGCATCATACAGAGTCTTGTCATCAGCTTGCCTAAAGGTAATGATTTCACTTCTCAGCTTGGCATTAAGTTTAAGGAGGCTAGAATCTCATAAGAAACTTCTGGCATAAATCTTTCAACGAAGTAACTGAACCTAGTGGCAAAGAGCTTAGCCATAATTTTGCTCTATCTCTCAAAGAAAATGAGAATAGTCTCAACTTCATTGTCTATTCAGTCACTCCAGGTTGTTGAAATAGTTGGCAAACCTCCATGAATTGCTTCAAATATTACCTTGGGTCTCCAGTAAGTGATCCATCAAATTAATCTACATTCAATAGCGTCTGAATTATTACCGGTTTAAGTTTAAAATTAGCCAAATTTACCTCTGGACCAATCAGTCCTAGCAACAAATTATCCATGCTTGGTGCTAAGTGTTCTCTGATAGGCCGTTCTTTCGATATCTCAGCAGCAATAGCAGATGCGGGCGGTATCCCATCATGTATTGCCCGATTCTCTTGGTTGTTGGCATTATTTAGGGCATCTCCTAGGTCACCATTTTCGTTAAGAGCCATTTTTTGACATTCTCTTCTTAACCTACAAAGGGTTATTTCAATCTCTGGGTCATATTATAAATCTTTCCTCGCAATGCTGCTCCAAGTCATACACCAAACAAAATATGATAACTAAACAAAAATAAAAACAATTAATCTCGTTGCAATCCCCGGAAACGGCGCCAAAAACGTGTTGATGGTATACTACTTGTCAAAAGATTAAGGATTCTGGGTAATTATTCAAATATATAATGTCAAGAATATGTCTTTTTACGTGCAAATATACATGGTCAGCAAGTAATATAGTAGTAAAAAAGTATCGTATCCACAGGGATTGTCTAGGAATTAAATGTCATGATAAATAATTGTGAAGTTTAAAATAAAGATGATGGCAATTGACTGAGAGTTTAACAAAAGAATTTAAAATAATAAAGGAAACAGATCCAGGGAGATTGGAAAATAAATGTGTAAAGATGATTGGTAGGCTTGGCAATGGATGTTTGGATTTCACGCTAGCAACGACAACAATAAATAACGTTAAACATGGGTTTTATTACCGAGTAGATTTTAAATTAGTATTACCTCTGTCGATGGCAATACTCTAAGTTAATTACTTTTAACATCTATACGTCTATAGCGAGTTTTCAAACAATTAACTTGGTGAAGGTTCAATATTTGCTCCTAAGGGGTAGATTCACTTCAGGTGTAAGTTCATCTACTTGAATATCTTTTGTCAAAGTTTCTCTCCTTAGTACTTGGTAATTAATCCTTATCTCCTAAATCTGTTAAGATATTAGGGGATAATGAGCATTCAGTGCCAACTGTCGTATGACAAAATATGGTAACATTAAGCATATGCAAAAATAGACAATAAAGCCAAAGCATTCTATTATTAAATACTAAAAACTAAACGTTCATCAAAAACACCCCTAGCCAACTAAAAAGTTAGTTCATGGCTGGGGAAACCATTAACACATCATCCGTTTTAATCATTCTTACAAAACTAGAAATATTATCAAGAGAAATGAAACAAAAGAAGGAGATCTTTTGATACAATCCTTTAATGGATCCAGAGCTCTCGACAAAACTGCCTAGTCGAACCTTGGTTTGTCTCTACCCTTTTCCTTGCCTCGTGGCTCTTTCTCCCTCTAGCAGCTCAGTCTTGAACTCCTTTATATAGGTAAGGGAAAAATCCTAATTAGGGTTAGGGTAAAATCTTGAGGGTTTGTTACCACAAATCTTGGTGACGATGCGTTTCCCTCTTCATCAAATTAGGGCTAACTCAGTTCTAAATCAGAGCTATTTAACCGGTCATCAACCTTCTTTCTTTTTCCAACCAAGCTCGACATTCTCCTTATGATTTCTGCCAAGTACGCTCAGCATTTTCTTTCTGTATTCACTTGCTCTATTCCTGCCAAACCTACACACCATGACAAGAAAACACCCATCCACTCTTGCAATAAAAATTATACATTTCTGAACTTCTAGATGCAAATGCATGAAACTACTGGAAAAATATACTAATTTATACCTAAGGTCAAGCAATATCATGACAATATATGCATGAAAAATACATCTTTTGAGGAGTTAACAATACACTAACAAGTATGTAACGACATTTTGATTGTCACATACAAAAAAATATACATCAGCCCCTATTCACGAAAGCCAACTTCCACAAGATGCACTCGCAGTTTCGCATACCAATTACGAAGAGCCTGCCAAAGACCATATAAAGCCTTCTGAAGACGACACACGAGAAGTGTTCCATCAGCTGATGTCTGCTCAAAACCCAGTAGCTTCTTTGTACAATTAGTGGCCTAATCTACGATGCCAGAGTTCAAACTTTGTACAATTAGTTTGAGCCATGTGGTCTCAACATTATTAACAGAGCAAGAAGTTTCTTTGTTGAACACATACAGTCTACCGTCTTCAACTCCTCGCAGTAGCTCTCATTCAGTTTCTTCATCATGAACTATTACACAATGGTTGGCATTGAACAGAAAAATACTTGGTTGTCTCTAGCACTGTAACACACATAAAAATAATAATAATGAAAAATAAGGGGGTTGCTTGCCTCAGGTCTCGAACCCATGACCTTGGGGTTGGAAACCCCATGCTTCGACCAACTAAGCTATATAAGCTCTTGGTATTAAGCTTCCCCAAATCTTTTTATCTAAGGTATTGTGTTTTCTATTATTTGAAAATAATAAAATCGTTTTAGACCCCCTACCTCAGAAAATAGTCCGAATATTAAACCAATTATCCAGAATTCTCACAACCGTTTACCTTTTTTCCCTAAATTGGCAAGCGTCGATCTTTTCCACCGTGCCATCGTGGCCGTCACCGCCCCTACCACTGCGTTCCCTAACCCCGTCCGAGCAAAACACCCATATCCACTCACCCATCCGCTGGTTCGATCATCAGCAATCGAAGCTTGAAGCTTCATCGAACTTAGGGTTTGGAAACTCTTGGTTTCTTGTATTTTTCGGCCACCCCAACCGCTCATTCACTGCACCGCCACCATCTATGAGTTCCTCAGGCCGAGCTGAACAAAACCCTGCCATTAGGTCGTCCGTTCATTGGCATTTCGAATTTCATCGGAGCTACGTCAGAATCGATCATGACCTTTCCGTTTTGGTAAGTTTTGGCTCATTTCTGGCACATTTCTGGATTGTGGAATGTTGCTTTGGGGAAAATTTGGAAAATAATGCATTTTGGGGCCATTTTAGCCGCGCGTGGGCTACAGGCACTGTCCGGGGCAATTTTTTGGCCGCCCTATACGGTAGCCTCTGAACTGAACCAGTTCAATATGAACCGATCTTGAATCGATTCTGCCTTGAACCGGTTCTACTCTGACCCGTTGACCGAGTTAACTCAATGAGTCAACCTGATCGAGTCAATTCAATGAGTCAACCCAATCGAGTCAAATCAGTGAGTTAACTCACTTGAGTCAAACCATTGACCGCTGACGTCAGCATTGACTTTGACTAAAAAGTCAAAATTTTTGAAAACCCTTATTTTATGTTTTTCGACGTCTTGAGTCCGTTTTTGAAGTCCGTTTTGCGAAATTCTAGCCAGAAACTCTCTAAATCTGACCTTGAACTAAAACTCGTGTTTGTATTTAATTACTCGGTTTATGAGCTTGTAAACAAGGACTGATTTATAGAATTTGTGAAATTGAAGGTATTCACATTTTTGTGAATCCAAGTCTTGGAAGGACGTCAAATCCGGGTTCGAGTTTGATCGAAAGGACTTTCGTTTGGTGAAAGATGTAGTTTAGAGTAAATGTAATACATTTCTACCTCCTACATGTTTTATAAAACATGATGGTATCTGGCTATTATATGAGTGATTATGATTAAGAGTACTGTTAGCTTGCCTTATGTCAAATCTAATAAGAAAAATAAGAAGGGTAATCTGGACAAGATCGAATATTCGAATAAGGAGCTTGATAACCAAGAGGGTTTCTGAGTTTAGTAAATAATTAATAATCAGTAAATCTCCAATTCTAATTTGTTCATGTTAATGGAAGTAATGTCTGAAATAATTGGTTATAAAATGACCAAATTACCCTTGAGATGTAAGAATAACAATTATACCCCCAACTAAGGGAATGATATGGAATCTACACTTGATTTGATAAAACAATTATGTTGTCTGAAATCCTTAAACTGTTGGGAAAGATTTTGGTATCATGATGCTAGTAAGTGAGAAAATAAAATACTTGAATCTATCTGGAATTATGGATAAAACTTTAAAGATAAAGTTTTTGGAAGTACTTCAGAATTTCGAGTTGATCTAAATGACAGAAAGACTGAATTGATTTGAATGATTGTAATGATTAAAATATTCTCAAGCGCTGAATTCAATAAATTAATCGAATAACGAATATGCTCTCGAGTTTTGAAATGAATAAATTGTTTGGAAGGACTGAAAGGACCAGAATGACTAAAATGACCAAAATGGTCAAAGTATATCCGAGCGACAAAGCTTCTAAAATGACTAAGATATCCTTGACCTCGGGGATGATTTAATTACTTTCATGCCTTGGCATAAGTGAATGTCCTTGATAAATCTTAATTCAGATAAAATCCAGATAACTGTATTGTCCCTAAGGATTGAGAACCTAACCCAGATATGTCGGCCAATTCAAGTACTTCTGTTATATTGGTTGAAAATTTTACTAAGACATCTTTGTCTATACAGAGAAAGATCAGTAATAAACATGAAGATGACCTGATCAACTATATGATGCTACCATTAATAAAGAATGAAAACTCGTGAGGCGTACCAGTTTGAATACTGGAAACCACAATATTATAGATTGTGATTAAAGCAAATGGATTTAAAAAACTGATTAACTGCTAAAATTATGAATATTTCAAGTTTCAGCCTTACCCCTATTGGTCTAAATGACCAAAATGCCCTATGAGCAAATATCGACCCGAACACTCTTAATATATCTGAAATCCTGAATAAGCATGATATATCCGATACTCTGAGCGATATTGATGTATCGATCTTCTGAATATATGTTGGAGCCTCAGTTATTGAATCTCCTCTATAAGAATTTTTAATTTTGAAATTTGTTCGATGTTGACAAATACCAATGTTCTCCTTCTGGTAATTATCAAGTACCCCCATGAGATAATCGTACCATCTAGTGTGTACCATGTACACTTGAATATCCTCTCTGATTTGAAATCAAGACTCCCTCTGATATGAATCATAGATTCTATATGTCTGGAAATTGATATATCTCTATCGGATCTGAACAACATGCTATCGGGTCTCGAATATATTGGAAATATATGTCTGATTTTTGTTTTTCTCATTTCGTCTGGATATACTAAATAAATTACTCTGGGGTACTTCTGGGATATAATTGTAGATCTGAAGGCTCAGCGCTGGTAAGTCCTTCTGAACCTAAGACATCCCCTTATGTAAGCTCCTACGCCCAATGGGCCTAGGGTAAGTCTTTCTATGAGCTCCTACACCCAATGGATCTAGGGTAAGTCTTTCTGGATACAATTCTGGGATATTACATATCAATGTACGGTTAGAGGGTAGTGAGGTGATTAAAAAAAATCATGATGTTCTCTTTTGAAATCTACCATATTGAATTAATTTATCAATGTTAGAAACTCTCAGTACGTTCTAATATGCGCTTAATGCGATACACTAAACTCTTTCTCTGAATCAACTTCTGTAATCTATCTCCCTTCTGAATCTCCGGGCTATAGGCTTATTTCCTGACACCGGTGTGATTGAACAAAGAACAACCTTTTTACCTTCAAGTGTAACAACTCTGTGAATTACAATTCGTGCCAAAACATTTTTGATATTGGCTCCTCACACCAGTTCTGATTAACTTATTACCTGTTTTTTGCATACATCATCTGATAATTTTGTATTATTGAGCTTTTCCAAGCTAACGTAGTTTTTACCATTGTAGGTTAATATTAGTTGATCATGATTCAACGAATCGACATCTGAAGTTCCCTCAGCATGGCTTGCGGAGTACGGTATTAGTGTAAATAGTGAGCATGTATGTCGAGTTGTATTTTTTTATGTTTGAGTCGGTAATTTATCTTTTTTCGAAAATTTTTTTGGTATGTATAAAGGATTTTTCTGTAATGGTAATTTAAGCAAATATTATTTTATGGTTTTAACCGTTTTAAAAGAACAAGAATTTTATTTGGCTTTTTATAGAGGGTCACCTCTGTGACCCCCGAATGTGACCTCTTAGATTTATATGTAACGCATAGGTAGGTCTAAGGGTTACAAGCACACTTCGAGACAGAGAGCAGATTTTTAGTAACCTTTGGAACAAGCAACAGATTATATAAAACCATACCTCGAGAATTAGAGATGATTGACCAATCTTTGAAATATCCAACCCCTTACCATCTCTAACATAGAGCTTACTTGGACCAGAATAATCATTGGAGTGATGAACGGCTGTAGCATCAGGCGTGACATGATAGGTAGCCCCAGTGTCTGAAACTACTAACTATGAGTGCTAGTAGGTGATGAGGGACCTTGAGAGCAGTGAACACAGTTGGCCACTAGAGAGATTGTCCCAGTACCATGAGAAGGATCATTTTTGGTGTTAGTAGTGCACGCATTAGCAGAAGGTGACCCATTCACAGAGCCAGAGGAGGTCCTTTGAGGGGAGGCAGTAACACCAGGGAAACTTTGATCGAAGCGTTTGTAACAACGATCCACCAGATAACCCATTTTGCCACATAGTTGGCATTGGTAGCGATTACGACTTCTCTCTCATCCACCAGAATTAGACTGTTGCCGATAGGGGCGTTGAGTAGGAGCATTGGACACGTTATCACGAGATCCAGTGTTGTTAACAGAGTATTGAACATTGTGAACACTCATGGGAAAGGACTGTGGTTGATTAAAGATAGCTTGCTGAGCTTCATAGTCTACCAACACGGCCGTAACGCCATCCAAAGAAAAAGGCTCGCTGCTCGCAATGATAATCGCCACAAACTGTATTTATTCGAGAGGTAGACCACTGAGGATTGAAGCGATATGCTCTATTGTGGAAACTGGATTGCCATATGATGTAAGTGAACTGTGCATCACATATCTATTTAACTTTAGATATATATGCCCACATGCTTAGCTATCCTTTCTTGACAGACCGAAGATGGAAGTGGAGACTCATCACTGTGGCTGTGGAGCGGCTACTGAAAAATTTTAGAACAATTTTCCAGATTTTGGCAGACGTTTCGGCTCTAACAAAATGCGTCAACAGGTGAGAGCTCATAGTGGACAATAGCCAGGACGCGAGAGCGCTATCCTGAGCCACAAAATCCTCATAGTCGTAATTGTCGTTGAGCGAGCCATCAGCGGCACGAACCTGAGCAGAAGGAGCAGTCACAGCATCGGTGAAAAACTTCTCAATCCGATAACTACGAACCGTTAGGAGGATTTATTGCTTCCAGATCAGAAAATTCGTCTCATCCAAGATAACATTGATCTTCTTGTTCGTAAATGCCTTGCTAGAGCGAGAACCACTAGATCTGGCGAAATCACCATCTCCAGGAAACACATGGACTCAGAGTTCGGCATAACGGCAAAGAGATAACACGAAATAAAGACCAGACGAAAGGAAAGAAGAGAAGCACGAAATTAGCAGCGGCGTTCGGCGGCCACAGAAAGATCGGCGGCGATTGATACCATATTACATTTACAGAAAAGAAAAAAGAAACCTTAGAAAGAAAAAGAGAAATGAAAGAATGAATCTAATAGGAATGTTGGATGTTAACCAAAAATGTTAAAGCCCAAAAAGATTTCACTCTTTATCTTTATAGCCCAGCATAAAAATAATCAACTGATATGGTTAAAACCAATCGGTTATTTCATAACGGGCCTAATCCAAATCTAACAGATTTGTAACAGAATCACCAGCCCATAACAACCTGTCAACCAACATTGTTGACTACAAGGCTTAACACAAATGAATCACTACACCAACTTGCAGGGATGTATTAGAATTTGAAATTTGTAAATAATTTAAAATTTTTAAATATTTTTTATTAATTTTTTTTTTATTCTCCTAAAATTTTATAAGTTCGTCCCCTTAAAATTTTATAGGTTCGTCCTATAACATAAAGTCACGCGTCCTTCCCTGCCAACTTGTACAATTTGTTTACTTGTTAACATTTGACAATATTTATGTTTAGGTTGAAACTAAAACTAAAAAATCTTAGGTTATGCTAGAGTTCAAATACTCGAACGCTATTAAATCATGAAATTGAAAATTATTAAGTAACAAGATAATTAAATAACTTCTTGTATAGCTAGAAAAATAAATTACTTAAATATACTATTTTATTTTATATTTTTATTATCAAAATCATGTTAATTAAGTGGATGTTGAGATTGTTATAACCGATAAAAAATCAAGAAAAAGATCTAATTAGTACTTTTTTTAAAATTACTTTAAATTAAATTAAATCCATAAATAATTTAAAAATAAGTCTAGAAACATAATTTTAAACTGTTTAATGTGATTACAAAATAATATTGGTTCATTATCGTAACCCTTTAATAATTATTTTAGTTTTGTTACAAATTTAGATAAACTTAAGAACACTTACAACTTGATCATCTTTTATCATTGAATCACTCAATGAATTCAGCAAAATCATATTTGATAACTTATAAAATTGCGTATTTGTGAAATCGAAAGATTTTTTTATAACATCATAATATTAATATAAACTTTTTAAAACTGATTCTCTCAATAAACGAGCAATTTTATACACAATAAATGGATGATTGTATATATAATAAACATGCGGTTTATGTTCGATACTAAAACAACATTAGCATTGATATTCATTAATTGGTCTAATGGTTAAGGAGATTTATATTTTTTATTTTATATGAGTTTGAACTCTGAGAATGTAATAGCTCTCTATTTAATAAAAAAATATTAGCATTTTAATTGTTGGTAAATAATTTATAAAATAAAATGGTTGTATAAAATTAATAAAGATGGGATTGTGGACAATATACCAAAATTTGAAGAAAAAAAATTCACCATTTTCAAGTTTAACAATGAAAAATAAAGAAATAGATTCCAATCCATTCAAGAATGAAAAACATACTTACATGAATAATTGTTTGGTACGGGCCACTGTTTGGTTGCATTCAAATATAACGAATCAATAATTGACACGTCATTGAATAAATGACAGAACGGTCATTTAATTTGTTAAAAGAAAAGTATTTGCCGTCTTCTTTGACCGTATAAGACTCAAAGGCCAAAAAAAAAATCTCTTCCTTTTCTTTCCTTGGGGCTTGGCTTAGCAATTCTCATGGAGCTCCGCTTTCATCGGAGTCGTCACTAACGTTGCCGTCGACGCCGTCTGCATCGGTGAGGTAAGCTTTTGATTCAATTTGTCTTCAAGATTTTGTTTTACGTTTTTTGTCAACGTTTTCAATAAATCTGAAGCTATTTCTTAATGAAATTAGAGGAGAATTCCTTCAATCATGGCATTTATTTTTCTTTTATTTTCATCTGATTTAAATAACTAAACTCCTTATCCCTGGATGCATCTGAAATGTTGTTCAATTTTAATTTTCACTGCGCTTGATTTTTCTTTGTTGTGGTTTGGCATAATTTCAGTCATTTTTTCCTTGAAAAATTATCTTCTTTCTATATTGGTTTATAGCATCGTAAAGTAAATAATATCAATAATGTTTGGGTATTAACTATTGAATTTTCCTCGCATCTTTGTTATAATCATGTGTGCTTCGTGTCCGTTGTATTGATAAAAGAATTTGCATCTGATAGAAATTGAATTATAAGTAAATATGTTTTGAGCAACGTATATTAACTGATTTCACAGTTGTTATTTATCTGTGTAGAAAATTGTAATATTTTATTCTATTGGATTATGCTTAGTTGATCATTGTTTGTGCCTGTAACAATTCTTCCAGGCACCTATAAACTTTTGTTTATAGGAGTTAAGAGATATGAATTGGGTTCAGCGCAAGATCTATCTCTACAATGTCACCTTCGGACTCTACATGTTGGATTGGTGGGAACGTTACCTTTTCAGTATCCTTTTTCACTTCATTTTTATCTGAAGATACCCAGTATAGTAGTATGCATAAGTTCTGGTTTAGAATTTTAGGGATTTGCCTAAAAAAAGGAAGCCTCTCATATGGCAAAGTTATGCTGATATTGTTATTTAAGGAGCTGTTTTCTAGTATTATGTTGATGTCTTCGGTTTCGGTATTTGGTCTGTTGGCATGTTTTACAATGTTTGATTTTGGGATTTTGAGAAAACTGGCTTTCTTATATGTGAGTTAGGATAGTCAAATGGTCCTATTGGCTTCCGTGTCCAGCACTACAGTTTTTAAGTCTATGTACCATTGTAATGTCTCAATTGTTAGATCCTAAACCTTGGAAGACGCGTTGGTGATTGTGTTGATGTGGTTTGTCTTCTACAACAGCTCACGATATGTAACTGAGTTCTGCAATAGGTAGATCCTTTCCTTGTCCTCTGATTGCATTTAATTGAAATTATTTAGCGGGATAAACTTTTATTATCTTTAACTTGGTTCATCATCCTTTTTTTTTTGTAGTTAAGACTTAAGTATGACCTTGTGCCTAGACATGTGAATTGGGAGGGTTTGGGTTCTGGTCGGGTTGATTTTAGTTCAGCTTAGTATGGGTTTAGAATTTTCGGGCCGGTCAATTTCGGTTTGGGTTGATTTTGGGTTTGGGTTATGGACATTCCACATTTAGTGATTCGAGTTTAATTTAAAGTATGAATTATTTTGAGTAGGATGCTATTAAATTCAAAGTTATTTGTAATTTTTAGTCATATATGTCTGATTTGACCCTTAAAGTTATTATAATCAAATCATATTTTTTCACATGACTTTTTATGATTTAACATGTAAATAAGTATTTTACACGAAATCACTGATCTCGTTACAATATAATAGTGAGATAAGTCAATTACATCTGATTTAAGTTTAAACAACTGAATTGAGTAAGTTTGGTCAAATTCATTTTGATTGAGTCAGTTCTGATCTTGGATTAATTTGATTAAACCTTTAACTTTAAATCTGAACATCCATATACTTAGTTACTTTAACCAAAAACTCAGCTTGACGCATAAACAACCTTACCATCTTGCTCTACTCTTAAAAATGTTCAAGTTGAAATTGCATATTTTATGTTGATAAAAATGATAATTACAATTTACAAGTTATAAATTCAATTTTATTTTAAAAGATATACTTAATTTGAATTTGAGTCATTTCGAGTTACTTATTTGGTCACTTAGGGTTTGGGTCAATTTCGGATTTGTTCAGTTTTGGGTTAAGCTAGTTTCTGATTCGAATTGGTCGAGTTCCAAGTTGTTGAGTTTTCATGGTCAGACCGGGTCAGATTTAGGGCCGGATGAATCGGATCAAGTTATAGTTAACAGGTCTACTTGTGCCTTTGGTTGTCAAATTGTCACAAAATAGGATCGAATTCTTTCTATATTTGGGAATTCGGTTCTTGTTTAGATATTCCTGATGAATGGATTGCTAAACTTTACTTCGACAGAAAGAAATAGGGGATCCGAAGAAGTGATTTTATGAACTTATTAGATTATTGAAGCTGATAGTTATAAAATCAAGATTCTAGGTGAATTAGAGTCAGATATGGCTAAATGTTCTGCTCTTCACTCTTTCCTCTCTAGCACTTTCATATGTTTCTTATATCGAATGGCAAACTAATGATTGTACTGGCTGATTGTCTTATACTTGTGAGTATTGCAAATGGTTTTTTGAAACATTGAGGTTGCATACTGCAGCTTGTGACCTTTATTCATATAATATAACTTAAATTGATGACTGCTTTTTAAGTTAGTGATGCTGTGAAAGGTTGGAACTGTTTTTGCAATGTTGTAATGTGACTTGCGAAACAAAACCTTTCTGTTATTTGGACTTTGGTGGGAACAAAAATGAAATGAGAGTTATGCCTTTCCCTGACAGCTAGTGCTGCAGTTAATTTTAATGGCGTTTGGCCTCGACTACGATCACTATAGAAGATAAACTCTTGATACTCATACATTAATACTTTTTTGGACTTCAATTTTTCAAGTTTAAATTAAAATTGGCTAAATATTAAGTGTTGGGTTTGGAAAGGATTTATATTGGGTTAGTAATGGCCTGCAACACGGAGGCCAATAGTGTGTGTGGAACCATATCAAATAGGTATAGTTTCAGGTATAAAGTGATTGGCAGTGACCGGGGATGGTCCCTGAAATGAAAAACATATGCATTCTCTTCAACTGGTCTTCTTTTCTTAACCTTCTTCTCCTATTTCCTCTTCTTCCCGTTCTCATTTCTGTGTGATTCGGTATTCATGATTTCGGCCCGTATTTCTTTTGTCAAAATTTCAGGTATCTATCTTAGGGTTGGGAGGTGGTGTTGGCTTGACAGATTGCAATGACGATGGTAGTGTGAAATACTTTTGATTTATTTGGTTGAAAATCTTGCTTTTATGTGGGGTTTACATACAACCTTTTTAGTATGGGAGTAAACTGGTGCATATGCCTCTCGTGTATTTTTAGACCATTTCCAAAGCTATTACTTGCAAAAATTTTAGAACATTGGCGCTGTTGTAACTATTGTTGAAACTGTTCTAACAATTTATTTTATAAGAAAAAAACACTCTTTTGTTCCTATTAAATAAGGTAGCAAATAGTTTAATGTTCTCCTGTTAAATAAGTTGTTTTAGTGGGATGACGTACTAAATCCCTTAAACAAAATAAAAAATTAGAATTATGACATTATGAATATAACAAATTAGACTAAGAGTGTCGACTTGTCCTGTAATAGAATTTTATTATACTTGATTTAGATTACTCAATTAATAGATTAAATACTAGTAATTATATATATATATATTATAAACTTAAATAGCATTGCTATTGTGTCACAAGTCGTACTTTAATTTCCCAAATTTCGGCAAGAGAACTTTTTAGGGGCAGCTTTTATATTAGGTATGGAATTGTTGTAAAGATTTAGGGTTTTCCTCTGGCCTTGTTTGTAGTTGTTAATGAATTTTCCATGAGCTTGAATTTTAATGCTCATAATAGTTATTGATTACTTGTAAAAGATGGTCTCCAGATGATCTTAATTGAAATTCATTCGTTGTATGGGTGTCATGTCATTATGTGTTGATGAATTGAACCGAGATATACCTGATCTTGTAAAATCTGACAAGTGGGAATGTCATGACCCAAATGTTGCAAATATTAGACCGACCGGTTTAACAGAAAAAAAAAAGTTCTGAAGATCATATCATTTAACATTGATTCAATATGTTATTAATTGATGACCACCACCATTGGGGTACAACATAAATCGATGACGACAGAAAACAAAATGGGGGATGAATCATGTCCCGGATGGAACAAAATGGACGCTTATGGGCTGAATTGAATACCACATTCCAATCCAATACATTAGTACTGGTATGATAGCACCCTAACCACACTCCAATCACATTGCTCTTATCAAGTCTAAAGAACGATATGTTAGTATACGACTAATAAACGGTAGGATGTTAGAGCCGTTAGATGGGAAAATTTTTGATTTTGACTGTTAGATTTAGATTCTCATAAAAAACACACGGAAAAAGAAAAAGGTTGTTGCAGGTAAGTTTTGAAACTTAGTAAGTAGTATCGAAACTTAATGGGGATAACATTCTTGGTACAACGTAAAATGTTACGATAACGCATAACTTTTCTTGCGAGCTGTAAAGTTCCGAAACTCTTAGATATGCACTGGAACCGGTAGATAAAAGTTTAAATCTAAATTGTTAGTAAAGTTTGTGACAATTAACATCAGTAGAAGATGTCTCGGAATTTGATATCGAGTACCAAAACTTTCAACTGTAAAAGTAACAGTTTAGGGTTAACGTGTAACAGTTTACGTTTCTCCTGATATCGAAACTTTTGTACGTGTACCAGAATCTATAGAAAATGTGTAAACTATAAATGTTTAAAGTCTCTTTAACAATACATGTTTGTATAGTATGTTTCGGAACTTAAACATCAGTACCGAAACCTGTCGTATAGTATGTTGGATAGTTAAAATTAGACATTGAAACCGTAAAAGTAAAGGAAGTAGATAACATATTAGGTTGAACAACCAAGTATCGGGATTCATCAACGAGTTTCGCAACCTAAACTAGATGATTATAACATTTTCAGTTTAACTATTCATATTTCTAGTTTTTTGTAGGTCTCGCAACGACTTAGTCGTTTTGGTACTCGTAGCGATTGAAACCCTCCAGCTCCCTAGAATGAGAATCAAACCTTCATTTGTTTAATAACATTTTAGGGTTAGAACTCATTTCCCCACTGAAAATCCGGAGAATCCTCTCAATTTGTGAAAAATGTTTCACTCAGTGTAAATGATCAAAACCTCACTTTAGGTTTGCAACTGAATCTGTGCAATATTCTCTATTGCGAAGGTAACAAGCAAAATCCTAAATTTGTTTATTTGTGAAATACTTGAAACCTAGGGTTTGTGTTTTGAAATTTTGGTATAGAATTGCATTTGTTGTTGGAGGAAATCTGTTTAAACTGAATATTTTGTCCTGTTTCATTTTTTTAAATGTTACCCATTTTATCTATTTGAACCTAAAAAGGTTGGATTTGTTTGTAATGAGGATAGGTTTATCTATGAGTGAGCTGGTTTGTTTCTGCACTGATTCATGTGAAGATTTAATTCTTAGGATGACAACTTCAAATTTGAATCCTGTTTTTGACGAAGTTGCTAATGATAAAGTTGATAATAAAGTTGATAATGAAGTTGCCGATGAAGTTGCTAAGGAAGCTGGTGCTGAGGTGTTGGCCATATGTGATAGGTCGTACGCACAAAAAACGTGTCCTCCCTTCATTAAGTATTAGTAAGTTGATATTTACGTATTCTTATTTCATCTCAAAATGAATGATTGAATGTATACCTTTGTTATTTTAATGTTTTACAGTAAAGGTAAATGTATAAGGATGAAACAAACTGAGGAAAAAATGACTAATAAGGTAGGTTTCAGTGGTTTATGATGTTTGTTAACGACGTATGTAAAATGTTAAATTCATTTGAATTTGTCATTCGTAGGTTAGGAAAGAGTTAGGCAAGAAATGGGAGAACATGCCGAAGGAAGACAAACAACCTTACATTTATGAAACTGAGAAGGAGAAGGCAGCATACAAAGACTATAAATCAGGACAACTGAAGAAGGTAATAGCAGTATAAAGACATTCTTTGTTTGATACATTATAAGTTTCTATTGAGATTGACGTAGGAAGTTATTATCTTATCCCCTGTAGACATCTTTTGACACAAGGTGTAGCTAGAAATAATTGTACGATTTCATAAAAGAAATAAAGATGATGGAGATTGATCATGTTCTTGATAAAATTTGTTTTGGGTCTTTTTATAAAACCGCGCATTTTACGCCAGAACCTATGTGGAGAATTGATGGAAAGTTTTGATGTTGGAAGGAGCGTTATTGGTTTGAAGGGCACAACATTACTGTATCAGTTGAAGATATAGAAGCTATATTGGGCCTGAAGAATGATGGTGTTGATGTTCATGAAGTGATATCAAGGGAGAATGGTAGAGAACTTGGTGCAAAGTATAACCTCAGCAGAATTTTAACTTATGCACAAATAAAGTGAGATATGGTGTCTGGTACTTTTGAAGGGGATGCTTTGAAAGCAAGGGTGCTGCTGTACATTATTGGAGTGTTTCTGTGTCCTACTGGTGAGATATGCCCATGTGTAGATTTTTTGAAGTCATTGTGCGACGATTGCTTACAGGGTAAAGTAAATTGGGCCAAGTATATTTACGATGCGCTTATTGAGGCAATAAGCTGTTTACAAAAGCCAAGAAGGCACGTTTACCTAAAAGGGTGTATTGCAATCTTAGACGTAAAATTAAATTACCATTAGTTATGAGAAATCAGTGGAACTGGGTTTTGTTATATTAATGTTGTGTTGTGAATGATATGGAATTCAAGTTCGTCTGTATGATTATTGGTCTAGATTTGATAGCATAGCCAGTGCAGCTTCTAATGGTGGTAAGGTTCACATTCTTTACTAGGTGCAATCAGAGGTCGTGTCTGTTTATGCCCTCTTAAAGAGCGAGTGAGCTCTGAATAGACCAAAGGTATCTGGTGGATTATTATTCATCTAGTATGTAAATTGCAATCATGTTTAATTATATTTTTTGCACTCAGAAGATTATTTCCTGAAAGCATCCATTACCTAAAACTATTGAAGCACCTAAAGTCAAGGAATCTGCGGAAGTCATGGAAGCACCTAAAGGCAGAAAAGCTTCAAAGAGAAGTAAGGTAATACGTTATGAGTCATTTTATTAATCATTTATTATGTGGAAGGTGAATCTTTAATATTTATTTAATTTGCAAGGTTTCTTTCGAGGAGTATGATGTTACGGAATACAACGATGGTGATGCAACGAGGTAAATGATGTCGAAGATGCTTTAGAAAATAATGTATGAGGTGAATGGGATAAAAGAGGTTGTCAATACGAGAATTGAGAAGCAAATTAAATGTGAGGAGAAATTGAACAGTATGAGGGGGTTGATGATAAGATGTTGGGAGAGAAATTGAGTATTCTTTCTAAAGACGTCGCATAAGTACGAGCCAACATGACCTGCTTCAAACAGAGCTTGGAAGAGAAGATGAACAATATTGATGTCAAAATGAACGATTTTGAAGTGAAAATAAATGATTTTGAAGTCAAAATCGATGGTGTTCATGAGGATGTCAAAGTAATGCGAGACAAAATGAAAGGTAATTTGCAGAAGATGTCAAGGAATATGAAGCTTGATAGGGCCTATATTGTGAATGAAATTAATAGGGTTGTTTCCCGTAACTTTATGGAGATGTCACCTCTGAGAGATGATGTTCATAGCCTTATTCCTACGGTGACAGAAATTGTTAACTCTTCTTCCAAATTCAAAACACCCCAAGGTAGAGCTAAGAGCAGCATGGATTTAGATACAAACTCTGACTGTCCAACACCAATGCAGAAAAGGGTAAAATCTAACATTATTTAAAGATCACTTTCATCTTTTTCATGTACCTATGGGGTTGACTAGTGTAATGTTCCATTGTAGGATAAGCCTGCTTCCATCCAGGTTAGTCGAAAATCCCTTCGACTCTCAAAGGATAATTATTCATCTGCATAAAGTTTGGAAAGTTAGTTGGGAATAATTTCCCGTGTAATTACCATTCTCAATGGTAACTATTGCCTGTGTGTACTGTGCACTTTAATAAAAGCAAATGGTGATTTCCATATGCATTGAACATTAGGCCTTAAGCTCATCGAATTGAACATTGGAAATAATACAATTTTTGCCATTAAGGCCATTGAATTAAATGTTGTCCCTTAATGGTTATGATTTTATTTTTGTTTACATAATTTATGATTTTCGTTGTTATCATCATATCTTTCTTGTGAAAGGTTGAATAGGAGTCAATCAAAGTTCCGTATGTTGTAATATATGATAGGCTTCATGAAGGAGAACGAGCCTACTGTGATTATTTATGGAATACCCCGTTGGCGTAAAATTAAGCCTTCAACTATATAACTTTACTTTGTCATATTGTGAAATATAAAATTAAAAACATAATACAATGTTTGTAAGCAGCTATGTGGTAATTACACTCGACAACATGGATGCCAGTATTATAGATATTGATACGTTACGACCCATGGAATGGATTGACAATACAGTTAGTCTAATAAATATTGCGTATGGCTTGAAATTATATGAAACATTTGGAATCTATTTTGCTATGTGGTCATTATTGTTTTTTAAATTGGAAAAGTTATTGATATGGTGTCCTTGTTCGAGGCTCGCAAGGAGGCGAAGGGAAAAAAGCAAATGTCGGGCTTTTATGCCTTGTGATCTTTATGTATGTTTTTTTTGTTACCATCTTATACAATGTTTATGCCATATTTCTTTGTTTATAAATTGTTTTCAACTGTAAATAACAACTATTATTAATTGTAGAGTACTTTTAAACAAATGGAATGTAACACCCTTAACGTATACTCGTAAATCGAATATACATTAAAGATGTTACAGAGTCGTTTAAAGAAATCTCGACTTATAAATTTATTTGTACAAGTATTTACAAATTTTAGTTTGTAAATCTAACACTTTCTCAGTTTTCTTGAAAACACAACCTATGTGCAGTTATCTAGTTTCAACCCTGAACTAATTATTTTAAAATATTTTTGGCAATTATTAAAAACAATAGTTAAATTCATGGTGAAAACTAGATTCACTATTTAGGCCCTTTCTTGACTTTAAAATCTTTACGCGATTACCGATTATTCTTATTACCAAAGTAATTATCCTTTCTACCTTAGCTTTATTATGTTACAATGATAATGCCTTATTTTGCTTTATCCATATACGATTCATCATCAAAACTGATTACTTATCTATCATTTAGTCTAATTTAATGCATCATACTCTACTAGCAATTTAATAATTACATGCCCACTAGAGATTATCATAAGCTAGAATATTTTACTAATGTTTTGCAGATTGAAGCTTGATCAGCATGCTCGACTCCTCTTCAAATCCTCCATTTTAATCTACGTGAGAAATAAACACACGCTAAGTACGAACTTAGTGGGGAAAAACTTATAAATCAAAGTAAAGCACTTTAATTTTAATAAAAATTGCATAATAAATAAAATACTGAATATAGCATATAAGAATTTAAAATCGTATAGAATGACTTATCGAAGTCGTTCCTCTGTCATGTAACCTGTAAAAATCAACATCTCATATATTCATATATATATATATATATACAATACAAGTTATATCAATACGATCCATTGTACTTTCAATTTCAATATAGCCCAATGTAATATGGATGAGGATACATGGTATGTGAGTCAATGATGAGTATGCACATGTGCCCGACAACAACTATTTAGTTGTGCCATTAATAAAACAATGTATCAATGTATCAATACCAATGTATCAATGTCAGTGTAACACTGTAAACCCTACCGTAACTTAACGACATCACTAATAATAATAGGTCATTGTTGTAGAACACAACTCACTATATCACTGCCGTAACTTAAAAGCAGTATTAACCAATAGGTCATAGCCGTAGAACACAGCTCACTGTCTCATTACTGTACTTGACAGTAATATCATATTAATATACTCCACCTCTTTGGCATGCCAATATACCAAGACTCTAAATAATTATACAATGGGCTTTCAAATAATTTACTACTATGAACATTTCATTCATTTTTGATGATATCAATGGATCAAGATAATCACTTCAATATGTAAAAATATACATTGGGCAGTTCATACCCAAAAATCATTCATAAAGCATTTCAAAATCATTTAATAATAATTCAAATCCTTTTCTTTTAATTATCGAGAATGACTTATCACCAGTCTTTCTCATTTCATAAACAGAGTAAGTAGAATGCACTCACATGGGCCATGTAATAGTATGCCGCACTAAATTCTACTCGATCTTTTCCTTTATAGTATCTTGAATCCTCTTTGATTCGTGTTCGACTTCATTAACCACATAAGTATAAATACCATTTGTTAGATTCAAATCTAACAATATTCTAAATATGCTATCAAATCTAATTATTTGAATATGTAAAATTTCCAAAACTTTTTATTCCTTCCTTAGACTGTCCAAAAATTCATTTTGGTCCCCAATTGACCACTTTCAAGCTTGCTAACTACCATTAGATACCAAATGTCTCAATTTCCATTTTATGGTAGCTTGCACTACCTTCAAAGATTTATTTCTATAAAATAATCTAAAACTCAGAATTTGATTCCATTTGTTCTGAAAGAAACTAGATTCAACAAGCTTTTCACCCATAAAAATTAATAGCCCAAATTCAACTTGTACGATTTATGGCGAATTTTCAAAGTCAATTTCCAGTGCTGATTTTGGAACAGACTGCCATACTGTTTTCTGACCTTTCACCACTTAAAAATTCATATATTTTTACTCGAAACTCGAAATCAGTTTCCGTTTGTTGGAGGTGAAACTAGACGAACAAATCTTTACATCGGTATAAAATTCACCATCTAACCATTTTTTTAGAATTTATGATGAATTTTCAAACTTACTTTCAAATCCAGTTTTCCTACACAACTTCCATAAATAACTTCAAACTTTATACTAATTTCTCCTTACTTTGCTATTTGTCAATTTAGTCCCATTATTTACTTTAAATCATCAACTTATCACCTTCTTCATCAAATAATTATTCACAATAGTTTCCCTTAATTTTCCTTCTTAACCGAAATAGCCACTAAAATGCAAAGATAAGGATTCTAGCTTCTTAACTTTGCGATTTAGTCCTCAAATCAACATTACTATCTTAATTCCATCATTATAACTAAAAATCAGATTTAATCCTTCTCTAAAACCTTATTTCTGAATTGGTCACTTAACTTTGACAATTTGTCAAAATGGTCACTAACTCGATTTAACATCGATTTTGCATTCTAACTTCAATTTCTTATCTTCAACATCCCTAATAACATAAATACACACCAATTCCATAAAAATCAGATTTAGTCCTTCAACTTTTAAACTTGCTTAATTGGTCCCTAAACATTTAAATTCGGGTTTTGCTTCCAAACAACAAATCAAACTTACTAGATCATTTATCCAACATCACAAACCCTAAATCAAACTTGAATCCATAAACCCTAATCATATTTATAATAATCAAAACATGTAGAGTTTAAATCCCAACTCAATAACATGATTTTAACATCACAAAAGCTTGATTTCAACTTGAATTTCAAAATGGAATCATAAAATCTCAAAACCCCCAATTTGAGTCCATAAACCCTAATTTCTTCTCATACAAAATTCTCATCAATCAAGCATTTTTTCTACAAATGATTTACACCAAAAGATAGAGCTAGATGAGTAGAACAACTTTGTAGTTCGAAAGATTACCTGAAAATCGAGTTTCGGGGCTTGAATCGAACTTGGAAATTTTTTCTCCATTTTTCTTTCTTTCTCCCCCTCATATTTCGAAATTTGAAGATGAAGAATGGTCTTCATCTTTTTATTTTCATCCAATTTGGCCACTTGTCTTGTATAAATGAATTTTAAATTCATTTAAATAGTGAAATTACTAAAATGCCCTTTTCATCGAATGACCAAGATTCAATCTCATCAAAATTCAATGTCCAAGATCAAATCCATGTGTAATTGGCCTTTAAAAATTTCCCTTAAAGTTTCAAAATATTTCAAAAATGCCATCCATGGCAAATGTCCAATTTGCCCTCCAACTAGTTTTTATATACAACAAGTCTTGAAAGTTGCCATTTCATTAAAATTGAACCAAATTGGTTCCAATCCAACCAGCCATGTCCCAAAATATCTTATATTTTTATTTATGGCATTTATTCGATCTAAATATTTGAATTTCACTCAATACGATTTTCAAATTTTATTCCTACGAACTTTAAAGCTTTATAACTATTAATATAAGCTTCGTACAAAAAATTCAATTAACACGAAAATGTCACTCTTGGGGGTAAACTATTCATTTACGGGGATAACTTACATAACTTTCCCAAAGTTTATACTTTGGCCACAAAACTTTTAAAATTTTCATTTTGGTCACTGAACTTCAATTCCCATTTCATTTTTCCTCAGATTTTTACCAACTTTGAAAGTACCCAATACAACTCACTATCTATCACATGATACTTTTAAACCTTGAAAATTTCCTTTCATAAAGACTTAGACTGAATTTTCTTAACTCAGTCTATTATTCCGATAATTATTGAAAATCTTCATAGCATAAGGTTTCTCGTAGAAATCCTTTATTTGAAATCCATACAAATATTTTCTACTTTTACTGAGTCCAAAATATCAATCAGAAACACTTTTATGGGACCTTCCCAAAGGTCACCCATCTTTGTATTTCCCTGGCCTGAGCGCGCTTAACAATTTCCTTCGATCCAAATTCGGTACCTTTTTCTGCATTTTAATTCTTAAAACCGATATCAAGGTACTTATTTCGATCCGATTCACTCTTCTATTGAATAAAATTACTTGTTGGGAAAATTTACACTTTAGTCCCCAAACTTTTCCAAGGTTTATTCTTTAACCCCCTAAACTTCCAAAATTTATAATTTAGTCACTAGCCAAAATTTGGGATATTGCATGGAAAATGCCACATCGTCATTGTTTGCAGGGTTCATTGCGGGATCAATGTAGTTTTATAAGAACATGACTGGCTCTGATATTGTAAGACGAAATCTGTTAAAGGAAAAATTTTAAGTTGCTTCAGGATATGCTAAATTTAATTAGTTGACGACAAAATATTTGCAGGTATTCATACTCACAAATGATAGCAATTTGCACTGGTACTTGTGTGCAATTCATATGGCACGTGGAAAGTTTGGATACTAGATAGCTTACTGAGTATTGTGACGAGTCAGTATAGGGAGGAAGCAATTACGAATATGGTGATAACACATCCATTTGCTATTTCACCATGTTAGCATTGTATGTTATTAACGTGTAGGAATAAACTTTGTACTATGTTTTCATTAATGTTTTGATAAGCACTTTTACGAAATTTGCTAAGCATGAAGACTTCGTTAAGGTGTTTTGCAAACCGAAGGTGGCATTTGACTAGCTGAAAATTCAACGTCCTAAAGTCTCGACTTAAGGAAATGGGTATTCATCTTTCCATATTTCTTTATTATTATCATGAAATTAGTAATTAAATGACTAGAACCACATCGAACTTGATAAATGACTGTGGTATGTTCGCCATTGTATGGATGAAAGACATACGATCAACTATCAAAATCAATGAGCTGTCGCATATTGTAAGTGAATGATTACCATTACCATTTCATTTATAATCAAACGTTGAGTGCTTATTGTCCAATATTTTGTACTAACATATTTTTTGATTTCCAAGTATAGAAACTTAAAGAATGTGACAGGATGTAGCTGCTATACGAGCTCTATGTAGAACAAGCAAACACCAACAAGATGTAGCTACACGATGATGTGGAAGAACATAAGAAATTGATGAAAGAAAAGAAATAAAAAGATCCAGGAACTATTACTCGACCAAAGTATGCGCCCGGAACCATACGAGAAATGAGTCAGGTTCATTTCTAAACCATTATCTTTTCATAATTACATCATATTAATTCAATTTTCAATCATAGTTATTGATTTCTATTATGGTCTAACAAAATTAGGTTTTGTTAAATTTCTAATTTGAGTTATGCTACCGAGACTTGGTCCCCATTTGCGCTTGGATTGACAACATATTCTACTTCGATTCGTAACCCCGAAGAACTTTCTGTGAGAAACGATCATTGGTCCCATCTTGACAGACGATAAGTTTAAATTTTAAGAAATGTTAGTGATAACTAACTAAGTTCATTCCTAATTAATTGAGGTCATATAATGCATGCAAGCATGTTTGGGTTGATGTCCAAAAAGTGAATGGTCAATCTTGGTTCGTGGTGGGTAGAAGGGATCTAGCAGCATCCCTATTTTTTGAAAAAAAATTATTGTACAGTCTCCACCCATCAATTGTACAGAACTCAAATTTTTTGTATAGTAGTTTCAAACTCTCTATGTAAACGTTCGATACTAGCCATGTTATGAAAACTCGCACATTTAACATTTATGGCACTTTTAATATTATTACTGAAACTCGTACATTTTTAACATTTATGGTGGGGAATTGAAAAATAGGTTCGAAACTATAGATGCGAGTTTGCATACTTGTTAAGCAAAACTTAAATTGACATCGTTAGAAAATAAGTTACATTTGAGGTTTCACATGATAAGTTCAAGACTGTATTTGCAAATGTTCGATACTCGTCGTACTACTTAAAAGCCATTTTATACGAGTTAAATGGAATTTATGGGACATTTATGATGTGTCTAAAATAAATAATAAAACCCCTAATATAACTGGACATGTTAGTAAAGTAAAAAGCGTTAATCAAAAGGAACCTACCCTTTGTCTTATTCAACCAACCTTCTAAAATAATTCCCAAGCAGTAATTATCAGTACACCACAAAATTCCTTTGTCTTCTTCAACCTTATAAAACAATTTTCACAAAAAAATGCCCATGAACATAATATCAATTTACCACACTTTTTCTTCTTCAACCTACCCTGATCTTCAACCTTATCTCATATCCATTACAAAACCAAGTCATTAAAACAAAACCTATCAAAGTAAGAACCCAAGAAATCCTTTCGTTTCTTCTTCCCCTATCATTTCCCCTACTTTCCTTAAGAGTCCAAGAATAAGTACCTTTGCACACAGACTCATAGGTGGTTCATACCATTAGAAAAAATTACATGATTTTCAAAATCCAATTCCATGGTTAGAACACCCAAAAATTCTTCTTCCTGGATTGTTATCTGACCAAGATGTCTTCAACACGGCTGGCTTTCCATATTTGCAGGTCGGTATTTCATTCGCCTCAGAGACATATTTCATTTCTCCATTTTTGATTCTTCCTTCTTCTTCACTGAATTTAGAAGACAGAGGAACCTTAACATTTTCTTTTTATTTTGAAAGTTAGAAATTAGGGTTAGGTATTTTGAAAGTTGAGTGATGATTTTTGTAATTTACCCGATAACTGAAAAGATAGTTTTGGGTGAGAACCACAAATTTAGGTTAGTTTCAAATACGTGGATGCTGATTTGGATACTTGTAAAGAAAAACGTAAACTGAAAAAGTTAGGCAAACATGTTACATTTTAGGTTTCACGTTAAAAGTTTAAGACTGTATTTGCAAACGGTCGGTACTCGTCGTATACTGAAAAACCAATTTCTTGGAGTTAAATGGGACGCTTAATATTATAAATGAGAAGACAATTTCGGGTACCACAAATTTAGGTTAGTATCGAAACTGTGGTTGCCAGTTTGAATACTTGTAAAGCAAAACGTAATCTGAAATCTTTAGGCAAACATGTTACATTTTAGGTTTTACATAATAAGTTCGAAACTTTATATGCAAACGGATACTCATCGTATTATTGAAAAGAATGGAACACTGTATAAAAGTACCGGAACACTATTCTGCCTTATGCTACAACTTAAAAGACTTATCTGCTACTGACGTATCAGAACGGGTAACAGAGATTTGAAACTGACAGTGAAAAGACGCTTTCTTATTGGGGCCATATGTCTTTAGAAATTCAAAACCGTAATGACAAAGTTATAAATGTAAGTAAAAAAGTTTTGAACGTCAGTTTTGGAACTTGTAAATAAAAGTTTGGTACTAGTAGAATTACAATCAAACTGAAAATGTAAGAACAAGTAGTAACATATTAGGTTTGTATGTCGACCGACTACTGCTTGGCAAAAGATTGAGGCTTCGATGTAACTATGCAAGTAAATAATGCCAATAATATGTCTTTTTGCTTGCAAGTATACACAGTCAACAAGTAGTATAGTAGTAAGTTGAATCGTATCCACAAGGATTGTCCAAGAATTAAAAGTCACGATAAATACTTGTGAATTGAAACAAATAAGATGGCAACTGATTTCGGTTTTAACTAAGAAATTGATTAAAGGAAAAAGAAGTAAAAATTTAGGAAGATTGGAAAAAGAATATGTCAAGTTGATTGATTGGCATTGGCAAGGGACGCTTGGATTTCACGCTAGCAATGACAGCAATTAATATTGTTCAACCTTGGTTTTATTGCCAAGCAGATTTTAAGTTAGCACTGCCTCTTTCAATGACAATACTCTAAGTTAATTACTTTTAACACCTATATGTCTATAATGATGTTTTCAAATAATCAACTTGGCAAAGTTTTAATCTTTGCTTCTAAGGGGTAGGTTTAATCTACTTGAACATCTTCTGTCGAAGCTTCTCTCCTTAGTATTTGGCAATTAATCATTATCTCCTAAGTTTGTTAAGATATTAGGGGATAATGATCATTCAATTCCAATTGTCGTATGGCATAAAATATGGTAACATTAAGTATATGTGAAATAGACAATAAAGTCAAAGCATTCAATCATTAAAAACTAAGCCTTCATTGCAAACGCCCCTAGCCAACTTAAAAGATTAGTTCATGGCTGGGGAAACCGACAAAATAATATCATTTTTAAGCACCATAATTAAAACCAGAAAAAAATTTAAGAGAAATGGACTAAAGAAGGAGATCCGTCAGTGCAACCCTTTAATGGATCCAGAGCTCTCGGTCACACTGCCTAGTTGAACCTTGGTTCGCCCTCTACCCTCTTCCTCACGGTGCAACCCCTTTTGCTCAATCAATAGACTTCTTTATATAGGTGCTCATGGAAACCCTAATTAGGGTTATGTTTTTGAAAGTTTGTTACGCACCATGATAGTCGCGTTATCTTCTTTTTTGAATTAGGGGTGACCTTGCTCTGACTCATGACTATCTTATCGGGTATCAGACTTCCTTCTTTTTCCAACCGAGCTTGGCATTCCTCTTTCATACTTTTGCCAATTGTGCTCACATTTCTCTTCTACTCCGTTCTGCCAACTACGCTCTAGACCTACCAACACCTTCACACTACGGTAACAAAATAACCCTTCACTCTGGAAATAGAAATTGTACATTCCCTCAAACCAAGAAAAAGCATGAAACTACTAACAAAATAAAGTCAAGAAAAAGCATGTCAATATATTCATGAAAAGTACATCTTTTGAGGAGTTAACACTCCCACAAACCAAGCTCATTGTTTGTCCTGAAGTAATGCAAAACTACAAACTACAAAAGTAAAGAAAAGTAAAGTGCCTCAGCAATTTTTTTTATTAGCAACCCAAGCTAGCAAACAAAATCTAGCCCTAGTTCTGTTCTCAGATATCTCAGAGTAGTACTGCCAACAGATCAGCAAATTCAAGTGCAAAAATATAACTCTAACCTAAGGTCATGAAGTGTGCATGAAGAGCGGGTGGTTTACATCAAGTATCCCTCAACTCCCTTAGTCAATTTTGCTACCCAAACTCAAAATATATTTCTAGACAATTTTTTATTCACCAAGGGTTTTTTTAGTTGGCAATATTTTTAGGTTCGCGTCATAATGATGTTTGGCGTGACAAGTAAGAGGGAGCATACCACGAACCCTCACGTTAATCCAGACTATATCACTATGTTAACCCATTACACTCATACCCTAAAGTCTTTGTTGGCCTAAGAACAAAGAGGGAGCAAACCACGATGCCCTATGTTACTTATTGTCTCTAAGGTAGATGAGTGTTCTATTTTTTTTCTTGCCCTTGGCAAATCATTGTTGCCTTATTCTTTATTTTTACCCTGACATTTTCCTTTTTTTATTATGTGTTCAGTTTCAAAAATCCTAAGTTTGTCTTGGGAATTAGATGCCTACTATATGTTTGAGTGAAACTAAATTTCCCTAAGTTAGAGATCAATTGCCAAGCAACTTGTCATTAATAAGTCTACTGGCTCATGCTAGACTAGAGATTCTAAATTCATCATCGAACATGGGCATACTAGGACGAAATCTAACTATGCTAAGCAATGTGTATGGAAAAATTATCAGTTCAAAATCAAGCATTGGCAATTTTTTTATTATTGGTCTGGTATGCATGGTTCTATCTAATCTAGATGGCAATAACAGAATGCAAACATAAAAATGAATGCATGACAATAAATATGAGGTAACACATACCCGTAAACCAAAGGAATGCATTGTCCTCAATGCATGAAGAAACATATATACAAATGCAATGTATGCAAAAAATGAAAAATATGAAACTAAGGAGTTAAGGGGACGATGACGCCCCTTCAGAATGTTCTGGGCGAGTGACGTGGGTCTTTCTTTTAATGAAGTTGCCTCAATTTAGTGCCACTGACTTCTTCCTTTTCAGTTGTGGCTTCGGGGCAGCAGTAGATAGGGCTGGGCAAAACTCGACTCGACTAAAAAAACCAAATTATTTTACTCGACTCGAGGCATAAAAACTGACTCGTTTTGACTCGACTCGAAAAAATTTCAAATAAAGGTTGAGTTATGAAATGGAAATTCGAATAACTCGAAAATTTTAGTAATTAGTTGATCAGTTTTCATATTCGAGTCAACTTTTTTAATTCTGCATGATATATTATGTATATCACATGTGAAATATGAAGAAATATATATGTATATTATATATGAATATAGAAATCCATTAAAATTTGAATCAATACGTGCACCGCCAAGCCTAATATATGCATATAGAAATATATATGTGCACCCCTACGTATATGCATATAGAAATATATGTGTACAATTAAATTTGTAAAGAAACTCAAAAACTTGACTCGATTAGAAAAAAGTTCAAATAAAGTTTGAATCTTAAAATAAGGCTTGCAAACTTGAATAACTCAAAAAATTTTGACTCGACTCGACTCGATCGAACGACCAACCCTAGCAGTAGAGGCCTTCACTTCTTGTAGGACATCTTCAATTAGCCTTGTTGGCTTAGATATGGCAGGAGCAACAGGGGCGGCTGAAGAGGCTGAATCCATTGGTGGCAAAATTAGTCTTGGCAGGCACACTATCATTAGACTCATGCTGAGTATCGGTTTTGGCATAATCTACACGTGGGCAGGTGATACTGGTGCTGTGGCATCAAACTGGACTGAAGTATGGGCAGAATGAGGGCTATTTGGCATTCCTTCCGATGTATGTAGCTTAGTAGGGAACTCTGAATATTGTGGCAAAAGAACGGTAGACATGCCCGTAAGAGTTATCCTCAAGGCACGATTTCTGGCCCCAATATATTGCAAAGCTCCATGTTTTGTTCCTCGGCCTTTTGGAACTTCTGAGAAAAGATCTCATAGCGTTGATAGATTTAGGAGATTAATGCCACAACATCAGCTGGAATTTTTGTGGAAGGTTCAACCTTGGGCATCTTGGCAGCATATACAAGCTGGGCAGCTTTTCCCTTACCCTTTTCCTTAGCCTCCTTGGCAATTAATTGCCCCTAAAGAGTAGGGTGATGCTTTCTTTAAATTGCTGGACATTGTCAGAGTTGAGCGTAGACACCTTATGTTATACATAAATGGTGGAAATAAGAGAAGGAAAAATTAGACTGCCATAACTTCTGCTGGCGCACTTGTAAGTCTCGTCAATGATTAATCGACCCACATTGGTTTTTCTTCCTATCATGATCAAATGCAACAATTCCATTGTATCCTCCGACGGTGTGTCATTGTGTGTGGTTGGCATTAGACTAGCTTTCAAGAAATAGTTCCATCCCTGAGGCTGTGGTCTTAATGCCAGCCTCTTCACCGTTTGGTTGACCTTGGAGGAGACATTCCACTTTGTGCTTAGCTCGCACAAGTCATTTAAGAGGAGCTATCATTTGGCATCATCCATGGACTTGGTGAATGATGAATGCTCTTCTCCTACACCAGTCAATTTGAATAGTTGATTAACATACCCTTCATCAAATTGAACACACTTACCCTAGACAAACACGAAACATGAAGCCTTTGTGATGAGGTGGGCATAGAATTCTCAGATAATTGTTGGGTGGACTTCATCAAGATGAAGGCAAAAGGTCTCCCAACCATGTTTCTTGACGATGGCAGCCACCTCCGTCGAGTACCCCATGTTGGGCTCGTCCTTGAAATCGAACCCCTTCTCATAACAAAAGGTTCTTTCTACTTAGTTCTTCATACTTCTTCTTTGTCTCATCATTGAAGAAGATTTGGAGTGGGGCTAATGAACATGTCATTGAAGAGATTTGGGGAAAAGGGTTAATTGATACGGAAGATGAAAAAGAACTTTGGTTCTTGATTTTTCTTACTGGCTTGAAAGAAAGGGAAGGGTTCTTGATTAAGGGGAAATGAGAATTAAATAGGGTTTAATGAGGCCATTGGGATGGCTTAAAGTAGAGTTAGTGGGAATAATAATGAGTTTTGATAGTTGGGACGTGTATAAGGAAGTGGGATAATGATGAGTTTGGGCGAGTGGGAGAGTGATGGCACGAGAAACGGGGCACAACTAAAAATATAAGTTAAAATTTCAAACTTTAAAATTTTAAGATAAGCGGCTAGGGTTTCCTGCTTAGCAAAGTGTGAATCTCCCTTGGGCCTAGTCTGAAAAAGATCCACGTGTTACCTCAACTCATGATGATGGGTGTCCAAGTGCCAGTTGGGCTTGCATGATATCTTGGCAAAATTACCTGTGCTAAAATTACAAAACCCTTTCAAAACTGAAAAAGAAAAACTAAATTAATGAAACTAAAATACTAAAAAGAAAGTAACTGTCCTAACTATTTACAATGATCAAACTGAGATGACAAAATTTACTAAATCTCTGCAAGAAGAATAGTCTCCTTGGCATCATGCTGACTTCCTTCCTAATAATGCTTCAGTCTCTGGCCATTCACTTTGAAACTTGTACCCATTTTTAAGTCATTGATGTCTACTGCTCCATGAGAATAAGGCTCGACAACTTCAAAGGGTCCTGACCACCTAGATTTGAGTTTACCTGGAAACAACTTAAGCCTTGAATTGAACAACAAAACTTTTTGCCCAACTTCAAAATGTCTTGGCAATATCCTGTTGTCATGCCACCTCTTTTTTTTCTTTATAAAGCTTGGTATTTTCATAGGCTTGTGCTCTAAATTTCTCCAGCTCATTCAAGTCTAACAAACCCTTCTCACCTGTAGCCTTCCATTCCATATTCAACTTCTTGGTTTCCTAATAAGCTCGATGCTCCAACTCCACCGAAAGATGGCATGACTTCCCAAACACAAGCTTGTATGGGGAAGTCCCTAATGGTGTTTTGAAAGCTATTTTGTATGACCACAAGGAATCATCTAGACTTAATGACCAGTCCTTCTGAGTTGGGTTCACGATTTTTTCCAAGATTTTATTTTCCCCTTGTTTAAAATTTCTACTTGGCCATTTGTTTGAGGATGATAGGCAGTAGCAATTCTTTGCTGGATTCCATGCCTATGCAGAGCTTTAGTGATTAAATGGCATTTAAAATATGTATCTTCATCATGTATAATGGCTCTGGGGGCACCGAATCTGGTAAAGATGTGCTTGTGTAGGAACTTGGCAACTGCCTTGGCATTATTTGTTGGGAGAGCAATGGCTTCAACCTACTTCGAGACATAATCTACTGCCACAAGTATGTATAAATTGCCAAACAATGAGGGAAAGAACCCATAAAGTCCATCCCCCGCACATCAAACAACTCAACATGCATGATATTTTGAAGTGGCAATTGATATCTGCTGGAAATGTTTCTAGTTCATTGGTACCTGTAACATGACTTGGCAAAATAATGGGCGTCACTGAATAAAGTTGGCCAAAAAATTTGGACTACAAGACTTTGGCTACTATTTTTATTCCAGTAAATGACCTCCATATGGTGCTGCATGGCAGAGCTAAAGAATATTTTATTGTTCATCCTCTAGCACACAACAATGAATAACTTGATTAGTATACTATTTAAACAAGAATGGTGCATCCCAAAAGTATCGCTGAATATCTCTCCTAAATTTCTTTATGACATTACTTGACAAGTTTGGTGGCATAGTATTATTGACAAAGTAGTTGACTATGTCAGTATACCATGGAATAGTAGTGATCACAACCAACTTTTCATCAGGGAAATCATCCCTGATCACGGTGGTGTTGTCATACTCATGGTGGTGCTATAAATGAGACAAATGATCAGCCACCAGGTTCTCACTCCCCTTCTTATCTTGTATCTTGAGATCAAACTCCTATAACAAGAGTGCCCATCAAATCAGTCTAGGCTTGGCATCCTTCTTGGCCAAGAGGTATTTGATTACCGAGTGGTCTATGTATACCAAAACTTTACTACCCACAAGGTAAGATCTAAATATTTTGAATACAAAGGCAACTGCAAGAAACTTCTTATCAGATGTTGTGTAGTTAAGCTGGGCTTCATTCAATGTATGGCTGGCATAATATATGGTATGGAAAATTTTGCCACGCCTTTGTCTTAACACAACTCCAACAATATAGTTGCTGGCATCAAACATGAGATCGAATGGCTCACTCCAATCTGGTGCCACGACTATGAGGACATTGACTAACCTATCTTTCAATTCCTAAAATGTTTTCAAACAAGAATCATCAAACGCAAATGCGATATTCTGATCCAAAAGTAAGCTTAAAGGTTTAGAATTTTTTGAGAAATCCTTAATAAAATGACGATAAAAACCTGCATGTCCCGTGAAACTTTAAAGGCATTCCTCTACCTTTGCCTTGTCTACTTTTAGTCCCTTCTTGGTCACTTTATTCTTGAGAACTATGCCCTCCTTCACTATAAAGTGGCATTTTTCCCAGTTTATGACTAGGATGGTTTCAATGCATCTTTGAAGTACAAGTTCCAAACTTTAAAGGCATTCCTCAAAACTTTTGCCAGAAATGGAGAAGTCATCCATGAAGACTTCTAAGTTATTCTCGATCATATTCGAGAAGATTGACATCATGCAATGCTGGAACGTCGCTGGAGCATTACACAATCCAAAAGGTATCCTTTTGAAGACAAATATCCCATATGGACAGGTGAACATAGTTTTCTCCTAATCTTCTAGAGCAATGGCTATTTGATTATAGAACGAGTAGCTGTCTAAGATGCAATAAAATGCCTTTCATGCCAGTCTGTCCAACATCTGATCGATAAAGGGCAACATAAAGTGATCCTTTCTGGTGGCATTATTTAGTTTTCTATAGTCCATGCACACCCTCTAGCCTATCATAGTCCTCGAGGGGATCAATTTGTTCTTGTTATTTTGAACCACGGTCATTCCATCCTTTTTCAGCACACACTGCACTGGGTTAACCCATGAACTATAAAAAAAGGGATAAATTATCCTGGTATCTAGCCATTTTATGACTTCTTTCTTGATTACCTCCTTCATGCTAGGATTTAGTCTCCTCTGGGCCTCGATTATTTTGCACTAGTAATCCTCTAGAATAATTTTGTACATGCAAATCGTTGATATTATCTCTTAGATATCAG
Source organism: Hibiscus mutabilis (assembly GCA_019671005.1). NCBI lineage: Eukaryota > Viridiplantae > Streptophyta > Magnoliopsida > Malvales > Malvaceae > Hibiscus > Hibiscus mutabilis. The sequence continues at coordinate 41,055,795 of CM033713.1, read as the reverse complement.
CTAAGGTCCACCCCAAGTCTTGCTTATAATTTCCAGTGTCTCCAACAATCTTTCCTCCTGATCTTCAGTCAAATCAGCACCAATGATCATTGGCAAAGTGGACTCATCTCCCAAGTATGCATATTTGAGGTGACTTGGCAATGGTTTTAGTTCCAAATTTGACGGTTCCTCAATAGATGGCTTTAGTGCTCTGATCTCCCTATCAGCCAACTCAAGCAGCTCAGGTCTCTCGTACTAACCCATGACTTCATTTAGCATGGTTGGTTTTTCTGATTCTTTACTCATCATATTCTCATCATCTTATTCCATAGCATCAACATCTGTGCCCTAGCAAAATGTGCTATGTCCACATTGAGAATGAACCCCATTAGCTCAACAACTTGGTATTCCTCATGTTCATCTGCAAACTTAAGAGCTTGAAATACGTTAAACGTAACCTACTATTCATTTATACGTATAGTAATCTCACCTTTTTGAACATCAATTAAGGTCCTACCTGTGGTATGAAATGGTCTTCCCAATATTATCGAGACATCAACATAAGCTTATATTTCTAAAATAATGAAATCAGCTTTGAATATAAATTTATCTACCTTTACCAACACATCCTTAATCTTACCCTTGGGATGAGCATAAAATTGATCTGCCAACGGAAGTGTTACTATGGTAGGCTTTGCTTCTCCAATACCAATTTTTTTGAAGACTGGCATTGGCATTAGATTGATACTGGAACCCATATCACATAGTGCTTTGCCCATGAATTTATTTCCAATCGTGTAGGGAATAGTGAAAATCCCAAGATCTTTCAATTTTGGTGACAATCTGTTGGTTACCATTGCGCTGCATCTTTGAGTAAGTGCGATAGTCTCGAAATCACCTAGCTTCCTCTTTTTGGACAAGATGTCCCTCATAAATTTGACGTAGTTAGGCTTTTGTTCGAGAGGTTCCACTAATGGTATGTTGATCTGCAATTGTTTAAGGACTTCCAAGAAGCGCTTAAACTGCTGATCTTGCTTGTGTTCCTGGAGCCTCTATGGAAAAGGTGGAGGGTAGGGAAATGTTGGCTCCACTGGTTTTTCCGAAGTGGTGTTGGCATTAGATTGAGTTCTGGCATTGTTAGTGTTCACCTTTTTTTCTCAGCTTCTTTGGGTTCATCTGCTGGCACTGACTTCTCGTCTTGTCAAATAATTGGTTTTTTTACTGGTGTTTCATTCTCAACTTGTTTGCCACTCCGAAGAGTGATTCTTTGCATTTTTATTCCCTTTCTGCCGAGCATCCTCTTTATCACTTGGCAATTTCCTTGAGGTCTGTTATTGAGTGCATTGGCAATATGTCATAGCTGGACCTCCAAGTTTCGCGTAGATGCTACTAAACTCTAGACAGATGCATCATTTCACTTCATATACTTTGTTAAAGTGTACCCATGGGTAGATCTCTGCCCTGGATGGAAATTATTCTGTGCTCTCTATGGCATCACATCTGGTTGAAACCTGGCGGTGCATTGTTGTTCTACCATTGGACATTGAATTGATTACCTCTCTGATTTGCCCATGAAAAGTTCAGATGCTGCTTCCATCCTGCATTATAAGTATTAGAATGTGGGTTATTATTCTTACTGTAATTGTTAACAAAATTTACTAATTTTAGGTTTGCTAGGCATTCTTCCACATTATGATCTTCTCCGCAAATAGTGCAGAATGGTTCCAATGCCTTTACTTCTTGGACTTTAGTAGGCTTTTGCATTGTCTTCACTATGTTAGTGATGCTGGAAATCTGAGCATTGATGGATAATAATGCATCAAGATCCAATTTCCCAGCGACTTTGATCCTGGTTCCTAATCTGGCAATGGGGTATTAAAGATCATTGATGGCAATCCTTTCAAAGATGTCATATGCCTCTGTGTAATTCTTGTCTAGCAACGAACCATTTGCCAAAGTATCAACAATAGTCCTGGAATGAGCATTGTGTCCTTTATAAAAGGTCTCCATCTAGGTCCAGGTAGAAAATCCATGCATGAGGCATCTCCTCAACAGGTTCTTGAGTCGCTCCCAGGCATCATATAAAGTCTCTTCATCAGCTTTCCTAAACTTAATAATTTCACTCCACAGCTTGGCATTAAGTTTAGGTGGCTGAAATCTCAAAAGAAACTTCTGGCATAATTCTACCCTCAGAGAAAATGAAAATACCCCCAACTTTACTGTTTCTTCAGGCACACCAGGTTGTTGAAATAATTGGCAAACCTCCATGAATTGCTTCAAGTGCTGCCTTAGGTCTCCAGTAGGTGATCTATCAAATTGACCTACATTCAATAGCGTCTGAATCATTACCGGTTTAAGTTCAAAATTAGTTGTATTTACCTCTAGCCAATCAATCCTGGCATCAAATTATCCATGTTTGGTGCCTAGTGTTCTTTGATAGGTCATTCTTCAGGTATCTCTGCAGCAACAACTGGAGCGGGTGGTATCCCATCATGTATTGCCAGGTTTTCTTGATTGTTTAGGACACCATATACTCTACTATTTTTGTTACGAGCCATTCTTATCCTGCGTAGGGTTCTTTCGATCTTTGAGTCGTATTGTAAATCTTCCTCCGCAATGTGTCTCTTGGTCATACACCAAACAAAACAAAATAAATAAAATAAACAAAAACAAGTAAAAATCAAAACAATTAATCTAGTTTCAATCCCTGGTAACGACACCAAAAACTTATCAACCGACTACTTCTTGGCAAAAAATTAAGGATTCAATGTAACTATGCAAGTGAATAATGCCAAGAATACATCTTTTTACGTGCAAGTATACATAGTCAGCAAGTAGTATAGTAGTAATTTGAGTATCGTATCCACAGGGATTGTCCAAGAATTAAAAGCCACGATAAATACTTGTGAATTAAAACAAATAAGATGGCAATTGATTTCGGTTTTAACTATGAAATTGATTAAAGGAAAAAGAAGTAAGAATTCAGCCAGATTGGCAAACAAATGTGTCAAGATGATTGTTTGGCATTGGCAAGGGATGCTTGGATTTCACGCTAGCAATGAAAACAATTAATAATGTTCAACCTTGGTTTTATTGTCGAGCAGATTTTAAGTTAGCATTGCCTCTATCGATGTCACTACTCTAAGTTAATTACTTTTGACACTTATATGTATATAGTAATGTTTTCAAATAATCAACTTGGAAAACTTTTAATCTTTATTCCTAAGGGGTAGATTCACTTCAAAAGTAAGTTCATCTATTTGAACATCTTCTGTCGAAGCTTTTCTCCTTAGTATTTGGCAATTAATCCTTATCTCCTAAGTCTGTTAAGATATTATGGGATAATGAGAATTCAATGCCAACTGTAGTATGACATAAAATATGGTAACATTAAGCATATGAGAAATAGACAATAAAGTCAAAGCATTCAATTATTAAAAACTGAAAACTAAGCGTTCACCGCAAACACCCTTAGCTAACTTAAAAGATTAGTTCATGGCTGCAGAAACCAAGAAAACAATATCGTTTTTAATCACCATCATTAAAACCAAAAAAATATTTAAGAGAAATGGACTAAAGAAAGAGACCCGTCGATGCAGCCCTTCAATGGATCCAGAGCTCTCGATCACACTGCCCGGTTGAACCTTGGTTCACCATCTACCCTCTTCCTAACGGCGAAACCTCTTTTGTTCAATCGATGGACTTCTTTATATAGGCGCTTATGGAAACCCTAATTAGGGTTATGTTTTTGAATGTCTGTTACGCACCATTGTAGGCGTGTTATCTTCTTTTTTGAATTAGGTCTGACCTGGCTCTGACTCACGGCTATCTGACGCATCGAACTTTTTTTTGCCAACCAAGCTTGGCATTCCTCCTTTATGCTTTTTCCAACTGTTCTTGGCATTTCTTTTTTGCTCTATTCTACTGACTGCACTCTAGACCTGCCAACACTTGCACACCACGGGAAGAAAATATCCCTTCACTCTGGCAATAGAAAATGTACATTCCTTAACTCCTAGATGCAAATGCATGAAACTGCTTGCAAAATGCACCAATATGTACCTAAAGTCAAGCAAAAGTATGGCAATATATGTATGAAAAGTGCATCTTTTGATGAGTTAACAGTATTTAAATAGTTTTGAACCAAGTACACGCTGTTTTAAAACTTCCAAATGAAATGACAGCTTATTGGTTGGTAACCATCTCAACTATAAATTATTATGTAGATCTGGCTCACCACGTCATCCATGGATGGTCCCCATCCACTAAAAATTAGCCAACTATTTTTTGTTTTCCCTGTCATTTTTTTCATTATTGGAAAAATGACATTGAAAAAATAAAATTTAGTTGGCTGATTTTTAGTAGATATGACTAGGGATGACGTGGTGAGCTGAGACCATATAATTATTTTTCCTGTTCAACAACGGGTTGACATATGAATAGCCACGACATTATAAACCCATAATGAGTAGATAGATCGGCACGTTCTTCCCTATAAATACCTCCACTTTGTGTTGTAAATCTTCATTCTCATCTTTGTCTTATTTCTTCCATATAAAAATTATTTCTTCATGTACTTTGTGAGATCAACATGGAAATCCCTTATCTGCTTTATGGTAAACATCCCTCTTTTACATTGTCATTTAGTCCAAAATTTTCATTTTTCAGACAGTTTATAGTTATAATTATTTTTCTTTAGTAATGGCAGGTGTCGATGAATGTCGTTTCATTATCTACAATTTATAGTTATGTTTACAGTTTTTATATTTACAACACGTTTCGATACCCTTAAACATGTTTGGGAACAATGTTAGTGAGAATTGAACCTAAAATCTAAAAAATTATAGTTACAATTTAGGGTTGGTAGGATAGGTTTCAAAATTTGACAACTGGTTTCGGAACTTCCATAAAAGACTTATTTGTAAACTGTTCTCAATGCAGTAACTAAAAAGACTTATCTACTGTTGACTTGCCGTAACGAAACAGATTACTGAGATTCAAAACTGACACTGAAAAGAATCTTGCTTATTGGGAACATGCGTCTTTTGAAATCCGAAATTCTTTAAACCTGACAAAGTCATAAATATAAGTATAGGAGTTCAGAACATCGTTTTCGAAAATTGAAAATAAATGATCGGCACTAGTTGAATTTAAGACAAACTGAAAATATAAGAACATGGCTTACCTTTATAGATTTGTGTTTTAAGAGGTTCTAACCAACTACATGCGGTTTCAAAACATTCCACACGAAATGAAAGCTTATTGGTTGTAACATTTTAGGTTTGTATTTAAAGAGTTTTGAACCAACTGAACGTAGTTTTGATACTTTCACACGAAACGACAACTTATTGGTTGGTAATGTTTTTGCTTCAATAGTTAGGGTTGACATATAAACAACCACATTTTGCCGCCACTTTGTGTTCTAATCTTCATTCTCACAAATTATTATTTCTTCATCTCTTAACCCATCTTAAACTGAAATCCTGAGATGAACATGGACGCTCTAACTAGTATTTGAAGTGAGTTTCGTACTACTCCCTTGTAGACTTCTGAATTTGCCCCTTATCTTCTTTCTGGTAAACATCCCTCTATTGCGTCGTTCTTTAATTTGATGGTTTCATTTTCATACAGTTTGTAATTATCATAATTTTTCTTTAGTCATGGTTGAAGTTGATGGATCTCCTTATCGTTATCGACTTGTTGCACCTCATGCCAACCTTTATGAAGGGCATGAGTTTGACGTTTCCATTATCTTCCCACTTGACTACCCTCTCTCTCCTCCTAGGGTAATATAATTAACCTCCCAAGATTGTTGTTTTTATCTTTTTTCACTTTATTTACACTGAAGCATCTCATGGATAATGGTTTTCTGTTTTTGTAGGTTGATATTAAATTTGATGGTGATCTATTCCACCCCAACATAAGTGAGTCTGGCGGTATTAGGCTGGCCATCCTCCATGAAAGGTGAAGCCCTTCAATCAAAGTTGTGGACATTGTTGTGGCTATACTGGGTTTGCTATGTGCTCCAAATGGGGACGATCCTCACCCGGATTGTAAGGGTGTTGCTCTGATTTACAAGAAGAATCCCCAGCGCTTTGCAAAGTATGCGAGGAAGATTATGGGTTGAATATCTACTATGTATTGGCTGAATCTGCTTTGAGATTTATGTTTATGTGTTCTTCTGTTAACGTTCTTAATATATTGAAACTTCTGTTAAAGTTCTGAAACTATAGCTTTGAATGTGCAGCCTTGAATGCCATAAAGTCATTTAACATTCTACGTGTGCAAACCATGGCAAGTTTATAACATTTATGGCACGTTAATTTATTTTTACTTGTAAAGCAAAACTAAAACTGAAATTGTTTGGGAATATGTAATATTTTAGGTTTCACCTGATAGGTTCGAGGCTGTATATGCAAACGTGATATTCATGCCGCTTTGGACAAAATTACCCTTCAACTAGTGAGTTTTCTTAATTTGGATCCTAAGTAGCATATTGACATACCGTAAATTTATTAAATAATTTTATGTCATAATTGTTTAATATTTAAATGGTTTACACATTGTTAAAAAGAATTTCAATATTTAAATAAAAGAACAAAATCATGGCTCTGTAAAATTTCTGTAATATCCCAAATTTTGGCTAGTGACTAAATTGTAAATTTTAAAAGTTTAGGGGGTTAAAGTATACACTTTGGAAAAGTTTGGGGACTAAAGTGTAAATTTCCATAACAAGTAATTTTATTCAGTATAAGAGTGAATTGGATCGAAATAGGTACCTTGATATCGGTTTTAAGAATTAAGATGCAGAAAAAGGTACCAAATTTGGATCGAATAAAATTGTTAAGCGTGTTCATGCTAGAGAAATACAAGGATGGGTGACCTTCGGGAAGGTCCCATAAAAGTGTTTCTGATCGATAATTTGGACTCAGTAAGAGTAAAGAATATTCATATGTATTTACGATAAAGGATTTCTAAGAGAAATTCTACTCTTTGAAGATTTTCAATAATTATTGGGATAATAGAGTGAGTTAAGAAAATTCAGTCTAAGACTTTAGGAAAGGAAATTTTTATAAGATGATAGTGTTCATTTTCCGAATATGGAAATATGTAATTTTTGGAATAAATCCGATGGCTCGATAAATGTGAAATTGCAGTAAAAGTATTTTATGAATATCGGGAAATCGAATCGAACTGAAATTTCACAGGCTGATCTAAAAGCCATGGAAAATTCATAAAATACTATTTTATGAATATTTTATTATAGTTGGTTGGATTCCAACTAGATTTAGTTGAATTTTTACAAGAATGACAAACTAGTAAATAAAAACTAGTTGGAGGGCAAATTGGTCATTTTGCCCCAATGGCATTTTTGAAATATTTAAAAAGTTACAAGGAAAATTTTGGAAGAAGAAAATGGAAGATTAAATCTTGGCCCTTGATTAATGATAAGATCAATCTCAACCGTTAGATTAAACGGGCATTTTAGTAATTTCACTATCTAAATGAATTTAAAATTCATTTATACAAGACAAGTGGCCAAATTGGATGAAAAATAAAAAGGATGAGGACTTCTTCATCCTCAAAATTTCGAAATATGATGGGGAGAAAGAATGAAAAATGGAGAAAAATTTTCTAAGTTCGATTCAAGCCCCGAAACTCGATTTTCAGGTAATATTTTCAACTGCAAAGTTGTTCTACTCTTAAAGCTCTATCTTTTGGTGTAAATAATTCATGGAAAACATGCTTGATTGATGAGAATTTTTCATGAGAAGAAATTAGGGTTTATGGAAAAAGTTTGGGGCTTTTGGAATTTTATGATTTCATGATGAAATTCAAGTTGAAATCAAGCTAGTATAATGTTAAAATCATGTTATTGAGTTGAGATTTAAACCCTACATATTTTAGTTTATATGAAGATGATTAGGGTTTATGGATTCAAGTTTAATTTAGGGTTTGTGATGTTGAATTAATGATCTAGTAAGCTTGAATTGTTATCTGGAAGCAAAACCATTTCCAAAATTCTGAAAGTTAGAGGGCTAATCTGATTTTTTTATGATTTTGAAGTGTATTTATGTTATTATTGAAGTTGGAGATGTGAAATTGAAGTTAGAATGTTAAATCGATGTTGATTCAAATTAGTGACCATTTTGACAAATTGTCAAAGTTAAGTGACGAATTCGGAAATGAGGTTTTAGAGGAGGATTAAATATGCATTTTAGTTATAATGATGAAATTAAGATAGTAATGTTGATTTGAGGACTAAATTGCAAAGTTAAGAAGCTAGAATCCTTATCTTTGTATTTTAGTGACTATTTCGGTTAAGAAGGAAAATTAAGGGAAACTATTGTCAATAGTTATTTGATGAAGAAGGTGATAAGTTGATGGTTTAAAGTAAATAATGGGACTAAATTAACAAATAGAGAAGTAAAGAGAAGTTAGTATAAAAGTTGAAGTTAATTATGGAAGCTGTGTTGAAAACTAGATTATGGCAGTAAGTTTGAAAATTCACCATAAATTCTACAAAATGGTTAGATGGTGAATTTTATACCTATGTAAAGATTTGTTCGTCTAGTTTCGTTTCCAACAAACGAAAACTGATTTCGAGTTCCGAGCAAAAAGATATGAATTTTTAAGTGGTGAAAATTCAGAAAACAGTATGGCAGTTTGTTCCAAAATCAGCACTGAGAATTGACTTTAAAAATTTGTCATAAATTGTACGAGTTGAATTTTTGCTATTAATTTATATGGCTGAAAAGATTATTGAATCTAGTTTCTTTCAAAACAAACGGAATCGAATTCCGAGTTTTAGATCATTTTATAGAAATAAATCTTCAAAGGTAGTGCAAGCTGCCAGAAAATGGAATTTGAGACATTTTATATCTAATGTTAGTTAGCAAGCTTGGAGGAATTATTTGAAGTTCAAAATGGTCATTAGGGACAAAAAAGAGAGTTTTGGACAGTATAAGAAAGGAAGGAAATTTTTTTATATTCGAATGATTAGATTTGGTAGCATGTTTAAACACTTGTTAGATTTGAATCTAACAAGTGTTATTCACATTCATGTGATTACTGAAGTTTGGATCCAAATCAAAAGAAGGTTCGAGGCACTATGAAAGAAAGGATAGAATAGAGCTTAGTGAGGCAAACTAATAAATGGCCCAGGTGAGTGCATTTCTAAATGTTTGCATTACATTGAAAATGGCATTGCACTTCTCTATAATACATGATATGATACATTGTTCGACATGGCAAGCTTGATGGAATACCGGGTACGAATTATTGATTGCATAAATGATGATGCATTATGCATACATGAAATATGGATAATGACAAGACTAAAATGAAACAAGATACACCTGGGGATCCACGCCCATAGTGCAAATGCAGTAACAAGGTGTTTAGATGAGGAGCAAAGAGCGTCCTTTCGAGTACGAACTCTACATGGCACTACGGTGCAGATAGGTTACGGGGTTTCCATGGGCCTCTAGCCAGACACGATGATAATAATAACAAGATGATACATGATTCAGATGTTATATGTTACTTGCTACAAATGTTACATGATTACATGAATAAGAAGTTACATGTCATATAACCGAGAAGCACATGACATACATGATAGAAAGGTTACATGATATATGATAGAAATGTTTAATGTATTACTTGATAGAGATAATTCATGATTTACATGTTAGTAAGAATACACGATATACTGATATACATATGACATATAGAGAATGGGTAATACACTTATTACATGACATATAAATTTGTATTACTTTATGTTTTTAATAAACTATTTTATATGCCTCACTAAGTTCGTACTTAGCGTGTGATTGTTTCACGCGTAGGTCAAGTTGGAACACTTGAAGAGGAGTCAAGCATGCTGTTCAAGCTACAATCTGCAGAACATCAGTAAGACATTCTAAATTATGACAATCTCTAGTGGGCATGTAAACTATTTATTTACTGATAGTATATGATGCATTAAATTGAATTATAATGATAGTTTAAATAATCAGCTAGACGATGAATCGTATAGAGACAAAAAAAATTAAGCTTAACTTTCAGTAGCATGTTTAAGTAACATCTATAATGTATTCAATTACGAGTATACATTATGGGTGTTACAATTTCTTTAAAATTTTAGTAAGAAAATAAAATAGACACATAGCATATTACAAGGAAAACCTTTGAGTTTATTTCGTAGAAATCCTCATAACTTGGTGTTTCATGATAAGATTATCATCTCCTATTTATCAATTTTGTTTTTTTGATAAGCAAGTATTATTTTATTCAAGGATGAAAATCATACAAATAGAATATTATCATGTGCCTCGTTAAAAACCTCCCTATGCCTATGATAGAGGAAAAGAGTACAACTTGATAATATCAAAATGGACCAAACACCAAAACAGAATAAAAGGAACAAAATGCTATATCGAGATCACCTAGCCAAAAAAATACGCCCAACACAAGCCATAGCATACGCCACATCAATCATACGACACCAGGACCAAAGCTTCCAAGGCCTCTTCTCTTTGTTGAGCACCCATTCCACGGCTACAATCGAATTTGATTCAATCACAATCGATGGTGCCTCACACCATTTTGATCGTTGAAGCAACAACAACACATGACAAATTGTTCATAATTTCGCCGTAATCGCATAACAGCCTCTACCACACCAGTTGCGGGTACTCGAGCAAAAATGTTTTCTAAAAGCACTGTAAATTGCTATTTTCAAACGTTCTAGATTTGTCTCCCAATGCCCATTAATTTGTAGTCCAGCAATTGAATTTCCCATAGCTCGAAATTTTGCTGCCCGGTGAAATAAAATTGTGTTTTGGTCTCCTTCACGAAGCCATTTAACCTGAGACTTCTGACGCCACAAAGATTCTCTATGTCGGGACAATTTCCACAACTCAGACTGTAGAGTTCTTCGCTAATCTATCTCCGCTGTCGACAACGAAACATCACCAATTCCCCTATCCAGCACATCAATTTTATTAACCACAATTCTAAATTTCTTTTCAATATCTCCAAAAGTACTTCTATTCCAATGTCTCAAGAACTGCTTCATATCACGCAACTTCTTGATCAAAGACAAATCGTCACCCAAAGCACAAATTTGCGTCCATTCTTCCTCTATATCACTCACATATTTCGGTTCATTCATCAGCCCTGAGACAGCGTTAACGCTCTCAAATTGGTTAAGTGATTGAGCCACTCCTTCGACACAAGAAACCTGTCAATACATCTTCCTCTATTTTTCGGACCAAACCGGGTGAAACGTTGTCCCTAAAGAGGCATATCAAGCAAAGCCGTCACTTCCAAAAAATTACAAAATCAATCATACCTTGCGAAATTGTAATGCACCCTTGTCTCTCGGACGATTGCATAGCCATGTTGAAATCCCCTGCGACACACCAGGGAATTGAACGAGCAGAAACTATCAGATTCAGCTCATCCCCCAAACAAACGTTGTTCTCCCAACGATCAAGGTGCGTAGACTTCCAAAACACCTCACTTCCATTCATTCACCGTCCATCACCCCTCTATTAAAACAAATCGAGGTCCTTTCGCCATAGTATCCATTCTGAAATGCATCGTATCCCAGATCATCACAACACCACCATATCTCGCCATCGAGGGTGCAAACTCATAAGCAAAGCTATCTGTATACCACAACCGACTAACCATTACATTATCAATTATCTCCAATTAGTTTCCAATAAAATCACCACCCCACAACGATGTTGTCACACCAAACATTGCACCGCCTTACGTTTCGATTCTGACCCTAAACCTCGTGTATTCCACGACAACACCTACATCTCTCGTCGCTATTGCCTCCTTTCTCACCCCTCAATTAAATGCTCAATATCCTTGACAATCTCCTCTTCGTTACCCACTATTTCGGCACCGATATACTTCCCCAACACCAACGTCTCCCTCACCTCCCTCAATATTGCTTGTTTTCTATTCAAGAAATCTGAATCGGATAAGGATCCATTAGCAACTATGTTAGTCTATGTATTCTTCGCGGTCAACCCCTACCCTTTTTCCCTAGCTTTTTCTCTAATTCGAGACTTTTTCAGGCGATAAGAAATTGAGCGCAGTTTCTGAGACTTGTCGCACACGTTTTTGTTTTCCATTATATTCAACCATCGTAGCCTTACTAGCCCTAGGCAACTCAACTCTCGGCCCACATGCGACAATATCCGGCCTACTCTCCACACAAACCACTTCCCTATTACGATTCGTATCTTCCTGTTGTGACTCGCTACTTGCTTCCACCATAACATCAATGTGATGCTGTCTATTCATCAATCTCTCTATGATTCCAAGCGCCTCATCAGCCATCCAACTTGAATCTTGAGCCTCATACTCCAAAACCCTCAAATCTTTGCTGTGATTTCGTTTCCATATTCTTGATAAATGATCCGTACTGTGATCCCTTTTTAAAGCTGATTCGGGTATAATTGTGTCATTCATACTCAGTGACCTCGATTTAAAATCACTCTGGAGTTCGTCCTGCTTGTCACCGCTAACCACTCTTTCATCCTCCTCTTCTTCACCACTCATATCATCCTCAATGCCACAACTACAATTGCATTTTGGTCCAATCGCTTCCTCCATCTCAACCACTCAAATTTGAAAAGTATTGTTCTCCACCCGTATCTCCATCAATTCATCAATATCGTATATCCAATCTATCTTAATTTGGAACCGACACCTCTCAAAAGTTGAAGGTGATAATGTTTCCACATCAATTTGGATCAACTCGCCCCATATAGCAGAATTATTTTGAAAAGTCTCCTCTGACCAGGCATGTATGGGAATGCCAAAAACTGATAACCATAACCTGCGATTTGGCATACCAATTGTTGGCGACCATTCCATTACATTTTCAAGCCATTGGTCAAAAGAATGTTCCTCCATATGTTTTTTCCTTACTGCACAATCTTCAAACATGAGCAAGACTAAGGAACCTGTAACACGCATCACCGTACATCCTTTCAACTGTGATTTATGAAATTCATGCGCATGTTCCTTTATACTACATGGCCATTTACAGAAACCTACCGCGCACGCCTGGAGATTTTTCCATTTGTCCTGATCCACCATGCCTTTAATCGATCTTCCATCCTGGCCCTCTTTCACCGTCTCCTGATTCTCTATTGGTGCATTCATTTGATTTTGTCGATCAGAGCACACCGATTTTTGGGATTGAATCAGATTCTTTTTCCTTCTCCAAAATGAATCCTGATAATCATATCTTGCCAACATTACCCGAATCAGTGATCCATACAATCGAAATCCATCAAAATGCTCGATTACTCTGTCTGCATCCACTTTTATTTTTATTCTCCCAAACCCAAACCTTGATCCGTCTCTTGCTTTCTTTTTCGGTACAAATACATCCACGACAACACCATGTCTATAAAAAACCTGCCAGATTCCTTTCCAATGTAACTGAAGGGGTAGATTGGCAACGAACAGAGTCCAGCATCGTGGCTCACGATAACTCCCCTGAGATCGTCCTGGATTTGACCGCCGTTTAGCCATTTCCCTTAAGTTTGGGGGTTTTAGGATTATCAAATTTTTCTTGACTTTATGCAATTTTATTATTTCAATCGTGCTTTAGAATTTGAGGAGTATATTCGTAATATGGTAAGTATAATTATATGAATCGTCAAACAAATATTTTTAAATTAATATTTAAAGTTTAACTTGTTAAAAATAAAATATATTACAAGGACAATACAGTAAAATGTACCTCTATGTAATCTTATATTCACTCAACCAAACATGTAATCTTACATTTCTATGAAATAAACAAAACAATATAATCTTACATTTCGTGAACAGAACACACTCCTAAAAACATTTCTAATAAAATTTATTGCACGAACAACCTCCTTGATATATATGGGGAAAACGATCAAATTCCATCTCAAATCAATAGCTTCGAAACCCTCCTTGATGATATACATGGGGAAAACGATCAAATTCCACAAAGATCAATAGCTTCGACAGTCCGATCTGTATTCACCGCCTCTCGATGTAGTTCAAAACACCATTTGGTATATGCAACCTTGGACTCATGATTTTGCAATCTTTGAGACTCTACTTTGCATTGGTCGCCTCATGATGTAGTTCCAACAACAACAAACAATAGTATTTGGAAAATCTTGAGACCAAGGTTTTCCAAATACTATGTTTGTTACTGTTCATCCCTACAAATAGCTAATTATACCCTTCCAAATACCACTGTTTATCGACAAGAAAAACCTAAAAACAATCAGCACTCCTAATAAAGTCTCTGCACAGTAGCCACCACCAGCAGTAAAAAACATAAACCACCCATATATACTAGATGCCTTTCTTTAGACTCGTCCATGAAACTAGGGAGCCAAAGGACTCATGTTTATAATAGAAAAAAGGAATATTGAACTCGGCGTTTAGGATTTATTTATAGTAGAAAAAGGAATATTGAACTCGGCGTTTAGGATTTATTTATAGTAGAAAAAATAACTGCACTTATTTGAAAACTGTTCTGCCCAATGCAACTATTGAAAAAACTTATTTGCTACAGACGTATCTAAGCGGGTTATAGAGACTCAAAACCGACAGTGAAAAGACTTGATGCATCGTCGAATTGTGATGCACTTTAGAGCAAGCATACTCATCGAATCAAGTAATAGAGTGATAAGTAGAGTGTCGAACCCACGAGTATTGGATCAATAATTACGAAGTTCTTATGCGTAAGAATGTGTTTGCAAGTAATGGTGTTTGTTGATTTATTAAAACTAAAACAATTAAAATAAAGATTGCTATGATTAAGACGAACAACTGCGGCAAATAATAAATAATTATGGAAGCTGGTATTATTGCTAAGCATATATGCTTGAATACTTATTACAATGCTATAGCAACTGATGATACATGTCTGCGTAGACCATTAAGATCTTTATCTATTCAATAGGATTTTCTAAAAAACTTTTGATTCTCTCGATACCTAAAAGTTAATAATATTGTAGCTAAGGTAATAAATGTCTACGTGAACCCTAACAACTCTATTATTTGTTTAAGAACTTTTTAGTTGTTGAAACCCTAAACTTATGTCTATACCGGATTAAGACTAAGTTAACAACTTAGCCCCACTGTTCATGTTTGTATAACCTAACTCTCTCAATATTAAGCCACAAATCAATAGTTAAAATGCCTTCCTCGATAGCTCTTACAATAACTATGCATGAAGAACGATGAACAGAATAGATAAAGAGAAAACAACTATAACATTATAATAAAGTAATCAAAACATAAAATCCTGGGACACAATAATCCTAACTAAAGTATTTAGCTCATGTCTGATCCTAAAATATCCATAACAAAAATATTAAGAACGACAGTTTATCAAGCAAGGAAAAGAAAAGGTTGAGCATCCTCGACAAACTCCCTCTGAGCCGTTCAACTATTGCTGCAGGTCTTTCACTCTGTCAACCTCTCTCGATGGTGTCTGTAATGATGAGAATTCTTTAGCTTCTATTCTGGTGGTTTTCCACAAGCTTCAGGCTAGGACTATTGTATATAATTGCACTCTCTTGAATTGGCGTCCAAGTCTTTCTTATATAGACGGTGAAATTAGGGCTTCAGTAGCCTAAAGTGTATACAACTTCATTAAAGAAAACCATTGATTTCCTGCTATATTTAATGTTTCGTATCAAGGAGAAAGTCTATGTGGGCAAAGATAGATTCATCTCTAACTCTTTCATGCCTCGTAAGCTCTAACATGAGATCTGTTCTTCTCCAGCTCTAGCAATCCTCCAGCATCTACCAGCATCATGCACATGCAGCAAAAAACACTACCTTTCCCATAAAGCACCAATATATATGACATTAAAGCGTAGGCAGTGTAACTCCCGATCTACATGCAAACTATATACAATCTAACCTAAATGAAACCTATATGGGCTTTGAAAACATGCAAAAGACAAGTAAAACGGGCATACAAAATAGATCATTTACACACTCGTCAAATACCCCCAAATTTGAATTATTGCTTATCCTCAAGCATTGCAAAATAGAAGCAAGAAAAATAAAAACAGTAAACAACCCATATGTCCTAAGGTTCCACTAAGCTATGATTACAGAGATTCTAAGTCACGCTGTAGCAGTAATTCATTCCTCAACTATGTCAACAAGATGCAATGCATTAAAGCTTATAGTTTTGTTCCAAAGAGAAAATCTACTATAGGTGCAGTGTGTGCTAAGTTACATGCATTCATCACTTAATAGCCTTAGAGAAACTTAAGGGTTGATTTCTATTGTTGCCTCGACATATTATTTTCCTTTTCAGCACATTATTTTCTCCCTTTTCTTTTTAAGTTTAAAATTGTATCCTTGGGGCTTTATCTTATCACACTTACCCTTCAGACCTGAAGATGAAGTGCGGCAAATAGCCCATCCCTGAGCCCTACGACTAGTGTTATCTTGTGAAGACTTTCATTCACTCTTTTCCAGTACTATTATTCCTACCAGGGAAAGTTAAATGGAGTAAACATAACTCACCTAGTGTACTAAGATAGCAAGATGCATAGAAGAGTGTCTCTCAGCATTTTAGTTTATATTATCAAGTACTAATGAATTTTCTTGATTTTTAGGGAGCTTTTAAGCCTTTAAATTGCTACATTGAGCATTAAGTTCATTCACAGTGATTCATGCTTTGGCATCAAAAAGTCAACCTAGAGCTTCTCTAAGGTTTCTTAGGTTTTTCAAGTACATGCAACATGTGTTTTTAAGGGCTACAACAAATTCATCATTAAGTTCAAAACAGAAAGCTCTTAACACCTTATAAAGCATTAACATAGATTCATCATAGGAAGTCATGATCAACGCAACAACAATTTCAGAATCAAAGGAATCATAGCTAAAGGAACCTATCAGACATATTAGGCTATTTACAGGTCTTATTTTTTATTTTTAAATTTAACCTAATATATATATATATATATGGATATGTATTCCCCTAAACTTGAGAGGAGCATTGTCCCCAATGCAAAAAAAAAAAAGCAAGGAAAAGCAAATATGCAAATGCAGAATGGAAACTAAACTACAAAAAAAGTTAAAAGAAAAGAAAAACTAACCTATAGGGCTACGTGGGTGGTGGTTCTAGGATGATGATGCCCTTGCCTTTGTCCCAGGAAGATGTTGGTTTCTTGGCAGGGTGAGAGGATGTGTCAGCATCAGTAACTTACCACTATCTCCATCGGGTAGTAGCGGTGGGTGCAGGTGGAAGTGGATGTTCCTTGGACTCTTCCTGGGCTTCTAGAAGAAGCTTGTTGACTAAGGAATACTCTACCATCCTTGTTTTTTGTATGTATTGGAAGTATGGCTCCATAAAGATAACGATGACACCCTGAATAATTTGGCAGAGATCTTGAGCAGATATGGTGATAAGCTTAGCCGATATTCTATATCCTTTCATTTCTTGGACCTGAGAGGGCAGCCAACCAGTATGGCGCTTAATAATATCATATTCTTAAAGCTTTCCTATCAATGATGGTTTTGTAAATAAACTCGTACGGATTGATGCCCTGATTATTAAGAATAGAGTGCAAGAGCATCAACTGACGGCAAAAGATAGTGGATTGATTTCTTGTTGAGAGAATAATGATGTTAATAAAGTGCATCTAGAACTTTGATGTTGGTTTAAGCTGTGCCCATCCCACTATTCTGACATAATGTTCATCCTGGTCCCATGTAGTCCCGAGAATACATAGGTCTAGCAATAGTTGGGTATATGTCTCTACTGTAGCCGAGGCCATAAAGTTTCTATTGGTGCCACCAATTGTGGAGAGGTTGTAGTGGTTCGCAATTTCCTGGACCAAAAATATTATAATTTTTCCTCAGACATAGGCTATTTCGCTAGGCATGTGCCCCACATGAGTATAAAACTCATATACCAGTCGGCGTTAACTAGTCCTAGTTGGCGAACAAAGTCTTCCCAGCCTTATGTAATTATGACAACATGTATGTTAGTTTCAAACTTGTAGTGAATGCTTGGTGTGAACTCTAATCCTTCTTCTAAAATAAGGTCATGTTAGACCATGTGTTGATATTTGCGTGTGAAGATGTTGTCTACTCTATATAGCCAGGGTTCAAGATCCTCAAATTCCTCATGAGTGGTGTCCTTGGAAGATTCTGGGCTGGCATCTGGTGAAGTAAAAGGCGAAGGAGAAGAGGGAGGACTGGTGTTTATGTCCATTCTAGGGGGCGGTTGAGTTTAACGAATTGCTATGAGTTGTCAGGCCATGATTCAAATAGAGGCACAAGTGAACTAGTTGGGAAATTAGGGTTTTAGAGTTGTGTATTGTATGAGGCGAAAAGTATGATAAAGGGTAATATAGTATCCTTTATGGTAAGGACGGAAGGGTAAAAGAGAAATAAAGGTGTAAGGGTAATCGTGAAAGGTCATATCAATCATTAATGCAGAGTTCTAACTGCATGTGGAAGTCGAGTGATAAGTGGCATGATGAATAGGCAAACGACATGTGGCAAGTTATGAGTGAAGGGAAAGGGTTAAAGTGATAGAATCTAGCCATTGAAAAGGATGTTGTGCAGTGAAACCTGATATTCTAGCTCTTTTTTAACCTTATTATTAGCGATTCTATAATTGGCCCAGCTTGTAATCCTCATGATTTGTAGAGGCTCACCCGTTTATAATCATTAACTTGATATCTACCATAATGGACAATTTAATTTAAAGAAAACCTAATCCTAGTAAGAGACTAAAACTAAAAATAGTGATAATTAAAATACTAGAATTTAAAAGTGTAAGAAAGTAAAAAGGGATAGAGTTTGAATGTGCTAATCCAATAATAAGATGAGATATTGATCATGATGGATTGGTGATCCCTTGAACATCTCCACCCATTTAGCGTCTGGATGAGCTTGCCTAGGCATTAATCTAGAAGTTGTAATGGGTCATGATCCCATGAGTTGTCTAATATGAGGCAAACACGTCCATTGTGCCACTTGATAATCTCCTTCTCATCCACAGTCTTTAAAATTTGATTGAGTTTCCACTATAGAGTTGTTACGCTGCTGTGATCTCCTACAAGAAAAACCTCATGTATACACAAAATATGACTTATGTCATTTAATTCAGCTATACTCCACCCAAAAGCTTTCTTGTGTTGAGATAACACATTCATCAATTTGGCTTCCTGGTCAGGGTTTAAGCAGGTAGATAAAACAACAGGCAACATATTATTTCCCCTAAGAATGTATACTTTAATTGTGGGGGGAAGGGTTTAAGATCAAGTATCGGTGGATGCTCGAGTGATAGTTTGGGATATTTAAACTCAGCTTAATCCAAAGTTCAAAAGTGATACCTGGTCGAGCAAGCACAACATTGGATTGTTCAATCTCAACCTTACCTTCTAACTCAACTTCTTGCAAGGCTTCATCAAAGTCAGATTTCTCCCCATCGCTAAGCATATTGCTACAACATAGGTCTTGCAAACTTTCTTTAATAAAAGCTTCTTCACTTTCTATGAGATGACAATCTTCATATTCACCCGCGTACTTGTGTGTGTTGAAGACGTTGAATGTGATCTTTTGTTTGTTTAACTTCATAGAGAATTCACCTTTTTTCACAATCAATCACAATACACCCGGTGGCAAGGAATGATCTCCCCAGAATAATAGGAGCATTCTCACCAGCTTTGCAGTCAAGGATGATAAAGTCTGCCAGAAAGGCAAACCTATCTACCTTTACCAAGACATCTTCAATTTTGCTCTCAGGTCGTATTTGAGATCGATCAGCCAGCTAAAGGATCACCGTTGTTGGTTTAGCTTTTCCCATCTCTAATCGTTTGAACACAGATTTTTGCATCAAATTAACACTTGCATCAAGATCAGACAAGGCATAGCCGAGTAGTTATGACCTATAGAGCATGGAATGGTAAAACTGTCAGGATCCTTCATTTTGGGTGGAAATCACTAAGCACAGCCACACACTCGCCTGTCATAGCAACAGTTTCAACTTCACACACCATTCTTTTCTTTGTCGAGATCATCTTCAGGAATTTTGCATAGATTAACATATA
This sequence comes from Hibiscus mutabilis, assembly GCA_019671005.1. Classification (NCBI taxonomy): domain Eukaryota; kingdom Viridiplantae; phylum Streptophyta; class Magnoliopsida; order Malvales; family Malvaceae; genus Hibiscus; species Hibiscus mutabilis. The sequence continues at coordinate 41,035,693 of CM033713.1, read as the reverse complement.
ATCAATGGCCTCCAGATGTGGAACATTTATATACAATTGTTTGAGCATATCCAAAAAATTTTGGTACTAGATATCTTGCTTCTGAATGTAGGGGCATCTTTATTTTATCTTTCTTACCATCAGTAGCAAGATCACCCACTGTATCAGACACAAGAGTTGGTTTTTTAAGTAAAGGCACATCGATGGATGGTTTGCTTAGAATGGGATTTATGTGACAATCTTCCACAAACTTGACTTCTATCCCCAGCTGTGTGCCACTACGTAGTGTGATGACATTGCATTGCTCTTCATTAAAGGCCTTAGTGACTTCAGTATCACTAGGTAACCCGCCTGGTGGTTGCACTTTTAACTTCTGGGCAATCTGCCCAACTTGTGTTTCCAAGGACCTTATAGAGGTGGTGTTGTTTTGCATGATTGATTGCTGGTTTCGCAACATGGCAGTCTGTATTGTGAGCACATCATTATGATTCTTCAAATGGGTTGCTTGCTCTTGCATAATAACACGGGCGGTTTCCATAAAATTTTGATAACAATTATCAAAAGAATTAGAGTTGGAGTTAGAAGCTACTTGGTTCTGCCTCTGAGTCTTTTGTTGGAATCTAAGAGGTTCATTAGTGGCATTCTATTATTCTCCTGAATTTTCCTTGTTGCCTCCCCAACCAAAATTAGGATGTTGTTTTTGGAATAGGGATTATTGTTGCGGTTGATGTTCCCTACGTAGCATCCAAATTCTTGTTGTTGAGGGCATTCACTTTACTGGTGTTCCCTATCGTAGTGCTCACAAGTGTATTGCACTACCTTGGCCTCTCGAACGTTGGATGGTCCTTGCATGTTCTTTAGGAGGTTTGTGACGGTTGATAGCTAAGCTTCTATCGTTTGAGATTATCTAATTGGAGTGTTCCAAAAGGTTTAGGTCTAGGCTTCAATCTCCCCCTTGGGAACTAGTAGTCGGTGTTGGCTATCTAGTCTAAGATGTCGAAGGCCTCATCACTTTTTTATCAAGCAAAGTTCCATTAGCCGGCGAGTAGATCATCATCTTTGTAGGTACGTTGACGCCATTATAAAATGTCATATTTGTATCCAATCATGAAATCGAATGATCGAGCACTTGCGTAACATGTCTTTGTATCTGTCCCAAGCTTCGTACATAGATTTATCATCATATTGTTGAAACAAGATGATGTCACTATGCTTTTGGTTGTGCACATTTGGTGGATCATATATGTGCAGAAAATTCCTACATAAGTCATCCCAGGATGTAATAGATCTTGAGGAACAAGTGTTCAACCATGCTCTAGCTCGACCTCGCAAGGAGTAGGGAAATAACTAGAGTCTCAAGGCATCATCTGGAATCCCTGGTTGTCAAAAGCAATCGCAGACCTCCAGGAAAGATTGAATATTTTCTTGAGCATCCTCTTTCGTTGATCCTCCAAATTGTCCAATTGTATTGAGCATGTTAAACATAACGAGCTTTAGCTCAAATTGGGATGTCCCTAGATCTGATACAACAATCAATGGGTTGAGGTTATTGATAAAATGCTTGATATGCATTTTAATTGGCCCTCTAATTTTGGTAGATGGAGGAACCTCCTGTCTTACTTGGCTATCTCTTTGGGCTACATCGATAACTCTCTGTCCATTGACTGGTCGTACGTCGTGTTCTTACTCGTTCTCACAACCATTCCTATCATTCTCGTTCACCATATTCTTTTTATCCCGATGTAGATTCCTCAAAGTCTTTTCAATCTCTATATCTAATGGAAGAATAGGTTCTGAGTGGGAACTTCTCTTCATGCACTGGAATGAACCTAAAAAATAAAAACAAAAATTAAATGCAAGAAAAATAAAGTCCTAAGTGCAATTACAACATAATTATCAATTTTCAATCCCCAGCAACGGTGCCAAAAACTTGATGCCTCGTAGAATAGTGATGCACTTTAGAGCAAGTATACTCGTCGAATCAAGTAATAGAGTGATAAGTAGAGTGTCGAACTCATGAGGATTGGATCAATAATTACAAAGCTCTTATGCTTAAGAATTTGTTTGCAAGAAATGGTGTTGGTTGATTTATTAAAACTAAAACAATTAAAACTAAAGATAGCTATGATTAAGACGAAGAGTTGCGGAAAATAATAGATAATTATGGAAGCTGAGATTATTGCTAAGGATATATGCTTGAATACTTATTATAATGCTATAGCAACTGGCAATACATGTCTGCGTAAACCATTAAAATCTTTATCTACTCAACATGATTTTCTAAAGAACTTCTGAATATCTCGATGCCTAGAAGTTAATAATGTTACAGCTAAGGTAATACATGTCTACGTGAACCCTAACTACTCTATTATTTGTTTAAGAACTCGATTTTAGTTGTTGAAATCCTAAACTTATTCTAAGCCAGATTAAGACTAAATTGACAGCTTAGCCTCACTGTTCACGTTTGTATAACCTAACTCTCACGATATTAAGCCATAGATCAATAGTTAAAAGGCCTCTCAAGATAGATCTTACAATAACTACGTATGAAGAACAATGAATAGAATAGATAAAGCCAAAATAACTATAGCATTATAATAAAGTAAGCAAAACATAAAATCCTGGGACGCGATAATCCCAGCTAAAGTATTTAGCTCATGTCTGAGCCTAAAACATCCATAAAAAATTATTAAGTACGACAGTTTATCACGCAAGGGAAAGAAAATGTTGAGTGTCCTCGACAAACTCCCTCCGAGCTGTCCAACTGTTGCTACAAGTTTCCTACTCTGTCAGTATCTCTCGATGGCATCTGTCGTAAGAAGAATTCTCTAGCTTCTCCTCCGGAGGTTCTCGGCAAGTTTCAGTTTAGGACTGTTGTCTATAATCACGCTCTTTTTAATTGACGTCCTAGTCTCTCTTATATCGGCGGTGAAATTAGGGCTTTAGTACCCTAAAGTGTACGCGGATTCATTAAAGAAAGCCATTAATTTCCCGCTATATTTAATGTTCCGTATCAGGGAGAATGTCCATGTGGGAAACAATATATTCATCTCCAACTCTTTCATGCCTCATCAGCTCCAGATATGAGATCAGCTCCTCTCTAGCTCTAGCAATCCTTCAGCATCTACCAGCATCCTACACATGTACCATATTTACCATAAAGCAACAATATATATGACATTAAAGCGCAGACGGTGTAACTCCCTATCTATATGCAAACTATATACAATCTAACCTAAATGCAACCTATATGGGCTTTGAAAACATGCAAAAGACAAGTAAAAATGGCATACAAAATAAACCATTTACACACTCGTCAAGACTCTTTTATATTAGGAACATGCGTCTTTTGAAATTTGAAATCCATTGAACCTCCAATTTAATTGTTTATTGATCACTGTAAATTAATTTTATATGAGTTCTTTCAATAACGGTTGGTGATGACTTATTGTGTTGTATTTATGGTACATTTAATATTACAACGGAAATGACAGCATTGAAGGGGAACCATAAAGTTTAACTAGTTTTGAACCTATGAATATTGGTTTCAATATGTATCAAGTGAAACTTAAACTGAAATCGTTAGTAAAACATGTAAAATTTTAGGTTTCACGTGAAACGTTCGAGATTGTATACGTAAACATTCGACACTTTACGTATTATTATATTCTATTTAAACCGCAAATATTCCTTCAGCACATGTTTTACTTGTTCATTCTCGCAAACATTAGTATTCTTAACATATTATTTAGTTTCTAAGATTTAATTTTTATCCTAATAATTTTAATATGGTGATATTTGTGTTCATTTTAGTTCTTAAGATTTGATTTTTACCCTTAACCCTACAAAAGCAAAACCAAAATAGGTAAGAGTAACAACTATGTTGTAATTTAGGTTTATTGGTTTATGAGATTAATTTTTATGGATTTATGGTTTTTGGTTTAGGATTTAGGTCTTAGTGTTAGTGGTTTAGGGTTTATGGTGTATTTTAGGGTTATTAGTTTATGAGATTAATTTTTATGGCTTTAAGATTTATGGTTTAGGATTTATGGCTTAGTATTAATGGGTTAGCGTTTATGGTGTAGTTTTGGGTCAATGGTTTATGAGATTAATTTGTATGGTTTAAGGTTTAGTGTTTACCTTAGTGTATGAGATTAATTCCAAGCATTATATAGTTTATACTCTACAATCTATATATAATATACCATAATTTATGGTATTAATATTAATATAGTCTATAGTATATGTCTCAGTGGTCTATAGTCTATACTGATACGTGAATAAGTCATGTGTTACGTGATGATATTTTTTAGGGGTTATAGGATTATAGCCTATAGGTTTATGTCACTAGTTACGTGATGATATTTCTTAATTTAGATCCTTCGTAGCATATTTACATGACGTAAATTTATTAAACAATTTTATGTCATATTTGTTTAATTTTTAAATGGTTTACACATATTTAAAAAGATTTTAATATTTAAATAAAAGAACAAAATCATGCCTCTGTAAAATTTCTATAAAATTTTAGTAAGAAAATAAAATAGACCGTAGCATATTACAAGGAAAACCTTTGAGTTTATTTCGTAGAAATCCTCATAACTTGGTGTTTCATCATAAGATCATCCTCTCCTATCTATCATTTTTTCTTGACTTTATTCTAATTTATTATTCATTTTATTATTTCATTCATGCTTTAAGATTTGAGGAGTTTATTCGTAGTATGATAAGTATTATGATATGAATCTTCAAGCAAATATTTTTAAATTAATATTTAAAGTTTAACTTGTTAAAAAGAATATATATCACAAGGACAATATAGCCAAATTTACCTGAAAGTAATCCTATATTCCTTAAACCAAACATGTAATCTTACATTCCTACGAAATAAACCAAACAATGTAATCTTACATTTCGTGAACAAAACGCACCCTTAAAAACATTTCAGATAATACTATTAAAAATACTTCTTCAAACAAAAGAAAATATTTCAAAATCATGAGATCAAGGTTCGGTACTAGTAGAATTAAAGACCAACTGAAAATGTAAGAACAAGCAGTTACATTATAGGTTTCGGCTAGATAGGTTGGAAACTATGGATGCGGGTTTCATTACATGCAAAGGAAACTTAAACAAACAACCTCCTTGATTATATATAGGGAAAGCGGTTAAATTTCAGCGTAAATCAATAACTTTGACAGTCCAATCTGTAAGTGCCAGCTCCAGATGTAGTTCCAAACACCATATGGTATATGCAACCTTGGTCTTATGATTTTGCAATCTTATGCAACCTGGTTGTTAAAAGCAGTCGCAAACCTCCAAGAAAGATTGAATATTCTCTAGAGCATCCTCTTTTGTTGATCCTCCAAATTTTCCAATTGTATTGAAGATGTTAAACATAACAGGCTTTAGCTCAAAGTGGGATGTCCCTAGATCTGCTACAACAATCGATGGGTTGAGGTTATTCATAACATGCTTGATATGCATTTTAACGGGCCTTCTGATTTTGGTAGGTGGTGGAACCTCCTTTCGTACTTGGCTATCTCTTTGGGCTACATCGATAACTCTCTGTCCATTGACTGGTCGTACGTCGCGTTCTTACTCGTTCTCACGGCCATTCCTATCATTCCCGTTCACCATATTCTTTTTATCTCGATGTAGATTCCTCAAAGTCTTTTCAATCTCTATATCTAATGGAAGAATAGGTTCCGAGTTGGAACTTCTTGTCATGCACTGGAATGAACCTAAAAAATAAAAACAAATATTAAATGCAAGAAAAATAAAGTCCCAAGTGCAATTACAACATAATTATCAATTTTCAATCCCCAACAACGGTGCCAAAAACTTGATGCCTCGTAGAATAGTGATGCACTTTATAGCAAGTATACTCGTCGAATCAAGTAATAGAGTGATAAGTAGAGTGTCGAACCCATGAGGATTGGATCAACAATTACAAAATTCTTATGCTTAAGAATGTGTTTGCAAGAAATGGTGTTGGTTGATTTATTAAAACTAAAACAATTAAAACTAAAGATAGCTATGATTAAGACGAAGAGCTATGGAAAATAACAGATAATTATGGAAACTGGATTATTGCTAAGGATATATGCTTGAATACTTATTATAATGCTATAGCAACTGGGAATACATGTCTTCGTAAACCATTAAGATCTTTATCTACTCGACATGATTTTCTAAAGAACTTTTGAATCTCTCGATGCCTAGAAGTTAATAATGTTACAACTAAGGTAATAAATGTCTACGTGAACCCTAACTACTCTATTATTTGTTTAAGAACTCTATTTTAGTTGTTGAAACCCTAAACTTATTCTAAGCCAGATTAAGACTAAATTAATAGCTTAGCCCCATTGTTCACGTTTGTATAACCTAACTCTCTCGATATTAAGCCATAGATCAATAGTTAAAAGGCCTCTCAAGATAGATATTACAATAACTACGTATGAAGAACAATGAATAGAATAGATAAAGACAAAACAACTATAGCATTATAATAAAGTAATCAAAATATAAAATCCTGGGACGCGATAATCCCAGCTAAAGTATTTAGCTCATGTCTGAGCCTAAAACATCCATAAAAAATTATTAAATACTACCGTTTATCATTCAAGGGAAAAAAGGTTGAGTGTCCTCGACAAACTCCCTCCGAGCTATCCAACTGTTGCTACAAGTTTCCTACTCCGTCAGCATCTCTCGATGGCGTTTGTCGTAAGAAGAATTCTCTAGCTTCTCCTCCGGAGGTTCTCAGCAAGTTTCAGCATAAGACTATTGTCGATAATTGCGCTCTTTTTAATTGACGTCCAAGTCTCTCTTATATAGGCGGTGAAATTAGGGCTTTAGTACCCCTAAAATGTACGCAGCTTCATTAAAGAAAGGCATTGATTTCCCTCTATATGTGGGCAACAATATATTTATCTCCAATTCTTTCATGCCTCATCAGCTCCAGCCATGAGATCAGCTCCTGTCCAGCTCCAGCAATCCTTCAGCATCTACCAGCATCCTGCACATGCACCATATTTCCCATAAAAGCACCAATATATATGACATTAAAGCGTAGGCGGTGTAACTCCCTATCTACATGCAAACTATATACAATCTAACCTAAATGCAACCTATATGGGCTTTGAAAACATGCAAAAGACAAGTAAAAAGGGCATACAAAATAAACCATTTACACACTCGTCAAGACTCTTTTATATTGGGAACATGCGTCTTTTGAAATTCGAAATCCATTGAACCTCTAATTTAATTGTTTATTGATCACTGTAAATTAATTTTTTATGAGTTGCTTCAATAATGGTTGGTGATGACTTATTGTGTTGTATTTATGGCACATTTAATATTACAACGAAAATGACAGCACTGAAGGGGAACCACAAAGTTTAACTAGTTTTGAACCTATGAATATTGGTTTCAATATGTATCAAGTGAAACTTAAACTGAAATCGTTGGTAAAACATGTAATATTTTAGGTTTCATGTGAAACGTTCGAGATTGTATACGTAAGCATTCAACACTTTACGTATTATTATATTCTATTTAAACCGCAAATATTCCATCATCATATGTTTTACTTGTTCATTCTCGCAAACATTAGTATTCTTAACATATTATTTAGTTTCTAATATTTAATTTGTATCCTAATAATTTTAATATGGTGATACTTGTGTTCATTTTAGTTCTTAAGATTTGATTTTTACCCTTAACCCTACAGAAGCAAAACCAAAATCGATATGAGTAACTACTATGTTGTAATTTAGGTTTATTAGTTTATGAGATTAATTTTTATGGCTTTATGGTTTTTGGTTTAGGATTTAGGTCTTAGTGTTAGTGGTTTAGGGTTTATGGTGTATTTTAGGGTTATTAGTTTATGAGATTAATTTTTATGGCTTTAAGGTTTATGGTTTAGGATTTATGGCTTAGTATTAATGGGTTAGTGTTTATGGTGTAGTTTTGGGTCAATGGTTTATGAGATTAATTTGTATGGTTTAAGGTTTAGTGTTTAGCTTAGTGTATGAGATTAATTTCAAGCATTATATAGTTTATACTCTACAATCTATATATAATATACCATACGTTATGGTATTAATATTAATATAGTCTATAGTATATGTCTCTATGGTCTATAGTCTATATTGATACGTGAATAAGTCATGTGTTACGTGATGATCTTTTTTAGGGGTTATAGGATTATAGCCTATAGGTTTATGTCACTAGTTTCGTGATGATATTTCTTAATTTAGATCCTCCGTGGCATATTTACATGACGTAAATTTATTAAACAGTTTTATGTCATATTTGTTTAATATTTAAATGGTTTACACATATTTAAAAAGATTTTAATATTTAAATAAAAGAACAAAATCATGCCTCTGCAAAATTTCTATAAAATTTTAGTAAGAAAATAAAATAGACCGTAGCATATTACAAGGAAAACCTTTGAGTTTATTTCGTAGAAATCCTCATAACTTGGTGTTTCATGATAAGTTCATCCTCTCCTATCTATCATTATTTCTTGACTTTATTCTAATTTATTATTCATTTTATTATTTCATTCATGCTTTAAGATTTGAGGAGTTTATTCGTAGTATGATAAGTATTATGATATGAATCTTCAAGCAAATATTTTTAAATTAATATTTAAAGTTTAACTTGTTAAAAAGAATATATATCACATGGACAATATAGTCAAATTTACCTAAAACTAATCTTATATTCCCTAAACCAAACATGTAATCTTACATTCCTATGAAATATACCAAACAATGTAATCTTACATTTCATGAACAAAACGCACCCCTAAGAACATTTCAGATAATACTATTAAAAATTCTTCTTCAAACAAAAGAAAATATTTCAAAATCATGAGATCAAGGTTCGGTACTAGTAGAATTAAAGACCAACTGAAAATGTAAGAACAAGTAGTTACATTATAGGTTTCAGGCTGGATAGGTTGGAAACTATGGATGCGGGTTTCATTACATGCACAAGAAACTTAAACAAACAACCTCCTTGATTATATATATATACATATATATATATATATAGGGAAAACGGTTAAATTTAAGTGTAAATCAATAGCTTTGACAATCCGATCTGCAAATGCCGGCTCTAGATGTAGTTCCAAACACCATCTGGTATATGGAACCTTGATCTTGCGATTTTACAATCTTCGAGACTCTGTTTTGCATTGGTCACCTCCCGTTGTAGTTCCAATCAACAACAAACAATAGTATTTAGAAAATCTTGAGACCAAGGTTTTCCAAATACTCTGTCTGTTGTTGTTCTTCCCTAAAAATGGCTAATCATGGCCTTCCAAATACCAATGTTTGTCTACAAAAAAAACCTAAAAACAAACACCACTCCTCTCAGATCTATAGAATGAAACTACATAGTAACCATTGCCACGAATAAAAAATATAAACCACCCATATAATGTTGTAGAGACGAAAACTACAAAGGAAGGAATCCCTAATAAGGGTATGAAACTAGGGACCCAACTGACTCCTATTTATAATAGAACAAGGAATATCAAACCTGGCGTTAAGGATTTATTTATAATAGATAAAAGATTTTCACGGGAATATGGTCCTATGTTTACAGTCGTAATATTCAAACCTGTTGCGGCACTCTTTAAAATGTCTTAGAACAATGTTCATGATAAATAAACCAAAAATCTTTAAAGTACAATTACAATTTTGGGTTGGTAGGTTGGGTTTTGGAATTTGATAACCAGTTTCAGAACTTCTTTATAAGACATAAAAAAATTGTTCTGCCCAATGCAACACTTGAAAAGACTTATCTACTGCAGACGTATCTGAACGGGTTGTAGAGATTCGAAACTAATCGCAACACCCCTAAAACTGGCCTAGTTAAAAATTGAATTCTAGTGAACGAAAATTTAAATTTTGGCATGTCAAAATGATCATTGACCATTGACCATTGACCATGTGATTAATTTCACAGGAATCACTAGTTAATTAGACATTACTATTGGAATTGGGCTATTTTTGTAAACATTGAAAATTTGAGGATCATAACACAATGACTAAATTGTAAGAATTGAAAAGTGGGAAATTATAGATAGGAGTATGGAGAATTGGATGACCAACCTTGTGATTAGCCAACAAATAGGCTAGTTAGCACATACATAGCTTCATAGGAAGAGCTTCCTTCCAACTATGGAAAGCTAACAAATTAAAAGAAAAGAATTAGGGAATTAAATATAGTAGATTAGTGATATCGGGCTATGAATCATAAACAAGCACCTCCCCTTCTCCTACCTAAGCTAGCACCTCCATTGAAGCAATTCTCAAGCTTTGATTTCCTTTGATTTATTGATCCTAGCTAGTTCCCATCAATTAATCAAGGTAAGCCCATTGATCCTTATTGATTTCTAGGATGAATTCATAGAGATATCATGAAATTAAATGTAATGAAACCCTAACTAATTTCCATAATTCCCAAGTTATATGTTCTGTTCCCATAGTTAGGAATAGCTATGGAATTAGTTATTGAATATAGAATTCATAGAAATGAATGTTGATGAAATTCCCATAGTTAGCACAATCCATTGGTGGAGAGGATTCAACGACCCCTAGCAAGCCTCCTAGCAAGGTAATTATAATCTGAGAGCTCCAATAGCTTCGGAATCATCAGTGAGTGTAGTTGTGTCATGGGAATGGCTAGATTCCATCCTTTTGCATCGTTCATTATTTTGGTAAGCATTGGTAAGTTAAATGCTATAGTCATTATTGACATTGACAACATTAAACAAGACAAGCATCGATTTACATGAATATTATTGGCTTATATATATATTGAATCCTTTGATACGAGTTGAGATTGGATATAATTGGCATGCCATAGAATTCATTGATCTCATGTACAGGTGGACTATAGTCCTTGGGTTGAAACCCTTGCGGGCGATGTTAGCGGGATGTATGTGCTTTGGTCATTGGCAATATGGAGGGAGAGACCGTTTATTGAATACTTAAACTTGGCGATGCTTGAGGGGAATTCATGTATTCATATGTTACTTCTATCCAAGGAATATGAATAATATGAATATAAACTCTATAGCATGCTCCTACATTGTTAATTTGTGTTTATCATATGTTTAATAAGTTATAGTATGGTTTTACATTGATACTTATGATATTAGTTCCATTGATACATATTATCACATAGTTTTCCATTGTTGACAACTACCTCACTAGGATAAGTAAGCCTAATATAGTTTATTGCATACATTTTCAGATTCCATAGCTCTATGACGTGGTCATGGATAGCCGGTTGCAAGTCACCTCTGAGTCAATATTTTGTAATGTATACTTACCCTTCGAACTCTTGGCATGGTGGCATATGGTTACAACATGTTTTGAATGACATAATGGACATATTTGAATAATTATGTTTAGGTTTACATAGATGACATGTTTTCGAGTTTAGAATCACATTTGAGTTTGCATATGTAGTTAAAATTGCACTCCTACAACTTAAACATTGTTAAAAAGGTTAAAATGAGACATGAGTATGATACATGGATCATCAGACATGTTGGGAGTCATAGATATTGATCAGGAAGTTATTGGGCATGTTTTGGTTAGATAAATTATGCAAAAACCAACAAAATATAGAATTGCAAAACATGGCGTACCAATATGGGCAGGTGCGTTTAGGTATTGGTGTGCATATTTGGACCAAATGGTTAAAGGGGCTACCAATACGGTACTAAGAGTATTGGTATAGAATTTTACTACTAGAATTCGGTATATAGCCAGGGTACCGGTACGAGGCCAACTTGTACCGATCCTCGCTTTCAATCTCAGCCTAGTACTGGTATAGCTTAGTTTGTACCGATACTAAATTTTGCTACTAGAATTTGAGAGTTGCATTTAATATCGATACGGACAATTTTATACCGATACCCACATTAATCCCAACAGAAATAACAACCAAGCATATCAGTACGACCTTTTGAGTACCAATACCGAGGTAGGTAATTCTATTATTGGCCTGAACTAGTTTTGTAAACTTTACAAAATAGTCCTAAATATTGGTATGGTTAATTGAGCATGATGTAGACCTTAAAACTCAATGAATTTTGTCATGTACGCATAATATGACTATAATATAATTTTGATACTACTAATTACTAAGTAGGACCTCAATTTCCTATGTTATACAATTTAGTCCCTAAATAGTGATTACACTGTATTTGAACACATATTGATAAATTTATTAATTAATTAACTACTTAGAGTTATATTTATTGTAAAATTGTAATAATGGCATTCATTTATCAAATTATAAAATGAAAAGCTTTAGATTTCACTATATAGTTACCGACATTGATCATCGGTGACATCTCCAGCTCGGATCTTTACCAGACCAGGAAGAGGTATTACATTTGTGGTATCAGAGCTAGAGTTTAGTCGATTATAGGACTAAATCGGGATTTCTTGCATTGTATATGCCACCTAGGAGTTATTTATGTATAGTATCTGTGACTTGCAGCTGATGCGATCTTCTTTCTTTCTTATAGTATACAAGATGTCCAATCAAGATCAAGGACATAAGGATATCGACCACTCTAGTGGCTCCTCCACTCATGGAGGGGAAATTAGGAGGGATGACCCTCTAACTCGTTATGAAGCATAAAATGATCCACCAAACCCACTATCAATACATCCTGCCCAACAAGAATGCTTTGTGAGCATGGTAGAGATGTTTAAACAGTTCATTGTCTCTATGAAGCCTGAACAAGTAGCTCAACCTTATGTGGCTACTTCATCGACTCCAAGAGCCCCTATTGACAAATTGGCTCAGTATCGGGCCTATACTTTCATTGGTTGAGACGATGATGTTCCAGAGATAGCCGAGTATTGGTTAGACAATACTTTGAAAATTCTGAATAAGCAACTTCAATGCTCCAATGAGCATATGCTTGAGTGTCCATTGGCCCTAATCGCTGATGAAACTCAACATTGGTGGGAGACTACCACACTCATTGTCCCAGAAGAAGACGTCACTTGAGAGTTCTTTTTGAAACAATTTTGTAAGAAATACATTAGTGATTATTATCTAGATAAAACGAGAAGGATATTCCTACATCTAAAGCAAGTTGGGAGACCCGTTGACCAGTACATATACGACTCCTGTACGTATTAGAAATACGAGGTTAAATATATAAAAACTGATGAGAAGAAGTATTGTATGTTCATTGATAGGCTGTATGATGAACTTTGTCCTTTTTTCACTGCATTGGGGATCACCAATTTCTAAAACCTAGTCAACCGGGTTATTGCTACCGAAGCCACTCAAAAGGCTAGAAGATTTGAAGGGTTGACATTATCTGATAAGAGGACTCGGGATAAGTTTTGTCATTCTTTACCCTCGAAGAAGGCGACATATCAAGGGCCTAGGCAACCTCTATTTCAACAACTTTTTGGATCCAGTACATTGCAAAACCTCAAAGTATGGTCCATTTTACGTCGAGGGCAACTTCTGTTGAAGGTACTAGACTGTCGGGCCGAGAGTCACAATATCCTATATGTAGTTGAAATAGAGGTTGCCTAGGCCCTTGACATGTACATTAAAGAGATTATCTGACTGTATGGAGTACGTAAATCCATTATCTCCGAACATGATCCCCGATTTGCTTCACGATTTTAGAGAGCCTTACAAGAAGCTATGGGAACCAAAGTAAAGCTTAGCACTATCTTTCAGCCTCAAACTAATGGACAATCTGAAAGGGTGAACTAGATTTTGGAAGATATGCTTCGGGCATGTGTTATTGATTTCAAAGGATCTTGGGAAAAATCCTTACCCCTTATCGAATTTTCTTATAACAATAGTTATCAGGCATCAATCAAAATGGATCCTTTTGAGGCACTGTATAGAAGAAAGTACAGAACACCACTTTGTTTGTCTGAGCTTAATGAAGGCAAGGCATTAGGCCCATATTTACTTGGGAAAATGAAGAAAACATTGCCATTATTCATGATAAACTCAAAGCAACCTTTGACAGGCAAAAGGCTTATGCTAACCTTAAAATAAGAGATATACAGTATTCTAGAGGAGAGAAAGCCTTCCTTAAGGTCTCCCAATGGAAGAAAATTCTTCGATTTGACAAAAAGGGGAAACTAAGTCCCTGTTTCATTGGCCCTTCTGAAGTCACTAAGAAGATAGGTCATGTAGCCTATAGTTTAGCATTGCCATTGGAACTCTGTAAAATCCATTATGTCTTCCATATATCGATACTCAAAAAATATCGTTCAGATCTATCATACATTAGTGAACCAGAGTCAGAAGAGATCCGGTCAAATTTGACATATGATGAAGAACCTGTATAGATTATGGATCAGGAAGTGAAAAGCCTTCGAAACAAAACTGTACCTTTGGTTAAAGTGATTTGGAGAAGTCATAAAGTTGAAAAAGCTACCTAGGAGCTAGAAGAAACGATGAAAGAACAATATCCTCATTTGTTTCCTTTAGGTAAAATTCAAGGATGATTTTTTCTTAAGGGGGAGTTGTAACACCCTAAAACTAGCATAATTAAAAACAGATTTTGATGACCAAAAATTTAAATTCTGGCAAGTCAAAATAATCATTAGCCATTGACCATGTGGTTAATTTCATATGGATTACTAGTTAATTAGACATTGCTATTGGAATTGGGTTATTTTTGTAAACATTGGAAATTTGAGGATCATAACATAATGACTAAATTGTAAGAATTGAAAAGAGGGAAATTATAGATAGGAGCATGGAGAATTGGATGACTAACCTTGCAAATAGCCCACAAATAGGCTAGTCATCATATACATGGCTTCATAGGAAGAACTTCCTTCCAACTATGTAAAGCTAACAAATTAAAATAAAAGAATTAAAGAATTAAAAATAGCAGATTAGTGCTATCGGGCTAAGAATCATAAACAAGTACCTCCCCTTCTCCTACCTAAGCTAGCACCTCCATTGAAGGAATTCTCAAGCTTTGATTTCTTTTGATTTAGTGATCCTAGCTAGTTCCCATCAATTAATCAAGGTAAGCCCATTGATTCCTTCTTGATTTCTAGGATGAATTCATGGAGAAATCATGAAATTAAGCGTAGTGAAACCCTAACTAATTTCCATGAATTCCCAAGCTTATATGTTGTGTTCCTGTAGTTAGGAATAACTATGGAATTAGTTATTGACTATAGAATTCATAGAAATGAATGTTGATGAAACTTCCATGTTTTTCTTATATAGCACAATCCATTGGTGGAGAGGATTCACCGACCCCTAGCAAGCCTCATAGCAAGGGAATTGTAATCCGAGAGCCCCAATAGTTTCAGAATCATTAGTGAGTGTAGTTGTGTCATGGGAATGGCTAGATTTCATCCCTTTGCATCATTCATTATTGTGGTAAGCATTGGTAAGTTAAATGCTATAGTCATTATTGATATTGACAAAATTGAACAAGGCAAGCATCGATTTACATGAATATTTTTGGCTTATATATATATATATATTGAATCTGTAATGACCCAAATTTTATAATTCGAGGATCGGGTCAAGCTGAAACCCAAGCTTCGTGTATGGGCCGAGTCTATTGGGCTTATAGGAGCCTTTTTGGGCTAGCCTAGTGTTGTTGGGCTTGCCTTGATGGTTTTAGATTGGTTTGGGATAGATATTGTGGGGGTTAAAATGGTAAAAATAGTTTGGATGAAAGAGAGAGTTGGTGGGGGTTTAATTTTTTTACAGAAAAGAAAGTTAATGAGATCATTCTTGTCCCCTTGCCTCTTCTTTCTTATACCCTCATCTCTTCTTTCAAATCTTATATTTCAAGGCTTAATCTTTGAGGTTTTGAGATTGAATCTTAGATTGTTGTTAGAAGGAAAGTTGTTCAACTTCGAGAGATCTATCAATCAAGGTAAAGATCACCAAGTTGGTAGAGAAATGTGTTTGGTGAGGGTTTGAAGGGGGAGAACGAGAATGGATCTTTGAGGGCTTTCTTCTTAGCTTTAATACAAGGCTAGTAGACTACTAACCCCTACAGTTTCCTGGAAATCATGAAAATAGACATTGCTGCATGTTTATGTTGTTTTTGGTTGAGATTAAACCATCGTTGGTCTTTAATGGCAAAAGTTATAGTTGTTGTTAATCATTTGTAAAATTGGTAGAAACCGACCCTAAACACCTCCCATAAGTTGTAGGTTAAGTTTTAGGGGTTATCAAGCTAGTTTGCGGGTTAATTGTGTGAAATTCGAACCCCAAACCTAGAAATTTAGGTTCAAGTACAGGTACAGGGTAGTTCGGTACCGGTAACCCTCTCTTATAAAAGAGTCAAGTTATGAACAGCATACCGATACGTCTTCTCGAGTATCAGTACCCCTAGCTTAAATAGAATTCTAGTAGCATGTTCGCGTATCGATACGCCATAGGGCATATCAGTACCACTGTTCTAGTGTATGCGAAAAGCTTCCGTGTATCGATACGGGAAGGTAGAGGTACCGATACGGGTAAGGATCGATACAGGTGGTTTATGTACTGATATTAGGTACCGATACAGGGATGAGCGTATCGGTAGGGCTTGAGGGTACCAACATGAGTATCGGTACCCATAGGGGAGTACCGATACCCACATAGGAGTATCGATTCTTGTTGGGTAATCTGCCCAAAAAATTTAAGTTTGCGTTCAGGGGTTTTATAATTCGAGACAAAGGGCCCTAAGGGTCTTTTAAGGTATAAAATGAATATTAAAACTGAGAAATGGAGTTTTAAACCCGTGTGTGAAATAAATAGGTAATAACTTGGTAAGTATTTGGGGAGTTACCTGGAGTAATAAGACAATGTGGACTAACGAGTCAAATAAGGGATTAATTGAATACTGCTCCATAATGTACTAGTAACTCAGTAATGTAAAACATCATATGCTGTCATTTAGCAACATTAGGGGATCCTTGGGATCGCGTTGCTTGTTTGCCTGATAGGCATTTGTTGGTTTATATGTTGATGTGTCGTGCCATGTGGGCAATTGATTGATGGGATCCAGATACCCAGTGAAGAGTGTTGCAACACTGCAGTTTGAGATACCGAATGGAGGTTACCAATGCTATGTGACTAGGGCCGCATTCGAAGATACTCGAGGGAGCATTCTGAGTATGGGTGAATGTTTCGATGCTAGGTGACCCAGCCTCACCCAGAGAGTAGATGCTCGAGGGATGATTTCGAGCAAGGGTGTATGATCCGATGCTATGTAACTCTGCCTCACCCAGGGTGTATGATCTGATGTTACGTGACCCGTCCTCACCCAGAGTGTATGTTCTGATGCTACGTGACATGGCCTCACTCTAGAGTTGTTGTTGATGTTGTTTTTGCCTAGGTGATCTGTTGAGATCTCAGGCTTGGTTGGGCCTTGTGTGCCGTGTTTGATGATTGTTTTGTTGAGGCATGTGTTTAGGAGACTAGTGGTAGCGCCATTATTATATTGCTATGATATCATATCTGTTGCATTGTTCTTATTTATGATTTGCATGAAGTATGGTTGAGTGGTTGTGTATCCACTTAGCTTTGTTAGCTCAACGTTCAGAATCATTGTTTTCGTTTGTAGGTTAGTAGGTTTGGCTAGTTCTTGGAGGAACACCATCAGTGGAGGATTCCAGCGCCTCGTTTCTTTAGAGTTCAGTATTTAGGTCATTGGGCTATGTAGCCGTAGGAACCTATTATATATTGTAAATTGTATTTGGATTTTCAAATGATCGAGTCAAAGGTTTATAATGTAATTTTAAAAGGAGCTTCACTATATATGTTTTTGAATATTTATTATGTTCTATTGGATTGTAATTAAATGGATTTTTATAATAGATTGTGGATTGGGCTAAATTAGGTCAAAATTTTAATTGTTGGGTTTCCAGCGTGAGGCCCAAATGTGACATCCAGTTCGAGGGTGTTATATTCAGTGGTATCAGAGCCTAGGTTTAGATGGCTCTAGGAAAACCTCAGGGTGGTTAGGAGTCGTGGATAAGTGTCTAGTGAATACAACCCCTTGTGTCTAAGTTGTACTCTTTCAAGACTAGAATCTAGATGGTGTGCCCCGTGTTCGCGTGTGTCACTGGTTGCGACATTAAAATAGATTTGATCAAGGTCGTGAGGGCTGTAATGTTGGCTGATTTCTTCGAGAATGATTTTGCGATCAGAGTTATCTCAGACGTTAAGCTTGGGTTCATGAGAGAATAGAAGAGTGGAGGGCGTGCTCTCCTCCTATCACCCGAGTAGTAATTATAGTTATGTGTCATAAGCTACTTTGAAGTCTTGAGTTCATAGTGAGAACCTCCAATGACAAGATTCCACGAGTAGGTGGACGCTTATGGAGCGGATAAGAGGACTTGCTTCGACCGACTAGTGGTAGAGTGTTAATCGGGGTCCCTTTATCCATAGTAAGTGATCCCTGATGGTGGGGTACCATGTGATAGGGATGTGGCGTGCCTGGCATATATGCATTTTCGTCTGATGTGGACAGGTACATAATGGTTGTGAGGTCCCAAGTACGCTCTTAATAAGATGAATGCCCTGAGATCTCGAGCAAAGTATGCTTGTTGTGATTGTTTATAGTAATGGCCAGAAGGACATCGTGGGTTTTGTGCGAGGCGATGCTTGAGTAAGGCTTGAGAATACGTGGTTGATAGATACAATGGATTTTTCTTTTAAATAAATTGATATGATCTTATGCACCGGTTGTTGTCCGGTCATGAACCAGCTTGAGATGACAAGTGTAGTGATTGAAGCTTCGAGGTTTTGGGGGAACCAAACCCAGGGTAATGAGAAAGATGACTACCACCTTCTGAATACAGCTCAGACCAATTTGGGTTGAGAAAGGATGACCTGATCAATCGGATTGATGGTTAAGAAACACTCAGAGGGATATGAGGATAATGTTGAATAGTTTTAAGGGAATCCTAACTACATCGTCTTTTTCTTAAAGGCAATGCATACGAATGGTGAGAGACCATAGGGTTAGGACTGCAGCCTATTTTCTCAACATGGGATGTTTTCTTGGGTGAGTCAAGAAAAGTATGTCAGTGAAGCTCTTATGAAGTAAATGAGAGATCAATTCTTACAGTCGTTTAAAGGTGCCAAAACAATGTTCAGTACAAGTAAGATTTTCTACGGTTGAGCTGTTATGCCCAGAGCTTTTGCTATCGAAGGGTAAAGGTGTAACGTCCCAATTTTGGGCCTAGCGGTTTTGTGACATATTAGACAGTCTGATGGACTGGGTTAGGGATTTTAGTCATATTCGGGACCATATATTTTGTGGTAAGATAAAAATATGGAAAAATACTTAAAAATCATCTTTTATTATATGATTAATATTGGTGAAATCAATTTTTGAAAATGAGATTTGGAATTCTGACATTTTCTTAGTGACCAAAACGCGATTTTTGAAAACTATTTTTAAAGGTGACTAAAATGAAAAGGATCAAATCCTTAGAATCCTTAAGGAGCTATTTTACCAAGTTTTTGCTGGTGATTTCTCCCTTCAATTAAATCATTTTAATATGTGTTTTAAAAGTTAATTAAAAGGGAATTTGGTTATTAAGAGTTGGTTATCACTTTAAAGAAAATTTACGTAACTTTTCTCTCCACTTCATTTCTGCCAAACACTCAAGTTTTAATCAAAAACCAGAGGTGAGAGATCATTTTTCTCAGATTATTGTTTTGTAAATGATTTTTTATCTTTGATTTATAAAACCTCATTGAAATCTTGTGTTTTCTTAGTTTTAAACAAGCCAATTGAGGGAGAAATCACACAATAGGGGTAAGGTCCGTGATCTCCTCTATTGAATGGTTCTTTATTGATATTCCCAAATGTTTGATCCTTGATTTATGGTTTATAATCTGATTTTGTGTTTTTTATATTGAATTAATTGATTTAATTAAGTAAATTTGATGAAATAGTGGAAGATCCGAATTGGATATATTTTCCAGTGTTGAGGATTGTTTTTAAACATATTTTGGATGTATTATATTGTTGTTAGGTTGATTTTAGAAATGGAATCCTGAAACTCTTGAATCCCTAGTTGGTAATGTGGTTAGATTTGTGTTTTTGTGGAGTTGTGATGGTTGTGTAGTTGCTGGAAATGTTTGGATAAATTAATCCTGTTTTTAAGTGTTATTTGATGTTTATGGAAATGTTATATTGTTAGGTTGTGGTTGGGCTGTGTTTGGAAATGATTAGATGATGATTTCGATTGTTGTGGTTGAGTAGTTATGAGATGATTGTGGAAGTCTGTGAGGATTTGTTGTTGTAGTGTTTAGAGTGCATTAAGATGCATTAATCATCTGTTGCAATGTGATTAAAACAGGGGAAGTTGATCTGAAAGCAATCGGGGAAGCTTTGGAGGCTTCGGTCGCTTGATTTTGCATCGGCGAATCGAGGTTTCGCATATTAGTGAGTGAGAACATGAATTCCATATTTAGAATGTTTTAAAGGTGGTTTATGGGAGTTTAAACTTACCTTGAAACGTTGGTTTAAGCTCGAAAGTAAGTATAAAGTGGTTTCTCTCTCGGTCGTGCTTTTACGAAATGGTTTTATGCACTTGTTTGATATACATTGTACTTATAGTTAAGCATGTTTTAAAGTATGTGAAATATTGTTTTTGATCATGAAATGATGATGGATGCACGTGGTAAGTGATCCATGTAAGTATGTGGTTTATTAAAGCATGGCATATTGCTGTGTAAACGGTTTGGTTTAATGCTTGGAAAAAACAGTGAGGTAAATGGTAAATGGTTAATTATATTGGCAAGTGATATGGTTTTAAATTTGTATATCAGATATAGTTGGCCGGCCATAGGATTGATAGTGCACTATAATAAATCGCCTTGGATGTTGAGGGGTTTTGATCCGTGTATCGTAAACTCCATCCAAGTGCCATAATGGTAGATGGGTTATATGGTACCGTAAACTCTCATTAGTGGATTAAGCGTCTAATCGATGGTTGGGGTTGGTCTCCACGGGGTTGTAATGTACCGCGATTGTGATTGTATCGCTATTCCGGTTGAGATGGCTTGAAGTGTTGCGATGACACTTGTTTTAATCTGTGTATCCGATGAACTATTTTGGTAAAGGAACTTGGTTATTGATCACTTGTGAGCCAATGTAATTGTTGATGTATCATTGAAAGGTTTATGTTGTATAATGTGATTTATACATGTTTACTCTTTAAGCTTTGCATATGGTTTTTATGCATATTGAGGTTAGCAATGGGATTTGTTGTTGGTTAATGATACATGTTGCATATGGTTTAATATGCTGGTATTTAAAGATGTTAAGTGCATGGTTTTCAAGGCATGATAATGTTTTACTTGATGTTTAAAAGATAATTGGAATGGGATTTCAATGTATTGTACAAAGATGGTTTTAACGCATTGATGGTGTACTGTTTTTGAACACTCCTCACTAAGCCTAGTGTGCTTACGCTCTCTTTGTCCATCAATGCAGAGAATTAAGGTTTTAGGAGGCAGCGGGAAGCAAGGGATCGGTACAAGACTTGGTAACCAAAGTATGTTTTGAACTAGACTATAAGTAATAAGGGCAATGGGGGTTTCCGTTGTTATTTGGGAGAGATTTTGTTGAACTCCCTGTTAAGCAAGTTTGCTTTGCTGCTCTTGAGTTGTAAATGGCCATTATGGATTGTCTTTGGTGATGGTTTGAAGTTTCATGTTTTACTTGGTTGGTTATCTAGGTAGCATGCATATAGATTTACATTTGATGCAAGATGCCTGAAATGATGTTAGATCTGTAACGTAATGTTGTGGCTGGATTTTAGATTATGTTGGTTATGTGTTAGAAGCATGTTAGGGTGTTTCGGTATATTGAAAAGCATGTTAAACCAGCAAAAGGGGACCTTTCAAGTCCAAGCATATCGGTACGGGTGTCCCTGTTTCGGTACACATAAGCCATTTTAGGCTTAGCGTACCGGTATGCAGGCAAGCGTTTCGGTATGGACCAAGGCAAATTCTGGCCAGCATTTTAGTACTCGAGCACTCATTTTGATACAACATAAGATTTAATTGAGGGGTGTTTCGA
The DNA here is from genome assembly GCA_019671005.1 of Hibiscus mutabilis. NCBI lineage: Eukaryota > Viridiplantae > Streptophyta > Magnoliopsida > Malvales > Malvaceae > Hibiscus > Hibiscus mutabilis. Next base: position 41,013,618 of record CM033713.1, on the reverse strand, counting down.
TATGCGTGGGCATATCAAAATGGACTATAGCCACTGTAATCTGGGAATTTTAAAATATTAATACCGTACCGATACAAGTATACTCGTACCGATACGGTTACCGTTAGTTAAGTTATTTGGGTATCTTAAAGTTCTGTTTCCTTTTGTTTTAGTCCCTAAATCTTGGTGGAGCAATTGAATGAGATTGGATGACCTTTTTGATCTAGATTTTGACATGTGGGCTTGGAATCTAATTAATTAAAGGTTGGTAGCATAAATTGGATTAAAGTCCTTGTAACTTTATGAAGTTGCAATTTGGTCCCTAAACGACAATTGCGGTCAATTGGATATCGATTTGATGCCCGATTGAGTTGGTTTTTCACCTAAGTCCAGTATGTACATATAGGATGATAATTGTGCATCTAATCAAGATAAAAGGAAAAAATGGATATCGATTTGATGCCCGGTCAATTGCGGTCAATTTTATGAAGTTGCAATTTGGTCCCTAAACGGCAATTGCGGTCAATTGGATATCGATTTGATGCCTGATTGAGTTGGTTTTTCACCTAAGTCTAGTATGTACATGTAGGATGATAATTGTGCATCTAATCAAGATAAAAGGAAAAAATGGACGTGTTTCAAGTTTCTTCTTCACGGTTTACTTCGGTAAACCTAATATAGCTCGCTCTGTTCGATCTTGCGACTAAGCCGGGTCGAGGGGTTACAAAAGGTGTTGGGGTCTTGGCTTGGATTCAAGGTTGACATATTTATGCACGGGACAACAGTTTTAACTGGGATATACTCTGAGTTAGTCGTTAGTACGAAGCACTCGAATGACCTTAGAGCCAACATTGAGTCAGTTGAGGATTCTGTAGGCCGTGTTGTGGGGAATCAGAACATCATAAGATTCTTCTTAGGCCCTGATGAGCAAAGGGTTTATTCTTTGAGCAGGTAAAAAAAGTTGCTTTAGATCAACTGAGGGTTGGTTAGAAATCTAAATTGAGGGTTTTCGTAGGAGGCTTCTCCATTCTGCTATAATGAAGAGTGTTGATGGTTCGGCCCTAGAGTCTTTCCCACCAGTTCATGAGCTTTGTGGTTGACATCACCTTGGGGTATGTTTCTTGCTTGGGGAATTTGTTATGAGTGCCAGACATCGGGTCACATGGCAAAGGACTGCCCAATCGTAGATGAGTATTTACTGGTTCAGTCTTTGAGGTAGACTTCTTCTGGGCATAGTCAGGGTTCTTCGAGAGGTGGTGTTGGGTTATTGTCGAAGTATTAGGGTGGAGGTCATATGAGATCGACCGTTAGAGTTATCGCGCGAGCTTTTATTAGACAATATGTTGTTCATGCCAGAAATGACAAGCTTATTACCGAGAATGTGTTAAATGATTCGGTCCCATTGTGGTTTTCAGTTTCTTGATAACAATTTGATTTCTTGTTCTTACCTTGGCAGAGATTTTATTGAGCAGGCTCTGTGATAAGTTTCCTCGAGGTTGATCTTGGTTTGGTAAATTAATGGATTGGTAAGTGTTGGTTAGTAAAGGTTCCACCGTGGGTGGTGTGTATGGTTTGGAGTAACAATCCCTGTGGACTTGTTAGACCTACCCTTGGTATGGTTATTCACGTGAGTGCGAGGGGTGCCTTGGTTTCCAAGCAAGAATCTCAAGGTTAGGGTTTGGAATGAACCATTTTGTCGGTAATGTGCGTGAAGAAATTTTATCTCTTCAGCTTATGTCTCATGCTCATGCGGTGTTAGTTGAAGAGGACCTTGTAGGTTGCAAGACATTCTTGGCCCACATAGTTGATGCAAGGTTTAGAGTCTACGGCTTTAGAGTGGTGGACGTTTAAGTGAATTTTAAGGTGTTATTCTAGAATTGAGCGGGCTATCCTCTTGATCATAGATTAGAAACCCATGCTAAGGGATGTGTTGAGTTCGGTATTAGCATCTATCACCTTGTAGTCTGACATTTACCGAACCCCTAATGTGAGAACTCTTTGGTAGAGGAGTGGATACGGGAGACGTCACCAAAGAGTTTACCTTGGGACGTGCTTGTGTTGGTATAGCAAGAAGCAACGATGTTAGCTGTTGTGGGTGGATGTAGACAGTGGAGGACCAAAATCCATTTGTCAGGGCTGATGATTTTGTAAAGATTAAAGAGTTTTGAAATTTTCGTAAGATCGTTCAGAAGTTGGATCTCGTAAGTTGAAGGTTAAGGAGAACCAGTGTTAAGATTTGGGGTTCAAGGTGATGTTTGTGCTCAATGACAAGTTGAAGATTGGTTTGGACTTATGATGCATCGAGATAATCCTAAGTTCGATGAATTGAGTGCTGCTATCTGGGTTTGAGATGGATTGTTTTCATGCATAGTAACAGTTTAAAGATTTTCCGAATAGCTTAGTAGAAATGTGGGTTTTCGGCTAAAGTTGTGTAGAATCGGATTCTTGGGCTGTAATAAGTTGCGTTGGGAGAACCATTATGAATCTTTAAGGACTTGCTAAATTTTTGGTACAATTGTTAGTTAGAGTTAGGTGGTTGGAAGAGAAGAGGGTGATAGACCTTTGAGGATAGTTTGGTGTGTTTGATCCCTAGTAGAGCTGGTTAGTGGTAACAATTTTCCTTCAGAACCGAAATGGCTTGGCTAGTGGAATCTCTTGATCATGGATTTGTATCTGATTATATCATAATGGATTCAAGTAAATGAGGTGTTAAGCCTTGTCTTAGTTGACCAAGTCGAGAGAGAAGGTTATGATTTTAGGATAGTTTGGCGGTAGAGCTTAATTGAAAGAGTTTGCTTATTCTTGAACACGCGGATCATGATGTTGTTAATAGACGAAGAAGTGCCCATAAAGTGTACCCTTGAAGAAATGTCGCGTTCTGGGCGCAAAAAGAGGTTGATTACCTAGAGGTGAGTCAACTGAAGTGAGTTCAACAAGTTGATGATTGACAATGATGTTGAGATTATCCTTTGTTGATCTGAGGTGAGTGTTGTTTTAGACCATATGTACTTCTGGAGAGAGAAGTGGATTAGCAGGTTATTATTTAGCCTCACCTTCGAATATGGCACTTATCTATGATGTCTTCCATGTGCCTATGTTGAGACGGTATCTTTTCGATCCATCGTATGTGATCTCGTGAAGGGGTTTGATATCAATATCAGTTTAAAGTGCGAAGAAGAGCCGATTAAGGTGCTTGACAAGGAATTCAAGAACTCCACAATAAGTTCATACTCTTATGAAAGTGTAGTAGAGGAGTTTCAGAAGTCAAAGATGTTATGGTGGGGGTCTAGCTGTATCCGTTCCCATCAGGTAAATTTTGAGGACAAAATTTTCTTTAAGGAGGGGAGAGTTGTAACGACCAAAATTTTCTAATATGAGGATCGGGTCAAGCTGAAACACGAGTTTCGTGTATGGGTCGAGTCTATTGGGCTTACAGGAGCCCTTTTGGGCTACCCTAGTGTTGTTGGGCTTGCCTTGATGGTTTTAGATTGGTGTGGGATGGATATTGTGAGGGTTAAAATGGTAAAAATAGTTTGGATGAAAGAGAGAGCTGGTGGGGGTTTAATTTTCTACAGAAAAGTGAGTTAATGAGATCATTCTTGTCCCTTTGCCTCTTCTTTCTCATACCCTCATTTATTCTTTCAAATCTTATAGTTTAAGGATTAATCTTTTGGGTTTGAGAGTAAATCTCAGATTGTTGTTGGAGGGAAATTTGTTCAGCTTCGAGAGATCTATCAATCAAGGTAAAGATCACCAAGTTGGTGGAGGAAGGTGTTTAGTGAGGGTTTGAAGGGGGAGAAAGGGAATGGATCTTTGAGGGCTTTCTTCTCAGCTTTATATCAAGGTTAGTACACTACTAAATCCTATAGGTTTTTTGGAAATCATGAAAATTAACCTTGTTGCATGTTTATGGTGTTTTTGGTTGAGACTAAACCTTGGTTGCTCTTTAATGGAAAAAGTTATAATTATTTTTAATAATTTGTAAAATTGGTAGAAACCAACCCTAAACACCTCCCATAAGTTGTAGGTTAAGTTTTAGGGGTATCAAGCTAGTTTGGGGGTTAATGGTGTGAAATTTGAACCCCAAACCTGGAAATCTGGGTTCACATACTGGTACATGGGTACTTCGGTACCGGTACCCCTCTCTTAGAAAAAAGTCAAGTTATAAACGGTATACCGATACGTCCTCCCGAGTATCAGTACCCCTAGCTTAAATAGAATTCTAGTAGCGTGTTCGCGTATCAGTACGCCATGGGGCATATCGGTACCACTATTCCAGTGCATGAGGAAGGCTTTCGAGTACCGATATGGGTAGATAGGGGTACCAATATGGGTGAGGATCGGTATGGGTGGTTTACGTATTGATATCAGGTACCGATACGAGGATGAGTGTATCGGTACGGCTTGAGGGTTTATTTCTTTCGAACCTAATTTGAGTATCGATACTCGTGGAGGAGTACCGGTACCTATAGGGGAGTACTGATACCCACATAGAAGTACTAGTACTCGCTGGGCAATCTGCCTAAGAAATTCAGTTTGCATTCAGGGGTTTCATAATTCGAGACAAAGGACCAGGGGGTCTTTTAAGGTATAAAATAAATATCAAAACTGAGAAATGGTGTTTAAACCCGTATATGAAATAAATGGCTAACAACTTGGTAAATATTGGGGGAGTTACCGTGAGTAATAAGACAATGTGGACTAACGAGTCAAATAAGGGATTAATTGAATACTGCTCCATAATGTACTAGCAACTTAGTAATGTAAAATATTGATGTGCTGTCGCTTAGCAACATTAGAGGACCCTTGGGATCGCGTTGCTTGTATGCCTGATAGGTATTGGTTGGTTTATATGTTGATGTGTCGTGCCATGTGGGCACTTGATTGATAGGATCCAAATACCTAGTGAAGAGTGTGGCAACACCATGATTTAAGATAACGAATGGAGGTTACCGATGCTATATGACTCTGGCCTCATTCGAAGATACTCGATAGAGAATTCCGAGTATGGGTGTATGTTCTGATGTTAGGAAACCCAGCCTCACCTAGAGAGTAGATGCTCGAGGGATGATTCCGAGCAAGGGTGTATGATCTGATGCTATGTGACCCGGCCTCACCCAAGGTGTATGATCTGATGCTACATGGCCCGGCCTCACCCAGAGTGTATGTTCTGATGCTATGTGACCCAACATCACTCCAGAGTTGTTGTTGATGTTGTTTTTGCCTAGGTGATCTGTTGAGATCTCAGGCTTGGTTGGGCCTTATGCTCCATGTTTGATGATTGTTTTGTTGAGGCATGTGTTTAGGCGACTAGTGGTAGCGCCATTGTTATCTTGCCATGATATCATATCTGTAGCATTGTTCTTATTTATGATTTGCATGAAGCATGGTTGGGTGGTTGTCTATCCACTGAGCTTTGTTAGCTTAGTGTTCGGAACTGTTGTTTCCATTCGCAGGTTAGTAGGTTTGGCTAGTTCTTGGAGGAAAACCATCAGTGGAGGATTCCAGTGCCTCATCTCTTCAGAGTACAATACTTAGGTCATTGGGATATGTATCCGTAGGAACCTATTGTATATTGTAAATTGTATTTGGATTTTTAAATGATCGAGTCAAGGGTTTATAATGTAATTTTAAAAGAGCTCCACTGTATATGTTTTCAAATATTTATTATGTTTTATTGGATTGTAATTAAATGGATTTTTATAATAGATTGTGGATTGGGCTAAACTAGGTCAAAATTTTAATGGTTGGGTTTTAGGCGTGAGGCCCAAATGTGACATCCGGGTTGAGGGTGTTACAGAATCCTTTGATACGAGTAGACATTGGATACAATTGTCATGCCATAGAATTCATTGATCTCATATACGAGTGGACTACGATCCTTAGGTTAAAACCCTTACAGGCGATGTTGGCGGGATGTATGTGCTTTGGTCATTGGCAATATGGAGGGAGAGACCGTTTATTGAATAATTAAGCTAGGCGATGCTTGAGGGGAATTCATGTATCCATATGTTACTTCGATCCAAGGAATATGAATAATATGACTATAAACTCTATAGCATGCTCCTACCTTGTTAATTTATGTTTATCATATGTTTAATACGTTCTAGTATGGTTTTACATTGATACTTATGATATTAGTTCCATTGATACATATTATCACATAGTTTGCCATTGTTGACAACTACCTCACTAGGATAAGTAAGCCTAACATAGTTCATTGCATACATTTTTAGGTTCCATAGCTCTGTGACGTGGGTCGTGGATAGCCGGTTGCAAGTCACCTCCGAGTCACTATTTTGTAATGTATATTTACCCTTCGAACTCCTGGCATGGTGGCATATGGTTACAACATGTTTTGAATGACATAAAGGAAATGTATGAATAATTAAGTTTAGGTGTACATATATGATACGTTTTGGAGTTTAGAATCTCATTTGAGTTTGCATATGTGGTTAAAATTACGCTCCTATAACTTAAACATTGTTAAAAAGGTTTAAATGAGACATGAGTATGATACTTGGATCATCAGACATGTTGGAAGTCATAGATATTGATTACGAAGTCAGTGGTCTTGTTTTGGTTAGGTAAATAATGCAAAAACCAATAAATTATAGAATTGCAGAACAAGGTGTACCAATACGGACAGGTGTGTATCGGTACTAGAGTGCATATTTGGACCAAATGGTTAAAGGGGGTACTGGTACGGACCAAGAGTAACGGTATAGAATTTTACTATTAGAATTTGGCATGTATCCGGGGTATCGGTACGAGTTGGCCTCGTACCGATCCCTATTTTCAATCTCAGCCTGGTACCGGTACAACTTAGTTTGTACCGATAGTGAGTTTTGCTACTAGAATTTAAGAGTTGCATTACGTATCGATACGGATGATTCCCTACAGATACCCACATTAATCCCAACGAAAATAAAGGCCAGACATATCGCTACGGCCTTTCAAGTACCGATGGGTAGGTAATTTTGTTGTTGGCCTGAACCGATTTTATAAACTTTACAAAATAGTCCTAAATATTGGTATGTTGATGTAGACCTCAAAACTCAGTGAATTTTGCCATGTACGCATAATATGAGTATAATTTAATGTTGATACTACTAATTACTAAGTATGACCTCAATTTCATATGTTGGACAATTTGGTCCCTAAACATTGATTACATTGTATTTGAACCCATACTAATAAATTAACTATCTTAGAGTTATATATATTGTAATATTGTAATAATGGCATTCATTGATTGAATTATAAAACATAAAGCATCGGATTTCAATGTACAGTTACCGACATTGATCATCGGTGGCGTTACACTAACAGCGAAACGACTCTTTTATATTAGGAACACGTGTCTTTTGAAATTCAAAATCCACTGAACCGCCAATTTAATTTTTTATTGATTACGCCAAATTAATTTCTTACGTGTTCTTTCAGTAATGGTTGGTGATGACTTATTGTGTTGCATTTATGGCACATTTAATATTACAACGGAAAAGACAGCACTGAAGGGGAACCACAAAGTTTAACTAGTTTCGAACCTATGAATATTGGTTTTGACATGTAAATAGCGAAACTTAAACTGAAATCGTTAGTAAAACATGTAATATTTTACGTTTCATGTGAAATGTTCGAGATTGTATATACAAACGTTCGATACTCGTCGTATTATTATATTCTATTTAAACCGCAAATATTCCTCCAGCACAATTTTTACTTGTTCATTCTCACAAACGTTAGCATTCTTAACATATTATTTAGTTCCTAAGAATTAATTTTTACCTTAATAATTTTAATATTGTGTTATTTGTGTTCATTTTAGTTCCTGAGGTTTGAGTTTTACCCTAAACCCTACAGAAGTAAAACCAAAATCAGTAAGAGTAACTAGTATGTTGTAATTTAGGTTTATTGGTTTATGAGATTAATTGTTTGGTTTTTGGTTTAGGATTTAAGTCTTAGTGTTAGTGGTTTAGGGTTATTAGTTTATAGGATAATTTTTATGGCTTTAAGGTTTAGGATTTACGGCTTAGTATTAATTGGTTAGGGTTTATGGTGTAGTTTACTGTTAGTGGTTTATGAGATTAATTTGTATGGTTTAAGGTTTAGTGTTTATCTTAGTGTATGAGATTATTTTCAAGCATTATATATAATATATCATACGCTATGACATTATTATTAATATAGTCTATAGTATATGTCTCTATGGTCTATAGTCTATACTAATACGTGAATAAGTCATGTGTTACGTGATGATATTTTCAACAGGTTATAGGATTATAGCCTATAGGTTTATGTCACTAATTTAAGGATAAAATTTAGGGTTTATGAGTTTAGGGATGAAATTGAACCACATTTATTTTAATTTTTATAATTTAGTCTAATAAAGTAAAGATGGTGTTATTTTTGTTCATTTTAGTCTATAAAATTATATTTTTATCCAAAATTGACCCATATTTATTTCTAACTTTTATAATTTAGTATAAACCCTATAATTGTTGTAATTTAGTTCAAACCGTATAAAATTATAAGTCCATATAAGAATTCTAAAACTACAGCTTGAATTTCAATTATAACCTAAATTGGGACTCGATTGAATTAAATTAAAACCTAAAAGTTTCTTCCATGACATGACTCAACTTGGAGTTCAACCAAACCTGATATTACACAACCTGGATTTTATCCCTCAATGACGAGACTGTAACACCCTCGACCCGAATATCACATTTGTGCCTCAAGCCCAACCCAAAACTATAAAATTTCTCAACCTAAGTTTAACCTAACAAGGTATTTCTCAAAACACATTTAAAGCCAATAGTTGAAATATGGTTAAATAATCAAAACGGAACAAAAGAGCTCCAATTTAAATTTAAAACATTTAAATATTTGATTAATTAGTAAAATTTCAAAAAAATAAAGAATTACAGACTCCAGCACGTAAGGTCCTATGAATACACAGCCCATTAAACACAAGTATCGTACTCTGGAAAACACCACATGCTAGAATCCCATATTGATAGTGCTCCTCGATCCCACAATCCAACGATCAACCTAAGCATGGAAACAACGATTATGAGCGGTGAGCTTACAAAGCTTAGTGGTACACATATACTCTAGTATACTTCATGCTAATCATAAACATAAGCATGCAAGCTAGTACGAGCAATAAGGAGAGACAATAAACATGTGGCGCTACCACTAGTCGCCTAAACACATGCTCTCAACATAGCAAAACATCATACATGGCACACAAGGCTCAACCAAGCCCGAGATCTCAATAGATCATCTAGGCGGAAATGCATATCAACAACAACAACTCTGGAGTAAAGCCGGGTCATGTAGCATCAGAACATACACCCTGGGTGAGGCTGGGTCACATAGCATCAGAATATACAACCTTGCTCGGAATCCCCCTCGAGCATCTACACTTTAAGCTAGGTCGAGTCACCTAGCATCAGAACATACACCCTGGGTGAGGCCAGGTCACCTAGCATCGGAATATACACCCGTATTCATAATTCTCCCTTGAGAACCTTCGAATGAGGCATAGGTCACATAGCATTGGTAACCTCCATTTGGTATCTCTAACCATGGTGTTGCAACACTCTTTCACTGGACATCCGGATCCTATCAATCAAGAAGACTCAACCAATCAAATGCCTACCCAGCATGCATGCAACACGATCCTAAGGATCCCCCTATTGTTTCTAATCATCATCACATCATTTATTTTACACTACCGGGTTGTTAATACATTATGGAGAAGTATATAATTAATTTCATTCATTATCATATTTATTCAAGGCATAATTCAATTATTAGTATTCACATCAATTTCCATCTTTAAACTGCATTTATAGATTATTTATCGTAATAGGTACCTATACTCATACATGAGTGTCGATACTGTACCCTCAATTATCGGTACTCACACGCGTACGATACTGAAGTAGCTTACTAGAAATCTTTAATTTCTACAAGTACCGGTACAGGTCAACCCATATCGATATGACCCCTAATCGCGTACCGGTATGGCCAAAGCTCGTACCGATACCCTATTCACGAGTTCGTACAATTTCCTCGAGTTACAATATTACAATGCTTATTCGATCTCTAAAGCTTATGAAAGTCATTAGAGTTTGTTTAATAACACATCCATTCAATTAATAATAATTACCGACTTCATAATCTTTTATTCAAATGTTACCATTATTTATCCCTTACACAATTTCCACTGAATACAAAAATCTATTCGAACAAGTATACACTGGCTTGATTCGGTAGCTTCGGACGCTTGATTTCGCATCAAAAAGTGGAGCTTTGTGTTGTCAGTGAGTGGAAACGAGGTTTAATGCTTAGTAATGGTTTGAAACTAATTTTGGGAGTTTATATTAAGTTTGAAATGCTTGTTTAAGCTCGGAAGTAAATATTGGACGATCTCGCTCTCATTTTCGATTTGCAAAATACAATCTTATGCAGTTGTTTATGATTTGGATTACCTACTGTGATATGCATGTTTTGAAAAGAAATATGATATAAATGATCATATGTTTATGTTATATGAGTTGGGAAAATGATTTATTAAAAGAATTTTGAGAATGAGAAATGTATGATTTATTGCATTGAAGATGGTTTGGTTTGATGTATATGTAAAACAGTGAGTTAATATGTTTTAATAGAATATATTGGCAAGTGACAATGGTTAAATGTTATCTGATATAGTTCGCATGCCATAGGGGTGTGTCGCGGGGTCAAGAGTGTGCCATACTCCACCATGAGAACCGCAGCAGTCGAGGGGTCAAGAGTGTGCCATTTCTACCACTAGTGGATTTATACATCATAACCGTTGAGGGGTAGTTGTACCATGCTCCTGTTCGAGGATGTATGTGAAGTGGTTTTAGGAGCTACTTGGGAAATTCTTGCATCTGATTTTTTTAAATAGAATGACTTGGTTTTGGGTCACTTGATTGTCGATAAATGAATTAATATATCATGATATATGGATTATGTTTTTCATAATATGGTTTATACATGTGGTGCTCTTTATGCTTTGCTATTGTGATGTTTAGCATGAGAAAGCTTAAATTGAGGTTTATGCTAGAGATCCATGATACATGTGTGGAAAAATGTTTAAATGTGCATATGTTGGAAAGACAATAGAAGCATGAGACATTTTGGCATGAGATTCAATACTTGTTTGAAAGCAAACGATTTTAAATGAATTGATGGGTGTTTTTGAGAATCCCTCACTAAGCTTTACATGCTTACGCTCTCCTTTCTCATCAATGCAAAAAAGTAAGCATTTAGGTAGTGAGCAAGCAAGAAGAAATCCAATGGTTGAGCTATTCAAGTACGGTTTTATAAATGCTACGTAGAAATAAAAGGGCAATGTGACCAAGTTGTAATTGGGAGGGTTGTTTTAGTTACTTCCTATTTTGGACATATTTTATTTAGTATTTTGGACTTGTATGAGGTTATATGTTTTGTTTTGAGGGGTTGGGGTGTGAATTGCATGCTTGGGTAGAGACCATGCCTATAGGATCTTTGGTCCGATTCCTATGGTTTGATTGTTCATCTAGCATGCCTATGTGGTTGTGGAAATGTTGCTTGACATGTTATGTGATGTTTGTGTGATGTTTGAAGCAAGTTAGATTGAGCCTAAGTGTCATATGTTCGACCAAGAGGTCATTACAGACCCATTCGTACCGGTACGAGTCTTGAGGGATTGGTACATAGGGTTTGTTATGGTTCAAAGGGGTGCAAAATTGAACAGGGGTATCGGTACGCCTAGACTCCTATTGGTATGCCCCTCAGGAAATTACACTACGTGTCGGTACACGGGCAACCATATCAGTACGCCCTTTAGCAACTAGAATTCCCAATTTTGGAACTGAACCATAAGTATCGATACACCTAATGATAGTACTGATACCCCTTGCAAAACAAAACCCATATCGATACTGGTACACTGTGTATCAGTACCTAGACTGTTATTTCTGGTAATATGCTTTGTTGAAGTTTGAATCTTTGCAATTTAGCCCTATTTCTTGTATATGCAATTAAATGAGTTTGGATGATTATTTTAAATTGAGTTTTGACCGGATTGCATGTAACCTGACTAATTAAGGTTAGGTAACTTTGGATTTAATTAAGTCCCCTCAGTTTTTCAAAATTTACAATTTGGTCCCCAATAGTGTGTTCTCGATCAATTGGATGGAAAATTGACGCCCGATTTAATGGTGAATTTTATCCGCTGCTAGCATGATCACATTAGGACTTACTTATGGATTTAGACAAGATAAATGGAAAATTGGACCATTTTCGAAGTAATCGTTCAGTTTTGTCTCGGTAATAACCGGGTCAAAGGGGTTACATTTTACTAACGCATTCATTCAACTAATATTAATTATCGGTTTCATAATCATTTATTTGAATGCTACCATTATTCATCCCTTACGCAATTTTCATTAAATACAATAATCTATTCGAAAAAGTATACAAGGCATCGCCATTATTTCAATCAATAAAACAATCATCAAATAATTATACGAGTATCTCAGATGACCCTACACCGTCTCTAAAGCCTCCATAAGTCTCAACATATTCACAGCATCATCATGCATCTCAATAATTACCAAGACCCATAATACCGGTCTCAACACATGCTTATTCGTCGTCTACCTATTTTGTAGATACTAACACGCAAAACAATCACATTTATGATGCTCATGAAATAATAGGGGTTTGAGGTGTACTAACCTCAAGCATTAGCGATAATTCCTCATATAAGCTTTTTGATTACTCCACTTGGTCTGATATCCGATCCCGAATAATCCTCATATAAACACAAATACGAAAATACATTAATTTCACGCATCCCCTAAATAATTCACAAGGTCAAATGCGTAAAAATATCTTATCAAGTTTTAATTTAGTGAAACAGACTACGCCAACAGACTCAGAATGTCGAGAAACCCCCAAGTAGGGTCTCCTAGAAAAAGAACACCGGTAAACGGTCAAATGGCGATCGACAGCGGTGCGGCAGCTAGCTGCTAGATCGGCTCACAAGGCTGGCATGATGGACCAGCTCAGCCTGTGGCTTGGGTTGGCTCAGCTGGCCTAACTAACTTGACCCAGGTGGCATACAAGCTCCAACCTGCTGCTGGAGCACGCCCACCGTCAGGCATTGTGAAACACCCCCAAACCCGGCTTAGGAATAAACCAAATTAGGAAGTGTTTAGGAACAATCTTTTAAACAAATGTATAGAATTGAAACAAAGATATGAAGACTAAACCCTTCACAAATGAGTACACAAATTGAATTCAGGGTAATTTAAAACTTTTGTAAGTTGAATAAGTTTCCAACTTTAATTCACATGCAGACAAGGTATGCATATATTAAGCAAGATACTTCAATCATTATGCCAAAGATTGTTTTTACAATTCAAGTGCTTCTAGCCATAACGTTTATTATTATCAAACAAACAATCATGGTAAACATTCGAACATCTTTCCTATAGCATAACTTGTTTAGTGAGAAATCATTCAAGATATTATAGATTATTTACAAGGAGAGTTAACTACTTTTACTTGAGGTTTAACTTCATAATTTACATGCTTGGATTTGTAACACACAAAACATCAAGGTGATTAATCCACATAAAGATCTTATAGACAAATAGCCAATATATCACAAAATGAATCTCTAGATTATAGCGTAGCAATTATTTTGTTTATAATTTTTAATCTTATTCAAGTTATAAGATGTTCACTTAATATACTTATGATTCAAACCATTTAAGCACCTTAATTCAAGTGATTTCTAAGATGGGCAAACATTCAAGCATATCATTAGCATAACTCAGCTACCAAACAACTACTAAATCTTGCTAACGATTAAATCATATGCATCTAGCAAACCACCAAGAAAATTATAGAGGCCCATTACAAACTTAAATACTTATTAGGCTTATACATCTGATAAACTACGAAAGAATCTAACTACTCAATGCATGATTGACTACTATGTGCCACCAAATAGGAGTACACCTAAAAATTACAAACATACATTCGGGTCCTTGTGATCTCATCCCAGCTCTGAAGGAAAATGAAGACAGGATTACCCTAAAATGTTAGAATAAAAAAGATAAGCAATTGCTTAGTGAGGTAGTTTAAAACAAAAACATGACTTAGAAACCATATATTACGACTATACTCATTGTTTAAAACCAACGGATCCAGGTAAGTAACAAACTTTATCAATTACATTTTTATCTTAGACATAGAGTTCAAATATGGCAACATTGTTGCACATATCGACACCAAAATAAGCATCAAACTTGTTCGACCCAAGTCCTTTAACCCACACAATCAAAGATGATAATTTTACTTAGTTTTATGTATTCCTTTACCCTACGAATATATATTACTTATTGAATAAGTTATCAAGCAACACATTAGTTTAGTTTATAAATCAATCATTTCTTATACATAGCCCCGCCAAAACATGTATTTCTTATTACTTAAGTTGTAAAACACAACTTAGCATCAGCATAGTTTTACTTATCATGAGAGATATCACGTTTAACTTTTAAATATACAAGATTACTTATCATAAGGCAGCATATATATATATATATTCATGTATATGAGATGAGGTTTTCTAAACAGGCATACTCTTAGATTTATGAATTTCAACGGATCAAAGGTATTCAAGGAATCAAACTAGTCACAAGTAAGTAAGAACTCTATCCAAGCATGTTTATTCACCCCAAAAGAATACTTGTTATAAAAAAATACATCTTTATTTATTAAGCATGTCATCGCCATAAATTATTTATGGAACCTATAAACTTTCTTGGTTTCTCTTCATTATGGGTATTGTCCTTATCATACCCTACCAAAATACATAAATTACCCCTTATACGAGATATCAAACATAGTATATCATAACATCAATTCCTAGGCACGTAATACATCGAACATGATACATCTTAAACCTAAATTTATTAGCATTTAAGATAATCTAACACAATGTTTCATTTTCAAGAATTACTTGGCACATAAAACCTTAGCATAATATACCATATCCTTATATTATTTAGATCTAATCAATTCATTAATTATATATGCACAATGATACTTTGTTTAACAGTCCATGACGAAATCATTTATACCAAAACAGTCCGTAGAATGTGTACACACACTTATACATCAATAATACACAAACCATTTCCAATATAGCATCTCATATACATATGTTACCTATAGCATAATTTATCAAGCTTAGTATATTATAAACATGGTTTACTAATCTTATAAATTATCAAATATAGCATATAATAGGCATAAATTACTTATCATATACGATATCAAGCTTAATTCATTTGTTTAGTTCACAATTTTCATTGTTTTATCATTAATTAACAAATAGGGAACCAAATATATATAAGTTTTAAGATAATTAGGCAAATCATAACCGTTTTAGTATTCAAGTATATCACAAGTAGGTATGTACATTCCCAAGCATAATTTCTTACTTAAAAGGACACTCAATATTCAAATTACAACCAGGTAAACCCATTTATTTGAAGGGTATCTATTTACCAAAATAGGATTGTAATACCCCAAATACCAGTTTGGAAGGATTCTAATATTTCTTTTGGTAATTACAATTGATTGGTATATTCACATATTACGTACATTGTTTAATTAAGGGTTAATGATTAAATTGAAAGTTGAATTAAATTGGGTGGCAAAATTGTAAGGTACCATTTTGTGTCTAATGACAACCTTAGAGATTGCATGCTAAATTAAAACCTTAAGAGGGACTTTTCACGTGTCATGCAAGGATTTTGCTTGAGGGGTTTCGGCTAGTGGAAGATAATGACTCATTATCTTCATTCTTCATCTTCTTCTATTAGGTCGAGACTAGAGAGAATTGAGAGTTAGTGAGGGAATTTTAAGAATTCTTTATCTTGGTGCATTGGTGCGATCCAAATCAGTCTCGAGAGGAAGGTGAAAACAATTTCTTTTCTATTTTCTTGTTCTATACTTAATGTGGTCGGTTGATGATTGTTTTCTTGTTTGATTTGAAATGTGTATCGATAAAAGAATTGAGGAGTTAAATTGTGCTAGATCATTAAGATACCATTTTGGTTAATTGGTGGTAGATTATGAATTGGGTGCGAGTACAACCACGTGATTAACGTTTTAACCAAATGGATATGCAATTGTGATCTTGTAAATAGCTAATTTATTGGACTGAATTACATTAGATTAAGGGCTAATCCAAACTGTTTGAACTTGAAACTGAGTAATTTCTAATGTGGAAACTGTCTTGGGGTATGTAGGCATAATAGGGGCTAATACGATGTAAATAAGTGTGTGTAAATGTGTACACACGTATAAAGGATCCAAATGAATATATGTAAGCAAATTTGAGGCTGTTCTGAGTTATGAAAAGATGTATGTTAGTATATGGGACTGTTATAAAAGTGTATAAACATGAATGGACTCTTCTGACTATATATATATATATACACATGTAACTAGGGACTGTTTTGGTCACTTACACCTATTTTGGACTGTCCGTGTTTAGATGAGTATAAACATATGTTTTCTTTTAGGGGCTGCTTTAGTATAAAGGAATACATGACCTTGTTCATAGCTCAATAGAAAAGGTTTTGATATGTGTTTATGCTTGCCATTGTAATAGACCATGAGTTGGTTAAGGAGTCAGGATCCAAGGCTGATAACCTTGTAGAAAGCAAAAAGGGAACGGTGATTCAGAATCATGCATAGCTTGGAGTAACCTGTGAGTGTAGTTTAAGTCTCGGGATGGGATAATAACCTTCCCGAGCATTGCCTTTTAAGCATTGCCTTTTATTTATGATCAATTTTCATTGGTTAATTTACGTTATAAATGCACAAGCTTGGTGGCAAGTTGAGTATTTTAGTGAAAAGCACTTTGTGACATGAAAATTTGATTGGAAGCATGGCTATGATTTAAAATGTTATAGGAATGTTTGTTTGGTTCGAAAGATACAAAAATGAATAGAAATGGTTGTTTTGGGAAATGAGGAATAAATCTTGATTATGTTAAAATTTAAGTAAGCTTGATAACTTAAACACAAAGAAAGTTATTTATATATGATATAAAAAAAGTGAGCTTGGCTTTAAGGCCATTCGAGCAAGAGAAAAGAAATGTTGAGTTCACATGTGGTGAACATACCTATATACCCATAATGAGAAAGGGGTAATGAAATTTTGATATGTTATATGATGTGGAGCTATGCCCACTTTATGTTAAAAAGATGATAAATGTTAAAGCCTTGGTCTCGAGTTAGTCTTAGGTATAGTTGGCATGCCATAGAGTCCATAGAGTTCGTGTTAGGGTGGACTACAGTCCTTATTTGGCGATAGTAGGAGGGGAGTATTGTGGTCACTTGGCGACAATAAGAGGGATTGACCGGTACTGCGAGTACCATTTTATGGGCGATAGTTGGTTGGGGATTCGTGTACCTAGGCTGTAATTCGATTCTCAAGGCTATGATAACAAGAAAGTATGAGATTATAAGTTAAATAAATGAAGAGTTGTGATAACTTATTTGATAAGTAACATGATTCTAATAAAATTGAGTATTTTTCTAATATGCGTATTTTGCTTCGAATAATAGACTATGTTAAAAATAAAATAATGAATTTTTATGTTAAGTTAATGAATAATCTTAATATTCCTTTTGACAAGAATCCTATATCTATAAATGCTATGGTTGCAATCTTCTATGATAAGTATTACATGCTTATGATATGCTATGCATTATGACCTCGGTGACTAGTAACTTAAATCTATGACATGTTGTGTTAATCACCTTTGATGTTAAGCAGTCCATGCCTATATTATGCAATGTTTGCTATCTTTTATGATAGTAATACTTCATCATGACATTCTATGCTCGGTAACTTGTTTGATAAGCAATGGACAAGTAATTTACGTGTTGATAGGCTACTTGAATTCTCAAGGCTCTGTTAAAGCTTAAACAAGATAATAAATTTCAATCCTCACAAATAAATCATCGTGACAATTGATGAAATGAATCACACATGCCTTTAATACGTTATAAGTAATTTCTTATGTACCAAGTAACTCATATATTGATAAGCTATGTTAAGAAGATACCAAGTAAGTTTATAGTTAAATAAATGAATCGTGATTGTGATTTGCATAATAAGTAAAGTATATACCTTGAATGTTGAATGTCCTAATTTGGTAAATAGATACGCTACAAATAAATGTGTTTACATACTTGCAATTTGAGTATTGAGTGTACTTTGGAATGAGTAAGTGCACTTGGAAGTGTGCATACATACTTGTAATTGATTAAAATGCTTAAATGATAATGATTTATTCGAATACCTTAACACTTATACATTTGGTACCTTATATCTTAAGTAAAGATAAAACAATGCAATTCGTGACCAAAACTAATGGATATGTCATGATATATTATGTGATATGTAAACTACGACGGTGAATTGCTATTTATGATAGCTATAAGTTATGTAAACCATGTTTACAACATGTTAGGCTTGATAATCTATTTGATATGTAATATATGATTTATGGGCTGCTTTGAATATAGATGATAGTATCTTGGATTTTTTCGAACATCTATTTGTGTATACATGATTTATGGGTTGCTTTGAATATAAATGAGAATATCTTGGACAGTTTTGAATACCCATTTGTGTATACATGATTTATGAGTTGCTTTGATTATAAATGAAATTATATTGGACCGTTTTGAATCTATATGTTTATATATTAAGTTTAAGGATTGTTTCGAGTAAATATAAGAGTTTAATGGACTATTTTGATGCGTCTAGTTGTAATTATAAGACCAATGGGTTGCTCGAGTTAGAATAAGTATATAAAGTGATTGTTTCAACATATGTAAGTATGTACATGAAATTGAAACTATTTTGCATTTATAAACCAATATGTATTGGAGTGTTATATATATATATATATATATATATATATATATATAAGTATCTTCTAAATATGATTTAATAAACTGCGGTTGATGTCTTACATGACAATTAATTTGTGTCCTTAACATGCTATGTTAGAACCTTATAAGACAAGTAACCATGTTCATGATATGTTATGCTTAATGATTTATATGCTATAAAACCATGTTATGACATACAATATTTGTTGACTTGTATGTCAAGTATCTGGTAAATTGTTAAAATATCTTAATAAGAAAGCATAATTTTATAAGCTCAACCGTTAAAGAGTCAAGATAAATTGTTTAACCAATAAATGATTATAATTTAACCCGGTTACCACTCAAAGGGGATTGGTTTGATAGAATGTTGTTACGAATACTCGAAATGATAGATTACTTAAGTTTGTAAGTTAGTTGAGTTCATAAAATCTTGTACATGTCTATTCGAATGAAATGTAAGTTGGAGTGATCACATATGCAGTTATTTCTTTGGTAGCTTTGATTCGAATAATCTATCCTTTTTGGACCCTATCTTGCTTAAGCTTGTATTCCATGGTTTCTTGCCTTTGCTGTGAAAGATAACTTGCTTGTTTATTGCACTTAAGTCTTACCGGCTATCTCAATAAGCAATTGCTTATTCCTTTCTCTTTAACATCTCAGGATAATCTTGCCTTCGTTTATTCTTGAGAGCTTGGACGATATCACAAGGATCAGAACGTATGTTTATAATCTCATAGTGTACTCCTAGTTGGTGGCACATAGTGGTTAAGCATGCATTAAGTTTAGATTTCTTTACGGCTTATTATGTATATAAGCCTATTGAGTATTCAAGTTTGTATTGGGCCTTTTATTATTTCTTGGTGGTTGATTGCCATATATGATTTATTAATTAGCAAGATTTAATGGTTGCTTGATAGCCAAGATATGCTAGTAAAATATTTAAATGTTTAATCGACTTAGAAATCACGCGAATTATAATGCTATAATGGCTTGAGATCATGAATAATTTTAGTAGGACACCTTATGTCTTGGATGAGATTAAAAGTTATAGACATAATAATTGACATGCTAGAACTAATGATTGTGGTGTATTGTACCTGATATGTTGATTAATTATTTGTAAGACTCTCAAGTTGATTAATCATCTGGATGGTATGTGTGTTGCAAATTCAAATATGTAAATTATCATGCTAAACCATAAATAAATGTAGAATAGTTATATGGGACTGGTTCAATGGTTATAGTAACTGAATGTATAAACATCAATGACTTACGTTTGATCATGTTATGCCAAAGCTATACGTATCTGTCTAGGATTGATTTATACATCGATTTATCCTGCTCTTTGTAAATAACCTATAAAGTCTAGATGTTTACTTGTTAATCATGATATGATATGCATATGAAGTTCAAATGATTACCATGATTATATATTTGGTAGTATTAAACGTTATAGTGCTTAATTTATAAGGGCAAGCTATGAAACGGCGATTGAAGCGTCTTTACTTGATAGGTGTTTTTATGTTGATTGTATGTGATGTAAAGTTAAGACCTATCCAACTTATAAAAAGTTTTAAATTACCTTGAATTTGGTTTGTATGCTTCTTGTGAAATGCTAAGTTGTCATCTCTTGGTTTCATTGATGTATGTTGGTTTAAATGTTGTCCCTAAACACTTCCTAATTTGGTTTACTCTTAAGCCGAGTTAGGGGGTGTTTCAAGGATATTCAATATTCAGGATATATATATATATACTTTACTTATTGTACAAGTCATTGCCGCAGTTCATTTATTTAATTATAAACTTATTTGGTTTCTGTTTAATATAGCTTGTAAATGCATATGTTAATTGACACCAAAGGTACATGACGTATTATCTCTTAAACACATATTACTTATCACACAATACATTAAAAATAATACATTAATTTCAATAATCAATTATCTTATAAATCATCAATCATATCTTTCTTGTAACACCCTTAACGTATACTCGTAGGCCGAATATACTTAAAGATATTACAAAATTTAGGAAAAGATCTTGACTCGAATTTTTTTAGCTTTTAGTTTAACCCTTCCTCAATTCTAAATTTAAAACTATGTCATCTAGTTGGAGCTACTTTTAACCTTGAATTGGTTTACAAAACTTATAATTGAGTTATTGAAATAAAAATATAACTCAAGGTGAAAACTATGTGTGTTGCCTAGACCCTTTCTTGATTTTTAAAAACTTCTACACGATTAGGGTTAAACTATGTTTAATTGTACTAGAATTCATTACTACTATTGGCAAACTATATTTCTAAATTTATTCATCACAAAAACATATCCTTAACTAGTAAACGTATACTTTAAAATAGTTCAACTATAAAATATTTACATGGCCACTAGATATCAATTTACGACAAGGATGTACTTACTGCGACTTACTGTAGTAACTTGATTTTTCCAAAGGTTCAGCTCCTCTTCGCTAGGCATTTCTGGAGAACCTACATGTGACATAAGACACATGCTAAGTATGAACTTAGTGAGGCAGTTAAACTTATTTATTTACACAATAAGTGACTATATATATATTACTTCATATAAGAGTGCATTTCTTATTTATCTACGACAAGGCAAGTATATCACAATGATCATAATTATCATGTATCTAATATTCCATAAATTTCATATATCATTTTCGTGATTTTCATCATATATATCATACTTTCTTAATATCATGTAATCATTTGTATAGCATGTATCATCATTTTCATATAATTCATGTAGAATCTATCATATACTGCATGTATCATGTATCATATAGATCATGCATCATCTCTAACATGTCGCCAAACATAATGGTACTCGCAGTACCGGCCAATCCCCCCTACTGTCGCCAAGTGACCACAATAGTTCCCTCCTACTGTTGCCAAATAAGGACCGTAGTCCACCCTAAACATGAGCTCTATGGACTCTATGGCATGCCAACTATACCTATGACAGGCTCGAAACCAAGGTCTTTCATATAAATTTATCTCATAAAAATCAATGTTGAGCTTAGCTCCTTATATATAATCATAAACTTGACATATCTTTAACAATTATGATCATTGCTCCAAGTTTTCACTACCATGCCACCAAGGCTTATTTCACATCATATCTCAAGTTTAATCAATATCAAAGTATCAATTTGATATAACTTGTTATCATTATAATCAAGCTTCGAATTCAGGCATTTACAACGGGGCTCAACTTATATCTTATCATATCAAGTTAGATATGAGCTTAACTCCTTATCAAGGTATTAAAAGAGTAGCATGATTTGATTATTTCCAAGAAATACTTAGCATCAAGTTCATATATTTACAAACCGTGATTATGTCATATGTATATATCAAACAATCACATGGACACTTATAGAGCTTCTAACATAACTGATCTTATATTCACAATCTCAAGTCATATTATTTCTTTCAAGCAAGTACTTACCTCGTTTTCCAGCTTATATTTCCACACAATATACATAAAATAATGAATTTAAACAGCAAAGAATGCTCGGGAAGGTTTCAGACCTATCCCGAGACTTTAAACTACACTTACAACATGCTCCAAGCTAGTTTTGCTTTCGTATTGAGATTCCTTTATGCATATCTACTAATTGATCTACTTTAGTCCATCAATTCCTTCTTGGTCTATATATATATCAAGGAGTAAAAATCATGTATCAGGACTCTTCTTAACTACCAATCATTTGTAAAACTATTTGATACTCGAGCATACATATGCTTTCACACAAAACATAATCTTAAAACACATTTATGTACAAAGCAGTCCAAACAGATTCATATATAGATTTTGATACTCACATCAGTCTTCACATGTTATTTCCATATCAAATTAATCCCTTAATCATGCTTTTAATCACCAAAGAGTCCCCAATTCAATTATTTACAATTTTACGTATTCAAACAGTCCAATGTACATCTACATGTATTCAAAACAGCCCCTAATTCAAAGGCATACAATTATATATATGTTTAAAACAGCCTGTTACCTATCATACACTCTTATATACACCAAATCAGACCCTATCATATTTATATGTCTCCACAATCGTCCATAACCCATGTTTTCACTTGTATATATATAAACGGCCCACATGCTTTCATGTATAACATAAGTCAGTTCTAATTACATATATATATACACCAAGTCAGTTCAAACAAAGCAATAATAACCCCTGATACTTTCAAAGCAGCCCCACCCTTAATTGCCAATCCAATTCAGCTCTTAAACATACTTATAGATATATAAACAGTTTAACTTACGTATATACATTCATTACAACGTTTTAATGTCCCAAACAGTCTGGCATGCTCCTGCATATATATATATCAATCCATAACAGTTTAGGCACTGTTATAAAGCCCCAAAATCGACTCTAACAACAAGGTAACCAGCTTTGATTTCACACTCATTTACACACTTGATCAAAAACTCATTCAAATGTGAAATCCATCTCACCAACTTTAGAATTCAAGGTTAATCATTTGACATAACAAATTACATTACAACCCACAAAATTTTAATCAAGTAGGAAGCACATAAACACATGTACATATAAATGTACTTTTCCCTTACTAAAATCACATAATTGACATAGCAATCAAAGATACATAAATCACAAAGTTCATGGAAATCTAATTAATGGAAGGGTGATTCCCTTTCTTTTTATAATTTCCCGAATAAGGCCTAAAATTTGGTCTAAGACACATGTGGTTGCAAGATTCTCACCACTCTTTCACGTTGTTGAGATGCTCGGTTCGTAGAAAGTTAGGTGGAAGAAGATGATCATCTAATTTTGTCATCTTTTCTCCAAAACCAAAACCACACTCTCCACATGTCCTCATTTCCAATTTCCTTTGTGACACATGTGTTCCTCCCTAGGCTTAACAATGTTTAGCATGCAAACATCAAGATTAATAAGCTTTCGATTTAGTCCTTACCTTAATAGCTACTCAATTCTTCTATTACTCCAATTTGGTCCTAAATCCTTTTTATTGATCTTAATTTACAAATTAACACATGGTAATTAGAATGCATTCATAATTTAGCATCCGACTAGGCCACTCTTTAGGATATTACACAGCAGTATGTATGGCACATGAGGCGGCCTCCGATGGCGGACGGTGACCATATTTCACCGACTGACAAAACTCGAGCTGGTGATTCTGATGGTGGACTCCATTCTTCATTTTGAGCACTCTAACCCCCTCGACTCAACAACCTGAAACTTTCTCTCTCTTACCCCCCGATGGTGACTTTAATGATTGTACCAGTGAACTCGTCTCGACGAGATAAACACAATGGTTGTTGAGGTGTCGACAACTGATGGTCAAATGTTCATAGATTGGAGTTTTGAAATTCCTCCCTAAACTTTTCTCTCCTTTCTTCTTCTCTCTCTCCCACTATCCACCTTTTTCTTTTTTCTCTCTCCTCATAATACCCTCTCCCTCTTTTTCCATAACTACACCTATTTAAAATTTAAAAACCTTTTTCTCCAAAATAATGGGCCCAACTCAACAACCTCAACTTGGGCTTTAAAAATAAAGGCCCATAGCTTGGGTCCGAGACCCGATTCACTAACCCGAGAATTGGGTCATTACAACTATCCCCTCCTTAAAAGAAATTTTTTCCATAAAATTTGCACCCAATACTCAATAGAAGATGATGAAACTTTATTAGGTCTCCCAAGACTCACACATTTGTCGCTGCGCAACTCTGATCTCTCACCACGCTTAGCAATTAAAGCTCTTCTTTTCAAACGGTACGACTAAAATCTTAACTGATTCGTTCTTTTAAAAGAATCCATTCCACTCGACACATTGCTAAAGGCATGAAATAACTCAACGGTACTTCATCAAACTGTCACACGAATATGTCATCAAAGAAACTTAACTTATACTATAGAACCCAAAAGATTGCAGCACACAAAATCCTTCTACAACTTCGTATGATCTAAAAAGAACAAGAGGTTAAACAACCATTGCAACCAAAACAAAACGATTCTTCTCGCAGCAACTCCCTAAAAGAGACTCTGACTTTGATTGCATACCTTATCAATATCATTACTTTCTTGGTGCAAGACTTCCAAAATGAATAACGTCTCAACTTACCTCAAGTATTTACCTTAAACTCGACACGATAACTTGTATTGGCAACTAAAGCATCTCTCAATAACTCAGTTCATGCAAGAATTTTACATGCCAAACTATCATGTGTTTGGAGAACACACCATCTGTACCCTTACTAAGATCTATCATTGTAAGAAATCCCACCAAAAGATAAGGTTCCATCACGAACATCGAATCTCACGTCAAAAGGTAGTATGCATACACCGTAGTGTCGTACAACCCAACCCACAAACAATCCAAGTAGACTTTCTATCTGGATCCTACCTTTGTCGAAAACATCAAACAATACTTACCAAGAATATATCTTTTCTCAACAAAATCCAGTCAAAACTAGGCACTCACTGATCCTTTACAAGATCCACGGTCATATGTTTAATTTCCACTAAAGAACATCGAAGCATCACAACAACTCTAAAGAACTCAATTTTAGACTCCCAACTGATAGCAAGTCAAACACTTATCACTATCTCAAACACACAACTCCACACTGTCTCCCAAAACACGCGGTGAAAGTTTGGTACAAACTGTCGCCCTCAAAATTTACCATATACTGACTATTGTATTATGTAAGAAGAATCTCTTGCCTTGACATGTCTTTCTCAAAAAAACCCACAACAAGATCTCATGTTCCATCAGAAACCATCAAACTTAAATTCAATCATAACATTGTATCCCTTTAATCACAATCAGATGATACTTCTCACGGCTTTCGAAGTTACCCAATCTTTAACTTGAAGTTTAACTTACAAACACATCGGTACAGGTACTGATCAATCAGTATCGACACCAGACAAATCGAATACCGATACCGCATTGCGCTAGCATCGGTACTCCCTTACACGACCATCACTTGATATATTTAATCACCTCATATGAACAACATGATACTCTAACCCAAACTAACTTTGTACAATCCATCACTTGTCAAGTTCATTTCACTTAAGTGGTGATCAAACACACGATCAATAGCTCTTAGTTACTTCGACTCACGTCATTTTCCAAATCTTCAATCCCTTAAAGATCAAGTACCCAAAACTTCACAATGTTGGGTCGAACACAACATTCCCTCTTCTAGCACAAAAATACAACTTTAACAAAACAACATAACATCCTCAAATATCTCGAAACCCTACTTGACTTTATTCGAGTTAGCACCACTATCACAACAAAACGGCCTCACATAGCTTGGCTCTCAACTAGTGTTGCTCAGCTTGCCTCGAGGAAACTGTGATATTAATCAAAAGCATTTACGAAGTCTCAAAACCTTATCTCCTTAACAGTAACTAACATTTCCACACACAAGGTCATTAAGGTAAAATATCTTACCAACACTCATCTTTCCATATCCATTATACCTTTACACGTGCCACACAAAGCATTGAACTTACCTTTGAGAGACAACATAGTGGCCCCCACCATATCGTCGCTGAACACCTCAAATGTCACTATAGCAATCAATGTTACCACAACACTCCCTAAAAAAAAGAAACCCTCATTCCAAAATCCATTTTAAACTTACTAGCCTCCAATACTTCAATCGTGAACATCTCATTATCGCACCAATCTCGAAAAAACACACAGGTACTTCACAATCGGTTAAATGAGTCATTTGCCTTAGGAGACACTTAACGGTCCTTCACTGTCACTTAACAAGCTATCAAAGATTTAAGCATCACCTCACGAACCAACTTCTTACTAGTGAACAAGCCCGACTCTCCCTTTGTAACACCCACAATGTATATTCAAAGATTAAATACACATTGAAGATGTTACTAAATTATTTAGCTGATTTCTTGACTTGTAATTTTTTTTAAAAAATTTTAACATCTGACATAAAACTAGCTTATAAAATAACCAACGAATAAACTGATACATGCCTACTAAAGAATATCATAAATTTAGAATGTCTTACTGATGTTTGGCAGATTGCATCTTGATTAACATGCTTGACTCCTCTTCCGGTAAGTTTCTAATAACCTACGTGTGAAACAGCACACGCTAAGTATTCACTTAGTGAGGCAACTATAAATTGAAGTAAAACATTTCCATGTATAGAAAAAACATAAAATAAACTTATCAAAGTCATTCCCCTATCATTTAACAGTGCTATACATTTCCTGCAAAATGGCAAGCAGTTTTCAATTGCAGTTGATAACATTTTATCATGCATAGAACTACCTTACAAGTATAGTTCAATATAATATTTAAATCATAGAATTCGAGTTGTCTTACTAGTCTTGTGTACGTTAAGCTTTTCAGCTTAACTACCTACATAAATGCATTTCAAGTATTATAGCTTATAAAATAACCAACGAATAAACTGATACATGCCTACTAAAGAATATCATAAATTTAGAATATCTTACTGATGTTTGGCATATTGCAGCTTGATTAACATGCTTGACTTCTCTTTCAGTAAGTTTCTAATAACCTACGTGTGAAATAACACATGCTAAGTATTCACTTAGTGAGGCAACTATAAATTGAAGTAAAGCATTTCCATGTATAGAAAAAACATAAAATAAACTTATCAAAGTCATTCCCCTGTCATTTAACAGTGCTATAGATTTACTGCAAAATGGCAAGCGGTTTCCAATTGCAGTTGATAACATTTTATCATGCATAGAACTACCTTACAAGTATAGTTCAATATAATATTTAAATCATAGAATTCGATCTGTCTTACCAATCTTGTGTACGTTAAGCTTTTTAGCTTAACTACCTACATAAATGCATTTCAAGTATTATAGCCCAAATTACAAAATCCTTCTGATGCCATGGTACGCGAGTCATCACGACACCGTAGTGCCTACGACGCCTTAACATCTACATCGCCGAAGAAAATGAGATGAGTACGTACTTGAGGATGCCCTTTGGTCCTCATACTCGCACATTTTGTGCTAAGTAACACCGTAGTGTTTGAACCGACTCCGTAGAGTCTATCTCGACCCCGAAGAGTCTATCTCGACCTTGAAGAGTCTACATTATTTATCTCGACCCCAAATAGTCTACATGGTCTATCTCGACCCTGAAAAGTCTACATTGTTTATCTGGACCTCGAAGAGTCTACATTGTCTATCTCGACCTCGAAAAGTCTACATTGTCTATCTAGACCCCGAAGAGTCTACATTGTTTATCTCGACCCCGAAGAGTCTACATTGTTTATCTTGACCCCCGAAGAGCCTACATTGTTTATCTCGACCCCGAAGAGTCTATATTGTCTATCTCGACCCTGAAGATTCTACATTGTTTATCTCGACCCCGAAGAGTCTACATTGTTTATCTCGATCCTGAATAGTCTACATTGTCTATCTCGACCCCGAAGAGTCTACATTGTTTATCTCGACCCCAATGAGTCTACATTGTTTATCTCGCACCGTAGTGCTATGACGCAGTTGTTAGGACTCTATGGATATCCAATTATACCAAAGACTCTCACACTAGTACTTGGGCATATCAATATATTATTTTTCATATTCTACATCCAATCCTTCAATACTATTGTCCATAATTCCATAATGAGCAGTGCATATCCAAATATCTAAAATTCGATTTACCTTGAGTAAATCATTATGCTACAATCATTGTATCAATATGTCATTTAATATTTAATGATATTTGCATAAATAAGCCATCATACATTTTTATTTATACAAAGGCTGGTTCATCGCAAGTCATCCTATTTATCAACATGTCATAAATATATATAATGCAAAACTCAAATCACATATATAATAAATACGTAAAAATGCACTCACCTGGGCCATTTATTAGCATGCCTCACTAAATTCTACTCGATCCTTTCCTTCATAGTACCTCGAATCTTCTTTTGATTCGGATTTGACTTCATTAACCACATGAATATAAACTAACATTTGTTAGATTCACTTCTAACAATATTTCAATTAAGCTATCTAATCATTTAACATAAAAATTTCCATAATTTTCCTTCCTTCCTTATACTGTCCAAAAATTCATTTCGGTTCTTACCATTTTGAACTTCCAATAATTCTTCCGAGCTTGTTATTAAACATTTAGATACAAAATGTATCAAATTCTATTTTCTGGCATCTTGTCCTACCCTCGGAGTTTTACTTCTAAAGATCATAATACACATTGGATCTTAATATCCTTCATACTGTAAGAACTAGATTTGATAACGATTCTAACGGTATAAGCCCCTTAAATTAATAAAATATACAAAAATTATAAAAATTCTTCAAACTCCCGTCACAGAGTTGTCTTGATAGAAACTGCTCTGTAAATTTTCTGACCTTCATTCGATTAAAAATTCATATCATTTAACTCGGAACTCGAAATCAGTTTCCCTTTGTTGAAAACAAAACTAGACGAACAAATATTTACATCGATATAAAATTCATCATCTAAACATTTTTGTAGAATTTATGGTGAATTTAGTCCCATCACTTGCTTCAAACCACCAATTCATCATCTTCTTCATCAAATAATTATTCAAAATAATTCCCTCTAATTTTCTTTCTTTGCCAAAATAGTAGCTAAAATACAAAGGTAACGATTCAAACTTCTTAACTTTACAATTTAGTCCTCAAATCAAAACTACTACCTTAATTCTATTATTTTAACTAAAAATCAGATTTAATCACCGTCCAAGAATTCATTTCTTATTTGGTCACTTGATTTTGACAAATTGTCAAAATGGTCACTAATTCGATTCAACATCAGTTTAGCGTTCTAACATCAATTTCACATCTCCAACATCACTAATTACATTAATACACTCCAATTTCATAAAATTTAGATTCGGTCCCTTAACTCTGAAGCTTGCTGAATTGGTCCCTATATATTTAACTTAGGGTTTTGCTTCCAAATAACAAATCAAGCTTACTAGATCATTAATCCAACATCACAAACCCTAAGTTAGACTTAAATCCATAAACCTTAATCTTCTCTATACAAACCAAAATATGTAGGTTTTAAATCCTAGCTCAATGACATGATTTTAACATCATATAAACTTGATTCCAACTTAAATTTAACCATGGAATCATAAAATTTCGAAAGCCTCAATTTTGTTCATAAACTCTAATTTCTTCCTCATATCAAATCTCATCAACCAAGAAAGTATTCCATGAATTATTTACATCAAAAGATAGAGATCGAAGAATAGAACAAATTTGTAGTTAGAAAAATTACCTTAAAACCGAGATTCGGGGCTTAAATCGAGCTTGGAAATTTTCCTTCTTCTTTCTCCTCTTCACCATGGTTTTGGAGGGTCTTTTTCTGATAATTCCTTCATATTTTCATGTATTTAAATAAATTTTTAACTCAATAATTTCCATTTTCCAAAAGTACCCTCTAACTAGATCTATATTTCTAGTTTCCATTTTGTAACATTCCAACTAGACTTAGTTGGATTCTAATCAGCAGGTATTCATCAATAAAAGAAATCTCAAAATTCCTTCCATGTCCCATTTGGGCAAAATGACCAAAATGCCCTTTGTCAATCAACTTATTCACAAAATTGCCATTCAATATCATTTCAATCGATTTAAATTTTTCCTAATCTTGTTAATATCTAAATATTCATAAAATAATATTTTATGACTCTTCTAAGATCCATGGAACTATCTATGAAATTTTAGCTAGATCCGATTTACCGATAATTATCTAGAATTTTATCGGTTACTAAATAAATTCCTTAATCAAAATAAATCATAGGATTCATCCTGAATTGAACTAAAAATATTTCCAAAACTTGGGAATAATTTTTTTATATCCTTCTTTTATCATATAGTAAAATTTCAAAATTTTCCAATTCGATCTGGATACCTGAATTCTACTTAAACTTTGTCTGTGATTTTCCAACAATCGAAATATCGGTTCAAACCAGAATTCCACATTTGATCCACACCCTTAGGTGGTCTATATATTTATGAAATGAAAATCCCTAACTTTGGGAAATTACAACTTTAGTCCTTCAACTTTTCATTTTTAGTCTTGTACCACACAAGTTTTAACTGGTTAACATTTTGGTCACTAAATTTTAAACTTCAATTCCCTTTCCAATTTTACTCGAATTTCGACCAAACTTTGCAAGTACCCTAATTAACTTGCCCTCTATCATCTAATGCTTTTAAATCTCAGAAATTCCTTTTCCATAACCCACAATCGAAGAAATCCTAACTTTTGTGTTTTTGTCATTTTAGTCACTAAGATAACTTTTAAGCTGTTATCTTAGTACTAAATGATCCTTAATCAACTTAGAAAATTTTGGGTTATTACAATTCTCTCCCCTTAAGAAAATTCGTCCTCGAATTTTTAACACGTACCTGGTTGAAAAAGGTGAGGAAATTGCTTTCTCACATCTCCTTTTCTTTCCCAAGTCATTTTCTCAATTTTATGATTTCTCCAAAGAACTTTAACAAGCTAAATTGACTTATTTCCTTAATATACAACTCATCATACTTATCCCTAGGGTAATCTGTTCGAACAGGGATAAAGTGTGCTAACTTAGTCAATCTATCAACAACCACCCAGAATGAATCCTTTTTATTCGATGTCAAAGATAATCCTAATACAAAATACATCATCACTCGTTCTCATTTCCACTGAGAAATTAAAATCAGTCACGACAATTCAGAAGGCACCTGAAGTTCTTCTTTTTTCTTGTTGACATGTCAGATATTTAGAAACAAACTCAGTTATAACTCTTTTCATGCTTGGCCATCAAGATCGATTCTTTAAATCCTGATACATCTAGTTTCCACCTAGATGTACAATCAAATGACTATAGCGTACTTCAAGGATAAGTTGTTTCTTTAATTCTTCATCGTTTGAAAAATAGGTTTTTCCTCGATAATATAAACATCCATCAGACTAATTTCAAAGTCTTCGGTTTCACCTTCTTCTACTTATTCGATCAAAATTTTGATTCTATGACACTTCCCAAAAGCTCACCCATCCTTGAATTTCTCTGGTCTGAGCACGCTTAACAATCTTGTTCGATCCAAATTCAATACCTTCTACTGCATTTTAATTTTTAAATCTGATATCAAAATTCTTATTTTGATCAGATTTATCCTTATACTGACTATCCACCTTTTTGCCTCGGGTTCAACTTCTTTTTAGTTAACATATAATTTAAACTTCTTTAATCTATGTAAATATAGCATCATTCACCATATAAATAATGACGCTATATCTTTAAAGCAAATACGATTATTGTCAGCTCCAAATCACGAGTAGGATAATTTCCTCTCATGCATCTTAAGTTGTCTCAAAGCATAAACCACTACTTTTTCTTCTTACTTAAGTACACTTCCCAAACCTTTATGAGAAACATCATTATAAATACATACTCTTTGCCCGATTATGGTTGTACTAGTACTGGGGCTTCGATTAATGTCTCAAAGTTTTATTGGCACTTATCTGTCCAACTGAATGGCACACCTTTCCTCAATAGCTTGGTCAGTGGGGAGGCAATCATCGAGAAATTCTTTACAAACTTTCGATAATAACCAACAAGTCCCAAGAAACTTCGAACCTTGGAAACATTCTTCAGAGGTTCCTATTCAACTATAGTTGGTACTTTCTTGGGATTTACTCTTATCTCTTCTGCCAAAACCACATGAATAAGAAAAGTAATCTTTCGGCAACCAAGATTTACACTTCAAAAACTTATCATATAGCTTCTTTTCTCGAAGAGTCTGAAGAACAATGCGAAGATAGACATCATGGTCTTCCTTTGTCTTCGAATTGAATATCTTTTCCTTTCAAGTCTTTATAAGACTTCTGTCGATCATTAATCTTTTTAAGATTATATTGTATAATCTTTACTTTTTCTTCCATTTCTTGTAATAAATCCGACTTAATTAATTTATGATCTTCAAATCAAACTAATTTAACAGTGATTTACCCTTTCGACCATAGAGGGCCTCGTAGGGTGCCATCTGTATACTTTCTTGATAACTATTACTATAAGCAATTCCTACTAACGGTATATATCTTTTCCATGATTTCAAACTCAATTATACAAGCTCATAACATATCATCAAGAAATCTTTCACAAATCTGAAAGGACCGCCGGTACACCCCATGGCGCATGTGACAAAATTATTCCGGCGATCTCACCAGTGATCCATGTACGATTAATCGAAATCAGGAAGAAGGATGCAGAAAACTACCTTAGTTCGTCTGGAAAGAGGTAGAAGAGAATGGAGATGCAATCACGATCACGCGTTTCGAATCTTTAGTCGCAACGAAAACGTCCTGAGCTTTACTCAGTTCACCCGGTTGCAAGCAAATAATTTTCTTCTCTAAACTATTTAGAGAATTTCGGGAAAAGCATAAGTGGCTGCTAGACTTTTATGTTCCTTTTATAATACAAATAACCCTAATTCAACTTGAATTAGAGTTGTTCACTATTTCTGAATTTCATGCATTAAAGAGTTATAATTACATTTAATTACTCTCCTTTAATGTTTATCCTTTAAATTCAGAATAATTTAAATTCTATATATATCAAATATATATAAAATTTAAATTCGAATAATCAAAATCTATATATATCAAAATACACATAAATTTTAATTATATCTTCATTTATGTACAACAACTTTGTACATGTATTATTCGTTTAGCATTTGCTTGATCAAACCATAGGGTGTGACCCTGTAGGTTCTTGTGACATTAGTAGTAAATATTAGAACAATTCTAATATTACAAACAATGAGTGACGTCTAGCAATGTATCATTGTCACCTAAGTTACAAGAAGTCATGATTCGACATAACCTCTATGTGATTAACTCTCTTTCTTGCATTACATCATTTTGTCCTTTATATCTAGATTGGACACAAGTCATGGAATAGTCACACTTGTATAGTCCATCTAATGTTTCTTGATATCTTGAGTAGACTATAAAAAACAAATAATTTATGATATCTCATATCAGCTTATTCGAGCATGGCCATGCGTTTCTAGTCTCACTAAATCAAGTGGCCTGTGATATTACTCCTATTATGTAGGAGGGAGAAATCCTATGTTGATCACCTAAATCTCACTACATAGATCATGGCATGTCAAATATCAGTCTTTATGATGCAACCAGTCACGGTACACTTTTAACTGTATCAAAACATGAGACTATAGATGTCGAGATAATAATGATCTCAAGTCTGAGGATCATACAATTAGTCATCACTATGAACATGTTGTGACTGTCACATAATAATCCAAGAAACATGCTCATAGCGGATCATTCTAGTATGTTTTCTCTAAAACATACTCATGTATTGATTTTGACATCTCTATGGCAATGACAACACTTTGCCATCAATCAACTACAGAATAGCCTTTAATGTATTATCGTTGTCCAAGCCTATGATAATACTTGGATATGGACCTTTTAAGAATAATCATATTATTCTATGGACTTTATTATCATACAGCTTATATATAAGAACACAGAAATATAATTGAAAATAATAAATGACAATGCCTTAATAGAACTGGCAAAGTAAGTATGTAGTTACAATCATCTCATGATTGGTCCTTGGGTATACTCTAACAAAATCTTCAATCATAACCAATAAGTCTTAAGAAACTGCAAACCTCTGTAATATTTTTAGGATCAACTTAGATCCCTATAGCTAAAGTAATATGACCTAAGAAAGCCACTTTTAATAACCAAACTCACATCCAGTCTTTCTGGTTCATGTTAACTAATAATCCTGATAGAAAATATATCATTATCTTTTTCTTATTTTCCTTTTATAAATAATCACTAAATGGTCGTAAAGAACTATCTTCCTTCTTTACGAATAATTCTGGAGCTTCTCACAATAGTACACTGGATTAATTATAACTCCAATCTAACAATTCTTACAGTTAAGCTTTCAGCTCTTTTAACTCCTAGAAAATTTTCCAGGTCACTTCTATTGTAAGTACTACTTTATGGCATTAATCCACCCAAATACAAACATGTTCCCTTAGGAATAATATTACTTCTTCTGACTTTTCAATATTCATATCTTTCAGACCTTCCAAAATCTTAAAGTAAACCTCAGATTTCTATTAGATACTATCGAGGTTGGTACTCCATGTAGTCAATATATTCCCTTATAATCTATGATGTTATAAACATAAGTGCATGTATAGATGTTAAAGACTAACATCTTATAATTATTGCGTCAACGCCTTACAATGCAGGTAACTTAACTCAAACTGAAGTTGATTATAATAACTATTTTACTTCATTGTACTCGCTGTGAGTCTTTTCTTGACCTTTGAGATTCGTCGATTGACGAAATCAAGTAGCGTCTTACTTTTCTTATTATAATCTTATCGCATCTTATACTAATGAGGAGCAGCTTCAAGTCATACAATCAACACTTCAGTAATATGACATTCTAGGGGAGTGTATTTACTGACAACTTATAACAAACTCGGTTTTGCATCCAAAACCGGCTAAACATGTAGCTCTGATACCACTAAATGTAACACCCTCAACGTATATTCGATGATTAAATACACATTGAAGATTTTACTAAATTATTTAGCTGATTTCTTGACTTGTAATTTTTTTAATCTTTTTAACATCTGACATAAAACTAGCTTATAAAATAACCAACGAATAAACTGATACATGCCCACTGAAGAATATCATAAATTTAGAATGTCTTACTGATGTTTGGTAGATTGCAGCTTGATTAACATGCTTGACTCCTCTTATGGTAAGTTTCCAATAACCTACGTGTGAAATAGCACACGCTAAGTATTCACTTAGTGATGCAACTATAAATTGAAGTAAAGCATTTCCATGTATAGAAATAACATAAAATAAACTTATCAAAGTTATTCCCCTGTCATTTAACAGTGCTATACATTTCCTGCAAAATGGCAAGCGGTTTCCAATTGCAGTTGATAACATTTTATCATACATAGAACTACCTTACAAGTATAGTTCAATATAATATTTAAATCATAGAATTCGATCTGCCTTACCAGTCTTGTGTACGTTAATCTTTTTAGCTTAACTACCTGCATAAATGTATTTCAAGTATTATAGCCCAAAGTACAAAATCATGTGATGCCATGGTACGCGAGTCATCACGACACCGTAGTGTCTACGACGCCTTAGGAGTACGTACTCGAGGACGCCCTTTGCTCCACACACTCGCACATTTTGTGCTATGTAACTCCGTAGTGTTCGAACTGACTCCGTAGAGTCTATCTCAACCCCAAAGAGTCTATCTCGACCCCGAAGAGTCTACATTGTTTATCTCGACCCCGAAGAGTCTACATTGTCTATCTCGACCCCGAAGAGCCTACATTGTCTATCTCGACCCTAAAGAGTCTACATTGTCTATCTCGACCCCGAAGAGTCTACATTGTTTATCTCGACCCCGAAGAGTCTAAATTGTTTATCTCTACCCCGAAGAGTCTACATTTTTTATCTCGACCCCGAAGAGTGTACATTATCTATATCAACCCCAAAGAGTCTACATTGTTTATCTCGACCCCAAAGACTCTACATTGTTTATCTTGACCCCGAAGAGTCTACATTGTCTAACTCGACCCCGAAGAGTCTACATTGTTTATCTCGCACTGTAGTGCTATGACGCAGCTGCTAAGACTCTATGGATATCCAGTTATACCAAAGACTCTTACACTAATACTTGGGCATATCAATATATTATTTTTCATATTCTACATCCAATCCTTCAATACTATTGTCCATAAATCAATAATGAGCAGTGCATATCCAAATATCTAAAATTCGATTTACCTTGAGTAAATCATTCTGCTACAATCATTGTATCAATATGTCATTTAATATTTCATGATATTTGCATAAATAAGCCATCATACATTTTTATTTATACAAAGGCCGGTTCATCGCAAGTCGTCCTATTTACCAACATGTCATAAATATATATAATGCAAAACTCATATCACATATATAATAAATACGTAAAAGTGCACTCACCTGGGCCATTTATTAGCATGCCTCACTAAATTCTACTCGATCCTTTCCTTCATAGTACCTCGAATCTTCTTTTGATTCGGATTTGACTTCATTAACCACATGAATATAAACTAACATTTGTTAGATTCACTCCTAACAATATTTCAATTAAGCTATCTAATCATTTAACATAAAAATTTCCATAATTTTCCTTCCTTCCTTATACTGTCCAAAAATTCATTTTGGTTCTTAATGACCATTTTGAACTTCCAATAATTCTTCCGAGCTTGTTATCAAACATTTAGATACAAAATGTATCAAATTCTATTTTCTGGCAACTTGTCCTACCCTCAGAATTTTACTTCTAAAGATCAGAATACACATTGGATCTTAACATCCTTCATACTGTAAGAAGTAGATTCGATAACGATTCTAACGGTATAAGCCACATAAATTAATAAAATCTACAAAAATTATGAAAAATCTTCAAACTCCCATCACAGAGCTGTCCTGATGGAAACTGCTCTGTAAATTTTTTGACCTTCATTCGATTAAAAATTCATATCTTTTTACTCGGAACTCGAAACAGTTTCCATTTGTTGGAAACGAAACTATACGAACAAATCTTTACATCAATATAAAATTCAGCATCTAAACATTTTGTAGAATTTATGGTGAATTTTCGAAGTCACTACCAAAATTCAATCTTCTACATAGCTTTCCATAATTAACTTCTAATTTATACTAGCTTCTTCTTATTTTTCTACTTGTCAATTTAGTCCCATCACTTGCTTCAAACCACCAATTCATCATCTTCTTCATCAAGTAATTATTCAAAATAATTCTCTCTAATTTTATTTCTTTGCCAAAATAGTCACTAAAATGCAAAGGTAAGGATTCAAACTTCTTAACTTTGCAATTTAGTCCTCAAATCAACATTACTACCTTAATTCTATTATTTTAACTAAAAATCAGATTTAATCCCCATCCAAGAATTCATTTCCTATTTGGTCACTTGATTTTGACAGATTGTCAAAATGGTCACTAATTCGATTCAACATTGGTTTAGCATTCTAACATCAATTTCACATCTCCAACATCACTAATTACATTAATACACTCCAATTTCATAAAATTTAGATTCGGTCCCTTAACTTTGAAGCTTGCTGAATTGGTCCCTATATATTTAACTTAGGGTTTTGCTTCCAAACAACAAATCAAGCTTACTAGATCATTAATCCAACATCACAAACCCTAATTTAGACTTAAATCCATAAACCCTAATCTTCTCCAAACAAACCAAAATATGTAGGGTTTAAATCCTAACTCAATAACATGATTTTAACGTCATATAAACTTGATTCCAACTTAAATTCAACCATGGAATCATAAAATTTCAAAAGCCCCAATTTTGTTCATAAACCCTAATTTCTTCCTCATATCAAATCTCATCAACCAAGAAAGAATTCTATGAATTATTTACATCAAAATATAGAGCTCGAAGAATAGAACAACTTTATAGTTCGAAAAATTACCTTAAAACCTAAATTCGGGGCTTAAATCGAGCTTGGAATATTTCCTTCTTCTGTCTCCTCTTCACCACGGTTTTGGAGGGTCTTTTCTGATAATTCCTTTATATTTGAATGTATTTATGCCACTTGTATTATAAAAAATGAATTTTTAATTCAATAATTTCCACTTTCCAAAAATACCCTCCAACTAGATCTATATTTCTAATTTGCCATTTTGTAACATTCCAAATAGGCTTAGTTGGATTCTAATCAGAAACTATTCATCAATAAAATAAATCTTAAAATTCCTTCCATGTCTTTTTTGGGCAAAATGACCAGAATGCCCTTTATCGATCAACTTATTCACAAAATTGCCATTCCATATCATTTCAATCGATTTAAATTTTTCCTGATCTTTTTAACATCTAAATATTCATAAAATAATATTTTATGAATCTTCTAAGATCCATGGAACTATCTCTAAAATTTTAGCTCGATCCGATTTACCAATAATTATCGAGAATTTTATCGGTTACTAAATAAATTTTTAATCAAATAAATCTTCGGATTCATCTTGAATCGAACAAAAAATATTTCCAAAACTTGGGAATAATTTTTTATATCCTTCTTCTATCATATAGTAAAATTTCAAAATTTTCCAATTCGATCTGGATACCCAAATTCTACTTAAACTTTAACTGCGATTTCCCAACAATCGAAATATCGGTTCAAACCAAAATTCCACATTTGGTCCACGCCCTTAGGTGATCTATCTATTTATGAAATGAAAACCCCTAACTTTTGGGAAATTACAACTTTAGTCCTTTAACTTTTCATTTTTAGTCTTGTACCACACAAGTTTTGACTGCTTAACATTTTGGTCACTAAATTTTAAACTGCAATTCCCATTCCAATTTTCCACAAATTTTGACCAAACTTTGCAAGTACCCTAATTAACTTTCCCTCTATCATCTAATGCTTTTCAATCTCTAAAATTCCTTTTCCATAACCCACAATCGAAGAAATCCTAACTTTTGCAATTTTGTCATTTTAGTCACTAAGATAACATTAAGTTGTTATCTTAGTATTAAATGATCCTTAATCAACTTAGAAAATTTTGGGGTATCACACCCTTGTTCAAAACACTCAAACAAAAGAAATTCCATTCAGGTTGCACATTTGCAACTAAACCACTAACTTCCTCAACTGGTCTAGTGTCCTCTAACAACAGCGATGGGTGCCGACATCCACCTAGGTCTCACCTCAAAATCCACCCATGTTCTTGACAGAGAAGAAGTCTTGACGACTCCTACGAGAAGTATAAACAAACACTCTGATAGTCTGAAAGCTCCCAAGCGTTGAACTGTACACATTGGCATTTATCGAACAGTCAAACATGTCTCACAACCCTGTTGTGTCATTCTCA
The DNA here is from genome assembly GCA_019671005.1 of Hibiscus mutabilis. Lineage (NCBI taxonomy): Eukaryota > Viridiplantae > Streptophyta > Magnoliopsida > Malvales > Malvaceae > Hibiscus > Hibiscus mutabilis. The sequence goes on along the minus strand of CM033713.1, from coordinate 40,973,553 downwards.
AAACAACCACTATGAAAATCAAGGTAGAAGGGAAACAGTTCAACATTCTCATTACCCAAAGGTTGGGTTCCCTCAAGATCTCGAAGCCTCAAGCACCACTCTCGATATCTCAAGCTAGCGCCGCACTTGATCAGCCAAAACAATGCCTAATGTGCAACAACTCCCATGAAGATAGCTTTCTCAAACCTATAGAATGTTTAACTTTAACCACACTCTAACAAACTATTGGATCCCGAATCCACTATCTTAGAGAAATGCCTTTAAAAAGGGCAATGATACTCTCCAAGTATCAACAAGACTCTTTTTAAGCATACAAAAGGTCCTCTAACCAACGTGCATCTACTGATTGATTTCAAGAGCAGTCTATCCATACCTACAACACAAACATTACTCATGTATAACGATGAAGATTCTTTGCCACAAACTCTCATAACGTGTCCTTAAGCTTCAAAACGTCTACAACACGCAACGAAGACACCATTCAGGTAGTGGGAGGATGATACATCCTCGACTCCAACGTTATTCAACTAACTCACGTCTCAACAATCTGGGAGACTTCACCCCTAGAATCGCTACCATGAGCGGCTCAACACTTAACTCAGCCTTCTCAGCCACGATCGTAACCATCTTAGCATCGCAACTTTGGACGGGCCATCAACATTCTAGTCTTAAGGAGTACGAACTTAATTTAAGGGCTTGTATTCACTAGACACCTTACTAAAATACCTATACTACCCCGGGGCTTCCTAGAACCGACTAAACCTAGGATCTAATACCACTAAATGTAACACCCTCAACTTGGATGTCACATTTAGATCTCAAGCCCAACCCAAAACTATAAAATTTATCAACCTGGGTTTAGCCCAATGATAAGTGTTCAAAAGTACTATTTTTCTTACCCTTTTTACTCATATTATTGTTAGACTTAGGCTCATATTAGTTGCATAGTTAGCCATTCATGCATTAATCCATGTTTCCTTCCATCGTTGAGCTTGATTACATAACTTGGTAGTTTTTGTGGAAAAGATGCTGCTTTGGTGTGCTTTGTGTGTGTATGTGCAGGATCACTTGCCAAAGCAATGCCGAGCTAGTTGCCAGGGCAATGCATGAAGGAGATGCCGAGCTAGTTGCCAGGGCAATGCATGAAGGAGACGCCGAGCCAGTTGCCATGGCAATTGTCGACAAAGAGAAAATGCAATAGAGATGTCGAAATTAATGACTTTACAAGCCCAAGATGACATGGAGCAAGGCCCAAGCCCAAAGGAATTTGATTGCCATGCAGAGATTAAAGAAGAATTAAATTCCAAGAAGATAGGAGAAGTTCTAATAGGAATAAAATTATAATAAAGAATTATATTCTTTAAAGATAATTTAATTCCAACTCAAACTCCTCCTCAAAGAAGGACTTTGGCCTAGCCCTATAAATAGCAAGGAGATTTCGACAACTTGGGGGGAGAGCAAGAGGGCAAATTTCGACAAGTCCAAGAGAGGAAGCAAGGGGAATTTTCGGCAAGCATCTAGGGCAAGGGATTTTCGACAAGCTTCATCTTTTCTTCCTTGTTCGATTGGGTTCATGCTAGGGATTGTTTGTCTTGTGTTTCTTTGGAACCTAGCCATGAACTAAATTTACTTGGCTATGGTTATTGTGTTTTGTGGTTGTGAGAAACTATTGGTTTTTGTTTAGGTAATAAGAGTTTGCACTTTTCTATTTCAAGGTTTATTTATTCTTGGTTCTTATTATTGTTTGCGAGTGAATTGGGAGAGGATCTCGTGATTTCATCCATTTATCTAATATCGGGAGAGTTAGATTCAAGAAACGAATGAATATGATCTTTATTCAATCCAATGATGGTGAAGATTAATCCGGCTTAGGAATAAGTTAAGGATTTCAACGGCTAAGAGGAGCGCAAGATTGGTTGTTGTTCACCCTTGATTCACGCAGGGATGTATTATCAAGGCATGCACAAGTAGCTAGAGTTTCGACTTAGGGATAAGAAGAAACCATTGAAGAACGCTCCGCCGAACCTTGAAGTTGCTGCCCAAACGCCCAAGTAGTTGCCCAACTAGTCGCCCAGGCAACCCCGTTGTGCAAGTTGCCACGGCAACTGAGTTGTCCGTGCACTCTTTTACCAAGACAATCCAATCGGCTATCACACCTCAACTCACGATAACCTGGCCTATCTCTCTCTCATTTGAATTCATCTTTTCTTTTACTTTATTTGCTTTCTAGATTAGTTAAACTTTTATAATCCTTTATTTGTGTTTTTATTTTTACAGTGCAAGATACTAGATTCTTGAAGTAGCACCAATCCCTGTGGAGACGATATCTTTTATACTATAACTTGTGACGTGTATACTTGCACATTTGCGTAGCACTTATTACGCGCAACAAGTTTTTTGGCGCCGTTGCCGGGGATTGGCAATAGCGACTTTGTTTTTATTTTCTTGCACTTTCTTTTTACTTTTCTTGTTTAAAATTCAAAGGGCTAACAAACTTTGGTTTTGCATTGGTATATGACCAGGGTGAGACCGACTTCACCAGAATATCCCTTTGATCCAGAAATCGAACGAACCTTACAAAGACTTAGACGAAGGATAAGAGAAGCAATGGCAAATCAAGACGGCAATATGAATCAAGATGTTCGAGCAGGAGGAGGAGTGATTCTTACACGAAATAGAACTATTCGAGACTATCTTGAAGAAGATCTTGATGGACTTAACCCAGGAGTTGTCGCACCTGAAATTGAAGCCGACCACTTTGAGTTGAAACCGGTAATGTTTAATATGATCAACACAATATGTCAATTTGGCGGCTCAGCAACTGAAGATGCACGGCAACATCTGAAATCTTTCCTCGAGATTTGCAACTCATTCAAGATACACGGAGCCACCCCCGATGTCCTACGATTAAGATTATTCCCCTATTCACTGAGGGATAGGGCGAAAGCATGGTTGAATAGCATTCCTGCCGGATCCATAGCATCTTGGACTGATCTTTGTCCTGATTTCCTTGCTAGATTTAATCCTACAAATTTGACTGATAAGCTTCAGAACGACATTACTTCTTTTTCGGCAGAGCGGATGATGAATCCATGTACGAGGCTTGAGAGCGATATAGAGAACTTCTACACAAATGCCCTTTACACGGATTCCCGGTGTGGACTCAAGTAACAATGTTTTACAACGCCGTGAATACACCAACAAGGATGATGCTAGATGCCTCGGCAAATGGCATACTCTTAGATAAGTCGTCAGAGGAAGCGATGCAAATTTTAAACAGGCTGGCCAAGAATGATTATCAATTACTATCTACTAGAAGAGGAGGAGTTAGACGCTAAGCCACAATACATGAACTAGGATCATCGATTCAATTTCGCACAATTGGCGCTTTAACCAAGATGGTCCAGAACATGCAAAAACCAAACAACACACATGAAGTCAAGGTAATGGATTCTTTTTGTGAGTTATGTGGTGATAACCATAATTCTTCCGAATGTATGCGAGAATCCGAATCTAGCTTCTATGTGAGGAATTACAATCGAGCAACAACATGATGTCCAATACATACAATCCAGCTTGGAAGAAGCACCGAATTTTTCATGGAGTAATCCCAACAATGCTCTAAAACCGTAACAATCGAATGCACAAGCATCGGATTTCCAAAGAGAATATGCCACGGCAATGATGCCGCAAAGAACAACCGACAACATCTAGTTCTTTGGAAAATTCTCTAAATGCTTTTATGATGAAAATTGAATCTTATATGGCTGAGAATAGTAATTTCATAAAAAGAACTGATGCTTTTATTAACAGGACCGAGATGAGATTGCAAAACCAAGAGGCGGCAATCAAATCATTGGAAAATCAAGTCGGACAGGTTTGCTCAAAATCAACACTAGACCACAAGGAGGTTTACCTAGCGATCACCAAGTCGCAAGAGGAACTGCCATGAGCAAAGTAAGGCAATCACCACCAGAAGTGGCCAACAACTTAGAGAGGTTCAAACCCGCTCACAAACAAAACTCCACAAAAGATCAAGACGAACCTAGCGGCAAAGCCTCGGATGCTGAACCGGAATTGCCGCGCAATCGGCAATAAGCATGCCTCGGCACCGACGATAAAGACGCCACGGCAACTTGCGATAAGCATGCCTCGGTAACCCCAGTTGATAATGCCTCGGCAACTCCAGATGTCCCGGCAATGCCGTCAATCAGGTTTCAAACCAATGAAAGGATCGAAGATATCCGACTTCCACCACCATTCCCACAAAGGTTGAAGCGACAAAAGCAAGAATACCAATTCAAGAAGTTTCTTGATATCCTAAAGCAAGTCCACATCAACTTGCCATTGGTGGAAGCAATTGAACAAATGCCAAACTATGCCAAGTTTCTTAAAGACATTGTGTCCAAGAGAACAAGGCTAGGAGAGTTTGAAACAGTTGCTGCGACGGAGGGATGCATGGCAATGTTGCACAATCGTATGCCACCCAAGTTGAAGGATCCTGGAAGTTTCACAATACCCTGTTCTATTGGAAATCACTATGTCGGGAAAGCACTATGCGACCTAGGGGCTAGCATAAACTTAATGCCTAAATCAGTTTTCCAGAAACTAGGAATCGGGAAGGCAAGACCTACAACAGTAATGCTGCAGCTAGCCGACAGATCCTATGTGCATCCAGAGGGAAAAATCGAAGACATACTGGTAAAAGTCGATAAATTTATTTTTCCCGCTGACTTTATTGTTTTGGATTGTGAAGCAGATGATCATGCACCCATCATTCTCGGGAGACCATTCCTAGCGACAGGGAGAACCTTGATCGATGTTGAAAAGGGAGAACTCACAATGAGGGTGAATGACCAGCAAGTTAAACTAAATGTGTTCCAAACACTAAGGCATGCCGATGATCCAGAAGAATGCCAACTACTTCATGCCACGGCAGAGTTTAACTTCGATGAGGAATTTAGTTACCTCGGCAACTACATTGCCGACCAAGAGGAACATGAGGAGTATGAAGAACCGGTCGATGAGGAACAACCAGAAGAGGCAAATTGGCTAGTCAACCGACCAGGTACATACTTTGAACCACCGGACTACTCGGGTAGGGAAGGTAAGCTCAAAAACCCTCTATTGAACAACCACCAATTCTTGAGTTGAAACAATTGCCGAGAAACTAAAATATGTATACTTAGGGACCGATAATACATTGCCTGTAATTATTTCTTCTAAGTTACAGCCTGAGCAGAAAAGAAGCTGATCAAGATGTTGAAGCTACACAAAAAGGCAATAGGGTGGACAATTGCCGACTTGAAGGGAATTAGCCGGCAGTGTGCATGCACAAGATCTTGTTGGAAGATGATCACAAACCTTCAATTGAGGCCCGGAGGAGACTGAATCATGCCATGAAAGGGGTTGTAATGAAAGAAATCATCAAGTGGCTTGACGCCGCATTATATACCCTATCTCTGATAGTATGCGTGGGTAAGTCGGTACAATGCGTACCGAAAAAGGAGGTATAACAAAGGGTAAGCAATGAAAATAATGAACTTATCCCAACCAGATCGTGACCGGTTGGAGGGTTTGTATGGACTATCGAAAGCTAAACAAAGCTACTAGGAAAGATCACTTCCCATTACCCTTTATTGATCAAATGCTTGACCGTCTTGCAGGTAAACCCTTTTATTGTTTTCTTGATGGTTATTCAGGTTACAATCAGATTGCCATAGCACTAGAAGATCAAGAAAAGACAACCTTCACATGCCCATACGGTACTTATGCCTTCCGAAGGATGCTGTTCGAATTGTGTAACGCCTCGGCAACCTTCCAAAGATGCTTGATGGCACTCTTTTCAGACATGGTCGAAGACTTCCTTGAGATCTTCATGGATGATTTTTCGGTTTTTGGTAATGACTTCGACGGCTGTCTCGGCAATTTAGAGAGGGTGTTAGCAAGATGCGAAGAAACGGACTTAGTCCTCAATTGGGAGAAATGCCACTTTATGGTAGATGAAGGAATAGTGCTCGGCCACAAGATTTCATCCAAGAGAATTGAAGTAGACAAAACCAAGGTGGACGTGATCGAGAGATTACCCCCACCAAATTCGGTTAAAGGAATTCGAAGTTTTCTCGGACATGCAGGTTTTTACAGGAGGTTCATTCATAATTTTTCTAAAATCACTAAACCTTTGTGTAATCTGCTTGAACAGGATAAAGTCTTCGATTTTGATGATTCTTGCACTCAAGCATTCAAAACCCTAAAGAAAAAGCTTGCCTCGGCACCCATTGTCGCTCCACCGTTGACGCTACCTTTTGAGCTCATGTGTGATGCAAGTGATTTCGCGGTAGGAGCAGTCCTAGGCCAACGCACACGTAAGACCTTCCATGTGATATACTACGCTAGTAAAACTCTTAATGGTGCTCAAGTGAATTACACAACAACGGAGAAAGAGTTACTAGTCAGTTTTCGCATTTGACAAGTTCGATCCTATTTAATTGGTACAAAGGTAATTGTTCATACGGACCATTCGGCAATCAAATACTTATTTGCTAAAAAGGATGCTAAACCTCGTTTGATTCATTGGATATTACTTTTACAAGAATTTGATATTGAAATTAAGGACAGGAAAGGAACAGAAAATCAAGTGGCCGATCACTTATCACGTTTGGAACGCAATAGGGAGGAGGACGCGGATCTAGAGATATGTGATGCATTCCCGAATGAACAAATTCTAGTTGCCTCGGCAACCCTCGACGCCTCGGCAACCCTAGACGCCTCGAAAACCATGGATGCACACGCCTCGGCAACTCTCGATGCCGCAGTAGCCTTTGACGCGCACGCCTCGGCAATTTTGGGAGCAGTCACAATGGCAGCACATACCTCGGCAATACCCTGGTACGCGGATTTAGTTAACTTCCTTGTTTGTGGTATTTTTCCTTATGGCATTACTCACCAAGGGAAGAAGCAGTTCCGCCATGATGCTAAGCATTACTTTTGGGACGAGCCTCTTTTGTTTAAACAATGTGCGAGATCGGGTTATACGCCGTGTCCCTCGAAGAAGAGCAACAGAATGTACTCCGGCAATGCCATTCTTCACCCTATGGAGGACATTTTGGAGGAACTCGTATCGCGGCCAAAGTCTTGCAATCCGGTTTGTATTGGCCAACATTGTACAAAGATGCCCAAGACTTTTACAAGCAATGTGATCGTTGCCAAAGGACGGGCAATATCTCTAGACGACATGAGATGCCACTCCAGAACATCATCGAGGTGGAACTGCTCGATGTATGGGGATCGATTTTATGGGACCTTTCCCATCTTCATTCGGCAACCTCTACATCTTACTCGCCGTCGACTATGTGTCTAAATGGGTAGAGGCAGCTGCAGTTTCCCAACGACGATTCCAAGACCGTGCAAACGATTCCTCTGAAAAACATATTTACACGGTTTGGGATGCCGAGAGCAATTATCGATGACGGGGCAAGCATTTTGACAATGACTAATTGCCAAGATGTTGCAACGCTCGCATATCACACAAGATCGCCACGGCATATCACCCACAAACCAACGGGCAAGCGAAATTTCCAACCGGGAGTTGAAGGGAATACTCGAGAAAGTTGTAAATCCTCAAGGAAGGATTGGTCATTAAGACTAGATGACGACTTTGGGGCATATCACACCGCATTCAAAACACCCTTAGGTATGTCCCCTTCTGACTTGTCTATGGTAAAACATGTCATCTACCGGTGGAAATCGAGCACAAGGCGTACTGGGCAATCAAGACCGTGAATATGGATTGGAAAGTGCCGGACAAAAGCGCTTGATGGATCTCAATGAGATAGAAGAATTCCGTGCACTCGCCTATAACAATGCACGAATCTACAAGGAGAAAACAAAGCGATGGCACGACAAGAAACTATTGCCACGGCAATTCACGTCAGGGCAACTAGTTCTCCTATTCAATTCTCGGCTAAAACTTTTCCCGGGAAAGATGAAATCAACATGGTCGGGACCATTTGAAGTCGTCAAACCATTCTCCCATGGTGCCGTGATAATCAAGTCCATCTCTGACAACCATGAATTCAAAGTTAATGGACAAAGATTGAAGCACTACAATGGTGCCCATGTGGAACGTAACAAGGAAGTGGTCAATTTAGGAGATGCATGAGCATGCTCTCCCTTTTATATTTATATTTTATTTATTTTTTTGACTATTTAAGTATTTTATTTTTTCTGATTTTTTTTATTTTTTTCGATTATTAGTAGTTTTAGGATAGATTTTTTATTATTATTCAAGTTTAAGAATCCTATGGAATAAGTTTGTTAAAACTTCTTTAATGCCCTCCACACACAATATTACCGTTGATATACCACGTCTTTTGCTCATACATTCTATTTTGCATAATCGCATCATTAACATTGAAAAAATTATTTGTGATGAGATTTTTGTATGCAGCTCAAAAGATAAGGGTTATCTTTTCTTCCCTTGCTTAATTTCTAATCTTTGCAAGGAGATGCATGTCCCGAGTGAGTCCACCGATGAAAAGGCCCTACCCAAGTCTGGTTGGAATCAAGCACTAATCCGAAAGCTAATGGGAGAGGCACCGGGAGATTCTTCAAGGCCTCCAATTGCCACGGCAACTCCTGCCGCCGCGGCAATCCCTAATGCCCAAGCACCTAACGCCAGGGCAACTCGGCCATTAATCCCGGGACACTTTGAAGCACTTTTGCACCCATTGGCGAGCCGCCTAAGGCAAATTGAAGATCGGCAACTAATGTTCATGCGGTACATGAAGGAGCACAACAATGCCATCACCCAAGTAATCCTAGAAAAGTACCCGGATAATCGCGTGCCATTCCCAATCTTTCCCTCCGAGATCCTTGCCCCGACAACCAAGGAAGCTGACGCCACGGCAACCAACCCTGAAGATGCCACAGCAACCAAAGCTAAAGACATCCCAACAACCACTGCAAAAGCCAAAGGTAAAGCACCTATGCCTGAATCAACTCCTACGGAATCATTTTCTGATTTTTCAGATTCAGACGAGTCCTCCATTGAACCAATAAAGACCGCACCAATTGAATCCTCCAAGCGAAAAGCCATTGACATTGATGAAGAAGACGATGAGGACAACCCCGTACGAGGATCGATTCCACCACCGGCAACAAGAAAACAACCATCACGTTCAAGCAAGAGAATCAAGACACCGACTAGAAGGAAACTAATCATCTACGATGATGAACTCTCGGAGTAAGTCCTCGTATGCATTGTTAATTTTATTTTTATTTTTTTCAGTATTTTTATGCATGCATTGAGGACAATGCCTCACTCGAGTTTGGGGGGGATTGTTATTAGTAGTTACCATGTTTAGTTACATTCATCTTAAGTATTACATTTAGGATACATAAATTGCTTGCCATGCCCTTAATTGGAACAATAATTGCTTAGATTTGATGAATATTCGATGATGACTTTGCCAATGCACTTAATTGATAGAATTTTTATTCTAGGATAACCATGGAAAAACTTAGAATTTTACTATGATGCTAAATTTGATGAAACACTGTTGTGGTTTGATTGATTTAAGGAGTTCTAGTAAACTTAGGTTGATAATTAACAAATTGGGGGATTAGAATAAAAATTGGATGAATGCTAGAGGTGCCCGAAATTGGCTCTAGCATATGCTAAAAATTGATCACTAGAGGTGCCCAAACTGGCTCTAGGAGGTGTTAAAAAAATTTTAACTAGAGGTGCCCAAACCGCTCTAGTCGATTAAATTAACTTAAGAAAACTAAAAACAAAACACTAGAGGTGCCCAAAAACTGGCTCTAGCTAAAACATGTTAAAAAGAACCCAATAAAGTAATTTGAAAACCTATTGTTTGCATAGGATCCGAAAAATCAACTTGCACACAACTCCGCACACACTCACAAGCATTATAGTTTGATTCCGAGTAATTCCAGCAGTTTTTAAAAAAAATAAAAAGCCAATCATACTTTGTGCCCCGGTTCAGAGAATTGAAATCAAGTTCAAAGCTAAGTTTGTGAAAGTTGAAGTCTTGGCAGGTAATTATGAGTTTGCATTGCTTGAGGACAAGCAATAGTTCGAGTTTGGGGGTGTGATAAGTGTTCAAAAGTACTATTTTTCTTACCCTTTTTACTCATATTATTGTTAGACTTAGGCTCATATTAGTTGCATAGTTAGCCATTCATGCATTAATCCATGTTTCCTTCCATCGTTGAGCTTGATTACATAACTTGGTAGTTTTTGTGGAAAAGATGCTGCTTTGGTGTGCTTTGTGTGTGTATGTGCAGGATCACTTGCCAAAGCAATGCCGAGCTAGTTGTCAGGGCAATGCATGAAGGAGATGCCGAGCTAGTTGCCAGGGCAATGCATGAAGGAGACGCCGAGCCAGTTGCCATGGCAATTGTCGACAAAGAGAAAATGCAATAGAGATGTCGAAATTAATGACTTTACAAGCCCAAGATGACATGGAGCAAGGCCCAAGCCCAAAGGAATTTGATTGCCATGCAGAGATTAAAGAAGAATTAAATTCCAAGAAAATAGGAGAAGTTCTAATAGGAATAAAATTATAATAAAGAATTATATTCTTTAAAGATAATTTAATTCCAACTCAAACTCCTCCTCAAAGAAGGACTTTGGCCTAGCCCTATAAATAGCAAGGAGATTTCGACAACTTGGGGGGAGATAAAGAGGGCAAATTTCGACAAGTCCAAGAGAGGATGCAAGGGAAATTTTCGGCAAGCATCTAGGGCAAGGGATTTTTGACAAGCTTCATCTTTTCTTCCTTGTTCGATTGGGTTCATGCTAGGGATTGTTTGTCTTGTGTTTCTTTGGAACCTAGCCATGAACTAAATTTACTTGGCTATGGTTATTGTGTTTTTTGGTTGTGAGAAACTATTGGTTTTTGTTTAGGTAATAAGAGTTTGCACTTTTCTATTTCAAGGTTTATTCATTCTTGGTTCCTATTATTGTTTGCGAGTGAATTGGGAGAGGATCTCGTGATTTCATCCATTTATCTAATATCGGGAGAGTTAGATTCAAGAAACGAATGAATATGATCTTTATTCAATCCAATGATGGTGAAGATTAATCCGGCTTAGGAATAAGTTAAGGATTTCAACGGCTAAGAGGAGCGCAAGATTGGTTGTTGTTCACCCTTGGTTCACGCAGGGATGTATTATCAAGGCATGCACAAGTAGCTAGAGTTTCGACTTAGGGATAAGAAGAAACCATTGAAGAACGCTCCGCCGAACCTTGAAGTTGCTGCCCAGATGCCCAAGTAGTTGCCCAACTAGTCGCCCAGGCAACCATCAATTAGTTGCCAAGGCAACCCCGTTGTGCAAGTTGCCACGGCAACTGAGTTGTCCGTGCACTCTTTTACCAAGACAATCCAATCGGCTATCACACCTCAACTCACGATAACCTGGCCTATCTCTCTCTCATTTGAATTCATCTTTTCTTTTACTTTATTTGCTTTCTAGATTAGTTAAACTTTTATAATCCTTTATTTGTGTTTTTATTTTTACAGTGCAAGATACTAGATTCTTGAAGTAGCACCAATCCCTGTGGAGATGATATCTTTTATACTATAACTTGCGACGTGTATACTTGCACATTTGCGTAGCACTTATTACGCGCAACACCCAACAAGGTATTTCTCAAAACATATTTAAAGCCAATAGTTGAAATATAGCTAAATAATCAAAATGGTACAAATAAGCTCTAATTTAAATTTAAAACATTTAAACATTCGATTAATTAATAAAATATCAAAAATATATAAAATTACAGACTCTATCATGTACGGTCCTATGAATACACAGCCCACTAAACACAAATATAATACTCTAAAAACACCACAGATTGGAATCTCGTACTGATAGTGCTTCTCGATCCCACGATCTAATGATCAACCTACGCACAAAAACAATGATTTTGAGCACTGAGCTTACAAAGCTCAGTGGTACACATCTACTCTACTATACTTTATGTTAATCATAAACATAAGCATGCAAGCTAGTACGAGCAATAATGAGAGACAATAAACACGTGGTGCTACCACTAGTCGCCTAAACACATGCGTTCAACATAGAAAAACATCATACATGGCACACAAGGCCCAACCAATCCTGAGATCTCAACAGATCATCTAGGCTGAAACACATATCAACAACAACAACAACTCTAGAGTGAGTCTAGGTCACATAGCATTAGAACATACACTTTGGGTGAAGTCGTATCACATAGCATCAGAACATACACACTTGCTCAAAATCTCTCCTCAAGCAATTACACTCTGGGTGAGGCTGGGTCACCTAGCATCGGAACATACACCCTGGGTAAGGTTGGGTCACCTAGCATCAGAATATACACACGTACTCAGAATTTCCCCTCGAGCACCTTCAAATGAGGCTCGGGTCACATAGCATCGGTAAGCTTCATTCAGTATCTCTAACCATGGTGTTTCAACACTCTTTCACTGGGTATCCGGATCCCACCAATCAAGAAGATTCAACCAATTAAATGCCTACACGGCATACAAGCAACGCGATCCTAAGGATCCCCCTATTATTGCTGATCATTATCACTTCATTTATTTTACATTACTAGGTTGTTAATACATTATAGAGAAGTATATAATTAATCTCACCCATTATCTCTATTAATCAATGTTATCAAATTTATTCAAGGCATAATTCAATTATTAGTATTCACATCAATTTTCATCCTTAAATTGCATTTATAGATTATTTATCATATCAGGTACCGGCACTCGTATAGGAGCGTCGATATGGTACCCTCGGGTGTTAGTACTCACATGTGTACCGATACTGAAGTAGCTTACTGAAAATCTTTAATTTCTACAATTACCGGTACAGGTCGACTCATACCAATACAACACCTAATCGCGTATCAGTACGGCCAAAGCTCATACCAAATACCTTATTTACGGGTTTGTACAATTTTATTGAATTACGATATTACAATTATTATTCGATCCCTAAAGTTTATGAAAGTCATTAGGGTTTGTTTACTAACGCATTCATTCAATTAATATTAATTATCGGCTTCATAATCATTTATTCAAATGTTACCATTATTCATCCCTTACACAATTTCCATTGAATACAATAATCTATTCGAACAAGTATACAAGGCGTCACCATTATTTTAATCAATAAAACAATCATCAAATAATTATACAAGCATCTCAAACGACCCTACATCCTCTCTAAAGCCTCCACAAGTCTCAACATATTCACAACATCATCATGCATCTCAATCATTACCAAGTCTCGTAATACATGTCTCAACACATGCTTATTAATTGTCCACCTATTTGAAAATACTAACACGCAAAGCAATCACATTTACGATGCTCATGAGACAATAAGAGTTCGAGGTGTACTAACCTCAAGCATTAGCAATAAATCCTCATATAAGCTTTTTGATTACTCCACTTGGTCCAATATCTGATCCCGAATAATCCTCATATAAACATGAATATGAAAATACATTAATTTCATGCACCCTTAAACAATTTACAAGGTCAAATGTGTAAAAATGGCTTACCGGGTTCGAATTTGGAGAAACAGACTCGGAACATCAATAAAACCCTGACCAGGGTCCTTCGAAAAAAGTCAACAATCAACGATGGCAGTCAACGGCAGCGTGGTAGCTGGCGGCTAGCTTGGCTCGTAGGGCCAGTTTGATGGACCGGCTCAGCCTGCGGCTTAGGCCATCTCAACAGGCCGGCTTGGTGGCTGGCCTAACTGACTCAGCCCAATTGGCTTACAAGCTCTAAAGGGCTACTGGAGCATGCCTACGGCAGGCGGTAGCACATGTGGCATGTACGGTGGCCTCCAAAAGTGGACAACGACCATATTTCACCGGCCGACTATCCTTGAGCTAGTGATTCCAATGGTGGCCACCATTCTTCATTTTGATTACTCTAACCCCCTTAACTCAACAACCCAAAACTTTTTCTCTTTCACCCCCTACGGTGACTCCGATGATGGTACCGGTGAACTCGTCTCGACGAGATAAACACAATGGTGGTGGAGGTGTTGACAACAGATGGTCGAATCTTCGTAAATTGGAGTTTTGAAATTCCTCCCTCAATGTTTCTCTCCTTTCTTCTTCTCTCTCTCCCACTATCCACCTTTTCCACCTTTTTCATTCTTCTCTCTCCTCATACTATCTTCTTTCTTTTTTCCACCAACTACACCTTTTTGAAATTCGAAAACCCATTTTCTCCAAAATAATGGGCCAAACTCAACAACCTCAACTTGGGCATCAAAAATAAAGGCCCATAGCTAGGGTCTAAGATCTGATTCACTAACCCGAGAATTAGGTAGTTACAGAGACCCAACATGGAGTCCACCCGAACCTAAATTAACCCGTTACTTAACTGATTCAGACCTGAACCATTTTGGCCTGAACATAAAGTGGAACATGAACATTAGGAATAAATGTTTCATTTTAGGGGGAGTTTGGATAGCGGAAAAGAGGATTGCCAAAGAGAAATTTTTTTCGGGAATCTCATACCCACATTGGATTGGGAGGATTCCCACCAGGGGTAATATTCTATTCCCAACAGTAGTGCTTTTTTGGGTTTAAATTGGGAATCTTATTCCCTTCCTTTTTTTAGGTATTTGACAATTCCTTGCATTTAGGACAAAAATGTCCTCGATAAAATAGAAACATTTCAATCACGTCCTTTCTTTTCTAGTTAATTTGCTACTTTGAATTATTAAATAAGGCAAAATTACATACAAATAAATAAATATTGAAAAAATAAGACACAAAGTTAAAACATGTGATAATAAATAAATATATAGATATTGCCAATAAATATACAGATTTTTTATAAAATAAATTATATATTTTGAACGATTACAATATCAAAATATATAATTATATTTATATAAAATTATAAAAACACTTTAAACGCCCTTTGTTGATTTTACCTTTTAAGGACTATTATCCTAAATTAATAGTAAAAAATTCAATTACAACAACTGAAAAATATAAATTTATCAAATGTTCTCTGAATATAAAAGAGATTGAATAATATCATTAATCTAATCTCACAATAAAATGTGACTTTAAATCTTACTTTGGATGATTTTTAAATAATTGTCATAAGTATATTTTTACTATTTTTTTTAATAATTTTTAATAAAATATTACTTTAAACTTATCTTTTTCATATGATGTTATATCTTATATATAAATAAATTTAATACTTTTGAAAATTATTTAAAAATATAGGTTTAACGTACTAGTTATATTAAATTTTTGTTACATATTTTTTTCTAAAATTTACGTAGTACAACCAAAGTAGTTATATGTATTTTCATGTAAATATTTTCAATTATACATGAGAAATTTAACTTGTCTAAAGGGAAATACATTATAAGGACAGTTTAGTCAAATTTACTTTCAGACAACATTATATTCCCCAACCAAACATTGTCATCTCATATTCCTGCCAATTAAACCAAACAAGATAATATGATATTCTCGGTAATATGTTAGGTAATGTTAAATTCCAGGAATTCTATTCCCACAGGTAATCTTACATTTTGTTATCCAAACGCACCCTTAGGTTTAAAGTGGCCTAATATCATTTTATATGATTAATTACATAATTAATGAACATAGAGTGGAACATGAAAAGTTCAAGGTCCAATTTGTACAATCCGAGTCTATAAGTAAAGGAAAATTTAAATTGCAATCATTAGGAATACATGTTACATTTTAGGTTTGAAGTGGTAAGTTTGAAACCGTGTGCAAACGTTTGAAAATCGTCGTATTACTGCGAAGACACTTTCTATGAGTAGTTCATGACATTTATGGCAAGTTTAATATTATAACTGAAAAGAAAGTTTTCCAATACAAAGGAAATGATCATTACTCATTGGAATGTGGTACCAAGTGGTGCAAAATGGTAGGTTGAACTTACAAAAAGTGATAACATGGTATGGTTGAAAAAGGGTTGGGGAGAATTTACAGAGCATTATTCATCAAAATTTGGGTCTTTTGTGGTTTTCCAATACAAAGGGAATGATCATTTTCATGTTTTAATTTTTGCTAGAACTGCTTCAGAGATCGAATATCCCTATACTAACACTGATGAAGTTAGTCGGAAAAGGCAAATGGAATTGGATTTGTCAAGTCCACTCCCTCAAAAGAAAATTAAAACTGATTCACCATATAAAACTGGAACTGATTTCTTCTAACGAAACAAGAAATTTCATATGCTAATCACCTAAGAAATAAATCGAAAATCATTAAAGTATATTTAGGGTATCAAGTTAAGAACCCAAAGGAATCTTATTTATAATAGAAATTTGAATATTTTATATTTAAACCTATTTCGGTACTCATAAAAATGTTTCAGAACAATATCTATGAGAAATAAATCAAAAATCATTAAAGTACATTTAGAATTTTGGGTTGGTAGGTTGGGGATCAGAATTTGAAAACCGGTTTCGGAACTGCTAAATAAGATTGCTCTAAAAATTGTTTTGCCCAATGCAACAAATGAAAAGACTTATCTGTTGCTAACGTCTAAAAAACGTGTTACAGAGATTCAAAACTGTCGCCAAATTAATTTTTTACATTTTCTTTTAGTAACGGTTGGTGATGATTTATTGGGTTACATTTATGGCCAATTAATATATTAGAACTGAAAAGACAGTTTGGGGTGGGAACCACAAATTTTAAATAGTTTCGAACTAATGAATATAGGTTTTGATACGTGTCAAGCAAAACTTAAACTGAAATCGTTAGTAAAACATGTAATATTTTAGGTTTCACGTGAAAAGTTCAAAATTGTATATGCAAACGTTCAATACTCGTTGCATTACTGAAAAGACACTTTCTGCGAGTAGTTAAATGGTACATTTATATTGACATTTAATATGTTATTGTATTTTATATAGAAAGACAACAAAGTCAATAATCATGCAAATCATGTACACAATTGGTCTACTATCACTTTTGTAAGATTAATTACATAATTAATGAACATGAAGTGAAGCATGCAAAGTTCAAGGTCCAATATAACAAATTGTAAAAGGCAGTCATCATCCTGTCGTACATATAGGATCAAGTTAACAATAATTAATCAAAACATCAAATCATTTTTTTATCAATAGTATCCATAAGGTCATGCACAATTCACCTTTTTCATACCTATAGTTATAAGATCATATTCTTTTTATTCTTTGATAACATAGTTTATTCTTGAAAGAACCAAATCAAACCAATTACCGTTTAATAGCAAAACATCATATGATATTATCTATCCATAAAGTATGGGCCTGTTCACAAATCAACTATGTTTATAAGACATTACTTCCTTTCAAAGGTTTTAGCTTCCTCTATTCAAAACATTAATAACCAAATATCATGATTTAATCGAGACAAGATTAGCATATCAAAATACTTATAAGTCAAAATATGAATCAGGATATGAAACTACAAATTAAAGGTTTAGTACTAGTAGAATTAAAGATCAACTAAAATTCTGAGAACAAGGCTTATGAGCTTCAATAAGGAAAAACTTGTTCAATGGGAAGATGATTGAGAGGAAAGAGACGTTTATTGAAGTTGGTAGTACCTGCCCTGGATGGTAGTTGCAACTTTTATTCAACATTTAGAGAATGGTTGTTGGAGTAATAAATGTGACCATTTTGCATAAAATTTAGGGTAAACTACTCAGGTGACCGCCGAACTATTTGAGCGTACCTATTTTGATTACTGAACTAGGCAACTCGTCCATCAGACCACCAAACTTTTAAATTGGTCCTATTTTGACCATCACCGTTAAAAAAACTAATGGAGGGGTGACGTGACAATTAACGTAAATTTGTAGAATTACACATTTGGTCCCTATTATTTACATATTATATCAATTTGGTCATAATTTTAATTTAATTAAATAAAATTAATCAACTAATCAAATGATGACACATGTCACCACCCAATTGGATAAATTTACTCAAATTTTAATTTATTTTATTTAATATTTAATATATTTGTTCAATGGGAAGAGGATTAAGAGGAAAGTGACGTTTATTGAAGTTGGTAGTATCTGTCCTAGATTGTACTTGCAACTTTATTGGAACTTTTATTCAACATTTCGAGAATGGTTGTTGGAGTAATAAATGTGAATGTTCTGCATAAAATTTAGGGTAAACTACTCAATTGACCACCGAATTATTTGGGTGTACATATTTTGATCACCGAACTAGGAAACTCGTCAATTAGACCACCAAACTTTTAAATTGGTCCTATTTTGACCACCGTCGTTAAAAAACTAACAAATGGGTGACGTGACAGTTAATAAAAAATTGTAAAATTACATATTTGGTCCTTATTATTTACTTATTATATCAATTTGGTCCTAATTTTAATTTAATTAAATAAATTTAATCAACTAATCAGATGATGGCATGTGTCATCGCCCAATTGGATAAATTTACACAAATTTTAATTTATTTTATTTAATATTTAATATATTTTGTCCTCCAATCAACTGATGACATGTGTCACCACTTGGTTAAAGGGAAATTAAAGAAGAATGGAATGGCCTTGGGATGGATCAAACTTGGGACCTATGGGGGATATACCAAAGCCTTTCACTACACCATGTTTGATATATAGCGGCGCTTATCGCAGCGTTTTTAGAACAAACGCCGCTAATTTTGTACATATCGTGACGTTTAAGGAAAAAATGCCATAAAATGATAAATTTTGTGGCATTTATAAATAAAATGCCACTATAGACTGATATAAAGTGGCGTTTTATAAAAAACGCTGCTAAAGTGAGTGATTTAATGGCATTTGTTTTGTCAAACGCCACAATTGTTGGTACTTTAATGGCGTTTGGTATGACAACGCGTCAATAATTTTTATTTTTCCATTACTCTTCCTCGGACACGATCTCCAAATACCAAATACCAAATCCCTAAATATGTTTCTCTCTCGCCAACGGAGGTTCCAGTTGTCCCTTGGGTACTTTGGTAGCAACGATCTGCAACGAAGAATTATGTGGTGGAAGAACAAAAATCCACACTGTTCATCAGTCTCAAAGCAAGGATTCCATCCTCATCTGATAGCCACGACGCCAACGAATCCAAATCGGTAACCTTTCCAACACTAATTAACTGTCGCATTTCTCTCCTTTTTTTGTAAAACTAAAATTACTAATCTAAATGAGGATTTTGATTTCTAGAAGAGTTATGTGGTGGAGGAAAGTGACGAGGAAATGGCGGATGGAGGTGAGAAAATTAATGTAGAGAATTGGAGTTATGGATTGCTTTTTAGACCTCTGAAACTTTATATTCATTGTTTCTTTTGTATTGTTCATTCATGTTAAATTTCTCAATAGAATCTATGGAAGTTTGTTGTACAAATGTTTTTTTGCCAAAAAATTGGGGTGATTTGATTGTGGATATAAATGATGGCTCCTTTTTTGCAACTGAAAGTTGGACCAGAAGTACAAGAATTTTCATAATATCAAGTTTATGTTGAATTATGGGTTATGTAATACAATTTGTTCGAAAAGAATCAAGCTGAATTTATCCTTATTCATGTTGATTTCCCAATTAGCTTTAAATTTGAGGTGTTGTGCCTTCTACTGCCAAACCATTTATTAATTTTTGTCTTTTTGGATTTTCTTTAACAATAAGAGTGTTTTAAACACTGTCTTTTTTGTTTTAAACGACAGCAAACTCGAGGTCGGTTGCAGTTCAGATAAGATCCAGTTTGGATTGGTTTATTATGATGCTTCACAATCAGCTAAGGGCAAAGCTATGGAGGCCATTTCTAAAGGTAAATAAATTGAATCTTAGTATTTATTTATTATTTGGAGTTGTATTTTGCTCAATCATTGTAATGCAGGGAAGTTAAAGGAAGCTATTGAGCATCCGACGGAGGCGATTTTGCTGAATCCAACATCGGCAATCATGTATGGCACACGAGGTAAATAAATGTTCTCTCTCAACTTCTATTATGACCAATCCCATGCCTTTCTTATCCAAAATAATCAATAATAATCAAAAAGTAAGGGTGAAATGACCTTTTTACCCTTAATGAACCAACTTATCTCCAAAATGCCATTTTCACCTATTTCACCAAATATTGCATAGAATCGAATTTAAATCGAATAAAAATGATTCAAAAACTATACTATAATATTCTTCAAGTCTTTCTAAGGCTTCCATAAAATTTTCATAATTTTTCTGAGTTTGAAAAATCATTCGAATAAATTTCCGAAACTTATTTCCTTTATAGCTTTTCACACAAATCTCGTACCAAAAATCCTATTTCCACCAAAATTCTTATACCGGGATAAACTATTCATTTTTTCCATAAAAATAATTATTGGGAAAATTACCATGTTGGTCCCTAAACTTTTCCCATCTTTTCACTTTGGCCATCAAACTTTAAAATTTTATGTTTTAGTCACTGAACTAAAACCACTAACTTTTAATTCTTTACCTTTTAGTCACTAAGCTAATTTTGGGGTATTACAATATATGGGTCAATTTCAGCTAAAAATAAACTTTTAGGGACTAATGCGAACAAAAATAAACCCCAAATCCCTAAACTAATCCCATAACCTTAAACATTCAACTTGGAACATTTACCCATAAACCCCAAACCTCAAACCCCAAGTCTTATAATCACTAATAATTAAAGTCCAAGCCAAATCCCTAATCCCTAAACTATTCCTATAACCCTAGACACTCAATTTGAAATATATATTATACCTCTAAACCTCAACCCCTAAATATTATAAAGACTAATAATTACACTGCAATCCTAATCCCCAAATCCCTTAATCCCTAAACTAATCTCTTAACCCCAAACATTAAACTTGAAACATGTATTAAACCTTGAACCCTAACTCATAACCCCAAATTTCAACCCCTAAATCATACAAACACTAATAATTGCTACTTGAAAGCCTAATCCCCTAATCCCTAACTAATCCCATAATCCCAAACACTCAACTTTGCACATTTACCCCTAAACCCAAAACCTCAACCCCTAAATCTTTCAATCACTAATAATTGCTACTTGCAAGACTAATCACATAATCTCTAAACTAATCCCATAACCCCAAATACTAAACTTGACACATTTACCCCGAAACCCCAAATCTCAACCCCTAAATCTTACAAACACAAGTAATTTTAATTAAATACAATATAATTAAAATTATAATAATTTGAATATTAAATTAAATATTAATTAAAAATATTAAATTTATATTTTTTAATTAAATATTAATTTAAAGTTATAATTTAAATAAATTAAATATACACTAATAATTTAATTAAATACATTATAATTAAATACATTATAGTTAAAATTACAAGAATTTAAATATTAATTTAAGGGTTAGGATCCACTTACATGGTGTAAAACTCATTTAGTTTTACACTAATTTTAGACCGTTGGATGATGGTAATAAATGAGTGTAAAACTAAATGAGTTTTATACCATATAACTGGATCTCATCCCTTAATTTAAATATATTAACTTTATAATTTTTAATTAAATATTAATTTAAAGTTATAATTTAAATAAATTAAATATGCACTAATAATTTTAATTAAATACATTATAATTAAAAATTAATTTAAATATTAATTAAATACATTATAATTATTAATTAAAATTAAAATTAAAATTAAAATTAAATTATTACCCTAAGTATAAATGCACCCTTAAAAGGGTCTGGCCGAAGCCCCCTAAAAATATTATATATATATTATCCACTTATACATAATGTAAACAATTATAAGTGATCAAAACGTTATTTTTTAAATTTAAAGAATAAAAATGAAAAATTATAAAATATAAGTGACCAACCATTTTGTTTACCCTATAAGAAAAAAATCAAGGGCATTAGCGCCAAAATCCTAAAATCTTCCTGCCATTTATACTAATAAAATATATAATTATAATCCTAATTTTATTGAAATCAAATGCATTCAAAAACTCTTCTCGCCATTTATAACATTAAAATATATAATTATACTCTCAAGTTTACTTCATTTTCATCAAAGTTATTTATCAACAACTTTAATTTGTGTACAATAATTAAAAATTACGGCGTTATAATTACAACTATGAATTTAAAACAATAGAAACGGTTAACCTTCTAATATTTGGATTTTATCAAATCAACAAAAAGTTTTCAATCTTCCCCAATAAAATTTGGTCACATTAATCAATAAAATTTGGTTAAGTTAATAAAAAAAGACAAATGAATATCTATACTTAGTAGGGTCAAGTGTGATTTCGTTAAAAGAAAACATATATATGCTTTTTTTTCTTTCTTTTTTTTTAAATTTTAATTGATTATATATGTAGGGACTAGAAATTTGGAGTAGAATAAAATACAAAAAATGAATAGGGGTTAATTTGGAGTAAAAATTAAATTTTAGGGACTAGAATAAATTGGATTAAACTGTCAAAAATATAAATAAATATGGGGTAATTCTAACTAAAAATTAAATTGTAGGAACTAGAATAAACAAAAATATTATTAGACTAAATTACCAAAATAGAAATTCCACTAATTCCCTCCAAAATTTTAGGTGGCTTATTCCCTTAATTCCCTCCAAATTTTGGGTGGCTTTTATCCCTCTAAAATTTTTAGACTAAAAGTAAATTAATCTCAAACCTAAAAAATGAGTGGCTTATTTCCCTCCAAAATTGCCTTTTCCCTTTTTTACCAATTGTTTTTTTCAACCAATTGTTTTTGTTTAATTCAATTGAGTCCCAACATAGATTAATTTAATTGAAATTCCACATTTAGTTTTAGAATTCTTTTAATTATGTCCGTGATTTATGCTTCTAGATTTTAGTTTAGCTCAATTAGATTCTAAGTTTAATGAGTTAATTCAATTCAAACATTATTATTATTGTAACATATAATAAACTTTGATTAAATATAATTATACATAAAATTTTGATATGGATGTAAACATGTAATTGTACACATGATAACATCAACATGAAAGTTAAAACTTTAATTTAGTTCAAACTTAGTAGTTCAACCTTGACAAATAATTTATATTGAATGAGTTACTAAGCATATTGAATTATTATTAAGCATTGAATTATTTAATAAATTTTCAAACTTAGTAGTGTCCAATGAATATTTAAATCCAATCTTTCCTTTTTTTGATATTTTTAATTGATTATATATGTAAATATAATAAAAAGATTATTTAACACTTTAAATTGATTTAAAAAAATAATAGTTTACATTTATCAACACTTTAAATTCATCAAATCATAGGCTTCCTCAATTACATATTAGGTAAATCAAGTCAGGTCAATATTAGCTCAGGTCGACAACATGTCGGGTTCAAAACAAGTCAGGTCAGTTAACAGGTCGGGTAAAATCGGATCTCGGGTCGATTCAGTCGGGTAATATCGATTATCTGCCAGGTTAGTCTCTAGTTCGGGTTCGTTTCAGTCGGGTGCAGTTGGGTTTCGGGTCCACAGTAACAAGTTCAATTCGGGTTCGGGTCGTTCTCAGTCGGATGCAGGTCGGGTTCGGTTACTACAGTAACAGGTCCAACTCAGGTTCGGGTCAACAACAGTCGGTTACAAATCGGTTTCGGGTCATCGCATCTTCGGGTCAAACCAGGTTCTGACCCGAACAGGTTTCAGTCGGGTTTTCAGGTCGGGTCAGCTTTTTACATCTCTGGTGGCGTATTTAGCTTCTTTCTTGGTAGATGGATCAAACTCGTAGAGCTCCCTACGGCAATTGTTACAGAAGATTCATTCGGAGACCATGTTCAATAAGTAAAACCATTGGGCTAATTGATTACCAGTGTTTGCTGAGTATCAGGTGCTAGGGTAGCTACAAATCCGCTGCGCTGCACGAATCCGCTGCTCGGAATAGAATAAGGGTAGATGCAGAGAATGAGCTAACTTAGGAATTCTCTCTTTAAGTAAGAAGACTAATTTTTTAGTTATGAAATTACTTTTTTTAATTTTATTAGTTATTCAAATCTAAGTTATTTATAAAAAAAATTGTAATTATCGAAGATAAAAAAATCTTTACAACTCTTATATTCAATCTTCTAACCAAAAAGCTCCTAAAACAGCTTTTTTCAGTTTAATAAGTTTCACCTCAATTTGCTATTACAAATATATTTACCAAACATCCAACTTAATAAATTTGACTAGTCAAACTTCTAAAAATGATTAAAACTTATAATTTTAGCTTAAAAAACTATTTACCAAGTAGACCAATGTCAAAATCTAAATATCTAAATTAACAACCATCTCATTAAACAACTTGTAATTGATTGATTTTTCTATTATGGATGAATTTTATTGGCCGAAAGGATAAAATCACAAATGACTTGATCAGCCGAGTCCATCTAATAATTTTTCCTCCTCTTGGTTTAGGATTAACTTTTGATTGCAAGAGTGAACGAAACCTCAACACCAAACATGGTAAACAAAATTGCTTACCATCATGATACAACCATTAACAATACAAGGTACAAACCACTAAACACACTTAATTCTGTGAGGTTTTACCCAAAATCCTACAAAGCCTAAAGGAAAAATTAAACAACTCTATCACAACCCGAAATTTCCCATAGTATCTATAAGTAATGACAATTCAACCAGGGAATTTCAGCTTCAACTTACTCAAAAAAAAAAACATATAAAAGAACAATTGCAGATGAAAATGTGAGTACTCCTCTCCATCTTTGGTTTACGATGTCCAATTCCCATTGAGCATGTGAATGCTCCTCAATATCTGACTGTGTGAACCAGGAATGGCACAAAACAGCTTTTTTTTTTCTTTAGTTTAACGCCAAGCCTTTCCGCTTCCGAGCGTGAGCTCCAGATCATCCATTCCTACTTCGTGAATCCTTTCTCCTTCCCATGGCTTCACCTGCCCGCTCTGGAACTGAAACTCAACACCTCTCGCTGTATCTACCATGACGATATCATTGGGCAAATTTTGAGGGGGCAAAGGTTTCACAAGATTAAATGTTGGAGAAGTTGGCACTTGAGATGTAGAAGGCGCAGACTTTTGAAAGCTTATCCATTGACCAGATTCAACCGTGGACGAATCGGATTCATTGCATTCAGGTATAGTAGCCGGGGCATGAAAATGCCGGTGGGTCGGACTAGCAGGGGCAGAAACAGCATAAAACGGGTAGTTAAAAGAGGCCATTGATTCCTTTGCAATGACCTCCCAGTTAGGAATTGGCTTAGGATTTCTTGAGGTTGGAGAGGAAAGTTGTGGTGTCACAGGGGCACTGTTCGAGATTCTGAGAGGAGGCAAAGACGACGGAATGGCGTTTCGAAGGAACGGAAGGATACTCGACGGGTTATTAGAATCGAACCGAGTGGGACTAGGGTAGGAAGAGGAGGAAGGACTGACTTGACATGAAGGAATTGGACTTGGAAATGCAGAGGATAATGGACTCGGATTTTGGGAAGAAAATGGGGTAACCTTATTTGAACATCCAGGTATATCTATTGGAGCTGGCTTACATCCCTGAACAACAAATCATGAAAACTCAAAATCAAAATCAAACAGATCAGAAAAAACCCAGAAATCATGAGAAACTGTTCATCAATGTTTCATGTTTTTGTTCCAACTTCCAACACAGATCACCTAATTATTGTCTAATTCTAAAACTGCAACTAAAAAAATCCAAACCAAACAGATCAGAAAAGACCCACTGTGTAAAATTAAGATCAAAATCGAGATAGGAACTAGATCCAACGCAATTAGCACCAAAAATGAGCAGAAAAGTAAAGGGGTAAGTTTGAAACCTTGCGATAAGTGGTGCCATCTTCTTCAACAACCCAACCAGCCTCGGCACAAAGAGCTTTGAGGACCTCATTGTTATCGCAGTGCTTGGGCAAATTGTAGTTGCCTTGAGCTCTAAGGCCAGCATAAATCTTGGCAGCAAATGCTCTTCTCCTCCTCTCTCTCCTCCGGTTGTTCTCTCTCTCCCTCCACGACGGTTTCCTCCTTGGAGCCGGCATCGATGTCACCCCATCCGAAGTCATCTCTCTATATCTGCGAAAGCCACCAACGGCGGTGAAGGTGTGGGAGGAGCGGCGTGAAGGTGCGTTGTAGAGAATTGTGTCAAAGAAATGAAAAGGAAAGAGGAGGAAGAAGCGGAAAAGAACACGAGTCACGAGGAATACGCTTTTGCTTCGCTGGAAAAAATAATGAAAATTAAAATGTTAAAAGAAGATAGAATCTTTCGCACTCTCTGTTTTCAGACCAAAACGTTGAATTGAAAAGAGAAAAGAAATTACACTCTAATGCTCCAGTATATAATGTCAGACCAAAGCTCGAATTACAAGAAAAATAATAAAAAGGTAAAATTCTCTCATTAGTCCCTGTGGAAGTTGTGAATTTAGTTCTTTATTTCTAATCCATATGCTATTATTCTTTTTATTATGTACAAGTTGTATATTTAAGTTTTTTTTCCTAATTTAATTGTTTCAAGTCCCTCAAATCTAGTCCTATTGTATTATGATTAAAATTTCAAAGCTAGAAAAGTACAACAAATAATATCGATCTAATTATAATATGAAGACTAAATCAATAAAATATGTATATAATTTAAAAACGAATAATAAAATTTGATCAGATTGTTAGATCAATGCAGGGACGAAACTACAGCTATGGTTAGAAGGATTGTGCCTCCACCCCAAATTTTTTTTTTATCTTCAATTTATATAATAAATTAAAAAATTTATGAGATAATTCTAAATTGTTCCTCTTCTTTCATAAAAATTATACTTTTCTACAAAAAATTCTGGCCTTATTTCAAGTGCAATGTCATGAAGTTTTTTGATGAGTTTTATCGTGGGAAGCTGAGTGATAAGTCTATTAATCACTCTTTTATTACGCTTATTCTTAAATGCTCATCTCTTGCAACTGTTGATGATTACGGACTCATCTCCTTAGTCAGTAGCTTGTATAAAATTTTGGGTAGAGTTTTATCTCGAAGGCTGACTGGTTGTATCAACGAAGTTGTGGGTGAAACTCAATTTGCTTTTACACCTGGTAAGCAAATCTCTGATTGTTCTTTAATTGCGAATGAAGTGATTGATGAAATTAAGAGAAAAAATTGAGAAGCTATAGTGTTCAAAGCGGACTTTAAAAAGGCCTACAACACTGTAAATTGGTCATTTTTGGATTTTATCCTTCAGAGAATAGAATTTGGAATGAAATAGAGGAAATAGATTAATATTTGTTTATCGTCGGCCTCGATTTCAATACTGTTCAATGGAGCTCCGTCTAACATGTTCTCCATTAGTAGAGGTTTGAGGCAGGGATACCCCTTATCCCCATTGTTGTTTAATATGATAGGCGAAGCTTTAAGCTCACTTATTTTTAAAGCTATGAAATTGAAGATTTTTTAGGGTGTGAAAGTGGGGAAGGATGGGCTAACAGTTTGCAGACAATCTGATTCTTTTTGGCAAAACTGACGAGGAGAACGTGAAGAATAACAAAAGAATCTTAAGAGTTTTTGAAGTGGCCTCTGGGCTGCGTCTAAATATGAAGAAAACAAAGATTTATTGTGTAAATGTGGACGAGTCTCTTATCAGAAGAGGGGCAGGGGTTATAAACTGCAGTATGGATTCTCTTCCGACTTGTTGTTTGGGTCTGCCGTTAAGCCATGTTCGAAATTCGATGGTTATTTGGAGGTCAATTATTGATAAATTCCTGTCTAAGCTCGAAGGGTGAAAGGATAAATTGTTATCTATTGCGGGCCGAATAACTTTGATAAAATCTGTCCTCAATAACTTGTCTGTGTATTTTCTTGCTCTATTTCAAATGCCTGTTGCTGTCTCAGATTTGCTAAACAAATTGATTGCAAGGTTTATTTCGGGATCATCCACTAGCAGAACCGTTCATTGGATCAAATGGGATAATCTATGTAGGCCTAAAGACTGTGGAGGGTTAGATTTATTCGATTTAAAACTTCAAAATAGATTCCTGCTTAATAAGTGGTTGTGGAGATCCATTTGTGAGTTTGATCGATTGTGGCGGAGAGTCATTGATGCCAAATATAAGTACTCATCGGGTTATTAGGTCCCTTCTTATGTCCATAATAAAATGATATCGTGGGTATGGAAAAATATCACCAAACCCCTTTCTAATCCCAATGATGTATTTACAAAAAAAAATGAGTTTTGTGCTAGGTGATGAAAGATCTTTAAACTTTTGGGATGATTTTTGGACGGAGGTACCTTCGCTAAAAGCTGCCTTTCCAAGGCTATATGGTGTAGCAGTCAAAAAATTTGGTAGATATGTGAGTTTGGATCAAAAGAGTTTGATATCTAAGTGTGGAACATCGAACTAATGAGAAGCCTTTTCGATTGGGAAAAGGAGATTTAGGACGAGTTCGTTAATGTCTTGGACCGAGCTGCAAGGGGGATGGGTCTAACAGATAGGCTCAAATGGGGTTCTACCCCTAATGGTTTATACAAGCCGAATGATTTTTGTGTGGTTTCATCTTCCTCAAAAAATGATGAAGATAGATTTCTGAGATTGATTTGGTTGAATCTCGCTCCTCCTAAAGTTAAATTTTTTGTTTGGAGAGCTGTCCAAGGAAAAGTACCGACGGTCGATGAATTAGTAAAACGAGGAATTTCTTCTTCGAATAACAGCGTTTGTGTTTTCTGCTCTAAGTTTAGTGAGTCGGTGAATCATTTATTCTGCCATTGTGAAATTTCTTGGAGGATTTGGCAGAGGTGGTGCCGCATTTGGAGCATTCAGTTGGTCATGCCGAAAAATCTTAAAACCATGTTAGCGGTGTAGGATAATCAACCTATCAAAGCTTCTGTTAAACCTGTCTGGAGCATGGTGTTTTTTGGTGTTGTCTGAACTATATGGTTGTGCAGAAATCAGGCTATGTTCAGTAACAAAATTTTCAACGAAGATCAAATATTTGAGTTAGCACTCATGAGAACCGAGTTCTGGTGTAAAAGTAAATGGCCTTCATCGTTCATATCAGCCTCAGAATTCATCTCTCACCCCCAATCTTTGTAGGATTCGTGAAGAGAAAATGGTCAAACTTCCTAAAGGGGCTTGGGTTGCTCCACCTGTGGTCTCCCTCAAGTTCAACGTGGGTGGTTCAGTTGGTAGGAGTTATGGTCCAGCAGGAATAGACGGTATTCTTCGCCATCATTTGGGTGTTCCATTGGTAAGATTTTCTAAGTCTATTGGCCTTTCAGATCCGACGGGTGCCGAATTGTCAGCCATTTTGGAGGCTTGCCATTTATTTCTCTAAATCAAAGTGGCATAAGACTAGTAATTTGATTATTGAAACTAATAGCCGGATGGCGGTGAACTGGATTGTAAACCATGTAAGTACTCCGGTGATCTTTGGAGATTTAGTTTCAAAGTGCAGGTGCCTTTGTTCCGGGTTTCAGTGGGAAATTTCATTTGCATTTAGAGAACTAAATTGCATAGCTCACAATCTAGCTCAACAGGGTGTTAATAGAGGTGAAGATTTGGTTTGGGTTGCAGGATAGATCTTATGGAGTTAAATTGCAATGAAAGGGTATAGTTTTTTGGCTCTTAGTCCATGCGTGTGGCAAAGCAGTTTGGGCTGTTGATTGATTGTGTTTCTGTACTTGGTTTAGTGTTTGTATGCCACAAAACTAACCTTTTTTATTAATAAATCTTGAGTAGAGGGGTTTAATGAGGCCATTCCCTTAAAAAAAAAAAAAAAACTATATTTTTCTCTCGAAGTGGAATTGTGGTTCCGTCCCAAAGTCAATGGTGTCCGTGCGTGTTTGGGCTAAAGGAGAATGAAGCCTACGAAAGTAACCCCCATTGAATCAGACATTATCTATATTGCACCAAGGATACATGACATATAAGATAGGCGGTGCTAATAAAATTTTGGCATAATGCCAAAAAAACACCCCTAATATTTGACTGAATTGTCATTTGGTCCTTATTCTCTTTTTTGAAGTAATTTTTAGCCCTTAATGTTTTATTTTAAGTCAAAATGGCTCATTTACGGATGAAAGCTGTTAATCAACCCAAAGTAAATGGCTTGAAATGACGTGACAAACCTACATCGCGGTGCACACCGCGATAATAGTGTTATATAAACAAATATGCAGACTTTACACAATGACACATCAGTCAAAAATGATTTTAAAAAATTGTATAAAATATAAAATATTTTTTTCTTCTGACGTGTTATTCTGCAAAGTCATTTCAAGTTGTGTATCGCCAGTTGACTAACAGTTTCCATATGCAGATGGTCATTTTGACTCAAAATGAAACGTTAAGGGCTAAATTGCTTCAAAGAAAGAATAAGGGCTAAAGTGACTATTTAATCAAACGTTATGAGCATTTTTTTGGCATTGTGCCTAAAATTTTTGACCTATACAAATTCATCATCTTTAAATTATTATAATTAAAAATATTTTGATTAAATTAAGATTGAATGAGCATACACACGATAATATTGATATAAAGTATCGGTTTGATTGTTGTTGTTGTTTTACATTTGGTTGTAACTGAATTATTATACCTCAGCCGTAAGTAAAGCAGCTGAGTTAGGTCTGAAAACCTGGAGTGGAGAGTGTGAAGGGGAATGGGAATGAATATGATGAGAAAACGTAAACCAAGTACGTAGGTTACGAGGATCAACTCATTCAGGGTGGGGACTAGACACAGTGGTTGTGTTTGGGGACGATGGGTCCCGACAAAACATCTGATCACTTCAATTCCTTACATTACATCAGTAGCAGCCATTGTTTTGGCAGTTTTCAAACAAACACTTGCGCATTCTACCATTCACAAATCCTTCGTCTGGGGCGTGGCTCCTCAACCGCACTTCTTTTTTGTTGGGTTGGGTTGGGTTCAACAAATTTGTAATCTACTAACCCCTTTTTTTGTTTTGTATGTATGTATACATGCATATGTGTATGTTTAGCAAAAAAAAAAACAAAGCTGAAATCTGTCCATGAAAATGAAACCTCTGAATCCGTTGATAAAATAAGTTCGATGGGTAAAACCGGGTCATTACTCGATTGTTTTAGTAGTTGTTTTAATCCAGACTGGATTCAGGTAGATCCGGGGCAGATTTAATTATTAAAAAAATCATTTCATATTAATATATTTCAATAATTAAATTTAAATAAATTTAAATAAAAATGTTCCAAATAATATTCAAATTGGATGTTAACATTACCATCAACTACGAATTTGGAACGGAATATTAGACACTCTCGAATATTCATTATATGCATCCGACTACAAATTACAAAATGAAAAACGTGTTTGTTTTTAAGGAGATTTGATCCTTAAAATCTCATTTTTAGTGATTTTGGATCGAATTTGTGCAGATTCAAATAATCAACACATGATGTAAAGTTTTAAATTCATATTTATGCGGATTTAGATATTTGGCCGGCAATAATATTTAGTAATATTTGGAGATAAAAATGTTTGAAATTTTATGTCAAAAACCAGCTAGGGCATTTGTGTGTTAAAAATCTTAGTTTTGCTAGAAGGTTGCAGCTTATTAGAGCTGTTTTTATTTAGCATTGCTAACTATTT
Organism: Hibiscus mutabilis; assembly: GCA_019671005.1. NCBI lineage: Eukaryota > Viridiplantae > Streptophyta > Magnoliopsida > Malvales > Malvaceae > Hibiscus > Hibiscus mutabilis. The sequence continues at coordinate 40,941,910 of CM033713.1, read as the reverse complement.
GGTGTCGCCAACTTATCTTTCCTAAGTCTGTGGTATAGAAGATCGAACAATTGTGCACTCAAATTTTTTTGAAGGGAAGTGGTACTCCTGCTAAGGGGATTAGGGTGAGCTGGTCTCAAATCTGTTTGCCCAAGTGTGAGGATGGATTAGGAGTAAAGCACATCTCTAGTTGGAACAAAGTATATACCCTGAAATTACTGAGAGAAGTTCTTGCAGACAAGGGATCTCTTTGGGTTGCTTGGATCAATAAATATATTTTTAAGAGTGTGAGCATTTGGGATATTGAATGGATGCCACACCATAGTTGGACTCTGAAAACGATTTTGAAACTTAGAGATGTTACTGCTAATTTGTTTGCAAATGTGACAAATTGGTCAAGTGTTAAAACCAACTGGATATGGGAAAGAAGTAGAGAAAAAAGAGACAAAGTGTCAATGCATAATTTTTTTAATATGCTGGTGTGATTACAATGTAGTATCTGTTTAATTTTTTTATCCCTTTAATAACGCACACACACCGTGCACACATGCTGGTGTTAGTGCATAAATTGGTTTGATTTGAATTCCATATTTCTAAACATGAAGTGATCATGTAGACGGCCATCTTGGATCGGCTCCTGATGAAAGTCCGATTGTCGATAATGTAACGATCCAGATTTTAGTTAACTTGTTTAATGTTGACCTGAGTCTTACGCTTTAGGTTTGGGTTGGGTTAACAACCATTTTAGGTTTTGGAGCCTAAGGGCTTGGAAGTAATTTTCCCCACCTTTACGGCTGACCACTTTTGAAATCTTGTCCCTTTTGGATAAAATCTTCCCAATTGCATCACTCACATTAACTTTCTTCTTCCTCCTCCTAAAACCCTCTCCTTTTTGCAAGAACACCATGAAAAGTTTATGGTAAAGCTTCAAACTTTATCTATCATTCTTTCTATCTGGAATTCAAGATTTGAGTATGCTCATCTCCTCCAAAAGATCTATATTTTGAGGTGGGAATTGTTGAAAATGGTGAAGAGATGGGAGAAATGGGTTTTGGAGGGGTTTACATTGGAAAGTGCCTTGGACGAATTTGTTAGTTTTAATTCGTTATAAGGTTTATTTCTATCCTTTTGGGAGTGTAACATCTTGCTTTTACACCCTTTATCTAGTTAAAGAGGTTGGAGAACCTTCCAACACAAAAAAGCAAGGAAAGAAGTGAAGAGCTTGCTTGGAAAGGAAATTTCTAGTTTTAAAGAGGTTAGTACATCTCTAACTTATCTTGTTTCATGCTTTTCCTAAATGTGATGGTTGGCTAAATTTCATTTGGGGTAAGGGTTAGAGAGGGAGCATGTTGTGGGGGCTTTTGGGTTGTTGCTAAATTTAATGATGACTTGGTGTTATGGGCATGTTTGGGTGGCCTTTGAATGACCAAAATTACTATAGTAATTCCCAAGTGAGTTGGGGTTCAAATATGGCAAGAGGAAGTGTTGGAGGCAAAACCACGGCTGAAAAGCCACATTCTGGGTTCGTGTACTGGTACGAGTCAGTATCGATACAAAAGGGGTTTCAAGCATAAACCAGGTGAACTGGTGCTTGCGTACTGGTACTGCCTGATACGGGGACCCGTGTACTAGTATAGTCGATCTAGTACCATTATTGGGAAGATTCATAAAATTCCAGTAGCCAATATTGGTACTGGTATGGTTGAGCCAGTGTTGGTACCCCAGAGATGAGTACCGATACCTAGTGAGTCGTAGTGGTACCCACTAGAGCCATTACCTAAGTTTCAATAATTGAAGTATGGGCCCCACGAGGGGTTTTGGTAAGCCCAAATGGTTCCCTATGCGTATAAGTGAGTTGTATGATCATGTACTGTAGTACTTGGCCAAAATGTGTACCTGATGCTTTATGATCCCGATGTTTTGTGATCCCGGGTGTACCTTTATGGGTTAGTACCTGATGCTTTGTGATCCCGGGTGTAACCTTGAATGTGAGTATTCGATGGTAGGTGATCTCGAATACGGTAATGAATACTTGATGCTTCATGATCCTGAGTACTTTTGTGTTTTGCTCTATGCTTTGTGATCCTGGGCTATGTTGCATGCTTAATGGTTTGGCTTACTTTACATCGTAGCTTAAATGTTAATTTATGCTTGCTTATATTTATGAAACACATGAAATATTGTATAATAGAAATGTACCACTAAGCTTTGTAAGTTCAGCGTACGAATTTGTTATTTTCTGTGCATAGGTTGACAGGTTGATTGTTCGAGGGAGCATATCACCAAGGATTTCCAGTGTCGATTTTGAAGATTAGAGTACATTACCTAAATTCTAGTAGTGGGTTATGTATTCATAGAACCTTAACTCTTTTGGTCTATAAACCCTTAAATTTCATATTTTGAAAAGGCATAAAGTCAAAAAATACCCCCAATATTTAACTGAATAGTCACTTTGGCCAATATTGTTTTTGGAGTAATTCAACCCTCGACGTTTTATTTTAGGTCAAAATGGCCCCTCCGCGGATGAAAATTGTTAGAAAACTAATGGTAAACATTTTAAAATAACTTGACAGAATGATAAGTCAGCAAAAACAATTATTTTATATTTTATATAAGTTTATAAATTTATTTTTTGACTGATGTAACGTTTTTAAGTCAACACATTTTTTTATATGATATTGTCATGTCAGCGTGCACTACTATATAGGTTTGTCTCGTTATTTCAAGCCATTTACCGTTAGTTGATTGACAGTTTTCATTTGCAGAGGGATTATTTTGACCCAAAATGAAACGTTGAAGGTTGAATTGCTCCAAAAAAAAGAATAGGGGACAAAGTGACTATTCAGTCAAACGTTGGGGGCATTTTTTTCGTTTATGCCTTTTGAAAATACGGTGATTTAAACTTTTATGGAGCTCTTTTATTTTGGATTTGAACTTAATTGTGAAAACTTATTATCATGATTTAGTTGATTTCAATTTATGGATAAACTTGAGGTTTTAAATTGAACAAAATTTTAATGAGTTAGGTTAAAGGTAGCCCGAATATAGTATCTCAGATCCGGTGGGATCGAAGTGTTACAGATAATGAGTATGATTGTGGATACACAATGATGATTTTATGGTATAGCAGAGGAGACAAGTGATCAACTGTTCCTAGGCTTTGATTCTTCAAAAGGAGTCTAGGAAGTTATATTGAAGTTATACGGTGTTGATCGAGCTACATCATGATGGGATGATGAACTCCTTTGGGCCTGCTCTCGCTTTAGGGGCAAGTCCTTATCCGTGTTTATCCTTAAACTTAGGTTGTGTTTGATTCATGTAATTGTAATTTCGGAATTCAATTTCTGTATTTTTCTGGTGTTTGGTTCATGTAAAACAAGTGAGTCAACGTAGTTAAAACTATGGGCCAACTATTTTCTCTTTAGGTTTTCTGTAGTTTGTTTTACCCATTTACTTTTCGTAAAACGAACTACCATCTCTTCAACTCAAAAAGTATCTCCTTTAACACGACACCAACACCTGCTTCTCTCCATTGACAGCATCGATAAATCAGGTGAGTATGTTTTCGTTATCTTTTATATATCTCTTTTTTCTCTTTACTTTTATCTATTCTCTAAGTCTGGCAGCTCTTCAATTTCTTTGCCCTAATTTGCTTTAGAATTTTAGGGATTTTGTTTTTGTAATTGCTTGCTCTGTTGCTCTCTCTATAGCACATTTTTAGATTTGAAACATCCATTCTCTTATGCAGCTCTTCAATTCTATTCTTTTCTCAAAATTTCTTATATTTTTCTTTTATTGATTTTTGCAGACAAAAAAACCTTAAAGGAAGCTACGCTGGAAAAACAAAGGCAATTGCTCATCTTTCTTTCCTTTTTTTTTTATTTTTTATTTTTCGCTTCACTTTTATGGATGTCAAAATTTGCATTTTTCTTAACATCTGCCTATATTTCATGTTAGTATGTTTTCATGGACGGGTTTAATAACATAAGGACGAAAGCAGACATGTTGGTCAATAAATTTGGTTTGCATCGAGGCTCTTGAGCAGGGAAAACTAATGAACCTTGTGTGAAATACTTTAGTTCTCATAAATTGCTAATTCCTCACTACCATAATCTTTACATTTATTACTATTTACAATTAACACTGTAACAGTGAAATTAAACATGATAAATTCTAAATTTACTCATAAGTTCTTAACTCTTAAGCTTAAACTTGAAAAAATTTAAATTGAAAGTTTAGAATAATAACCAATTTGGAGTATCTATTCCTACCTCTCAAATGATCTTGTTATGGGCTTTTCAAATCTCTAATTAAACTTAAAATTTAGTAGCTACATGGTTTAATTATGGTAATAGCATTGTTGTTTCGATTGATATTGATGAATTTGAATGCTTTGTTTGGTTTATTAAATCATCACATATAATGGCATGCTTTGATATTTTCCATGTTTTTTGAATTTTCTTTGTGTACATGCACATCAAATTTAACTCCATACACACTATTTTCCATAATACATCAATTTATTAGTCAAATTCATATTTTAATCATTTCCATAATGCAAGACTATTATCTTTTTAGATTGATCATAACTCTATTCATAATGCAATAGTGGGAATCGCTGCTTCAGTATTAGCTGTTGGGGCAGTTTTGATTCAAACATTAAAATCTAGAAAGCAAACAACTCGTCAATGTCATGGGAATCTAGATTATAAAAGAGAGAATTATATCAATAGTATATTATATATAGGTGACCAAAATTCCATTAATATAATAAGAATGCCACCAATTGCTTTTTTTAATTTGTGTGACATCCTTACTAGGAACAATTGTTACACTTGATTAGATCGGTGAACGTTAGAGAGCAAGTGGTCATATTCTTACATATAATTGGTCACAATGTAAGGTTTCGAGTGATTGGATCAAGATATTATAGATCAATTGAGACAATTCACCGTTACTTTAAGATAATGTTGATAGCTATTTTGAAATTCTATAAACTACTCATTAGATTACCCGATGAGTCAACACCTCCTGAAATAAGAAACAGTCCAAGGTTTTATCCATATTTTAAAGATTGTGTGAGAGCATTAGATGGTACTCATGTCCGCACATCTGTTCCACTTAGCATTGAAGGAAGATTTCGTAGTCGTAAAGGAGGAACGACACAAAATGTATTGGCTGCGGTTACCTTTGATTTGAAATTTGCTCATGTTCTAGCTGGTTGGGAAGGCAGTGCACATGACTCTCGTATTTTAATAGATGTACTTAGACGTCCAAGAGGATTTAATATTCCTGAAGGTAAAAATTATCAATAATAATACAAAAGAGTTCAATTAAAGTCATAATGTGTTAAGTAATAATAACATTATGTCTACTTGTAGGTAAATATTATCTTGTTGATGCTGGATATGGAATCCAAAATGAAATTATTTCTCCATATCATGGTGTTCGATATCGTTTAAAAGAATTTAGTGATCATCGTCTAGAAAATGCAAAGGAACTCTTTAATCTTGTCATTCATCATTGCGAACCATTGTTGAGCGAGTCTTTGGGATTTTAAAGAAGCGTTTTTGTGTGTTAGATGTTGAACCATTTTGGGATTTTCAAACTCAAGTAGATATAATGTTATCTTGTACTATTATTCATAATCATATAATGGGAGTTGATCCTAATGATTCAATTAATGAAGGATTATATGAGGAATCCGAGTCTAATTTGATAATATCAACTCTTACTGGGCGAGAAGAGAAAGAAGAAGCTATAGAATGGACTACTAAGAGAGATGAAATTGCACAAGCTATGTGTAGTGATTATATGACTAGAAACATTAATTTTCTTTAGAACTTAGGTTGAGTACTTCTATGTTATGTAAGTTAGACGTTAAAATTGTAATGTTTTAAGTTTGTTGGATATTGAGATTATTATGTTTTAAGCTTGTTGGATATTGAGATTATTATGTTTTATTCTTATTGGATATTAAAATTATTATGTTTTAAATTTGTTGGATGTTGAGACTATTATGTTTAAGTTTGTTGACTATTAAAACTTTTATGTTCCAAGTTGGTTGGTTATAGAAATTATTATAGTATTTGAGTTTTGCATTTTTGAATATTACATTTTTTTATGGAAATTGATTTAAATTGCTTATTTAATTAAATTTTTATATGATTATTAATGTAGCAATGAGTAACCTTAAATCAAATAAAGGGAGTACATCAAAACATTTCAGATGGACAAAACCGATGGAACACCTTTTCTTCGAAATACTTGTAGAAGAGGCTGAACAAGGGAATAAGCCATCTAATACTTTTAGATCAGTTTCTATAAATCAAGTTGCCACAACCATTTCTGAAAGATTTCAAGTTCATTGTGATCCTAAACATGTGAAAAATCATTTGAGGATAGTAAAAAAATAAATGGAAGATTATATGTAAAATTCGAAGAGAAAGTGGATTAAGATGGGATGGCAACATGAAAATGATAACTTGTGATACAAGGACATACGATGATACAGTGACGGTAATCTTTATATATTTTTCTTTTAACTTTTATTAACATTTTATTTTACTTGTTATTTTAATTTTGTATGATATCTAACAGGCACACCCGAAGTACTCATCATATTTGAACAAAAAAATTGATAGTTATGATGAGATGGTTGTGGTTGTCGGTCAAGATATGGTAACATGGAATTTTGCCAAAACATTTGATGATATATAGTTGGATGATGATAATGATTGTTCAATGTCGTTTAATTTTGATACTGAAGATGTCGAGGAGGAAAGAACAAAAGTATCTCCATCTTGCTCATCAAAACGTAAAAGAAAAAATACTCAAGAAAGTGTCGAGGATGATCGTATTCAGTTTGTGGGTGAAAAACTTGGTGAGATAGATGAAGCATTGAAAAAGTTTAATGAGGATAAAACACCGCATCTTTATGAAAAAGTGATCTTGATGGAGAAAGAGGTATTTGATGAAGAATTTCTTTGCAACATGTTTGATTTTTTAGTGAAAAATGAACTTGAAGCCAAAGCTTTCTTGGTTAAAAAAAATGAAGCATAGAAAAATTTGGCTTCAAAAGTTTACGTAGGGTTAAAGGTGTGTAGTTTTAATGTAATGTTTAATAACAGTTATGTACTTAGATACTATCGTTGTTTTAATATGTTGTATTATGCACTTCAACAATATCAGTAGTTTAATATGTTGTAGTACTAATTATGTAATTGAACAATATTGTTGTATTATTATGGTGTACTACTAATTATGTACTTGGATGATATTATTTTCTAATGTGGTGTAGTGCTAATTATGTTATTGGATAATATTATTGTTCAATGTGATATGATACTAATAAATATTTAATCTGTGTTCCTTTTTAATGTTGGTATGGAAGCAACACATACTTTCAATCAATTATTAAGTTTATATCAATTGAACAAAATTATAATATCAATTAGAAACATGTACTTTTATAAAAAATAAAGCATTACAATATTTGTTTGTTTCACCGAAAACAGACTTTGTAATGTGTGTTTGTTTCACTAAAAACAGATTCTTAACATTATTTTTTTTCAAGAAAATTTACCAAACAACGAAAAATGATTTACACAGCTTCATCCAAACACCTGAAAATGGTTTCTGTAATTAGTTTTCAAGAAAATGTAATTTATTTTCCAGAAATAGTTTTCAGTGAAGCAAACTGACCCTTAGTTGAAATGCTTTGGCTTATAGCATTTGGAAGGAGAAGAGCATGAGATAATTTTGTGGCCTTGCTAAAATGCTACACAGACTGTTGACATTGTACAGGTGGTAGTTCTCATACGGTTACGCAAGAAGTGTATAGATCGAAGGGATAGTTTTAATGTACAACTTTGTTTACATTGGAGGTATAGATTGAGTCATTTTTAGTTGGACAAATCGTAAACGTTTATTCGTAGCAGTATTGCTGCTTCTTAGATAATAATGCAAAAAAACTTATCCAAAAATAAATTTTATTCAAAATTACAAATTTAGATAATTCAAAAGTTGCATATATTCGACCAACTACTTTTCCTACTAGTGTACAAATTTACACACTGTAACGAATCATGTCTGATATGTAACACCCACGACCCGGATGTCACATTTGGGCCTCACGCCTAAAACCCAACCGAACAATTTTGACTTAGTTTAGCCTAATCCATAAATCAATTATGAAAATACATTTAATTACAACCCAATAAAACATAATAAATATTCAAAAACATATACAGTGGAGCTTCTTTTAAAATTACATTACAAACCTTTGACTCGATCGTTTGAAAATCCAAATACAATTTACAATATACAATAGGTTCCTACGAATACATAGCCTAAGGACCTAAATACTGTACTCTGATGAGACAAGGCGCTGGAATCCTTCCCTGATGGTGCTCCTCCAAGAACGAGTCAAACCTACTAACCTGCGAACGGAAATAACGATTCCGAATGCTGAGCTAACAAAGCTCAATGGATACACCACCACTCAACCATGCTTCATGCAAATCATAAATAAAGCAATGCAACATGAATGATATCATGGCAAGATAACGATGACGTTACCATGTCCGCCTAAACACATAGCATTATGAATGCATGATCACGCACACAACTCATACAAGTACCTCATACGTTTACATAGCATCACACAGATAACACCAATGACATTAAGTGAGGTCTGCATCGACAAAGCATCGGAATCCTACACTTGAGTGAGGCCCGCGTCCATAAAGCATCGGGATCCTACACTGCGAGTAAGGCCTGCGTCCACAAAGCATCATGATCCCATACTCAAGGAGATGAGGCCCGCATCCACATAGCATCGGGATCCTACTTCCATGCTCAGAATTTCTCATCAAGCATCTTCGAATGAGGCCCGTGTCCACAAAGCATCGGGACCCTACATTCGAGAGTCTTCAAGGTGTTGCAACACACTTAGGGTATCCAAATCCCAACAACAAGGGATGACTCGACTATCTAGGCATCCCATCAGCACACAGCAAGGACCCTAACCACCACACAGCCTCGACCTCAACATAAGGGTCTTACCGCACACAGCTCTAACACACTTACCATCGACCTATGATTTCTATCAATTATTATACAACCCTATTGAGCTTATCTATTTATTAGTATGTTATGAAGGTACACATTAGCAGTTCTCATTAATTTATCATATTATTCAATAAGACTTAACCTTATAGGTGCCTCTTCCGCACGCAGCAAGGGCCTAGATTACCACACAGCATCAACGATCCACCTAGGATCCCTATGGGTTACCACCTCACACAGTTTACCAATGTATAACGAGTTATTAGGCATTTATTTCATACACGGGGTTTAAATCTCCATTTTTCACTTTTAATATTCATTTTACACCTTAACGGACCCCCATGGCCCTTTGCCTCGAATTATAACACCCCCGAACGCAACCTCAAAATTCTTGGGCAAATTGCCCAACGAGTATCGATACTCTAAGGTGAGTATCGGTACTCTCCTCTAGGTATCGATACTCCCACATGAGTATCGATACTCTAATCAGGTTCGAAAGAATTAGACCCCAAGCCGTATTGATACGCTCCGTTATGTACCAGTACGCATCATCAGTACTAGGATTGCCCTGTACCGATCCACCCCCGTACCGGTACTTCTACATACGCATATCGGTATGCTAAGCTTCTCCGAGGCAATGCAACAGTGTGTACCGATACGCCCCTTGTGTATCAGTACGCGAAAGCATTACTAGAGTCCTTAATATGCAAGGGGTACCGATGCGCAGGGAGGCGTACCGGTACTTCTCTCACAACCCTCTCTCTTTTATAATAAAGCGTACTGATACGTTAGCCCCAATACCGGTACGCAAGCCTAATTTTCAAACTCTGGGTGAGGGTTTCACCTAGAAACCCTGTTTAACCCCCATGGTTAAACCCCAAATCGTTCTTACAAGTTATGGTGATAGTATTAGGTGGATTACTACCAAAATTAAGCCATAGCAACATTAAATCCACACATTACCACTGAAGAGGTGAACTAAAGCATATCAAACCATAAACATCCAAATCATCCACAAAGCCTATTTTTATGAGTTGCAGGAATTGAAAGGAGTTAGTGGTGTACTAACCTCGAATTAAAGCTAAGGAAGAAGCCTTCAAGACCCATTCCCGTTCATCCACACTAATTCTACCAAAACCTCAATCTCTACCATTTTAACTCATCTTCACCTTGGTGTGTAGATCCTTTGCTACTCATTAAACTTCCCTCAATCGTCAAAACGTGATCCTCTCTCAAACACGCAAAGATTACACCTTTAACTTCAAACTTGAGTAGGAAGATGAATATGAGAACAAGGAAGAAAACAAGGGGACAAGGGTGACTTCACCCTCCACTTTTCTGTAGAAAATAATGAATTCTCCCCTCACGTCTTGTCTTCCCCCAAGCAATTATACATTTACCCTTTTTATTTTCACCCTAGTCCATTAACAATCCAACAACACAAGCCCAAAAGCTTTCCTTCAAGCCCAACAAGGTCTTACTAGCCCAACAACAAGGTTCACACGTGGAGCTCGCGCTCCCGATTAACCCGACTCTTAAATTCTAAGTTTTGGATTGTTACAATTCTCCCCTCCTTAAAGAAAATTTTGTCCTCAAAATTTAATCATGGGAAAGAGATGATACTGCTGATGATCCAACCACCTTTTTCGATCACGCATACCCATAACTCCTAAGTTCTCCATGAAACCTTCTTAACCAAAACTCTTAGCACAAGTTCTCAACTCTCTACAAGGCTCCTCAACAAAACATTCCCAACGTCCGGCACAACACTCATATAGAACCTGAAACGGTTCAACCAAAGATAATCTCAACAGCATTGTCGAACATCGACTTTCTGAAATCATTTCGGATGAGTCACAACTCGGTGAAAAAACCTCTCTACCATCACTAGCATTTCCAAACTCCTGAACCCAACCCTCATTTGTGTCCATAACGCGACACTTCTTCAAGGTATACCACAGGGCACTTTCTCATATAATCACCATAACCCACGTATTCAGGAATAACGAACCCTATCAATCATGTTCTATCATCCATCTAACATGAAAATACAACCTTCTTTCACACCTTGATTAACTAATACAAGACTTAACACCTCATTCACTGGAACCCACTACGACATAAACAGATGCGAATCCACGATCAAGCGATTCTACTAGCCAAGCCACTTTGGTTCCAAAAGAAAATCGTTACCACAACCAAGCTCTACTAGGGATCAAACCACCAAACTGTCCTCAAAGGTTCGAACACTCTCTTTCACTCCCAACCACCAAATTCTGACTAGCGTTGGTGCTAAAACTTTAGCAAGTCCTTCAAGATTTCTAATGGTTATCCCAACACAACTTATTACAACACAAGAATCCGATTCCATAAAATTTTAACTAAAACCCACATTTCTCTGAAGCCATTCGGAACATCTTTACACTGTCGCCATGCATGAAAAAAATCCATCTCAAACCCAAATAAGCAACCCTTTCTTCATCAAACTTAAGATTATCTCAACGCATTCGTAAGTCTAAAACACTCTTCAACTTGCCCTTAGAGTTCAAACATCGCATCAAACCCCAAATTTTAACACTAATTCTCCTTAACCTTCAACTTACGAGACCAACATCCTGAACGATCTTACAGAAATCTCAAAACTCTTCAATATTAACAAGATTATTAGCCCTGAAAAACAAATACTGGCTTTCCATTGTTATACATTGACCCACAACAGCTAACACCACTATATCTTGCTATACCAACGTAAGCATGTGCCAAGGTAAACCCCTTGGCGACATCGCTCGCGTCCCCTCCTCTACCAAGGAGTCCTCACACAAGAGGTTCGATAGATGTCAGACCACAAGGTGATGAACACTTAATACCGAACTCAACACATCCCTTATCATGGGTACCACTCCACGATCAAGAGGTTATCCCGCCCAACCCTCAAAAAGTACCTCGATAACCACTTGCACGTCTACAGCTCTAAATCGTAAACTCTTACCCTTGCGTCAACTATGCAAACTAAGAACGTCTTGTAACCTACAAGGTCCTCTTCAACTAGCATCATATGAGCATAACACATAAGCTGAGGAGATAGGATTTATTCACGCACAATACCGACAAACTGGTCTATTCCAAACCTCAACTTTGAGATTCTTTCCTGGAAACCAAGGCACTCATCGCACTCACGTGACCAACCCGTACCAAGGGTAAGTCTAACAAGTCTATAAAGACTATTACTTTAAGCCACACACACCACCCACAGTGGAACCTTTACTTACCAACACTTACCAATCTATTAATTTACCAAACCAATATCAACCTCGAGGAAACTTAGCACATAACCTGCTCAACAAAATCTCTGCCAAGGTAAGAACAATAAATCAAACTGCCATCAAGAAACTGAAAACTACAATGGGACCAAATCATTTAACACACTCTCGGTAACAAGCTTGTCACTTCTGGCATGAACAACGTATTGTCTAACAAAAGCTCGTGCGATGACTCTAACTGTAGATCTCACATGACCTCCACCTTGATACTTCGACAATGACCCAACACTATTTCTCGAAGAACTTTAACTATGCCCAGAAAAAGTTAACCTTAAAGACTGAACCGGTAAATACTCATCCACAATTCAACAGTCCTTTGCTATGTGACCAGATGTCTGACACTCATAACAAATTCCCCCAAGCAAGAAATATACATCAAGGTGATGTCAACCACAAGACTCACGAACCCGTGGGAGAGACACTAGGACCAAACCATCAACAATCTCCGTTATAGAAGAAACCGATAAGCCCCCTACAAAACCTTCAATTTAAATTTCTAGCCAACCCTTAGCTAATCTAAAGCAACTCTTTTTGATCCCCACAAAGCACAAACCCTCCCCTCTTCAGGGTCTGAAAAGAATCTTATGATGTTCTGATTCCACAAAACACGATCTACAGAATCCTCAACTGACTCAATGTTGGCTCTAAGGTCATTTGAGTACTTCATACTAACGACTAGTTCAAAGAATATCCTGGGTAAAACTATTGTCCCGCACATCAAAATGTCAACTTGAATCCACATCTAACCTCCACCACCTTTTACTCTTCAATAACAATAAACTTTGGGCATAACAGCTCAACCATAGAAAAATCTTACTCATACCTAACACTGTTTGACACCTTAAACTGACTGCAAGAACTGATCCCCCGTCTTCTTCAAAAGAGCTTCACTGACATACATTTTCCTAACTCAACAAAAAAATATCTCATGTTGAGAGAACATGCCGTGGTCCTAACCCTACGGTCTCTCACCATTCATATGCATTGCCCTTAAGAAAAGACGATACAATCAGGATTCCCTTAAGACTATTCCACGTCGTCCTCAAATCCCTTTGAATGTTTCTTAACCATCAATCTGATTGATCAGGTCATCCTTTCTCAACCCCTTTACTATACTTAGATTCGTAACAATAATGCTCCTCCCATTAAAGGAACATGGCTCCCTTCACGACTCTCCTTGGTCAATCTCGCACCATCAACCCAACTGGTCTGAACTGCATCCAGAAGATGGTAGTTTTTCTTTCCTATTATTTAGGTTTGGTTCCCCGAAAACCTCGAAGCTTCCAACACTACACTTGTCATCTCAAGCTGGCTCATGACTGGACAACAACCGGTGGCCAATATCATATCAATTCATTTAAAAGACAACTCTATTGTATTTGTCAACCACATATTCTCAAGCCTTACTTAAGCATCGCCTCGCGTAGAACCCACGATGTCCTTCCAACCACTACTATAAACAAACGCAACAAGTATACCTTACTCGAGATCTTAAGGCATTCAGCTTACTAAGAACGTACTTGAAAACTCACAACCATCATGTACCTCTCCACATTAGACGGAAATGCATATCTGCCATGTGTGCTACATCCCCATCACATGGTACCCACCATTAAGGTTTACTTACTACGAATGATGGGACCCCTGATCGACACTCTACCACTAGTCAATCAAAAGCAGGTCCTCTTATCTGTTCCATAAGGGTCACCTACCAACACGTAGAATCTCACCGCTGAAGGTTTTCACCAAGAGCTCAAGGCTTTAAGGTAACTTACGGCACATAACCATGATTACTTCTCACGCGATGGGAGAAGGGCACACCCTCAACTCCTTTATTCCTTCATAAACCCAAGCCTAATGTCTAAGATAACTCCTATCTCAGAATCATCCTCAAAGGAATCAACCATCATCACGATTCTCACGACCGTGATCAAATCTATCTTAATGTCACAACCAGTGACACACGTGAGCATAGGGTACACCAACCAAATTATAGTCTTGAAGAGTACAACTTAGACACATGGGCTCGTATTCACTAGACACCTATTCACGACTCCTAACCACCCCAAGGTTTTCTTAGAACCAGCTAGACCTAGGCTTTGATACCACTAAATGTAACACCTATGACCCGGATGTCACATTTGGGCCTCACGCTTGAAACCCAACCAAACAATTTTGACCTAGTTTAGCCCCATCCACAAATCCATTATGAAAATCCATTTAACTACAACCCAATAAAACATAATAAATATTCAAAAACATATACAGTGGAGCTCCTTTTAAAATTACATTATAAACCTTTGACTCGATCGTTTGAAAATCCAAATACGATTTACAATATACAATAGGTTCCTACGAATACATAGCCCAAGGACCTAAATACTATACTCTGATGAGACAAGACATTGGAATCCTTCCCTGATGGTGCTCCTCCAAGAACGTGCCAAACCTACTAAACTGCAAACAGAAACAACAATTCTGAATGTTGAGCTAAAAAGCTCAGTGGATACACTGCCACTCAACCATACTTCATGCAAATCATAAATAAAGAAATGCAACATGAATAATATCATGGCAAGATAACGATGGCGCTACCATATAAACACATAGCATTATGAATGCATGATCACGCACACGGCTCATACAAGTACCTCATACATTTACATAGCATCACACAGATAACACCAACGACATTAAGTAAGGTCCGTGTCCATAAAGCATCAGAATCCTACACTTAAGTGAGGCTCGCGTCCACAAAATATCAGGATCATACGCTGCGAGTAAGGCCTGCGTCCATAAAGCATCGGGATCCTATACTCAAGAAAATGAGGCCTACGTCCACATAGCATCAAGATCCTACATCCATGCTCAGAATCTCTCATTAAGCATATTCGAATGAGGCCCGTGTCCATAAAGCATCAGGATCCTACATTTGGGAGTCTTCAAGGTGTTGCAACACACTTATGATATCCAAATCCCAATAACAATGGATGACTCGACTATTTAGGCGTCCCATCAGTACACAGCAAGGACCCTAACCACCACACATCCTCGACCTCAACACAAGGGTCTTACCGCACACAACTTTAACAAACTTACCATCGCCCTATGGTTTTTATCAATTATTATACCACCCTATTGATTTTATCTATTTATTAGCATGTTATGAAGATACACATTAGCAATTCTCATTAATTTATCTTATTATTCAATAATACTTAACCTTATAAGCGCCCCTTCCGCACACAACAAGGGCCCAGATTACCACACAACATCAATGATCCACCTATGATCCCTATGGGTTACCACCTCACACAGTTTACCAATGTATAACGAGTCATTAGCCATTTATTTCATACACGGGGTTTAAATCTCCATTTTTCAGTTTTAATATCCATTTTACACCTTAACGAACCCCCAAGGCCCTTTGCTTCAAATTATAGCACCCCCAAATGCAACCTCAAAATTCTTGGGCAAATTGCCCAGCGAGTATCGATACTCCAAGGTGAGCATCGGTACTCCCCTCTAGGTATCGATACTTCCCCATGAGTACTAATACTTCAATTAGGTTCGAAAGAATTAGACCCCAAGCCGTACCGATACGCTCCGTTCCGTATCAGTACACATCATCGGTACTAGGATCACCCCGTACCAATCCACCCTCGTACCGGTACTCCCATATATACATACCGGTACCCTAAGCCTCTCCCAAGGAATGCAACAGTGTGTACCAATACCCCTTTGCGTACCGGTATGCGAAAGTGTTACTGGAGTCCTTAATATGCAAGGGGTACCGATACACAGGGAGGCATACTAGTACTCCCCTTACAACATTCTCCATTTTATGCTAAGGGGTACCGATACGCAAGCCCCAGTACCGGTACGCGAGCCCAATTTACAAACTCTAGGTGCGGGTTTTACCTAGAAACCATGTTTAACCCCCATGGTTAAACTTCAAATTGTTCCCACAAGTTATGGTGATAGTATTAGGTGGATTACTACCAAAATTAAGCCATAGCAACATCAAATCCACACTTTACCATTAAAGAGGTCAACTAAAGCATATCAACCATAAACACCCAAATCATGCACAAAGCCTATTTTTATGAGTTGCAGGAATTCAAAGGAGTTAGTGGTGTACTAACCTCGAATTAAAGCTGATGAGGAAGCCTTTAAGACCCATTCCTATTCATCCACACTAATCCCACCAAAACCTCAATCTCTACCATTTTAACTCATCTTCACCTTGGTGTGTAGATCCTTTGCTGCCCATCAAACTTCCCTCAATCGTCAAAACGTGATCCTTTCTCAAACACACAAAGATTACACCTTTAACTTCAAACTAGGGTAGGAAGATGAATATGAGAAGAGGAAGAAAACAAGGGGACAAGGGTGACTTCACCCTCCATTTTTCTGTAGAAAATAATGAATCTCCCCTCACCTCATGTCTTCCCCAAGCAATTACACATTTATCCTTTTTATTTTCACCCTAGTCCATTAACAATCCAATAACACAAGCCCCAAAGCTTCCCTTCAAGCCTAACAAGGCCCACATGCGGAGCTCGCGCTCCTGGTTAACCCGTCTCTCAAATTCTAAGTTTTGAGTCGTTACTTGATATGCCATTAAATTTAGGGGCGATATCGGTTTTGTTTAGGGATGGTAAAAATCAAACCGGGGAATAAATTTTAGGGTAAAATACATATATCATCACTGAACTTTGTTCTCTGACCTATTTTGGTCACTGAACTTTTAAACATTCAATTTACTCACTGAACTTTGTACATTGATTTTTTTCATCAATCCTCCGTTAACCTTTTAACACCGTTACGACGTGGACAATAACATGTAAAACTTCAATGACCAAAGTATGCCAGAGAGCAAAGTTCAGTGGCCAAAATAGGTTAGAGAGTAAAGTTCAGTGATGATTTACGTGTTTTACCCATCAAATTTTATTATTTTTTTATTCCATGTCATAACGGTGTTAGAGAGTTAACGGATGAGTGATAAAAAAATTCAATGCATAAAGTTCAGTGAGTAAATTGAATATTTTGAAAGTTTAGTGACCAAAATAAGTTAGAGAGTAAAATTTAGTGATGATTTACGATTTTACCCTAAATTTTAACGGTGACATATAAAATCATCATTTTATCATTTCATATGTATAGTTATTGAAAAGGTAAAAATATAAATATTACCATAGAATAAACCTAATTTTTGTCATTGCTTTATTTTATATCAACAAAGAATGATTTAGTCTTAATATACAATTCAAACGTATTTGTAAAATAATTTGTTTCATCTTGTATATAAATTATTTATTAAAATATATTTTTATGATGAGATTATATTTCTATATTTAAAAAAAATAAAATGAAGCGGCTGTGACGTGGATGAATGTATCCAACATACTACATCCACGAAGGTGACAGTGAATTTCAAAATTAGATAACCACAGTTGAGCTGATGGTGAGACAGAGCATGCTAGTACAGTAGTACTGGAGCAATAATGAATTTGACAACATTGCACACTTGTCTTGTTTTATTGTCATTTCTTGAAAATTCAAAAAAGTTAATTTGTATTATAAGAAATTTAATTATAATGATTAAGATTTCTTTTTTTTTTCTTTATTAAAATTTTTCTTTTAATTTTGTTATTAATTAACGTGTAAAAATAAAAAAGAATAACCGTCTTCAGTTCCATTATAAAAAAATATATTCGAAAATTAAAATTCCGAAATCTCTAACGATTTTTCTTTTCTGTTGTTCATCTAACACTGCTGAGACTTCAATGTATTTGTGGATTGTTACTTTGGAGTTTAGATTTCGGAATTGCTTTGCACACTTTCTTGATCATTTTTTGTTAAATTTATTAATTTATATTTATATTAAGCTCTAATAGTGTTAGTAGATTTTACATATGTTTAAAAAAACAAAATAGACATTACGGCGAGCTTAACAAGCAACAACTCGAGTTGAGCAACGGATTTTTTTAAAGAGCACAAATTGAACAAAAATTTATTGAGTTATCGAGTATCAAGTCGAGCACGAGTCAAACAATTTCGAGTCGAGTTAAGCACAACTTAACTTGCGATTGACTCGTTTGATAAACACCCCTAAACCCAACTATCATTTATCTAGAAAAGAGTTCAAAATTCACCTCATCTTCATACATTCAATCTTCTTCTGTTCCATTTTCATATATTAGGTTTTCTTACATTACTTTAGAATGTTCCAAATCTGAGAATCTAAGTCACTAACATCTGAAAACTGTTTGTCAACTTGTTTACAGAATTAAACTGAATATTTAACTCTTGAAAAAAAAAACTCATAATTTCAGACGCATGACTAAAACCTAAGTTTCAGAGCAAGGGGCAATTAATAATGAAAGATTCAAGGCAATTAAGGAACCGTGTATGCCTCAAACAACAAACTTAACTCGCAAGCTAGGGAATTGATATCAGTCAAATTCTATCATCAGTCCTCATATTATGCATAAGTTGTTGATTTAGTATCTATACTCTGATTTGGTCAATTTTTATAATAGTCTTAAAATGACTACAATATAGTATTTGTTTATTAGGGATGACAGACAGGTACAATTTTGTGGATTCCGCACCGCCCCTGCCTAGTTTGGTGGTAGTGGGCGGGTGTGGATGTAAAAAATCATACCCGTCGTGGGTAGTGGGTAGGTGATGGATTTGAGACTTTACCTGCACCGTATCCGGCCGCCCCATCCCGCATCCTCCCGTCTTGCCCATTAACTACCCACCATATGAATTTTGGACCATTATGAAATTAGGAATAAGTTCACAGTTGATTCTATAAACCCTAAGATTTTAAAAGGCGTGCCTTATAATTTAACCAAATCTTAGGGTATAAACATTCTTTACAATTGTCTACCCCTATTAGTTAGTTAGGTGTAGTTAAGTAAAATTTATACCGGCATAAATGTGCTTTAGTTAAGTTAGCTATAGTTAGTTAGTTAGCTATAGTTAAATTTATACATGTGTAAATGTATTCTATATATGCACTTGACAATATGCGAAGTTTTACTCTTCTTTAGTCAAGTTTATAGTTTATTTTTACATAATTCGATATTAGTGGTTGCCTGCCAAGTGGGTACGGGCGGGTACAAGTTGGGTGGTGGGCACCCAATTAGGTAGTGGGCACCCAATTAGGTAGTGGGTCTGGGAGTGGATTTGAGGGTGGTTGCTCCGTATCGGTACGGCTGTGTTCGTATCAGTACATGTGGCTATTTTTTACAGGTAATGTCATGGTTCTAGTTTCTGTTCTCTTGCATTTTGGTCCCTAAGTTTTGCGAATGTAATTATATATGCATGGTTGGTCATCTGGACCTGAAATTTGATATGTGGGCATGTAAATGGACTAACTGAGGATTGGTAACCTTAATTTCAATTTTGGTCCTTTATTTTAAAAGTCTTACGTTTTAGTCGTCGAAATGAATGTGATGTAATTGGTTGCCTTTCTGTGATACATTTCCCTTGAAAATTTACCCGCTGCAAGTATGTACATGTAAGGTTAATAAATCGCATATAGACAAGATAAAAAGGATAAAAATGGACTGACTTTTCGTAGCCTTTCTTCGGTTTGCTTTGGCAAACCTAATGTAGTTCTCTCGGTTTGGTTATGAGTCTAGGCCGGGTTGAGGAGTTACATTTCCAATAATGGAAATGCAATAGACCAATACAATGAAATCAAGATAGACACCTAGCCAATCTCGAGACTCTGACTACACTCACTGATATTTTTGAGGCTTCAAGGCTCCCGGATGACGATTCTTTTGTTCTTGAGATTGGTGGAACTAGAGGGATTTGGTGATTCTTCACCTTGATTCTCTTGAGCTACTAGAAAACAAGGATTTCAATATCGATAATAGATTCATAGCAACTTAATGGCTATGAAAAGCAATAACATATAAGCTATGCTATCCCTAGAGAATTTCTAGGCTTCGTTGATTCTTGAACTTAGACTTTGACATAGTCTTGGTCATGGAATCAATAAATCAATGGAGGGCTTTTGCTTACCCATTCAATAGCAACACTATAGAATCAAGAAATTGAAAGAAAGCAAAGCTTGGATAACCCTCCAATAGAGGTGCTTGTTCGAAGTGTGTGTTTGAAGGAAGAAGATGAAGATGGTAAGGATAGAATGCAATCACCCGTAGTTATCTTTTCTTTTTAATTTTAGTTACTACGCTTTCCTTACAATGAAGAAATCCTTTCTTTTACTCCCACGTATGTGGTGATTAGGATTGAGGTGGGGCTAATCACAAGGTTATTTCTTCAACTCTTCCTTTCCTATACTTTTGCCCCCAAACTTTCAATTTTCTCAATTTAGTCATTAGACAAGCTTTAATGTTTATAATGGGATCCTTAACCAATATCAATACTTAATTGAGATTCAATAATCCAATAATTTGCCACTTGTCGAAGGTTAATACTATAATTTGACCTTTCAATGTAAAATTTCTGGTTGTCGGAATTGAATTTTGACTAGGCCCGATTTTGGGGTGTTACAACTTTTCCTTTAAGAAAATTCATCCTTGAATTTTTACCTGGACCAAAAAGATGCGGATATTGATTTGTCATGGTCTTTTTCGATTCCCATGTTGCTTCTTCAACCTTGTGACTTCTCCAAAGCACTTTAACTCGAGGAACGTTCTTGTTTTGAAGTCTCTTGACTTCCCTTGCCAACACTTGTACTAGTTCCTCCTCATACGTCAAATTAGGTTGGAGTTCTACTGATTCGGGCTCAATAACATGAGATGGATCGGATCTATACTTGCAGATCATCGATACATGAAATACATAGTGAATCTTGCTCAACTCTTGAGGCAAAGCTAGTCGATAGGCCACAGGACCAACTCTTTCAGTTACCTCAAAGGTCCAATGAATTGGGGATTTAGCTTCCCCTTTTTTGCCAAAATAAAGGATCTTCTTCCATGGGGAGACTTTCAAGAAAACTTTCTCACCAACTTCATGCTGTATATCTCTTCTCTTGAGACTAACATAGGCCTTTTGTTGATCAAAGGTAGCCTTTAAATGGTCATGAATGATGGTAACCCGTTCTTCAATTTCCTGAAGTAAGTCAGGGCCCAACATCTTGCCTTCATCGTGTTCGGACCAATATAACAGTGTTCTATATCTTCTGCCATATAATGCTTCATACGGTGCCATCTCGATAGATGATTGATGACTATTATTGTAAGCAAACTCGATGAGAGGCAGGGTCTTCTCCTAAGTCCCTTCAAAGTCAATGACACTTGCACGAAGCATGTCATATAATATTCGAATTACTATTTTTGATTGGCCATTAGATTGAGGGTGAAAGGCTGTACTGAGATTAACTCGGGTACCTAGGGCTTCTTACAATGCTTTCTAGAACCGTGAAGCAAAACAAGGATCTTGGTCAGAAATGATTGATTTAGGTACTCCGTGCAGTCTGATTACTTCCTTAATGTACAAGTCAGCTAACTTGGGAAGATCGTAGTCCATTATGATAGGTAAGAAATGAGGTAACATGGTAAAACGGTCAACAATGACCCAAATAGCATCATGCTTAGCTAGAGTCAATGGTAAACCGCTAACAAAGTCCATGGATATTCTTTCCTACTTCCATTGAGGAAGTTTAATGGGTTGCAATAATCCTGTGGGAACACGATGCTCAGCCTTGACTCGTTGGCATGTAAGACACAACCTTCTTCATACCAGGCCACCAGTACAGTTCTTGAAGGTGTTTATACATCTTCACTGGCCCCAGGTGAACCAAAAAAGGGCTACTATGAGATTTCTTAAGAATGTCATCACGAAGGGATTCATCAATTGGTATACAAATTCTATCATGAAAGCACAAGAGTCGTTCAGAGTTAACTTTGAAATTAGGATTAGGGTTACTCTAAAGTTTGGAAATGATAGATTGCAATTAGGGGTCTTGATATTGTAATGATTTGATTCTCAACACAATTGTAGACTGAACTTGAAGTTCAGCTATTAGAGTTTGGTGTTTCTGTAATTTGAAATGAGCGTTGATAGCTCAAGGGCTACAATGCAATAGCGATATTGTAATTTTCAATACAATAGTCAATACTGGAGATTCAATATTCAAGATGGATACTTACCAGGAGATGGTTTGTGTAACACCCCAATTTTGGGCTTAGGTGTTTTTAAGGTTGGTTCGAGGGTCCAGTGGACCGGTATTAGAGATTCGAGTAGGTTTCGGGATTAATTCGTATTAAATATTTTTGAAGGTAATAAAATTGTGGAAAAATGCTCTAAAATCATTATTAAATATATTAATGTTTTTTTTAAAGCCAATTTTGGGAATGAGTTTTGGAAATCGAACATTTTGGGTTAGTGACCAAAATGTGAACTTTGAAAACTATTTTTAGTGACTGTATTGCAGAAGGATCAAAACTTTGAATCTTTAAGGAGCTACTTATCCTAAAAATTTTAAAAGATCTCTTCCTTTAATTAAATGATTTTAACTGAGTTTTAAAAGGCTTTAAAAGTGGAGGGAATTAATAAATCTTATTTTTAGACTTTTAGTAAAAATCACGTAACAAACTTTGCAACTTCTTTCTCTCAATTTCTCTCCAGCCAAACACCTTTCCAACTTCAATTTCTTCAGGTAAAAATTAGAGGTTTTGATTTCCATTTGTTTTCCTAATGCTTTTTCATCAAATGCGTATTGTTATTCTCTTGATTTTCATGTTTTCCTAAGCAATTAAGTGGAGAAATCATCATTGGAGGTAAGGATTCATTCTTCTCCTCTAATGAAAGACTGCTTACCGAAATTCCCTAGTTCTTGATCCTTTACAATTGTTTTCTAATGTGTTTTGATAGTTTGATTATTGGAAATTGGTTTAATTAAGTTTTGATTGATGGAATTGACATATTTCAAATTGGATCTGTTTGTGATTAGATTAGATCATGATTTTTATGTTTAATTGAGTTAATAACTTGGTTTTTTATGTTGTAATCCCGAAACAAGTTGGATCTCTAATGTTTAAGGTTGTAAATCAAGGGTTGAAGTAGTGTTTTTCGAGCTTATGCTTTGTTGGAAGTAAAAGGATGTTGGGAAAGGGTTTTTAGTTGTTATTTGATGAAGTTTAATGGTTTGAATCGTTATATTATGTATGGGTTAAGTTTTGTAAAGGTTTGATGATGTTTTCGATATGTTTTGGATGGTTTTTGAGTGGGCAACTTGAAACTTGCTGTGATTGCTGTTCGGCAATGGTTTGAATGCATATTATTGCATTTTTCCTCTGGTTTTATGTTGTTAAAACAGGGGATAAACAGGGTGACAAAGTTCAGCATTGATTGTTGCTTGTCGAGAGCTCGGTTTGTATTGGCGAGCAAGGCAAAGTGCATCGGTGAGTGGAAACTAGTTTAAACGCCTTTAAAGGGTTTGATAAAGGTCGTTGGGAGTTTAGGGTAAGCGTGAAATACTTGTCTAATCTCAGAAGTAAGTTTCCCTTATTTCACTCTTGAATATCGGTTTGGATATGAGCACATTGATTCCATGTTTGGTGTTAAACATGGTTTAATTTACTACTGTAAATACATGGTTATGAACACATATGCAATGGATATTATGTATATAAATTCTAGTGAGCATTGGTTTTCATTTCGGTTGGGAATGGGTATTGCTTTGAGCAATGTGAATTGTATATGTGATGGTTTGGTTTAATGCATTGAAAAACAGTAGGTAAATGGTTTCGGAAATGATATATTGGCTATGTGACAAGGTAAGAAACACTTGGATATAGTTGGCATGCCATAGGATTAAAGTGCACTATAAAATATGAACAAAAATTGATTATGGCTATGGTTCTTTAAGGTATGGCGGTTAAACAAGACCACTCGGACTGTTGGGAACCTTATTTGGGCATGCGGTTTAACTAGGAACCCAAATTGATGGTGATCTTGCAGTTTAACTAGGCAAGGTCGGTACACTTGTGGATTAACTAGTCAAGGGTGGTAAGTCTCGCGGTTTAACTAGGCGAGGGTATCAAATCTTGCGGTTTAACTAGGCAAGGTTTGGGATATCATGCGGTTTAACTAGGCATGGTATGAAAGATCTGTATACGTGATATGTTGGATATAGGTAGTCTATCCAGGTCACTATTATTGCTAATATATGTAAAAGTTCATGTGTTGAACCTATTTTGTAGTGCATTGGGATTTAAGCATGGTTTATGATTTAATGCTTTAGGATTTAAGAACGGCTTACGATTTAATACTTTAGGATCTAAGCATGGAATAAGTATATGATGTTGCATAAGGGTGTTTATGCAAGCCTCAGTTGGAAATGAGGAAAATTCTTGGGTTGTAAGCATGTTTTGGAAACAAGTGTCATAGTTGCAAATGTTTTTAAATGCATCATTGTTTTATGAGCATCCTCACTAAGCATGTGTGCTTACGCTCTCTTTTTCCTAATGATGCAGAGCATTAAGGTTTGGGGCTGCAAGGGAAAGGCTAAAGTGATCCAAGGACAAGGACTAGTTTGAGTATGGACTCGGTTTATGTTTTCAGTTAATAAGGCAATGTGTTCACCATAATTTTGGGGATTTGTAATTTTGTTTTCCCATGGTTTTAAGCACATGAAGTGCTGTATTTTATGTTGGTTTGATGTTATTTAACTTGTGTGGACCCTTGCTTATGATGTTGCTAGATGGGTGCTTAGGAATGCATCTAGATAATTTGGAATTGTTGCTATGTTTTGATGATTCAAGCAAGGTTGTTATGATGCTTTAGATGTGTAAGCATGTTGTGTATGCCTTAAATGCACCAAATGGGAGTTTTGGTTTTTTGGTAGAATGATATTAGGAAGCATGCCTATAGATCATCGTGATAGTATGAAAGCCATGTTTGGTAGATGATTCTGTGATGTTTTTGCAGGTTTCAATCCTTAATAATGTAGCTCAAGTGTTTGAAGCATGTTTAAATGGTTTGGTTTTCATTAATGTGTGCTTAGATAGCAAATTGGGTCATTACAGGTCCAGGCGTATCGAAACAGGTGTCCCTCTACCGGTATGGCTAGGCCATTCCAGGTATAGCGTTTTGATATGCAGGAGGGTGTTCTGGTACGGTCAAGCCTTTTCAGGCATAGCGTTTTGGTACTGGATTAAGTGTTCCGGTACAATCTTAAGCATTTTGGCTAGGTATTTCGATACGAGAGCAAGAGTTCCGGTTCGAGTTTTGGCTACTAGAATTTTGAGTTTTGAAATCATAAGGGCGTACCGAAACACCTGTACGTGTACCGGTATGGATGAGTTAATTATATTATTTTGGAATATTTGAAGGTTTCTGCTTCTTTTATTTTGGTCCTTGAGTTTTGGGAATGCAATTTTATGAACTTGGATGATTATATTGAGCTGAAATTTGTTATGTGAACATGTAAATGTACTAATTGAGGATTGGTAACCTTAATTTCAATTTTGGTGCTATAATTTAAAAGATTTGCATTTTAGTCCTCGAAATGAATGTGATGCAATTGGTTACCATTCCGTGTTTTGTTTCCATCAAAATTTCACCTACTGCAAGTATGTACATGTAAGATTAGTAAATCGTATCTAGACAAGATAAAAAGGAAAAAATGGACTGACTTTTCGTAAACTTTCTCCGGTTTGCTTTGGCAAACCTAATGAAGTTCTCTCGGTTCGGTTGGGCGTCTAGGCTGGGTCGACGGGGTTACATTTGTTGGTATTAGAGCTAGGTTACGAAAGGTTGGGATGTTGTCGTTTGGTTGATTATCATTGGTTGTTTTACATAGTGGTTGTGAATATGTTCGATGATTGTTTTACATCATGTTTGGGTATGAATTGGGAACACATTGCCTAATGAAACCCTTGTCTTGTAGCTTTTGGAGTTGCCTCTTGAGTTCTTTCAACTCAACAGGTGCCATTCGATAAGGTGTGATGGAAATCAGAGTTGTTACAAGTTGGACATCGATCTCAAAATCTACTTCTCTGGTTGGAGGGAGACCAGGGAGTTCCTCGGGAAAATATCGAGATATTCAGATACAATAGGCATACTAGATAAACCGACTTCAAGTTCGTCTTACAAGACCATAGTAGCAAAGATTGAGGTTGGTTTCTTGTTAATTAGAAGAATTGATTCCTTTCCTAAACCTTGGAGGTAAAGTCTCCTATTTAGGCAATTTACCCAGGCTTCATGTTTGCTTAACCAATATAGTCCTAGTATTATATTGAACTCGCAAGTTGGTAGTGCATATAGATCAACAAGAAAAGGTACATTTCGAATGAATATGGGACAATTTCTACAGATAAGGCTTATGTTTGTAATTCCCCCTATAGGGTTCGATACTACAAGGCTTTGTTTTACAATTTCAGGCTTTAAGTTCAACTTTTCAATCAAGGTTGAGAATACAAAAGAATGAGTGGATCCCGAGTCTATTAAAGCATAAACAGGAGTCGAGTTTAACTCAACGGTACCTGCTATAACATCAGGTGATTCTTCATCTTCTTTTCCCCGTATGTGATAGATTCGAGTAGGAACCCGAGGTTCTTAGTGAGTAAGGGTATTCAAATGTTGTCATTTGCCTTTCCTTTGATTTCCAGACTGAGCTTGTCTAGGACCTTTGTTTTGATTGGAAGAAGCAGAACTAGCACTTTGAGGAGTTCGATTCGGAACCTTGTTAGGATCCTGAGGACAATCCCTGATATAGTGATCGGAGGCTCCACATAAGTAACATAGATTCTGTTGAGTTCTATGGTGTTTCTGACAAAACTCGCAAGTAGGATATTGAACAACTTTACCAGAATTCCCCATACTATCAACAGAGATGATCGGGGCTGAAGACTTAGTTACCGATTGAGGTCTCGGTATGAAATTGCTTTTCTGAGCAAGAGTGTAATTCAAAGAGTGATCCTTAGAATATTTGGACTTCTTTGGCTGCCAATGAGGCTTGTCAACATTCCTTGATCGTTTGTCTTTCTAGGAATTTCCACTTTTGCGTTTCTCAGAGGCTTTCATCTTCGCCTCGGTTGCAATGGCCCAGTTCACCAGATTCTGGAAGTTAGTGATACCTAGGGCAGTGAATATTGGACTTAATTCATCATTCAATCCATCAATAAACATCTTACACTTGTCAGCATTAGTCTTGATGTATTCTGACCCGTATTTGCAATACTTGCAAAAGTCACTCACGTACTGTTTGATAAGTCGGCCACCTTGGTTGTGGTACAAGAAATGCTTCCGGCGCTCTACCAGGTATTGTTCACTGATGTATTTCTTCCTGAATTCCTCGAGGAAGAACTTCCAAGTTACAGCTTTAGCAGGAGCAGTCAGGGTAGTGGTTTCCCACCAGCTCAGAGATTCGTCTGCCAACAGGGCTATAACATATTCGAGTTTATGTTCATCAGAACATGGCAGTTGTTAGGTCAGGATTTGAGTAGTGGCCTTTAACCAATACTCAGCTATTTCGGGATTGGCTTCATCAGTACCGGTGAAGGTATAAGCCCGATGTTGAGCCATTTTGTTAATAGGGGCTCTAGTTGGAGTAGTAGCATAAGAAGAAATAGAATGGTCTTGTTTCAAGGTAGTTACAAGATGATTAAACATCTCCTTCATGCTCAGGAGACATTCCTACTGCACAGGATTTATAGCAGGAGCTTCCTGTTGAGCAGCAGCTTGGGCTTGAGGTTGAGCTTGCACTCGAGGTTCAATTTGTTGCTGTAGAGGATTCTGCTCCATCCTCACACTATCTCCTTCATTTGAGGAGCCTACGAGACTTTCATCATTTGAGAGAGTCTTGTTTCATACATTTTACGTTTAAAGAGAACAATTAAGGGTTCGGTTTAGTTAAGAAAAGACACAAGCTATAGAATACAAGTCTCCTAGGTGGCATAAGTATCCTATATGATGCAAAAGAGCCCAATTTAGTCATAGAACCGACTAAAAAGCTCTGATACCAAACAAATGTAACACCCCCTACCCGGGTTGGTAGCAAACCAATTCGGGAGCGTTACCAAGTACATTACAAGCAAGAACAAGCAAGGAAATAAGCTTACTCATCCCTATTAGATGAGTTACTTATTTAACAAGTAACCAAACCACTCTTTTCTTAACATGTAAGCAATCCTCTTTACATACATTATAGGTTACCAAAAATTTCAATTATCATCATCATACAACATCATCATTCAAAACCACAAAGCAAACAAGTTTCCATTTTCATTTCATTGTTCATTATCTTCATTACATATAACAATTCATGCATAACTTACTAATCATGATCTATTGCACATACCTTAATTCCAAGAAAGCATATGCCACCCTTACCATTCGGCATTTACCATTCAAGATTATAAAATACATATATAACATGTCATGATCATACAAGACTATCTTAACTCACAAGACATTCGAATGTCACAAGACTAGATCAATTACTTTGATAAAATCAATATATACATAACCATATGCGCAAAAAATACTTACAATACATAGAATTTAAGTTCTTTACTTGATTTATATTAATAACCAAGTTCACAACATAGTAGGCCCATTCAAGATCATATACATATATACAAGATCAAGTATTCAAAATGCATGCACTAGGCATTATATACATCTATGTGCCACCAACTAAGGGAGTACAAAACGAGTATGAACCATACTTTAGCAAATCCTGTGTCTTGCTTCGAGCTCAAGGAAGTTAGACTTCAGGATCAAGCAACGATCGAATCCTTAATCTGTGGTTGGCAAGGATGAAAACAAGAGTGATAAGTACAAGGTTGTACTTAGTAAGGTAGTAACTAGTTCTAACCATTTTAATTACAAGTATCAATTAGCTAAGTTTGAACGTAGTCAAGATTTATAGACATCGAACTAAGCTTTATGTACCAAGTAGTTCGAAAAGCAAGAAACTCAAGTATCAAATAATTCAAGAATCAAGTAGTTCAAGTATCAAGTAGTTCATGTAGAAAGTCATACAATACAAGATTTAAGCATAGACAATTACCATTTGCATGAGTTTCATGCCAAGATTCAAGTATTACATGTCAAGCAATTCGAGTATTTCAAGGATTCATGTCAAGATTCAAGTATTCAAGCTTAAATGTCAAGTAATTCAAATATTCAAGGAGATATTAGTCCATTTAATATCTTTAACACAATCCTTGGTTCTTAGTTTGACCAGGTAATCAAGTCTCCAACCAACTGTCGCCACAAGATGTACCGTAGTATGCAAGATATACCGTAGTACTGGTTAACCCTCCTACTGTCGCCAAAGACCACACAAACGTACCCTCTATCTGTCGCCAATAAGGGGACTTAGCCCTATACCGTAGTCCACCGTACACAATGAGCTCTAGACTCTAAGGCATGTCCTTCTACCTATTCAACTAGCAAACAAGGTTGTTTGATTACATTTCTTTTATCCAAGAATTTCAAGATTTTAAAGTTTAGAGTCATGTATGATTCAAGAATCAAGTCAATCAATATATAGGAATATCATGCTTTAGTCCTTAGACCAATTGAGCCTTAGCTCTTTAATTTCATTTCACTTTTCATGTGTTTCATGCTCAAGGCAAACCATTCCTGTTCAAGGCAGTACATTTCATGTTCAAAGCAATGCATTTCATGTTCAAGACAATACATTCAAGTAGCATTCGATAATTCACACCCAAGGCATTAAGAATAAAGCATTTCTAATTGTACAACACTTCAATGATGTAAACAAGTTTCATATATTATCTTATTTCATACTTCCCTTATTACTTATATTCAAGTTAAATTAGGTTCATTATCATGGCATATTCATAGCAAGAAATTAGTCATGCATATTTGGTTAGGACCTAAGTCCCAACCCTATATTAGACTACACTCACAATACTCCAAGCTTAGCTAATCTTGGATCCAAATTCCTTTGTGCTTGCCACTAGCTTGGCCACTCCTTTCTCTATCAATTCATACAATTAAATCAAGGTCAAGACAAAGTACATTCATTTCTTCAAAACAAGGCAGCAATACACATAATTCATTCATTGCAAAACATCAAGGCTGCTGCTGCTGCTACTGCTTGGCAGCTTGTGCACTGCTTACTAAAATATCCATAACTTTCATTCCGTACGTCAGAATTTCAATTGGCTTATAGCTTTTGAAAGCTAACTTAATTTTACTTCTAACCATATAGGCCTTGCATTTTAATTCTTTGCCAATTAATACAGCTTTTTGTTTAAAGACAGGGCAATTTACAACACTGGACAATTTGCATTGTCCTTAGTGTTTCATTTCTACAATTCATTATACAATACATAATTTAGTTCTATTTTCTCCTAATGATTTTAGACATATTAAGGCATTTTCCATAAAATTTTCAGCCTTAAATTCCCTTTATACAAGTTTTTGGTGATTTTTCAAAGTTACTGCCCAGAACAGAGTTTTCTGGGCATATTTCATTAGTTTGAGTTTCTAGCTTCTTAATCACATAGATGACCTTTCAAACATGTTAATTCAACTTACATAACTATTCATACAAGTCTAGGTCAGTTTTATTCTCCTACTAATGTGATCAAAACAGAGCATTTTATATAATCAAACATGTTTACACAATCTTATCTAGCAATGTGATCAAAACAGTTTCATGCCATGTTACATTCAAGTCATACCAGTTTAGAACTAAAATTTCCAGCATGTACAATCAAGTTTCCAGTAACCATATACATTCTAACAATCCCTTATACATGCAAAAAATCCCCTCCCCAAATTTATCCTATATCTTCAGTTTCAATTATTAACTAACAAAGTGACATCTAAACTCAAGATGTTACCACATTTGTTACATATAAACAATCATTTAGGGCTGTCCAATTCATGCTAAAATAGGGCACCATCATAACAGTTATTTAGCTAAATCAAAATCTAGTCGAATACACAACTATCATATGGTTCATAGAATTCAGCATCAACAATCTAACATCTTCAATTATACTTGAAAT
The DNA here is from genome assembly GCA_019671005.1 of Hibiscus mutabilis. Classification (NCBI taxonomy): domain Eukaryota; kingdom Viridiplantae; phylum Streptophyta; class Magnoliopsida; order Malvales; family Malvaceae; genus Hibiscus; species Hibiscus mutabilis. The sequence continues at coordinate 40,910,556 of CM033713.1, read as the reverse complement.
TTTACAAAATCAAAGTAATAATCTAACATAGCATTCGAACAATCAAACCAAAATAAAAGAACAATACCTTTAGCTTAAATATCAATCAATTTGGATGGATATTCAACCGATTAACTAAATTTGCATATTAGAAACAAGTTTTGCTTGTAACTCTCTCTCTCTAGATCTCTCCAATGTTAACCTTCAGCCTTGAGAAAGAAGATAACAATTTGTTCCTCCCTCTCATGGCCAAATCATCCACTACACATACACATTTAATTTAGCTTGGACATGTGTACAAGTCCTTGTACAAAACTTGGTTTAACATGCAATTCTTCACTTACCTAAAGATTTCGGTTTAACCCTTTTCAAAAATTCTAATCATATTTCCTTTGATTCAAAAATGGTCCTAAACTTATTTAATTAATCCTTCATGTAATACAATTTAATGATCAGCTTAACAATCAAATTAGTAGAATACTTCTAAGCCCATTTTTGGAGTATTACACACCCCAAGTTCATCAAGTGTCAGTATTTGGTGATTTGACTCCGTTAATCCAAGTGATGACGGGAGCGTTTAAAGCAGCGATGGCTGGAGTGCAAGCGCAAGCACCGACACCTACTGTAATAGCTAATCAAGGTTTACCCTTGGAGCTTCTTCGCATTTTGGGAGGTGAGGAATTTTAGGGTTTAAGTCCTAAGGCAGCTGAGGATTGGCTGGAAAAGAGAATCCGTATTCTGAACCAAATGAGTTGTAACGAGGAGCGTAAGGATGGAAAAGACAATATATATTCTAAACCAAATGGGTTGTAATGAGAGATCTGTGTATTCGATATGTTTGATAGAGGGTAGTCTATCTAGATCACTATTATTGCCAATATATGTAAAATTTCATGTGTTGAACCTATTTTATAATGCTTTGGGATTTAAGCATGGTTTATGATTTAATGCTTTGGGATTTAAGCACGGCTTACAATTTAATGCTTTGGGATCTAAGCATGGAATACGTATATGATGTTGCATAAGGGTGTTTATACAAGTCTTGGTTGTAAGCATGTTTTGGAAACAAGTGTACTGGTTGCAAATGTTTTTAAATGCATCATTGTTTTATGAGCATCCTCACTAAGCATGTGTGCTTACGCTCTCTTTTTCCTAATGATGCAGAGCATTAGTGTTTGGGGTCGCAAGGGCAAGGCTAAAATGATCCAAGGACAATGACTAGTTTGAGTATGGACTCGGTTTATGTTTTCAGTTAATAAGGCAATGTGTTCACCATAATTTTAGGGATTTGTAATTTTGTTTTCCCATGGTTTTAAGCACATGAAGTGCTGAATTTTATGTTGGTTTGATGTTATTTAACTTGTGTGGACCCTTGCTTATGATGTTGCTAGATGGGTGCATACGAATGCATCTAGATAATTTGGAATTGTTGCTATGTTTTGATGATTCAAGCAAGGTTGTTATGATGCTTTAGATGTGTAAGCATGTTGTGTATGCCTTAAATGCACCCAATGGGAGTTCTGGTTGTTTGGTAGAATGATATTAGGAAGCATGCCTATAGATCATCGTGATAGTATGAAAGCCATGTTTGGTTGATGATTCTGTGATGTTTTGGCAAGGTTCAATCCTTAATAATGTTGCTCAAGTGTTTGAAGCATGTTTAAGTGGTTTGGTTTAATCCTTAATAGCATTTTGATATGCGGGAGGGTGTTTCGATACGGGCAAGCCTTTTTAGGCACATCATTTCGGTACTCGAGCAAGTGCTCCGGTACGGTCTTAAGTATTTGGCTAGGAGTTTCGATACGTGAGCAAGTGTTCCGGTACGAGTTTTGGCTACTGGAATTTTGAGTTTTGAAATCATAAGGGCATACTAAAACACCTATACGCGTACTGGTACGAATGCAGTTAATTCTGTTATTTTGGAATATTTGAAGGTTTCTATTTCTTTTATTTTGGTCCTTGAGTTTTGGGAATGCAATTGTATGAGCTTGGATGATTATATTGACCTAAAATTTGTTATGTCAGCATGTAAATGGACTAATTGAGGATTGGTCATCTTAATTTCAATTTTTGTCCTATAATTTAAAAGATTTACATTTTATTCCTCGAAATGAATGTGATGCAATTAGTTACCTTTCCATGTTTTGTTTCCGTCAAAATTTCACCTACTGTAAGTATATGCATGTAAGATTAATAAATCGCATCTAGACAAGATAAAAAGGAAAAAAATGGAGTGAATTTTTTTAACCTTTCTCTGGTTTGCTTCGGAAAACCTAATGTAGCTCTCTCGGTTTGGTTGGGCGTCTAGGCCGGGTCGAGGGGGTTAGAATTTGCGGCTGAGTACATCAGCTACAATGTTGGCCTTGCCCGGATGGTAATCAATAATAAGATCATAGTCCTTGAGGGGTTCCATCCATCTCCTTTGATGCAGGTTGAGCTATTTATGTGTTAATAGATATTTGAGGCTCTTGTGATCGGTGTATAGGTAACATTTTGCTCCGTAGAGGTAATATCTCCAGATTTTTAAGGCAAAGACAACTGTAGCCAACTCAAGATCATGGGTAGGTAGTTCATTTTATGCGGGTTACGTTGTCTCGATGGATAAGCAACAACTTTACCCTCTTACATCAATACACATTCTAACCCATAATGCGATGCATCACTATACACGATGTAGTTTTTTCCAGACTCAGGTTGGGTCAAGACTGGTGCGTGAGTCAACACTTGCTTAAGCTGATCAAAACTGCGTTGTTACTTCTCAGTCTATTCGAAGGGGTATCCTTCTGTAGAAGTTTGGTTAAGGGTGCTGATATTATAGAAATCCTTTAACGAATCTTCTGTAATAGCCATCAAAACTAAGAAAACTACGAACTTCACTTACATTCTTCGATGGCCTCCAATCAACTATGGCTTGAATCTTCTTCGAATCCACTTGGTCCTAGAAATGAAACTTGGGTGAGCTAGAACTCACACTTACTGAACTTGACATATAACTGCTTCTCTCGAAGGGTTTGGAGCACAATGCGAAGATGGTTGCAGTGTTCGGCTTGATTATTGGAATAGATCAATATATCATCTATGAACACCACTTCAAACTTATCAAGGTGGGGTCTAAAAACCCGGTTCATAAGATCCATAAAGGCAGCCGGTGCATTGGTTAACCCAAAAGGCATAACTAAAAATTCGTAGTGGCCATACCTTGTACGAAATGCTGTCTTGGGCACATCACATCTTTAGCTCTCATTTGATAGTACCCAAATCTTAGGTCAATCTTAGAAAAGACGGTTGCATCTTTAAGTTGATCAAAAAATCATCAATTCTCAGTAAAGGATATTTGTTTTTATGGTGAACTTATTTAATTGTCGGTAATCAATGCAAAGGCGCATTGATCCATCCTTCTTCTTGACAAAAATGACCGGACTCCCCAATGTGAGGAAATTGGTCGAATGAAACCCTTATCTAATAGAAACCGAAGTGGTTCCAGGTTGCACTTCAATCCTAAATTCAACTTCACAAGTGGGTGGTAAACCGAGAAGCTCATTGTGAAATACATTAGGGAATTCTTGCACGGTATCTATATCTTGCAAGTGAGTTTCTTCCCTACTTGCAACAACAAATAACAATGATCTCTTGCCCCTAGTGTCCATAAGAGTTGCACTCTCCTTGCCAAGACCTCTAAGATACAACTTTCTCTTCGAACAATCCACCCAAGCTTGATGCTTTCTGAGCCAATCAAGCCCCAAAATAACACCAAACTCATGAATAGGAAGGGCCATGAGGTTGGCTGGAAAAGGTATCCCTTGTATCATGAGGGGAAAATTTTTGCATACTAATCCAACTACAACACTATCCCTAAAGGATTAGTTACGGTGATTTTGGAGACTATGAGTTCAGATGTTAACTTTAATCTTTTAGTCAACATAGGACTAAAAAAGGAATGAGTGGATCCAGGATCAATCATTGCATAAACAAGGTGATTATACAGTTCAATAGTACCTACAATAATATTTGGATTCTCATCCTTCTCTCTGCTCCTCACGTGATAAACCCTGAGCCGAAGCCTTTGATTATGGTCAGCTTGGAGTCCTTGCAGAGCCAACAGGTCTCCTAGAAGCTCCCAATGAAACTTGTTTCTGTCCCTTACCCTTGAAAGACTGAGCAGGGGATGCTAGAATTACAGGTGCAGAAGATTTAGAAGTGTTCATCGTACAATCTTTAATGTAGTGACCTTGCTCACCACAGAAGAAACATAATCTGGATTGTCTACGGCATTGCCCCGTAGGATGCCTTCTTTGGAAAAAATTACAGATGGGGTATTGTGATTATTGGCTTGAACTTTCGGTACTCTCAATGGAGGTTGTTCTTGCAGCAGATATGATATAACTTGTGGTTTAGCAAAATTTCTTGATCGAGAGGATTGTTGCTAGATTGTTGCTTGCCCTTCTTATATGGAAAAGGTGGGTGAGAATCCTCTCAGGGCCTCTTCTTAGATAGGTTTAGCCCACTAAACCTCTGTGACCTTTGGGCAACTCCGGTAAAAATTGCTCAATTCACGAGCTCTTAGAAATTTATGATTCCCATGGCAGTTAACAAGGGTCGAAGTTCATCGCTTAACCCAGCTACAAACATTCTATACTTTTCTTTTTCTTTCTTGATGTACTCGGCTCTATACTTGCAGAAGTCGTGAATGTACTGCTCCAGCGGCCTCCTACCTTGCTTAAGATGCAGGAATATATCCTGCCAAATAGTATTTACTGATATACTTTTTCCTAAACTCACATAGGAAGAACTCCTAGTTTATAACTTCCTTGAGAGCGGTAAGTATAGTTGTTTCCCACCAATGCAAAGCCTCGTTTACCAACAAGGCTAAGGCACACTCAAACTTGTGCTCTTATGAGCACTGTAACTGTTTCGTTAGAATTCTTATCGTGCTATCCAACCAATATTTCACCGTCTCAGGGTCTTCCCCAGCCTTACCTGTGAAGGTAGTAGCTCGGTGTTGTGCTAGTTTATCAATAGGGGCTCAACTTGAAGAAGTGGTAGCTATAGAGGACTGTGCAGACTGCTCGGACTTAAGAGTAGCCATAAACTGTTTGAACATCTTAGTCATGTTCTTATAGCATTCAAATTGAGCAGTCTGCAATACGGGTTCAGGATTCGAAAGTTCTTGTGAAGGAATTTGTGAATTCAGAGGGTCTCCTTCACTTTTCTCCTCGCCATGCATCGATGAGCCTGTCATATGCTCAACTTCTTCATGAGCTTTATCAGAGTCAGACATCATATACTATAAAAGGAAAAGGATCAGATTAATCGCAAGTCATAATATACACAATAATAAACTCCTAGGTGGAATATGCAATGCAATAACAATACAATGGACATCATTTTAGTCCTAGAATCGACTAAACTCTAGCTATGATACCATAAATGTAACACCCCTTCCCGATCTAGTAGGAATCTAGTTCAGAAAACGTTACCAATGAATAATACGGTGAATGGTTTATTGATTTTGATGATTTGGACTATAAATAGTAAATTAATAACATTGATTCAATGCAATGATTAGCTATGGTCAATGCAATTTCAACCCAATTATAATTAGGGACCATTTAACAACTTATGTAAGTTTAAGGATTAAATTGTAATTTTTATAAATTTTAAGGACCTATTAATAATTAGAATTATCGATGTGGAATTCCTTGCTTGATTATCTTGCATATAAAATTTCAAAGGTTTTGGAGACCATTTACACTTTCAATTAGTCCATATCTGAATCAGTGGCTATTTTGCAAAGTTTTCAAAACCAATTAACTAACTTAACTATCTCACCTGTATCGGTAACGGTACTCAAGAGGTCGTACTAGTACGCCTTGAAAATATTTTCTTTCAAACATAAGTCAAGTATCGGTACGCAACATACTGCACGGTACGAGAATTTGATGCCCTTCGTATTGGTACGGTCCAACACCGTACCTGTATACTAACCCTAAATTCCCAAATTATTTCATTAATACGTATCGGTATGATACTACCCGTACTGGTATCGTTGCTATAGTAAAATTCTAGTGTTGATTTGGCGTATCGGTACCCCCATATAAGTATCGATACGCCTTAATGCCTTATACCAATTTTGCATGCCTGTATCGGTACAACATCACACTTACCGGTACGCTCAAATTAACATTGCCCCAAAACTGCCTATCAATACTGGTACGACACCACCCGTACCGGTACGTTTGTGTCTGTAATGTCACATTTTGCCTGGTTTTTATCCAATTTAAAGGCTTTAACCATGTCCAAAGTTTACCAAATTTTACCAGAAGCTTATAAACATTATTTCTATATGCATGTCAAATTTCTTGTCAATATGAATTCATTTACTATATTTTCCCTTATTGATGCATCTTAGGCCATTTTTTTCCAATTTGTCGAACCACTAACATGCCATATTTCAAGTCTTCACTCATTGAACATGGTGAACCTTATGTACATACAAAATAGGGCTAAACTAACTTGTCTAGACCCTATGCCACCTTTCTAGGAGTTTAAGGATAAAGTTTACATTATATGTAACTTGGTGACTTGCTTCAAAAATGTCCTTGCTCTGATCCTTGTTCCGACACGTCTTTAACCTGAAAATGCATGGAAGTGAGATGCATTAGGCTTATATAGCATAGTGAGTTAGTCAACAATAATAACATAAATTCCAATGATGTCATGAACATGTACATCAATATAAATGCATCTCAAATCATGTTTTAACAATACTTGCAACAATTTATTTCCTTGGACCGACATGTAAATGTGGATACGCGAATTCCCAACCAACATTGTCAATAGTAAATGGTCAATATCCTCTAACATCACCAATAAGACCAATACTAACACATCCTACCAACGTCGTCAATTGGAGCCTTAGATCAAGGACCGTAGTCCACTCTATACCAATGAGCTCATGAATTCTATGACATGCCAATTGTATCCCACGTCCATTCGTATCTAAGGATTCAATACTTAGGCCAATATCAATAACAATATCAATAACAATAACAATAACGGTAGCTATGACAACATCAATATAGCATTAACAATATACCATGATTAATATGGCCTTTATCTATGTTTCAATGATATCAATGACAATACAATAATTCAGTGATCAACTTGACAGTGTAATAATCTTACCAAAGCTTACCAATGATACCTTTAACAAGGTTTTCATATATCCATACCTTGTTTCCAATGATGGAAATGTAATAGACCAATACAATGAAATCGAGATAGGCACCTAGCCAGTCTCGAGACTCCGACTACACTCATCGATATTTTTGAGGCTTCAAGGCTCTCAGATGACGATTCCTTTGTTCTTGAGCTCGGTGGAACTAGAGGGATTTGGTGATTCTTCACCTTGATTCTCTTGAGCTACAAGAAAACAAGGATTTCAATATCAATAATAGATTCATAGCAACTTAATAGCTATGAAAAGCAATAACGAATAAGCTATGTTATCCCTAGAGAAGTTCTAGGGCTCCTTGATTCTTGAACTTAGACTTTGACCAAGTCTTGGTGTTGGAATCAATGAATCAATGGAGGGATTTTGCTGACCCATTCAATAGCAACACTATAACATCAAGAAATTGAAAGAAAGCAAAGCTTGAATAACCCCCCAACGGAGGTGCTTGCCCGAGGTGTGTGTTTGAAGGAAGAAGATGAAGATGGTAAGGATAGAAAGCAATCACCGGTAGTTATCTTTTCTTTCTTTTCAATTTTAATTACTAAGCTTTCCTTACAATGAAGAAATCCTTTCTTTTACTCCCACGTATGCGGTGATTAGGATTGAAGAGGGGCTAATCACAAGGTTACTCCCTCAAATCTTTCTTTCCTATACTTTTGCCCCCAAACTTTCAATTTTCTCAATTTAGTCACTAGGACAAGCTTCAATGTTTACAATGGGATCCTTAAACAATATCAATACTTAACTGGGATTCAATAATCCAATAATTGGCCACTTGTCGAAGGTTAATACTATAATTTGACTTTTCGATGTAAAATTTTTGGTTGTCAAAATTGAATTTTGACTAGGCCCGATTTTGGGGTGTTACAACTTTCACCATTAACACCCAGCCATGGAAGTTCAAGCATACTAAACCACCAAATTAACACACAAGGCGTCACATTTATGTTATGTAGGATAACAAGGGAATTGGAAGTGTACTAACCTTCCTTGCAAGCACAAGAAAATAGCCCCCTTAACACTAGCTTCAAGCTTTGCCTTTGTCTTGAGCCTTAGAATGCTCCCCTACTTCTTTGACTACAAAAGATGATGATAATTGTTTTACAACATCATTGGGGAGATTAAGAAGCTAAAAGCATGAATTAAATCAAGAATGGAGCCTCCAACATCCATTCTCGTTGTTCCTAAGAAAAACCACAATAACCTCTTTCATCACCATTTCCAACCATTTTTACCCTGATTTAGAAATCTCTAGATGTTCAATAAACTTTCCTTCTTGACCAAAACGTGATTCACACTCAAAACCTTAAAGATTTCACCTTGAACTTTCAATCTTTGGGTAGGAGATGAGAATGGGTGAGAGAGGGAGCAAGGGGGACAATGGTGACTTCACCCATCTTACTATTCTGTAGAAATTTAAGTAGTCACTAGCCCCTTTTTCTTCCAACCATAATTTTACCATATTAACCCTCTCAATTTTACCCTAACCCAAACCAACTCAACCTAAGCAAGCCCAAAAACAATAGGCCATCCTAAAAGACAACCAAAGCCTTATATTTTAGTCCAACCTCGTGGCCTAAACCTCGGGTTAACCTGACCCTCAAATTCTAAAGTCTGGGTCGTTACAACTCTCCAAATATCCCATTACGGATGTAAGAATGAGTAGACCCCGAATCCACAAGAGCAAGAATAGAAATAGAAAACAATTTAAACATACCGGAAATAACAACAGTAGCCTTACAGTCCTCTTGTTCCTTGACTGCATAGTATCTCGCGGAGGCCCTTGCTGTCAACTGGAAGGTAGCACCACTCTGATGTCCTATCACATAACTCGCCCTTCCTCTAGTGAACCCTCAACCCCTCTAAGCCGTGAAGAAGTTCCTCTAATTCTAAACTAGGGCAACATCTACGGCCTCAGGGTAGTCTCTCAAAAAGTGGTCCATTGATCCACAACCATAACAGACTTTGGAATTGTTGTAACACTCCTCATGGTGCTTGTACCTATACTGGGCATATACCGGAGCATAAGATCCTCTAGATGAGCCTCCTAAACTCATAGCTGAAGAGAAATTTGGCCTCTTACGCCCAGCAGAGGCAGACCTTCGATTGAACCTCTCTGACTAGTTTGACGCTCCACCTCTTTGGTTTCAATTTCCCCTATTTCTCATCGAGAAGGAAAAAGACAGATTAGAGTGGGAATAACTTCCTTCACTTGCATTGCCATGGCCTCCAAATTAACCATATGTCAACCCTTGCACTAGCTCAAGGGACTTGGCACTAGCGGCCAAATCGAAAAACACCTTTTGTGGATCCGCTGTCAAGAACATTTGTATTTTTTTCCTTAAACCTTTTTTGAACCACTTACATTTCATCTTCTCGGTGACAATAAGTTCTGGAGCATACCTACACAACTGTAGAAACTCTTACACATACTCAAAAACTAGTTGATTTCCTTCCACCAGATGTGTAAAAGGGTCTCATAAATTGTCCATGTGAGCTTCTCCAACATACTACTTCTTAAACTCGTTATGAAAATCATCACAAGTGGGTTGGTTAGGCTACCAACTAACTCCACGGCCTCTTACCACTCACGAGTATTCTCCTTCAGAGGAGAAAGGATACACTTTAACTTGTCTGTTGACTCCAATCCTATTTGATGCAGAATCTAACGTGTATCCCTCAACCATTGATCCATTTTGATTGGGTTATCTTGTCTTGACCCAAGAAGTTAGTTGCACCATATCTATGAAGTCTCTCGATCGGGGCTTTACAAGGGGTGGTATGAGTTCTTGGGATAGTCTCACAATACGATCAAACGCCCTATGCAGATGGGAGAAGCAGTTGGCTCCTTGAAGCCTTTCACCTTCCGACCTTTCACCCGTCTCTAGGATGAAATCCTCACCATAGCTCTCCTCTCAAGAGCCCTAACCCTCCTCCGGATCACGTACCCCTCTAGGCTTACTCAAACTGCACATACAAATAAACAAGGTTACTCCATCAGATATTCAGACTTAACATGAGTACAACTTTGATTTATGGGCACGTATTTACTAAACACCCTTTTTATGACTCTCTATTACCCTGGGGACTGGCTAGACCTAAGCTCTGATATCACTAAATGTAACACCTTAAACCCGATGTCACATTGGGCCTCAAGCCCAAAACTATATATGAAATTTTTTCAAATAAGTTTAGCCCATATCCATAAGTTTCATAGATTAAACAATCGTTAAAAGAGTTATATACATAATATTCAAGCGTTGTATAGGAGCTCTAAATCAAAACATACTAATTAAAAACATTCGATATGAATAATAGTTTAAAATGAGTTACAGATACAAAACATAAGGGTCCTATGAATGCATTGCCCTAACAAATCTAAGTATTGTACTCTTCAACATATCGATGCAATAAAGTCCTACTCCGATGGGCTCATTGTAGAGCACACAGTGACCTAATAACCTGCGCAAGGAAATAAAAATTCCAAACGTTAGCTCGAAAGCTTAGTGGATGTACCTCTATTCTAACATGCTTCATGTAGATCATAAACATAAGCATGCAACTAAAGTAATGATCAAGCAAGCATGAATATAATGTGGCGTTACTCTAATCGTCAAAATACATGTAATCAATATAATCAATCAATCAAAGGCTCACAAGGCCCTACGTACCATACCATACCATAAAAGAGTGAGGCCGAGTCACCTAGCATTAATATATACACTCCGGGTGAGGCTGGATCACATAGCATCAGAACATACACCTTGGGTGAGGCCAAGTCACATAGCATCGAAACATACACCCTGTTCAGAATTATCCCTCGAGCATATACAGATGAGGCCTGGGTCACATAGCATTGATAACCTCCATCCCCTCATCTTACCATGGTGTTGCAACACATTCTTGGGCATCTGGATCCCATTAACCATGTCCTTACTAGGCACATGACAATATTACAAGACCAAATACGTCTGTCGCTTTTACCACTATATGGTTCACCCAAGTCTCAAACCTGTTTTATTCTTATTTTATTCACATACGGGGTTGGAATTATGGTTTCTCAATTTTACAATTCATTTTATACCTTTAGAGACCCACTAGGCCATCTAACTCAAATTATAGAACCCCCAAACTCAAAGTCAAATTTCTTGGGCAGATTGCTTAGCGTTTACTGATACGCCTATATGGGTATCGATATACCCCCTTAGGTACCGGTACTCCCCCATCGAGTACCGATACTCGGCTATGCAGTCTGATGGTCTTAAGCCTAAAGTTGTATCGATACGCCCACAACGCGTACTAAAACCCTATAATGATACACGTACATTGCGTACCGAAACCCAACCTGTACCAAAATGCCCCTTGGCATATCGATACATTATTTCACTACTAGAATTGGCAATAGAACGGTGGTATCGGTACGCCTCTGATCGTACTGATACCCCTTTCTAATATGCTTGGAAGAATTAACTTCTAAGGGAGCGCACCGATACTGGCTTAGCTCGTACGGATACGCATGCCCAAAACTCTATTTTTAGAGTTCAAATATCTCTGGTTCAACTCCTTAACCTCAACCATTGAGTCCCAAATTACTTCGACATATTATGGGATGTGTTTAGGGTAGGTTTCTATCAATTTTACAAGTTTTTAACAACAATTCACACTTTCACCATTAATATCCAGCCATGGAAGTTCAAGCATACTAAACCACCAAATTAAATTACAAGGCATCAAATTTATGATATGCAGGAAAACAAGGGAATTGGAAATGTACTAACCTTTCTTGCAAGCACAAGAAAACAACCCCCTTAACAATAGCTTTAAGATTTGCCTTTGCCTTGAGCCTTGGAATGCTCCCCTACTTATTTGACTACAAAAGATAATGTTAACCGTGTTACAACATCAGTGGGGAGATTAAGAAGCTAAAAACACGAACTAAACCAAGAATGGAGCCTCCAATACCCCATTCTCGTTCTTCCTAAGAAAAACCACCATAACCTCTTCCATCACCATTTCCAACCATTTTTACCTTGATTTAGCGATCTCTAGATGCTAAACAAACTTTTCTTCTTGACCAAAACATGATTCACACTAAAAACCTTAAAGATTTCACCTTGAACATTCAAACTTTGGGTAGGAGATGAGGATGGGTGAGAGAGGGAGCATGTGGGACAATGGTGACTTCACCCATCTTACTATTCTGTAGAAATTGAAGTAGTCACCGGCCTTTTTTTCTTCCAACCATAATTTTACCATATTAACCCTCTCAAATTTCACCCTAACCAAACCCAACTCAACCTAAGCAAGCCCAACAACAATAGGCCGACCCAAAAGACAACCAAATCCTTATATTTAGGCCCAACCTCGTGGCCTAAGCCTCAGGTTAACGCAACCCTCATACTCCAAAATCTGGTTCATTACAACTATACAATCTTTTTAAATACCTACAGGAATGTTTATTGAAATTATAAGAGAAAAGGCAACTACGCAAATCCTTACCCTATATCTCATAATCTAAAACGAACCAAACTTATGGTAGGATTTTGTGTAACTACACAAAATCTTAAAGGATAACTCTATATGTTACCAAACGGATAACAAATAGGGTGCCTACACAATTGTTAACAATACCTACATAGATCTTTATGTCATTTATAAGAAAAGAAGTAACTACACAAATTATTACCCAATATATCCTAATCTAAAACCAGCCAACTTATGGTAGGAAATTATGTTACAACACAAAGTCCTGAAGGATAACTCTATATGTTACCAAACGCATAACAAATAATGTACCTACACATTGTTTTACAAGACCTATAGTTATTGTGATGGAATTTCTAGGCAAAACGGTAGCTACAGAAATGCTTAACCCATATCTCCTAATCCAAAACCAACCATACTTATGGTAGGAAATTATGTTACCACACAAAGTCTTAAAGGATAACTCTATATGTTACCAAACGCATAACAAATAGGGTACCTACACAATGATTGACCAGACCTACATAAATTTTTATGTAGTTTTTTAGTGAAGAAGTAACTACAAAAATTGTTACCCCACATCTCTTAATCTAACACCAACCAAACTTATGGTAGAAAATTGTGTTACTGCACAATGTCTTAAAGGATTACTCTATATGTTACCAAACACATAACAAATAGGGTACCTACACAATATTTGAAGTAACCTACATAAATTATAAGAAATGAAGTAACTACACAAATTATTACCCTACATCTCCTATTCTAAAACCTACCAAACTTATGGTAGGAAATTGTGTATTGTTCAATAAGAATCAATACTGTTCATGCAGGACCGGTACTAATCATATGGTAGGGTTGATGGAGAAGTTCAAAATAATTTAAAAAATACATTGCAATATAATACAATAGGCCGAATACATAATAAGCAAAATATACTACCATTGGAAATCCAAAACATCCATAATTAAATGAGATGATGAGTTGAAACATATGGAAATAAACAAAATGTAACGTAATGCTAAATATTTCCACATCATTGATATTGAAACATCAAACTTAACCAAAAATAAAGTACCAAAATGACCAAAGTAGTATCAGCATAAGTCATAAAAACTAACAAAGTCTTTGATGCAAAACTTTAAAATAAACATAACGAACTTAATTAAGCATCTGACGTAGTGGTGGGGTAGTTAAATCCTGGGAGAGAGTAACAACCTCAATAGACAATGTGTCCAACCAAGGAATAACAACAACACGAAGTTCCTCCACTTGAGTTTGCATGGCCAATTTTTGAATGTGAATGTTGGTAAGTCTCCCATCAAAACGAGACCGCGAATACATTTGAATGGGTGTTAAGGACACTTTTAGAAGCAATGTTTAACAAGTTTCCAGATTCAGTGGTCACTGATGGTGATAGGGCAATGCATAGGGCTATAAAAATTATTTTTCCGTTTGCTCGAAATGCACAATCAAACATAGGTGATAAAAAATTTGCACGTTCATTTACCAGATGCATGTCCTATTGGTGGATGATTGAAGAATTTGATAGAAAGTAAAGGTCAGTTGTTCAACAATTTAACCTCGAACATCATCCATGGATAATAGAGAAGGATCACACCACGCATTTGTGGGTACAAGCATATCTTGCGGGTCACTTCTTTGTAAATCTTTGGTTAACACAAAGGTGCGAGTCTATGAATGCTTCACTCACTATTGCTATTAAGTTTAATAAGACGTTTATAAAATTTGTTCGTTCAATTGAAAATAACATTAGTGCAATGAGCATAAAAGAGTTAAAGAAAGATTTCTACACTACAAACACTAAGCCTTTTCAGGTAACAAAATTGAATGAGCTGGAAGGGAGTGTAGCAGAACTTTATACAAGGGAGTCGTTTGCAATATTCCAAACCGAACTTAACAAGGGACATTGTATTGTCTGCTACATCTGATTGCTGACTCAGGGGATTATTTGACTTTTCATTTAACCAAGTATAAGGACCCAAAATATAATACCCTGATTTTGGGCCTAGGTGTTTTCAAGGTTGATTAGACGGCCTGAAGGACTAGATTAGAGGATTCGAGTCAATTTCGGGATTAATTTGAAATAAATATTTTTAAGTGAGAAAAAACATCAAAAATATTCTAAATCATTATTTAATATGTATATTATTTTTGTAAAATCAATTTTGGAAAATGGAATTTTGAAATTTGACATTTTGGCTAGTGACCAAAATGTAAAGAATAAAAAACTATTTTTAGTGACTATTTTTTAAATGGGTCAAAACTTAGAATCTTTAAGGAGCTATTTGGACAAAGTCTAATATCAGACTTTTCTCCTTAATTTGGATATTTTAAAAAGGTTTTAAAGGTGTATAAATACGCTTGGAGAATTAATTTTATAATTGATTTCTAAAAAAAACTTTACGTAACTAACTTTTCTCTAAAATAATTTCTTGCAAATTCTCTCCAGCCAAACACTCTTTTCTTCTTCAAAATCCTTAGGTAACTTCTTGATTTCTTCAATCTTCTGATTTCAAATGAGTTTCCTATCAAAACCTTATCGTTTTGATCTTGTTTTCTCATGTAAATCCATCTAATTAAGGGGAAAGTTAGCATTAGAGGTGAGCTTCATTATTCTCCTCTAATAAATGGTTTTTTACTAAAATTACCAAGTTATTGATCCTTTATAAATGTTTCTAATGAGTTTTAATGATTTAATTATGGAAAATTGGTTAAATCAAGGTTTAATTGTTGAAATTGATTGATTTTCATATTGAATATGTTTTTCTATGTTCTTGATTTGATTAGAACATGATCTTGATGTTTTATAATGTTAATAAGTTGATTTTAACATTGGAATCCCGAAACTAGGTTAATCTCTACTTTTCTAGGTTGTTAGTTATGAGTTTTTGATGAATTGTGGTTGTTTAATGAATGCTGGAGGTATAAGGATGATGTAAATGTGTTTTTGATGTTATTTGATGATAATTGTTGGATTAAACCATTAGGTTTTGGCTGGGTTAAGTTTGGAAGGTGTTTGATGTTGTTTTTGGTTGTTATAGAGGGAAATTGGTTAGGATTTGATGAAGATTTGTGTGAATTGATGTTGTTGGGATGTTGAATGCATTTTGATGCATTGAATCCTCTATTTTTGTGTGGTTAAAGCAGGGGAGGTTGATCCTCGAGCTTTAGGTGACGTTTCAAAAGCCTTGGAGGTTTAGATTCGCATTGGCAATCAAAATTTTGGGTAGTTGGTGAGTGATAACGTGGTTTACAGCTTTTTAAAGGTTTCAAAGTTGTGTTTGGGAGTTTAGATTAAGCTTGAAATGCTGATCTAAGCTCAGAGTTAAGTAAAGAATGATAACTCCCTCGATCTCGGTTTGGCAATTAGTTTTGATGCACTTGTTTTGATAATTTGATTTCTCACTATTATATGCATGATTTGAGCATGGTTTAATGTTGGAAAATGGTTATATAATGATGATGATGCATTTGGAAGTAATGTGTGTTTTGATAATGTTTTGGAACATTGGTTAATGTAGGTTAATATATTGGATAAATGGTTTTGATTGATGTCTATGAAGATAGTGAGTTAATGTTAATGAAATGAAGTATATTGGCAAGTGATGTGGTTTAAAATGTTATCAGATATAGTTGGTCGGCCATAGGATTGATAGAGCACTATAAAAGTCCCCTTGGATGTTGAGGGGTTTATGTGTACCGAAAACTCCATCCATGTACCCTAACGGTTGAGGGGTTATACGGTACCGAAAACTCCCATTAGCGGATTATACATCTAGCCGATGAGTGATATTGAGGGGTTTATGTGTACCAAAAACTCCACCACGATACCACAATGGTGGAGGGGCTTATGGTACCGAAAACTCCCGTTGGTGGACTTTGGATGATTCCGGTTGAGATTGTATGAAGTGCTAAGAGGACACTTGTTGAATCCAAGTATCTGATTGAATATTTTGTAAAGTGGAACTTGGTTGATGATCACTTGTAAGCCAATATAATTGATGATGTATCACGTGATGGATTGTGTTGTATAATGTTGGTTTATACATGTTTTACTCTTTAAGCCTTGCATTTGGTAGTTATGCATGGGAAAGCTTAAATTGAGTGTAGCTAATGGGATTTTGTTGTTAATCCATGATACATGTTGCATATGGTTTAATATGCATATTTTGGAAACGTTATATGCATGGTTTTGAAAGGCATGATGATGTTGATGATGTTTTGAAAGATGTTTTAAAAGTGGTTTTCAAAGTGGATTGTTAAATGGTTTTAAATGCATTGATGGTGGTTTGTTTTAGAGCACTCCTCACTAAGCCTAGTGTGGTTACACTATTTTTTTCCACCAATGCAGAGAATTAAAGGGTTGGAGGCAGCGAGTAAGGAAAGAGGAATCCAAGGACTTGATCTTTGAAAGTATAGTTTCGATTTAGACTCGTAGTAATAAAGGCAATGTGGTTAATTGTCATTTGGGAGGGTTATTTTGTTAAACTCCCTGTAGTGCAATTTTCAAATGTTGATTTGGAGTTGATTGAGGCTTAATATGCTTGTGAATGGTTTTGAACTATGTTTTGAATGTTGAGTTGGAAGCATGCCTATAGATGTTGTGGATATTTGAATTATGCTTGTTTGATTTGCTTTAAATGGTTGAATGATTGTGTTAAGTATGCCTTTGATGACTTATGATGTTTAAGTAAAGGTTGGTAGTGTTTCGAATGAGCCAAAGTATCATATGTTGGACCTAGAGGTCATTATAGGCCTTTGCGTACCAGTACGGGTCCCTTGGTTTTGGTACACGGGGTTTGGGAAGACTCAGAACATCAAAAATTTACAAAGGGTATCGGTACGCCTAGCCACCGTATTGGTACGCCTAGAGTAAATAAAAGAAGAGTTGGACTCTTTAATGAAATATATCACCCAAAAGTTATGAGATATTTTATATAGAATAAATTATAACCTTTGAATGAGATGAGATTTTTCATGCTAAATCTTAGCCATTGATTTTTAAGTAGAATGTGTGCTGGATATTTATTGAGATTTTAAAATTTAAAAAAAGATATATTAAATATGAGAAAGTTGAGAGAAAAGATGCACAATTTGTAGCGATCCTTCTTCGAGCGTTTTGCTAAAAAAGGTTTCAAGGTATTTGGGGTCTTTTGGGTATTTAAAATATGCCTTCCGTCGGGGTTTTGTAAAAACTGTGTCTTGTTAAAAAGTAGAGTCGCCACCGGCCACTAAGGTAGGCCGGACACCATAAAACCACAAATTTAAAAAAGGTTGGGTTCGAGAGTCGGTTACGGATGGAGAAGGATTAGCACCCCCACACCACCCAAAATTGGTACTTTAATAATTACCGCTTTATTAATATTAAACTTTCCAGATTAAAGTGACGGTTAAATTAAAATTTGGTTATAAGTGCGAGTAAATTTTAAGGGCCCCGTTATTCGAGAGTAAACCGATAGACCACCATCACCGTGCTTGATATTGGCCACGTTTACGCTCGAATAAAAGGGCACCGCATTGACAAATAATATTCCAATATGCAATCTTAGGAAACAATTTAAAAAGGGAACATACATTCATATTTACATGGTACTAAAAACATAAAAAGGAATAATACAAAATTAAACAAAAATAATAAAATGTACAAATAAAAATGGCATAACACATCGTAAGAAGACATAAACACAAATATGGAAAAATGAGAAAAACATGCTTCCAAAATTAAGTTAATTAACACAACAAGCTTAAACATATATAAAAAAACCACAAATACAACATATGCATGACATATATATGATATGATACTAAATTAATAAAACACCAATACCATGATACCACATTAAAGCTTATCATATGACACACTTTATACATACATAAAAAAAACATTACATCATGTAACAAAACACACACTAACATATATCCTAAAATGCAAAAAAAAAAACAATCACAAAACTCATGCCATCGCATAAATATGATATACAAATTAAACTAAAATATAACATATAAAGCAAACGTATACAACATAAACAAATAAAATAAAACATAAAAGCATAATCTAACACATCTAAAAAAAGATAAGTAAATATGACATAGAAAACATGTATGAATCACAATGAGCAATTTCAACATGCTAAAAACACATAATAAAAACAAAATGACACAAATTATTTATTTAAAAAAAGAAATGAAGAGAGGGACTGGAATGAAAATAAAAAAATAGAAAACAGAAATTAAAAATGACAATAAAAACACAATTTATGGACTTATTTAAAAACTGAAATAAACTTGAAAGGACCAGGTATGTAAAATAACCAAGGGGCAAGCTCGAAGTGCAAACGTCCAAAACGCGGAAGGACTAGGCCGGTAATTTTACCATTAAAAAGCTGAATTAGTTTAATCTAGGGGTGAAATTGAAAGAAAGAAAAAAGAGAGGGGGACTGGACTTAAAATTTGACCAAGGGGCGAGACAGTTTTGAAAATGTCCAAAACACGGTAGGATTTAATGGGTAATTATGCCAAATATTTTTTATTATATGTATATAAAACACCCTAACCGGTCTCCCATTCCACTTTCTCATTTTTTTAACCCTTCAAAAAAAGCTCTCTCATTCTCTGGTTTTCCAAAAACAACCAGCCCCTAAAACCCAAAGCCCCTGCTTGACCACCGTAGCTATCCAGAAAACCACCGCCGACCGCCGCGAAACACTCCCTTTAAAAAAAACAACTATCCCCCCTTAGATATTGGTGTTGCGTGTAATAAGTGCTCCTTGTGCAAGTGTACACGTCGCAAGTTATAGTATAAAAGATATCGTCTCCACAGGGATTGTTGCCACTTCAAGAATCTAATCTCTTGCAATGTAAAAAGTAAAAAAACACAAGTAGAAAATTGTAGGAGTTTTAACTGACAACTAAACTAGAAAGCAATAAAGTAAAAGAAGATGTAATCAAATGAGAGAGAATAGGCCAGGTTATCGTGAGTTGAGGAGTGATAGCCAATTGGATCGTCTTGGTAAAAGAGTGCAAGGGCAACTCAGTTTACGTGGCAACTTGCGCAGCGGGGTTGCCTTGGCAACTAATCGACGGTTACCTGGGCAACTAGCTGGGCAGCAACTTCAAGGTTCGACAGAGCGTTCTTCAATGGTTTCTTCTTATCCCTAAGTCGAAACTCTAGCTAATTGTGTATGCCTTGATAATACATCCCTGCGTGAATCAAGGGTGAACAACAACCAATCTTGCGCTCCTCTTAGCCATTGAAATCCTTAACTTATTCCTAAGCCGGATCAATCTTCACCATCAATAGATTGAATAAAGACCATACTCATTCATTTCTTAAATCTAACTCTCCCAATATTAGATAAATAGATGAAGTTATGAGATCCTCTCCCAATTCACTCGCAAACAAGAATAAAAACCAAGAATGAGTAAAGCTTGAATTGAAAGTGCAAACTCTTATTACCTAAACAAAATCCAATTGTTTCTCACAACCACAAAACACAATAACCTTATCCAAAAAGATTTAGTTCGTGGCTAGGTTCCAAAGAAACACAAAACAAAGAATCCCTGACATAAACCTAATAGAACAAGAAAGAAAAAGATGAACAATGGTTGAAGCCTTTGTCAAAATCTCTCCCATTTGCTCTCTCTCTCTTGTCAAAATCTCTTCTTGCTCTCCCTTTGAAGTTGACGGCTTGGTCCTCAATTTATAGGGTTAGGTCAAAGTCTTTTTTGAGGAGGAAGTTAAGTTGGAATTAAATACTTTTAAAAAATATAATTCTTTATTATATTTAAATTCCTTCTAGATCTTCTCCTATCTTCTTGGGATTTAATTTCTCTTTAACCTCTTCATGGAAATCAAACTCCTTTGGGATTTAACTTTGCTCCATGTCATCTTGGGTTTATCTAGTCATCAATTTTGACTGCCATATCATCTTATCCTTTATCGACAATTGCCTTGGCAACTAGCTCGGCATCTCCTTCATGCATTGCCCTGGCAACTGCATCGGCATCGTCATCTCCTTCATGCATTGCCCTGACAACTGCATCGGCATCTCCTTCATGCACTGCCCTGGCAACTGGTTCTAGCCTTGTTTAGGCAAATGATTCTGCACACACACAAAAACACACCAAAGCAGTATCTTTTTCCACAAAATTAAGCAAAATATGAAATCAAACTTGTCCACCAAAGAAACAATGCAAACATGCATGAATGGCTAATAATGCAACTAATGTGAGCCTAAGTCTAGCAATAATATAAATAAAAAATGTGACTAAAATAGTACTTTTAGACACTTAACAATAGGCAACAAACCAAACACCCAAAAACCAAACTTTCATACATAAACCGAGACCAAGATATCCCCTTCGCTTAGCTCACCACATGGGGGTTTATTGCCGGTAGAGGGGAGATCCACCGGTGATTAGGGTGAGCTACTCTCCTCACCCTCTCTCTTTTTACTTGGTGTTCGAATGGACATGCACAGAAAGAAAAGAAAATAACTTTTCTTTGGAAACATTTTGATTTTTTTTATTTCTGATCTGGTCACTAAGTACAAAAGGATAGATCTCAATACATATATGCTCCTTTTGTTTGGTAGAAATAGAAATTAAGTACATATTTTTTTAAAGATTTGCCGACTAACAAATTCATTTTTTGAAATTTTTCTGATATCCTGGCGTGGTGGTTGGAGAACCGGTAGAGGAAGCATGGCGGTGGTATCTTCTCGGTCAGGTGTGTTCTTGGCCGTTGGATCAGATCTGATCCAACAGCTGAGATGGCTCGATGCATGGACGACCCTGATTTATATGGTAGAACGATGCTACACAAGATGTTGACGTGTGGCATGCGACAGTCGAGGAGTCTCACGTATGGGCGTCACACGCGCGTAGGAGACCGAGAGTCCCGAGCATGTATCTCACGCGGCCAGCTGGTAGGACTTCTTCCTTTGACCGTGGCTGTTTGATCAAGATTTGATCCAACGGCTCTTGATTGGTTGTGCACAAGAATACAATGTAATTAGGGTTAAGGGTTAGGTTTTTTTAACTGGGTTTGGGTTTGGCCGATTGGGCCTTGTAACATTTAAATTTGGGTTTGTAATTAAGGACTGGACTTGTTTGGATTTTATATATTTTGGATTTTATTTTAACCTAGTCCAATAATAATAATATTAGTAATAATAATAATAATAATAATATGATACTTTATATACACATACACATACATATAACATACGGGTACACGTGTATAAATTAATATACGTAACACATCCTTAATTAATATAGTATACAAATGCACATGCATATATAATCATACACGTAATTGACATAAACATCCACACATTACTCATATAAACAATACACACATAAAAATGTAAACATGCATATGACACACATATGCCATGCATTTACACACACCACACATACATATATTACATATATATTAATAACATATACATATATATATATATGTAAACATGCACTAGTGATATCAATTAATTATTACACTAATATATTAATATGATATTTACAGACTAGATAAAAATGAGTGATTACAATTGCCCTCCTTGCTTGTTCTCGTGGAACAAGAACAAAGAAAATATTATAAGCACTCATTTTTATCCGAATTCCTTGTTTGTAGCTTTGGAATCACGTGTTCTTCTGGAACTCTCTACTTTTCCTCGACCGAATCTTCAGGATTGTAAGTTCTTCCTATATAGAACTTCTTTACCTTTCGATCTTGGAGCTACAGGCTCTTCCTATATAGAACCTTTCACTTTCTCAGGCGGATCATTCGGACTAAAAGTTCTTCCTATATAGAACTTTTTACCTTGAAATCCTGGAGTTAGGGTTCATCCTATATAGAAACTTTCACTCTGAAGCCTCAAGCTACGAGTCCCCTCCTATATAGCACTTTTCACCCTGAGACGGTAAAGCTTGGAGCCCTTCCTATGTATAACTCTTTGCCTTCAAGGTGGCGGGTTTTTCCTATATAAAAACTTCTGCATCACGGATGGATTCTTTCGACTGGGAGTTATTCCTATATAGAACTGCTAGTCTTCAAACCCTAGAGCCACAAGTCTTTCCTATGTAGAACTTTTAGCTTATGAAATCTCGAAGTTACGGGTTCTTCCTATATAGAACCTTTCACTGCGAGGGTTGAAAAATGTAGGCCCTTCCTATATAGAACCTTTACCTTCGAATGAGGGATTCACGCCAAAATGGATACCGATCATTTTGGACTCACGCTACTAAGGCTGCCGAAATCTTTCTTCAAATAAATCCACATCTTCAGAACGAAGTCACAGATCAAAATCATTAGTAATATGTAAGTACTTGTTTAAAATAGACAAAATATTATGATAAATGAGTTAGCATGCTCCTAATCCTAGGGATGCCTAACTATATATGATGCATGAGTGTTAATATCTCGATGCGTCTGCTTCTGCAATCAGTCAATCTCGACCCTCTGCTTGCTTTCTCTTCCTTTTCTTCTTCTGGTGACGGTACCCCATCTCACTGCTAGGTTCAACCATTTAAGCCTTTCTTTTTCGAGTTTCTGACTCTAAGTTCTAATGCGTCCTTTTGGGTTTTCGCCTTAGATTTTTTTTATTCTTTTTTTGTTCTTTCTTTTTTAGGCGCCCGTATGGGTTTTCACCTAGGAGATCTCTATTGTCGTCTTGAATATTTTCTTAGGCAAGTAAGAATGGTTCACGAGATTAATTATCGTATTCTGATGCTCGAAATCTTCACCTCATCGGGCCTCAACATACATTATGTAGAAAGCTCGAGATCAAAGTTAATTATGTCTTCTAATCACCTGCATTCTCAGGTTAGATCATAGTAATGCTCAGAAATAATTTGTTTATCATAAGTCTATGTTAACCTATTTGCATGTTGCTTATGAAACAATGAGAAGACTAGGAAGGGAAGGCACAAAAAATATGATTTTATTGACATTTAAGGAATTGGAACAGTCTTAAAAGAGTCATGGCAAACATGAGGAAAAGGGAAAGCAAAACATGAAATGTAAAACTCCAAGTTTCCACTGTATGAATGATGCTTGATCACGTCAACCGAAATAGAATCTTTGCCCGAAGCTCATTTTTATGGTACCCTTGGGGCTAATTCTGCTTGCCGGAGGCCTCATCTCAAAATTTATTTGAGCCGCCCTTAATGGGTTTTCAACTCAGATCATTCCTTTGCTTCAAGATGCCCTTTTTTGGGTTTTCGCCTCGAGCTTCTCCTTTTTTTATGAAGCACCTTTTCAAGTTTTCACCTCATTTTTCATCATTTTCCTCATTCATTTTTTCTTTTTTTCAAACGTAGTGCTTCTTGACTGAATCAGAGTTCACGAGATTTTTTAATTATTCTCCATCCATTTCAGTTAAAATCAATGCTCCTCCCGAAAAAGCCTTCTTGACGACATATGGCCCTTCCCAATTAGGCATCCACTTCCCTCGAAAATCTTTCTGAATTGGAAGGATCTTCTTAAGCACCAGATCTCCCTCTCGAAATTATCTCGGGCGCATTTTCTTATCATATGCCCACATCATTCGTCTTTGATACATTTGACTGTGGCAGATGGCTTTTAGCCTTTTTTCTTCGATGAGATTTAGCTGGTAAAGCCTGGCTTGCACCCACTCTGATTCATCCAGTTTTACTTCATTCAGAACCCGAAGTGACGAAATCTCAACCTCAACGGGTAATACCGCCTCTGTGCCGTATACTAAAGAATAGGGTGTTGCCCCTATTGAGGTGAGAAAAGATGTCCGGTAGATGAATAGAGCAAACAGAAACTTCTCATGCCAATCCTTCTACTACCCCATTCATCTTAGGGTGGTAGGTTGTGGAGTTATGGTGTGTTATCTTGAACTGGTCGCATACCTCATTCATCAATTTATTATTCAGGTTGGAAGCATTGTCAGTGATAATCCTTTCCGGCAACCCATATCAGCAAATGATCTCATTCTTCAAGAACTTGCACACTGTTGTTATTTTGATATTGGCATAAGATGCTGCCTCTACCCACTTAGTGAAGTAATCAATGGCAACCAAAATAAAATGGTGTCCGTTAGAAGCCTTTGGATGAATCTGTTCGATGACATCCATGCCCCATGCTGCAAAAGGCCAAGGCGAGTTCATGGTATGTAAAGGTAAAGAAGGAGAATGGATATTTTCAGCGTATATTTGGCACTTATGACATTTCCTAGGGTAATCGATGCAATCTCCCTCCATAGTCGACCAGAAATAGCCATATCTCATGATTTTTTAGGCTATTGACAGACCATTAGCGTGCGTTCCGCACAAACCATCGTGCACTTCTGCTAAAATTTCTTTCACCTCCCGAGCATCTACACATCTCAACAGCGTCTGGTCATGACTTCTTTTGTACAGAACCTCCCCATCCAGCACATATCCTGTTGCTATCTTTTTGAGCGTTTTTCGGTCATTTTCATTTTCCCCTTCAGGATATGTTTGCAACTTGATATATTGCAAGATATCGTAATACCAAGGATTACCATCTATTTCTTCTTGCACATTATAATAGTAAGCTGGCCTCTCGAAGGTCTGCATCTCGATTGGCTTCATTTCCGCTTTCGTATTTGCCTTGAACATGGAGGCTAGGGTTGCCAAATCGTCAGCCTTCTGGTTGTCTTCTTTAGGAAGATAGGTGAAATTGACCTTTTCAAATTCTTTAATGAGCACTTGGATAAACTCATAGTATTTGACTAGCTTCGGGTCTCTAGTTTCCCATTCTCCTCATAACTGATAGATCACTAAGGACGAATCTTTGAATACTCGAAGTTCTTTGATTTTTCTTTCAATGGCTGTATTCAATCCCATGACACATGCTTCATATTCAGCTATGTTGTTTGTGCAAAAGAATTCTAGTTTACTAGTGAAAAGATAGTAGACATATTTCAGAGAAATTAGCACGGCTTCTATTCCTTGACCAAGAGCGTTGGAAGCTCCATCAAAGTAAAGCTTCCACGAGCCGTCATCTAAAACAACATCTTCCCTAGTTTTTGAGGCACATCAAGTCCTCATCCGAGAAATTGAAGCTCAACGATTCGTAATCACCTGAGGCACGACTAGCTAAGAAATCTGCTATAGCACTTCCTTTCACAGCTTTATGGCTCACATATAGAATGTTAAACTCGGATAACAGCATCTGCCAGTAGGTCATCCTCCCCGTTAATGCCAGTGCTTTCATTAGAAATTTCAAGGGGTCTAACTTGGATATCAACTAGGTGGTATGGTATAGCATGTACTGCCTATGCCTTTTGGTAGCCTAGACCAAAGCAAAACATAGCTTCTGAATTGGTGGGTACCGTGCTTCGTAATCAGTGAACTTATTGCTTAGGTAGTAGATGGCTCTTTCCTTCTTCCTAGACTCATCATGTTGCCCCAACACAACCCATCGAGTTTTTGAAAACTATCAAGTAAAGGATCAAGGGTCTGCCTGGTACCGGCGCGACTAAAATCATAGCATTCATCAAGTACTTTTTATTCTTCTCTAGAGCTTCTTAACATTCCTCATCCCAAACCCCTGGGTTATTCTCCCTAAGTAGTCTGAAGACAGGGTCGCACTTATTTGTTAATTGAGAGATGAAATGGGATATATAGTTCAACCTTCCCAGGAAACCTCAAACTTCTTTCTGGGTATAGGGCAGTGGTAGGTCCTGGATGGCCTTCACTTTTTTTGGATCAGTCTTAATCCCCTTTCTACTCACTACAAACCCCAAGAGTTTTTCTGATGTGACCACAAAGGTGTATTTAGCAAGATTGAGCTTCAGCTGGTACTTTCGTAGTCTTTGAAATAGCTTTCTCAGGTTTTGAAGGTGCTCTTCCTTAGTTTGGGATTTAGCAATCATATCATCCACGTATACTTCTATCTCTTTGTGCATCATATCGTGGAAAAGAGTCACCATTGCTCTTTGATAAGTCGCCCCTGCATTCTTGAGTCCGAAAGGCATCACCTTATAACAAAACGTCCCCTACATAGTTACAAATATGGTCTTCTGCATGTCTTCTGTGTCCATATTTATCTGGTTGTATCCTGAGAAATCATCCATGAATGAGAACAATGATTGTCCCACGGTATTTTCAACCAACGTATCAATATGTGGCAAAGAGAAATCGTCTTTAGGGCTTGCTCAATTGAGATCCCTATAATCTACACACATGCAGACCTTCTCGTCTTTCTTCGACACTGGTACGATATTTGCAACTCATTCAGGGTATTTGGCAACTTTTAGAAAACCAGCATCAAACTGCTTTTTTACCTCTTCTCTGATCTTTGACAACATGTCAGTCTTCATTCTTCTGAGCTTTTGTTGAATTGGTTTGCATTCTGGCTTCGTTGGCAGCTTGTGCATCACTATGTCTGTATTCAACCCTGGCATATCTTGATAAGTCCAAGCAAAGACGTCTTTGAACTCTTGGAGCAGGGCTATCAGTTCACGCCTGGTTTCTGAAGAAAATGTAGTCTCGAATTTCACTTATTTTCTTTCCTCATCGGTTCCCAAGTTTACAATTTCTATTTCTTCTTGGTAGGGCATGATTTGCCTCTCTTCATTGGCCTTCATCCTTACCAACTCTTCAGGGACCTCACAATATGCCTCATTTTCCTCCTCAATTTCTGCCGAGATCTCGGGACTTTAAAAATCTACATCGGGATTGGATTCAGAATCATTAATACAGTTAATTATGGGGACCCTGTATGGAATGGGAACAAATGTATAGGGAAGAGAATGATTTTAAATGCAGTGAATGAATATGAATAAGAACTGAATGAATGAAGTAAATGAAATGTTTTCCATTTGAGAAAACGAAGAAGACATTCTTTCATTGCAAACAAAAAGTTAGCATAGATGCCCCGTACAAAACATCCCTATTGCCCATGGGCAAAAAACAAAAGGGTTAATTTGGAGCATTACTCTGATCTGGCCCTAAAGACTACAGATAGATCAATGTAGCTCCAGTTATTGAGAGTTTCCCTGGGATGACAAGGGTGGATACAGGTCAACACGTTGCTGGTATTGTCATCTTCAACTATCATGTTGATGGACATCCCTTCAAGAGATTCACTGAACATCTCGTTCTCGTTAAGTATGTCATTTTCTTGAATTGCTTCTTCTACTTTCTATCCTGCATGGCCAATTCCTCCAAAGACAAAAATATCTTTCAAATGAGGGAAAGACATCAGTCTCCACGGAATATCCTCTTCGTTGAGTTTAACCCTCATTTTTTCTTCTTTCCTTATATACTCCTCTCTCCTCTGTTGAATACTCGGTTTATGGCCTAGCCCAAAACAATCTTTCTTGGTGATGACATTTCTGGGTCATAGACTCCCTTGCAATCTTCTTCTTAGCCCTCTTCCTGTCTTGGCTCCTCGGCCTAGAGTTTCAGAAACGATATCTTGGTACAATTAAATAACCTGGGGCTGAGGATCCGATTACCCTTCGCAACAAATGTAGCATGTACGAGCTCCAATGCTCGAAAAGAGCATTTCTCCACATCTTCATCGTTCTGGATATAGGGGGCATTTGACGTTACCGAGGCAATGATCTCTTGCTCAGCCTACACAGTGACCAACTTGCCTTCCATCATGAAATTTAATTTCTGATGGAGTGATGAAGGGACGGCTCCCGCAGAGTGAATCCATGATCTTCCCAATAGGCAACTGTAGGTCGGCTTGATGTCCATTACCAAAAAATCAATCGTGTACTCTGTCGGCCCAATCAACAAGGGTACTTCAATTTTCCCAAGTGCTCCCCTTTGAGTACCGTCAAAGGCTCTCACGGAGTTATGACAAGGTTTCATGTGGGAATCATCTACCGGTAGTCTTTGCAGAGTCACCATCGGTAGTACGTCTAATGCCGACCCATTATCAATCAACACTCAACACATACCCTTTTGTAGTGGGTGGTGATGTTGAGAGCTTTGGTGGACCCCATACCTCCCTGCGGGATCTCGTCATCGCTGAATGTGATGTGGTTGTATGCGGTGATATGCCTTACTATTCTGTCTAGCTTAGATATAGAACTGTCACAAGGTACAAACGTTTGGTTCAGTACCTTTAACAATGCATCCCGATGCTTCTCTGAGCTCAAGAGAAACTCCAACACCGTGATCCTTGCTGGTTGTTTTTGCAGCTACTCCACTACATTGTATTCATTGTGCCATAGGAACTTTAAAAATTCCTATCCTTGAGCCTCAGTTACAGGCTTGTTAATCTTTGGAGGGGGCTCCTCGCCAAATATATGCGCAGGAGTAGTCAATGTACCTTTTCCTTTATCCTTTGCAGCTTCAACAGATTTCAAAGGGCAAGTTAAATAAGATAAACACACAAAACAACCATATTTACATCCCATCTAAAATACCTAGGTTATCCGCATGGCTCTAAAAGGATGGGTTTTTATATGCTCTCTACATACAGGGTTGGTGCTAGGAGGTACCTGAAGTGTCCTTGCTGTCCCCTACTAAAGGTAGCAAGGCCCCGATCATCACCCATTATAAGCTCCTTTCAACAGGGTTAAATTTAGGGGGACCCATTCGCTTATGCCCCTACGAAGGAACGGTATCCTCACGAAAGCATAAGGTAATCGAGCCCTGAAGGTACTTCGCTAGGCCCATACGGAGGAACGATATCCTTGCAAAAGCACTAACGTTTTCCCTACTTAAAAGGACGGGTTTATATGTCAAATTTTAAATGCGTTAAAATAAACACGCAATTATAATCGAATGTTAATTTAATAGTCACTTTAATCTGGAACTTCCGATATTAATAAATCGGTAATTGTTTAAAAAGCTTGACTCCCTTTTGTTTTTGAAAAACAAAAAGTTGTCCCCAGGGGAGTCGCCATCTGTAGCGATTCTTCTTCGAGCGTTTCGCTAAAAAAGGTTTCAATATATTTGGGGTCTTTCGGGTATTTAAAATATGCCTTCCGTTGGGGTTTTGTAAAAATCGTGTTTTGTTAAAAAATGGAGTCGCCACCGGCCACTAAGGTATGCCAGACACCATAAAACCACAGATTTAAAAAAGGTTGATTTCGAGAGTCGGTTACGGATGGGGAAGGATTAGCACCCCCACACTGCCCAAAATTGGTACTTTAATAATTTCTGCTTAATTAATATTAAACTTTCCGGATTAAAGTGACGATTAAATTAAAATTTGGTTATAAGTGCGAGTAAATTTAAAGGGCCTCGTTATTCGAGAGTAAACCGATAGACCACCATCATTGCGCTTGATACTGGCCACATTTACGCTTGAATAAAAGGGCACCGCATTGACAAATAATATTCCATTATGCAATCTTAGGAAACAATTTAAAAAGGGAACATACATTCATATTTACATGGTACTAAAAACATAAAAAAGGACTAATACAAAATTAAACAAAAATAATAAAATGTACAAATAAAAATGGCATAACACATCGTAAGAAGACATAAACACAAATATAGAAAAAGGAGAAAAACATGCTTCCAAAATTAAATTAATTAATCACAACATGCTTAAACATATATAAAAAACCACAAATACAACATATGCATGACATATATATGATATGATACTAATTTAATAAAACACCAATACCATGATACCACATTAAAACTTATCATATGACACACTTTATACATACATCAAAGTAAAAGAAAACGTTACATCGTGTAACAAAAAACACACTAACATATATCCTAAAATGAAAAAAAAAACACAATCATAAAACTCATGCCATCGCATAAATATGATATACAAATTAAACTAAAATATAACATATAAAGCAAGCGTATACAACATAAACAAATAAAATAAAACATAAAAGCATAATATAACACATCTAAAAAATGGGATAAGTAAATATGACATAGAAAACATGTATGAATCATAATGAGCAATTTCAACATACTAAAAACACATAATAAAAACAAAATGACATAAATTATTTATTTAAAAAAAGAAATGAATAGAGGGACTGAAATGAAAATAAAAAATCACAAAATAAATTATTTATTTAAAAAAAGAAATGAAGAGAGGGACTGAAATGAAAATAAAAAATAGAAAACAAAAATTGAAAAAGACAATAAAAACACAATTTAAGGGCTTATTTAAAAACTGAAATAAACTTGAAAGGACTAGGTATGTAAAATAACCAATGGACAAGCTCGAAGTGCAAACATCCAAAACGCGAAAGGACTAGGCCGGTAATTTTACCATTAAAAAGTTGAATTGGTTTAATCTAGGGTGAAATTGAAAGAAAGAAAAAAGAGAGGGGGACTTGACTTGAAATTTGACCAAAGGGCGAGACAGTTTTGAAAATGTCCAAAACACGGTCGGATTTAGTGGGTGACTATGCCAAATATTTTTTATTATATGTCTATAAAACACCCTAACCGGTCTCCCATTCCTCTCTTTCTCATTTTTTTAACCCTTAAAAAAAAGCTCTCTCATTCTCTGGTTTTCCAGAAGCAACCAGCCCCTAAACCCAAAGCCCTTGCTTGACCGTCGTAGCTATCTAGAAAACCACCGCTGGCCGCCGCGAATCAATCCATTTTTTTTTAAAACAATTGTCCCCCCTTAAATATAGGCAATAAACCAAACACCCAAAAGACCAAACTTTCAAACATAAACCGAGACCAAGATCTCCCTTTCGCCCGGCTCACCATATGGGGGTTTATAGCCGATAGAGGGGAGATCCACCGAAGATTAGGGTAAGCTACTCTCATCACCCTCTCTTTTTTTACTTGGTGTTATATTTTTTGTTCGAATGGACATGCACAGAAAGAAAAGAAAATACTTTTTCTTTGGAAACTTTTTGTTATTTTTTATTTCCAATCTGGCCACTGAGTACAAAATGGTAGATCTCAATACATATATGCTCCTTTTGTTTGGTAGAAATATAAATTAAGTACATATTTTTTTGGTGATTTGGTGACTGAAAAATTCATTTTTTGACGTTTTCTGATATCCCTGGAGTGTTGGTTGGAGAACCCGTGGAGGAAGCATGGCGGTGGTGTCTTCTCGGCCAGGTGTGTTCTTGGCCGTTGGATAAGATCTGATCCAACGACTGAGATGGGTCGATGCATGGATGGCCCTGATTTGATCTGGTAGAACGAGGCTGCACAAGATTTGGACACGTGGCACCTGACAATCGAGGAGTCTCACGCGTTAGCGTCACGCGCGCGTGGGAGACCGAGAGTCCCAAGCGTGTATCTCATGCGGCCAACTGGTGGGAGTTCTTCCTTTTCATGGCCATTGGATCAAGATTTGATCCAACGGCTCTTGATTGGCTGCGCACAAGAATACAATGTAATTAAGGTTAAGGGTTAGGGTTTTTTTAACTGGGTTTGGGTTTGGCAGATTGGGCCTTGTAACATTTTAATTTGGGTTTGTAATTAAGGACTGGACTTGTTTGGGTTTTATATATTTTGGATTTTATTTTAACCTAGTCCAATAATAATAATATTAATATTAGTAATAATAATAATAATACGATACTTTATATGTACATACACATATGTATAACATATGGGTACACGTGCAAACATTAATATACATAACACATCCTTAATTAATATAGTATACAAACGCACATGCATATATAATCATACACGTAATTGACATAAACATCCACACATTACTCCTATAAACAATACACACATAAAAATGTAAACATACATATGACACGCATATACCATGCATTCACACACACCACACACACATTATATTACGTATGTACTAATAACATATACACACATAATATATGTAAACATGCACTAGTGATATCAATTAATTATTACACTAATATATTAATATGATATTTATAGACCAGATAAAAATGAGTGATTACACAAGTTATCTTCTTCTCCCTCTAACGTATAAAATAACAAGAAAGAGAAAGATAAGAAGTTTCAAACTTTAATCTTCATTTTTCTTCATCAATAGTTAGATTTTGACTTCAAGTGTGAAATGCAAAGTTGTTTATTTCATTATTCTCTATAAGATGATTGTAATCTTGAAGGCTATTAGTTGGGTTTTAAGTAACTCCTAAAACCCATGGAATTATAGGGTAAGAAAGCTTGGGATTTTTGTAGTAATTATAAATTAAAGATGATTGGAGTAAGATAATGAGTATTGAAGTTGGGTTTTGATAAACCTTAAAGTGATTTTAGAGATTCTTAAAGAAAGAAGTTTATTGTGGACTTTAAGAGAGCCAAGCTTATTGGGGTAATGAAATTTATTTAGTTAATTTTACTAATCAATTTGAAAATATAGTAATCTGTGTTTGCACTTGGTTTGCTTGTGCAAGAGATTTGAAGAAGCCTCACTTTCAATTTGGGAAGTTGGAAAGTTGAAGGAAGCTAACTTTTTAGGATTTTTGCCTAAGGTTAGTACATTTCAAACTTTAAAGTACTTCTTGCTTTTCCTAATAGTAATTGCTTTGCTTTAAGCATGGTGTAATTTTGGGAGTTTAAGCATGTTGGCCATTGGATGATCTTCTTGCTGTCTTGTTGTAAAAGTGTTGTTAAAGGGCATTTAAATAATCATAATATGGTAATAATAATCCTAGTAGACTCTAGGTGTAACACCCTCAACGTATATTCGAAGATTAAATACACATTGAAGATGTTACTAAATTATTTAACTGATTTCCTTTAAAACAACCAAGGAATAAATTGATACCTGCCCACTATAGAATATCATAAATTAGAATGTCTTACTAATATTTGGCAGATTGCAGCTTGATCAACATGATTAACTCATCTTCAGGTAAGTTTCCAATTTTATCAGATTTTAACCAAATTCTGCATGTACTCTAATCTGCTTATCCTCTATCTCATGATACCTTTAAACCTCGGAAATTCCTTTTCTAAAGCTCCTAATTAAAGAAATCCTAACTTTTCCATTTTTGCCATTTTAGTCACTAAGTTAGCTTTTAAGCTACTAACTTAGTACCAAATGACCTTAATATTGTTTAACGAAATTTGGGGTGTTACAATTCTCCCCTCCTTTAAGAAAATTCGTCCTCGAATTTTCAACTCATGCTTGATCCACTATTACAAGTACTACTCCCGTAAGATTTTCCCAATCTTTCTATTATCTTTCCTTCATTGAGAGAACTGATACTAATAGAATATTTAGATTTATTAAATTTTGATCTTTATAAACCCATCTTACTATTTATTCAGATGAGGTTTAATTCACCTTTCCTACTTGAACAACTTACCTGAGATGTATCTTCTTGATACTTGACTAATCTTAATATCATACGTCAATCTATCTATTAACAAGTATCTCTTCTAAATTCCTGAAATTTCAATAATACACATTCTAATATGTCCTTCATGATTGAACAATCCATTTTAACTATCTACAATCATCCAGCTTGAATTCTTTTAGCTTCAGTTTACTAGCAATCCATCTTCTTGCCAAAATCCATTGTCCTTTCAGCTCTATTATCAACTATCTCAATAGTATCATTGTTCTTCTTATTCATTCCTTACTTATAAGTATCAGTAGCATCGATATCTTATAATTAGATACTACTGAATCTTTTTCATCATACTCTAAACACTCATACCTTCAGCTTTTATCTTAAGCAAACTGCTAGATTACTTATGCAATAATCTATAGCATTTCAAGTCTGTTCGTCTAATATATACATATTTCCAGAATAAGGATACTTTTTCTTCTTCTTCTAATTTTTCACATTCGCATATCTTATTTTATCAAAAATAATCTCAGTATCAATTTCTTCCAATGCAGATAACTTAACTTGAACTAAAGTTGGCTACAATTCTTATTTTACTTTATTGTATTCGTTATGAGTTCTTCCTTGACCCCAAAATTCGTTAATTGACGAAATCCAGCAACATCTTACTTTTCTTATATAAGCTTTATGCAAACTCTTGCTATTGAGGAGCAGTATCAAGTCATGCAATCAACACATCAGTAATATGACATTCTAGGGGCATGTATTTACTCACAAACTTGTAATAAATATAGTTTAGCATCTAGAACCGGCTAAACCTGTAGCTTTGATACCACTAAATGTAACACCCTCAACGTATATTCGAAGATTAAATACACATTAAAGATGTTACTAAATTATTTAACTTATTTTCTTTAAAACAACTAACGGATAAATTGATACATGCCCACTAGAGAATATCATAAATTAGAATGTCTTACTGATATTTGGCTGATTGCAACTCGATCAACATGCTTAACTCCTATTCTGGTAAGTTTCTAATTTTATTAGATTTCAACCAAATTTTGCATGTACCCTAATCTGATTATCCTCTATCTTATGATACCTTTAAACCTCAGAAATTCATTTTCTAAAGCTCCTAATTTAGGAAATCCTAACTTTTCCATTTTTCATTTTAGTCACTAAGTTATCTTTTAAGCTACTAACTTAGTACCAAATAACCTTAATATTGTTTAAAGAAATTTGGGGTGTTACACTAGGAAGCATGAAACTACATATACGGGTCAAATTTAGGGGTTTTAAGTTGAATCTCGTAGCTTGGGAAGCCATTTTTGGGCTTCAGTACCGGTATGCGGGTGGCAGGCTCATAACTAGTATGTAATTAGAGCATGTATACTTGTCGATCAAGTAATATAATGATAAGTAGAATGTCGAACCCAAAGGGATTAGAATGAAAACCTCCCAACAATTGTACTTAAAAGTTAGTGAGAAAATATTGGTGTGATGATGGTTTATTTGAACTAATTGAAAAGTAAATTGTAGCAATGTTAGAAGACAAACAGATGTTGTAGCGAATATTCAGATGATTATAGATGCTAGGTTTATTACTTAGGAACTATGCTAGTTACCATTTGAATGCAATAGCAGTTGGCAATATATGTCTGTGTAAACCAATTAAATCTTTATCTATCCGACAAGGTTTTCTAACTAACTTTTAGACTCTCTCGATACCTAGAGATTGATAATAAAGATGCAATGGCAATACATGTCTGCGTAAACTCTAACAACTCATTATCTATTCAAGTTCCCCTTCTTAGTCATTAAAATCCTAAACTTACGTCTAAGACGAATTAGAACCTAAGTTAATAGCTTAAGGTCCACTATTCTCGTTTGTCTAACTTAACTCTCTTGATATTAAGCCATAGATCAATAATTACAAGGCCTTTCTCGATAGCTCTTATAATAATTATGCATGAAGAACATTGAACATGATAGATAAAGGAAAAGGCTATAACATTGAACAAGTAATTAAAACATAGAATCCTAAAACAATAAAACCCAACAAAAAGTATTTACCTCATATCTGAGCAAATAACATCCATAATAAAAGTAATTAAAAACATGGAAGTTTATCAAGCAAACAAAAAGAAAGATCAAGTGTTCTCGATGTCTCCTCCAAGCCTGCTAATTGTGCTACAGTGCTTCTTACTCTTCAATCCTCTCATCGTGCGGAGACTCCTCTAGAACCTTGGCTACAGTGGTTCTTCGATAGCTGAAGAATAAGGGTTGCCGCCTAACATCAAGCTCTCCTTAGTTTGTATCCCAGGTCATCTTTATATAGGTACATAATTTAGGGTTGAGAAACCCTAAAGTACGCAAAACCTCTTAATGAGGATCTTGCTTTCCCTCTTTATTCAATGAGGTCTATATCGAATAGAAGTCCACGTGTAAGTGATTTGTCAAGAGTCTAGGTTCATCTCCAAATCTATTTCTTTATTGGTTCAAATCGAAAGGAATATTGTAACGCCCTAGTTTTGGGCCTAGCAGTTTTGAGGTTAATTAGACGGTCCGGTAAATCGGGTTAGAGATTCGAGTCGGATTCGGGGTCGTATATTTTTTATAAGATAAAAATATGGAAAAAATGGTTAAAAATCATTTTAAAAATATATGATTAATATTGGTAGAAACAATTTTGGAAAATGACATTTGGAAGTATGACATTTTGTCTAGGGACCAAAATGTAAATTTTGAAAACTATTTTTAATGGTGACTAAAATGAAAAGGGCCAAATTCTTAGAATCCTTAAGGAGCTATTTTACCAAGATATTTTTGATGATTTCTCCCATCAATTAAGTTGTTTTAACATGTGTTTTAAAAGTTAATTAAAAAGGATTTTGGATATTAAAGTTAGTTATTCTTTTAAACTAATTTTTACGTAACTTTTCTCTCAACTATTCTCTCCATTTCTACTTTGCCAAACACTTTTTCTTTCAACAAATTCTAGAGGTGAGAAACCTATATTCTTGATTTTTTGATTTGTAGTGGCTTCTTTACCATTGTTTTACCAAAATCTTATTGAAATCTTGTGTTTTCTAGCTTTAAACAAGTCAATTGAGGGAGAAATCACACAATAGGGGTAAGGTCCATGATCTCCTCTATTGAATGGTTCTTTATTGATATTCCCAAGTATTTGATCCTTGATTTATGGTTTATTATCTATTTTTTTGTGTTTTTTTTATTAATTTAGTGGATTTAATTGGGATTACTTGATGAAATAGTGAAAGATCCGGATTGGATCTGTTTTCCAGAGATGAGGATTGATTTTAAACATCTAATAGATGTTTTATAATGTTGTTAAGTCGTTGTTAATAAAGGAATCCCTACTCTTAATCTCTAATTGATTAGGTTGTTAGATTGGTGTTTTTGTGGAGTTTTGGTGGCTGTGTTATTGCTGGAAGCTTTAGGATGGATTAATCCTATTTTTGAGTGTTAATTGATTTCTATGGAAGTGCTAGATTGTTAGTTTGTGGCTGGGTTGTGTTTGGAATGGTTTAGATGATGTTTTCGGTTGATGTGGTTGGGAAATTGTGAGAGGATTACGGAAATCCGTGAGGATTTGTTGTTTCTGTGTTTGAAATGCATTGAGATGCATTAATCCTCTGTTGCAATGTGATTAAAACATGGGAGGTTGATCCGGAGGTGATCGGTGAAGCGTTGGAGGCTTCAGACATTTGATTTCTCGTCGGCAAATCAAGGTTTCATGTATCGGTGAGTGAGAACATGGATTCCAGTGTAGGAATGTTTTAAAGGTGGTTTATGGGAGTTTAAACTTAGCTTGGAACGCTGGTTTAAACTCGGAAGTAAGTAAAAGTGGTTTTCTCTCTCAATCGTGCTATAATGAAATGGTTTTATGCACTTGTTTTGATTTACATGTTACCTACTGTTTAAGCATATTTTAAAGTATTTGAGATACTATTTTTAAGCATGAAATGCTAAAGGATGCACATGCTAAGTGATCCTTGTAAGTATATGCCTTATACTTGTGGTTTAAAGTATGGTTGTTGCTGTGGAAAATGGTATGGTTTAATGCTTGATAAAAATAGTGTGGTAAATGGTTAATTATATTGACAAGTAATGTGGTTTTAAAATTGTTATCGGATATAGTTGGTCGGCCATAGGATTGATAGTGCACTATAATAAGTCACCTTGGATGTTGAGGGGTTCTGATCTGTGTACCGTAAACTCCATCCAAGTACCCTAATGGTAGAGGGGTTACATGGTACCGTAAACTCCTGTTAGTGGATTAAACAACTAACTGATGAAAGGGGTTGGTGTCCCCGTGGGTTGTGAAGTGTACCCGGTTATAATGTACCACGATTGTGATTGTATCGCTACTCCGGTTGAGATGGCTTGATGTGTTGCAAGGACACTTGTTTGAATCCATGTATCCAATGAACTATTTTGGGAAATGGAATTTGGTTATTGACCACTTGTGAGCCAATATAATTGTTCATGTATCATTGAAATGTTTATGTTGTATAATGTGATTTATACATGTTTACTCTTTAATCTTTACATATGGTTGTTATGCATGGGAAGGCTTAAATTGAGGTTTAACAATGGGATTTGCTATTGGTTAATGATACATGCTGCATATGGTTTATATGTTGGTTTTGAAAGTGTTAAAGTGCATGGTTTTAAAGGCATGATGTTTTATATGTTGATAAACATGGTTTGAAATGGGATTTTCAATGTGATGATGGAAAATGGTTTTAAATGCATTGATGGTGTGTTGTATTTGAGCACTCCTCACTAAGCCTAGTGTGCTTACGCTCTCTTTCTCCATCAATGCAGAGAATTAAAGGTTTGGGAGGTAGCGGAAAGCAAGGGATCTCAACAAGACTTGGAAACCAAAGTATGTTTTTGGAACTAGACTATAAGTAATAAGGGCAATGTGGGTTCAGTTGTAGTTTTAGGAGATATTTGTTAAACTCCCTGTTTGTGCAAGTTTACTTTGGTGCTTTTGGATTGTAAATGGCCATTTTGGTTTGATTTTGATAATAGTTTGAAGTTTAATACTTTGTTGGAATGGTTCTCTAGGAAGCATGCCTCTAGGCTACCATTTGATGCAAGATGCCATGAATTGTTGTTGATTCTGAGTTGTTGTGGTGTGGTTTAATCCTTGAATATGTTGGATGCATGTTAGGAGCATGCTAGGGTGTTTTGCTGTGTTCAAAAGCATGTTAAACTAGTAAAAATGGACATTATAGGTCCATACGTACCGACAAGGGTGTCCCTGTTTCGGTATGGGTAAGCCAATCGAGGCTTAGTGTACCGGTACGCGGGCAACTATTTCGGTATGGGCCAAAGTAAAATTGGCGGCATTTCGGTACGATATGAGGTGTTTCGATACAATTGAATGTTTTGTGAGGGGCGTATCAGAATAGTAAATGGCTACTGGAATTTTTGGGCTTTAAAACAATAAGGGCGTATCGAAACACCATTGACCGTACCGGTACGGTGGTAGTTAAATCAGTTATTTTGGCATCTTCTAAAGTTCTGTCTCTTTTCATTTTGGTCCCTAACGTTTGTGAATGCAATTGTGTGAGCTTGGATGGTCGTTTTAAGATAAAGTTTGACATGTTTGCATGGAACCTATCTAATTGAGGATTGGTGACTTAAAATTTAGTAATGGTCCCTAAAATTGTAGAGTTTTGCAAATTAGTCCCTAAAATGTACGATATGCAAGTGAATGCCTTTCCATGACCCGTTTCTCTTATATTTCATCCACTGCATGCATGTAAACATAGGATAAAAGAAAAAAATGGACAAACTTTTCGTAACCTTCCTCTGGTTTGCTTTGGCAAACCTAATGTAGTTCTCTCAGCTCGGTCGGGCGTCTAGGCCGTGTCAAGAGGGTTACAAATATGCTGCACTCTCTAGCGTTCCACTGCCTCGGTTGCTTCCTGCACAAGCACCACTAAAAAACACTACCTTCCCCATTAAAATCATAAAAATATATTCAATAAAGCACAGGCAATATAACTTCATGCAAACTACTCTAAATGCAACTATATGTACTCGAAAACATGCATCATGCCAAGTAAGCGACCTGGGAAAGTAAGGAGGGCATGAAGAAGCATCTAAATACAACTATATTAAGAGAAGTAAGCATTTTGGGCAGTGAGTAAGCATTTTGGGCAGCGAGCAAGCAAGCAACCTGGGAAAGTAAGGAGGGCATGAAGAAGCAGTTTCCTTACCTTTTTCCACCATGTAAATTTTGATGATGAAATTTCCTAAGAGGGGGAGAGTTGTAATGCCTCGATTTTGGGTCTAGGTGTTAGCTAGATCGATTAGATGGTTCAGGAGAGTTGGATTAGGCAATTGGAGTTAGTTTCGAGAAATAATTCTTAATAAATAGTTTGTCGCTAAATAAAATATGAAAAAATGCTAGAAAATATTTAATTAGTATTTTAAGGGTTTTGGTAAACTCAATTTGAAGGAATTAAATCGTATTTTTAGACATTTTGGTCCGGTGACTAAGACGTAAAGTTTTCAAAACTGTTTTGGTGACTAAATCGTAAAAGGATCAAAACTTAGAATCTTAAGGAGCTAATTTACCAAAGTTTTTCATCAGATTTCCCTTTAATTTAGGCTATTTTTAAATGGTTTTTAAAAGGTTATTTAATAAAAATAAAAGAGATTTGATTAAAAGGATTTTAATTAACTAATTTTATTTTCTTACGTAACTACTTTTGCTCTCAAGTTTTTTCTCCACTTTGTCAGCAGCCAAACTATTAAATCTACTGCAGAATTCTTAGGAATCATCTCTTTTGATTTCTTTTTTGATTTCCTGGTTGATTCCTTTGATTCCTACATTAAATCATATTTGCTTACTTGAAGATTTAATCCAAAACTTGCCAATTATGGGAGAAATCAACAATTAGAGGTGATTTTCTCTCTTCTAATTAAAGGTTCTTTATTGAAATTCCCAAGTTCTTGATCCTTTACAATTGAATTTTGTTATGTTTTTTTATGATTGAATCATGATTAATTGGTTTTAATTGAGTTTTGATAAGAAATTTGATAAATCTTGATATGGATCTGTTTTGGGTTGATTCTAATTTATTTAGATCAATTATCAGATGTGTTTTAATGATATAAGAAGAGATTAATAAAAGGAATCCAGAAGCTATGTGAATTGCTAATTTCCTAGGTTGTAAATAGTTAGATTTTGAGGTGTTTTCGGTGATGTAAGGTTGCTAGAGGTATAAGGACGTTATATTGTTGTTTTTGGATGTTGATTAATGATGTTAAGATGTTAAAATCAATAGGCTTTGGCTGGACTTTGTTTAGATGGAGTTTGGTTGTTTTAGAGAAGCATTTGATGGTTTTTAGTGTAGCAAAGTTGAAGAGATGTGCTGATGTGTTTAGAGATGCATGGAAGTGAATTAATCCTCTGTTGTTGTGTGGGTAAAATAGGGGAGATAAATCCTTTATCTTTTGTAGAGGTTTCGGAAGCTTAATTTCGTTTAGGCTAGAAGGGCGTTGTGTTGTTGGTGAGTGGAAACATGGTTTATATCTTTTAAAAGGTTTGAAGATGATTTTTGGGAGTTTAGATTAAGTCTAAAACACTTGTCTAAGCTCGAAAGTAAGTATTAGTTGTTCTCTCTCTCGTTTTCGGTTTTGCAAAATACAATCTCATGCACACGTTTATTGTTTTGATTACTTATTTTATATGCATGTTTTAGAAATGAAAGATGTTGCAAATGATCATACATGATGATTATTGAGTATGACAAATGATTTATGAAAGAATTTTGAGAATGTTAGAATACATGGTTTAATGTATTGAAAATTGTTGGATTTGATGCATATGAAAACAGTAAGGTAATGTGGTTTTATAGAGTATATTGGCAAGTGGCTGAGATTAAAAGTTATCAGATATAGTTGGCTAGACATAGGGTTTAAAGTGCACTATAATAAGTCACCTCATGTGTGTCCAGGGGTCAAGAGTGTGCCATGCTCTAGTAGCAAGATCGAATTGAGTGGTTAACATTATGGTTTACCGAAATAAACCCTGAAGAAATTACATTCGAACATATCCATTTTCTCTCTCATATTTTCTAAATGCATTTTTAGGTCGTAAGGTGAACATACAGGTCATGGTTAAGATTTTAACCCAATTAGGCGTCATTTCAACATCCAATTGCTCGAATCTACATTCTAGGGACTAAAACATAATTTCCATTAATTGTAAGGGATTTTACCAAATTAAGGTTACCTATCCTCAATTAGTCATCTTTCATGCCTTCATGATAATTCACCACTCAAGATGATCATTCAATCATATTTAATTTCATAAATAAGAAACAAGGACCAATATGCAAATATTTCAAACATCAGACAGTATTCCAACTGAATTAACGTCCAGCGTTTTGGTACAGTTGTCCACCGTATCGATAGGGTACTAAAGACCAAATGTGTACCGATATGATCCTCAAACGTATCAATACGGCTCATATAATTTTGTAAGTCCGGATTCCAGTGGCTATGAACTGTATCAGAACAGTGACTCACGTACCGAAACCTTCATTGTTTTCTAACTAGGCATACCGATATGGTTAACAGGCGTATCGGTATGGCTAGGAAAGTTTGTACCATTTGAGCCGAGATAAGTCATCGTATACGACACTTTGGCTCAATCTAACTCCCTTAATTCATCCTTTACACATCATATGACATCAAGAACATTCATTCATCAAACATAGCAACATCTCAAGAGGTCACACCAAGCATAGAATAATCAAGCATTCACCTAAGAGCATGATTTTCTACCCAAGCATGTTTAAGGTTTCCCAACCCCTCAAAAAAAGTACAAAGCATCATACAAGTCCAAAACAATAATCCAAACTTTTATAGTAGGGAGTAACTCAAAACACATCTCCCAAAATAACCCGGTCACGTCGCCTTTTTATTACTATGTAGAACATGTTAAAACCATACTTTGGAATACATCAAGTCCTTGAATCCTTCCTTGCTCACGTGCTGCCCGAGAAAGCTATTTCTTTGCATTGATGAGGAAAAGAGAGCATAAGCAATAAGCTTAGTGAGGGAATAGCTAACTCACTCATCAATGCATTTTAAACCATTTAGTTCAAATCACATGTAAATATCTTATGGCAAAACATCTCATGCTTCTCATGTCATCTCAAAGTGCACATTTAAATCATTTTCAACACATGTATCATGGATTCAACATCTACCTCAATTTAAGCTTCACAACACAACTCCCTTATAACAATCTTAAAGAGAAACACATGCACAAATCACATTATACAACATAATCCATTTCTCATGATACATGATCTCATATATTGGCTTTCAAGTGACTCAAAACCAGCAACCTTACGTTTCATAAGATGCATCGGATACACGAATTTCTCAAGTGGTTCACACAACCACTTCACATACATACCTCAACTGGAGCAACGACACACTTTCTCACCTCAACGGTTCAAATCAGAGTAACAAAACATTTACCCACCTCGACCGTTGCGGTTCTCACGATGGAGATTACAAACAATTTACACCCCTCGACACATATGAGGTAACTTTTTACAGTGCACTTTCAATCCTATGACCGGTCAACTATATCAGATAACATTTTAAACACAACCACTTGCCAATATATTCAATAAACAACATTACCTCACTGTTTTACATATGCATCAAAACAATCCAACACAAATACATTAAACCATGTATTTTCATATTCTCAAAATACTTGCATAAACCTTATGCTATTCTCAAAAGCCATCAACAATGTTTATTTGCAACATCTTTCACTTTCAAAACATGCATAATATAGTGAGTAATAAAAGGCATAAATAGGTGCATGAGATTTCATTTTGCAAAGCCGAAATCAAGAGAAGGCTCAATCGATACTTTCTTTCGAGCTTAGATAGGAGTATCAAACCTTTTCTAAACTCCCACAACTCTTTTTCAAACCTTTTAACAGTAGTAAAATACTTTTCCACTCACCAGCAATCCAACGCTAGCTTGTTGATGCGCGAATCAAGCCTTTGCAACTCCCGTGCCTTATTCGATAGGTAAAGGGTTTAGATTCCCTGCTTTACCTAATCAAAACAGAGGATTAAAACACATCTCTGCTTTACAAACCTCCAGCAACCAACAAACACTACAACACCTCCCAAGAATCCATCCAACATCTTCCTAAAACTAACAAGAACACCATCAACACTTTCTCAAACAAAGCCCAACCAACATCTATCGAATCTAACACATTAACAACATCATTCAACATCCAAATACAACATCCTTATACCTCCAGCAATACCACAACAACCAGATCACACTAAAAACCAAATATAAAC
Source organism: Hibiscus mutabilis (assembly GCA_019671005.1). NCBI lineage: Eukaryota > Viridiplantae > Streptophyta > Magnoliopsida > Malvales > Malvaceae > Hibiscus > Hibiscus mutabilis. The sequence goes on along the minus strand of CM033713.1, from coordinate 40,866,223 downwards.
AACCTAGAAACTAGCAATCCATATAGTTTTAGGATTCTATTGATTAATCAATCTTTTCAACATTAAATTACATCCAAATTAAGGCGTAAATCAATTAAATCCATCATCAAAATAGATTCATATCATTTCCCATCAATTTACCAAGAAACCTCAATTTAGCAACCAAATCCATGTTAAAAAATATAATTTCATAATATAAATCAACAACCAAGGATCAAGAACTTGGGAATTTCATTAAAGAACCTTTAATTAGAGGAGAGAAACGAAAATCACCTCTAATTGCTGATTTCTCCTTAATTGGCCAAGCTTTGATGAAATCCAAAGAGATTTTATAAAGGTTTTTGAAGAAATCAATTAGAAATCAAAAAGAGAATTAATAGGAATTGATTCATGGGGATTTAGAAAAGAAATCCTAGTTTGGTTACTGAGAAAGTTGGGAGATAAGATTAGGAGAAAAGTAGTTGTGTAAGAAAATGCTTTTTGGGAAATAAAGATCTTTTTATTAAATCCACTTTTATCTAATTATTAAACCATTTAAAAATTACTTTAAAATAGCCAAAATTGAAGAGAAATATGTTTAAAAAGAATTTCAATTAGCTTCTTAAAGATTCTAAGTTTAGATCATTTTTCAATTTAGTCACCAAAACAGTTTTAAAAACATTCAATTTAGTAACTAGACTAAAATGTCTTAAAATTAGATTTAATTACCTCAAATTAACTTCACCAAATTACTTAAAATATTAATTAAGTAATTTAAAAAATTTCCATATTTATTTTTCCCTAAAATCAATTTTATCAAATTATTTTCTCGAAACTACTCGAATTGCCTAAACCGGCTCTTTCGAACCGTCTACCCAACCCGGATCACATCTAGGCCCAATTTGTCCTCAAAATTTACCTGGTAGAAAAAGATGAGGCAACTGCTTCAACATGTCTTTTTTGCTCTCCCAGGTAGCTTCTTCCACCTCGCGGTGCTGCCACAACACCTTTACCAACTCTATGGTTTTTTTCGCGGAGAACTTCACTACTCGAATCTAGAATCCTCACCGGTTCCTCATCATAGGTCAAATTCGGATTCAACTCAATCTCCTCCACAAACATAACTTGCGAAGGATTCAATCTATAACTCCGTAACATAAACACATGGAAAACATCATGTATCTTTTCTAACTCAGCCAGCAACCTCAATCTATACGGAACTGGACCAACACGCTCCAACACCTCATACGATCCAATAAACCTAGGGCTCAACTTGCCCTTTCGCCCAAACCTCATCACCTTCTTCCAAGGCGAAACCTTTAGAAACACACGATCGCCAACCACATACTCAATTTCCCTTAGCTTCAAATCAACATAGGACTTTTACCGATCCGAAGCTACCTTCAAACGATCACTAATAAGCTTTACTTTCTCATTAGCATCCTTCAACATATCTGACAAATAAACATATTTCTCTCCTGCCTTCGCCCAAAAAAGTGGCGTACGTCATCTTATACCATACAAAGCCTCATATGGAGCCATCTAGATACTAGCTTGATAACTATTATTATAAGCAAACTCCACCAACGACAACTGCTTTTCCCACGACCCTTGGAAATCTATGATACAACATATCCTCCAGCACTTGAATAACACGTTCTGACTAACCATCTGTTTTCAAATAGAGAAGTAAGGAGAAGTTAGTGTAAAAGTTGAAGTTAATTGTGGAAGCTGTGTAGAAAACTGGATTATGGCATTATGTTTGAAAATTCACCATAAATTCTACAAAAATGGTTAGATGGTGAATTTTATACCAATGTAAAGATTTGTTCGTCTAGTTTCGTTTCCAATAAATGGAAACTGATTTTGACTTCCAAGTTAAAAGATATGAATTTTTAAGTGATGAAAAGTCACAAAATAGAGCACCAGTCTGCTCCAAATTTCAGCTATGTAATTGACTTTGAAAATTTTCCATAAATCGTACAAGTTGAATTTTGGATATTAATTTATATGTTTGAAAAGCTTTTGAATCTAGTTTCTTTCAGAATGAACGGAATCAAATTCTGAGATGTAGATTATTTTATAGAAATATTTGTTTGAAGGTAGTGCAATCTGGCAAAAAATAAGAATTGATACATTTTGTATCTAAGGTTAATTAGTAAGTTTGAAAAGGGTTAATGGAAGTTCTAAATGGTTATTAAGGACCAAAATGAGTTTTGGACAATACAAGGAAGGAAGGAAATTTTGGAAATTATGTATATTCGAATGATTAGATTTGATAGCATGTTTGAGAATTTGTTAGATTTGAATCTAACAAATATTGTTTACATTCATGTGATTAATGAAGTTTGGATTTGAATCAAAAGAAGGTTCGAGGTATTATGAAGGAAAGGATCGAGTAGAGCTTAGTGAGGCAAGCTAATAAATAGCCCAGGTGAGTGCAATGCATACATAACACGATACATGGATATTTTATATGATATAGAGAAGACTTGTGATAAGTCTATCATGATTTTAATTGCATAATATTTATGTTAATATCTTATATTTGGCATGATGGAATCTGTCAAAGGTAGAAGAATAAATGCGTTGATCGCTAGTTATATGATGATGGTATGCTTATATATGTTATTTTGGGTATGAACTGCCCAAGTTTAAATTATGTTGATATATATTGCCATGGATGAAATGAATATGAAAATATGCCCAAGTAAGTTATTGAGGGATAAGTTATAGTTGGAATGCTAGAGTCTAGCAGTTTAGCATATTGTGCGGGCACTATAGTATATATAAAGGACACTTAGTGTATATGGTTAGCACAACCTTATGTGCGGATGGTTAACACAACCTTATGTGTGGATGGTTAGCACAACCTTATGTTTCTATATGATATCGACACTTATGTGTCCATATGATGCCGACACTTATGTGTCTATATGATGTCGACACTTATGTGTCTATATATTACCGGAACTTATGTGTCGATATGATGCCGACACTTATGTGTTTATATGTTACTGCTAGTTACGTGTCTCTATGATGCAGACACTTATGTGTCTCTATGATGCCGACACTTATGTGTCTATATGTTACTGGCACTTTATGTGTCTATATGTTTATCGTCACTTCGGTGACTAGTACTAATGGAGTATTAACCTTGCATAATTAAGTTTCTTTTTATACATAAATTCTTGGGCTAAAGGTATAAAGAATTGATATAAATGATCTTAATAGGATTCAAATGGAAAATAAGAGATTTATTGAGTAAATTGATTTCGCTTACCATGCCTAACATATGTATATGAGATGTAGATTTTTACAGATTACATGACAAAGGAAAAAACTTTGATATATGTTAGTACATGTGAGGTAACTTATGTTGTTTGACATTAAAATGGTAAGTAAGTTAAACTTAAAAGTTTAAAATTAATGGTAAGTAGTGATATGATATTAAAGGAATAGAACAAGCATATTCATTAGCTTGTAACATGATATGTATATATGTTCATGCATTGAGGTATAAATGACATATTATGATAAATGAACAAACAATAAAATATTATGATATTAGCATATAGTAAGTTATCACTAATGCATTGGCACATAAAGATTAATAAGTTTAAATTATTATTAATTTTATTTATTGCCCCACTAAGTGAAAACTTAGCGTGTATTTGATTCACACGTAGGTTAAGGTGGAGTACTTGAAGAGGAGTTGAGCATGATGATCAAGCTTCAATCTGCAAAACATCAGTGAGATATTCTAGCTTATGATAATCTCTAGCGGTCATGTAATTATTTAATTACTAGTAGAGTATGATGCATGAAATTAAATTAAACGATAGATAATTGATCAGTTCTAATGATGAAACGTATATGGACAAAACAAGATAAGGCATTAGTAATATGACATCTCTGACTCGTATTCAGTACGGGAAATGGGTGTTACATTTATTGGTATCAGAGTAAAGGTTTAGCCGCTTCTGGATGCTAAACCATGTTTAATATGAATTTGTCAGTAAATACATGCCCCTAGGATATCATATTACTGATGTGCTAATTGTTTAACTTGATGTCGCTCCTTATTAGTATAAGATGGAATGAGACTAGAATATGGAAAGTAAAACAATGATGGATTTCGTCAATTGACGAATCTTGGAGGTCAGGAAATGACCCATAGCAGATATGATACAGTGAAATAAGCATGGAAGTTAGCTCCTGCTAAGGATTGAAGTTTTGATGAAAATAACTCATTAGTATCTCATTATAAGATGTATGTACTGTCAGTACATATAAGGGAGAATTGGAAAGTTAAGTAATGATACTACTGAGATGGTTATAAAAGAAAATGAGAAAGAATTGATCTGTTAAGAGATTATATTTGAAACTCTGAGGAGGAATCATAAGATTAAAAAAGTCACTTGGGAAATTGAAAGATATTGAGGGGGCAATATCTGCAAATGTTTGAAACTGGTAAGTGTTGAAATTCAATGACGAATTTTCTTAAAGGGGGAAGAATTGTAATATCCCAAATTTTTGGCTAGTGACCAAAATGTAAATTTTTAAAGTTTTGGGGTTAAAGTATAAACTTTGGAAAAGTTTGGGGACTAAAGTGTAAATTTTCCAAACAAGTAATTTTATTCAGTATAAGAGTGAATCGGATCAAAATAAGTACCTTGATATCGGTTTTAAGAATTAAGTTGCAGTAGAAGGTACCGAATTTGGATCAAATGAAATTGTTAAGCATGCTCAAGCCAAAGAACTACAAGGATGGGTGACCTTCGGGAAGGTCTCATAAAAGTTTTTCTGATCGATCTTTTGTACTCAGTAAGAGTAAAGAATATTTGAGTAGATTTACGATAAAGGATTTTAAGGAGAAATTTTATTCTATGGAGATTTTTGATAATTATCAGAATAATAGACTGCGTTAGGAAAATTCAGTCTAAGTCCTTGGAAAAGGAAGTTTTTATGGGATAATAGAGTTTATTTCCCGAATATGGAAATATAGAATTTTCGGAATAAATCCAATAGCTCAGAAAAGGTAATATTGCAGTAGAAGTATTTTATGAATATCGGGAAATCGAGTCGAATTGGAATTTCAGAGGCTGATCCAAAAGCCATGGAAAAGTCATAAAATATTATTTTATGAATAATTTATTATATTTGGTTGGATTCCAACTAGACTTAGTTGAATTTTTACAAGAATGGCAAACGAGTAAATAAAAACTAGTTGGAGTGCAAATTGGTCATTTTGCCCCAATAGAATTTTTGAAATATTTAAAAAGATACAAGGACAATTTTGGAAGAGGGAAATGGGATATTTATTCTTGGCCCTTGATTGATGATACGATTAATCTCAACCGTTGGATTAAAAGGGTGTTTTAGTAATTTCACTATCTAAATAAATTTAAAATTCATTTATACAAGACAAGTAACCAAATTGGATGAAAAACAAAAGGATGAAGGCTTCTTCATCCTTAAAATTTCGAAATATGAGGGGGAGAAAGAAAGAAAAATTTTCCAAGTTCGTTTCAAGCCCTGAAACTCGATTTTCAGGCAATATTTTCAACTGCAAAGTTGTTCTACTCTTCAACCTCTATCTTTTGGTGTAAATAATTCATAGAAAACATGCTTGATTGATGACAATTTTTGCATGAGAAGAAATTAGGGTTTATGGATCAAATTGGGGCTTTTAAGATTTTATGATTCCATGATTGAATTCAAGTTGAAATCAAGCTAGTATGATGATAAAATCATGATATTGAGCTGGGATTTAAGTTCTACATGTTTTGATTATTATGAAGATGATTAGGGTTTATGGATTCAAGTTTAATTTAGGGTTTGTGATGTTGAATTAATGATTTAGTAAGCTTGATTTATTATTTGGAAGCAAGATCCTAAGTTAATTTGATAGGAACCAATTAGGCAATCTTAAAACTTAGAGGACCAAATCTGAATTTGTATGGAATTGGTGTGTATTTATGTTATTAAGGATGTTGGAGATGTGAAATTGATGTTAGAATGCTAAACCGATGTTAAATTGAATTAGTGATCATTTTGACAATTTGTCAAAGTTAAGTGACCAATTCAAAAATGAGGATTTAAAGAAGGATTAAATATGAATTTTAGTTATAATGATGGAATTAAGATAGTAATGTTGATTTGAGGACTAAATTGCAAAGTTAAGATGCTTGAATCCTTATCTTTGCATTTTAGTGACTATTTCGATTGAGAAGGAAAATTAAGGGAAAATATTTTGAATAATTATTTGATGAAGAAGGCGATAAGTTGATGGTTTAAAGCAAATAATGGGACTAAATTGACAAATGGAGAAGTAAGGAGAAGTAAATGTAAAAGTTGAAGTTAATTATGGAAGGTGTGTAGAAAACTAGATTATGGCATTAAGTTTGAAAATTCACCATAAATTCTAAAAAAATGGTTAGATGGTGAACTTTATACCAATGTAAATATTTGTTCGTCTAGCTTCGTTTCCAACAAACGGAAACTGATTTTGAGTTCTGAGTTATAAGATATTAATTTTTAAGTGATGAAAGGTCAGAAAACAGAGCACCAGTCTGCTCCAAATTTCAACACTGTAATTGACTTTAAAAATTTGCCATAAATCGTACAAGTTGAATTTTGGATATTAATTTATATGGTTGAAAATATTATTGAATCTAGTTTCTTTCAGTATGAAACGAATCGAATTCTGAGTTTTAAATTATTTTATAGAAATATTTCTTTGAATATAGTGCAATCTGCCAGAAAATGAGAATTGATACATTTTGTATCTAAGGTTAATTAGTAAGTTTGAAAAGGGTTAATGGAAGTTCTAAATGGTTATTAAGGACCAAAATGTTTTGGACAATACAAGGAAGGAAGGAAATTTTGTACATTCGAATGATTAGATCTAATAGCATGTTTGAGAAATTGTCAGATTTGAATCTAACAAATGTTGTTTACATTCATGTGATTAATGAAGTTTGGATCTAAATCAAAAGAGGGTTTGAGGCATTATGAAGGAAAGGATCGAGTAGAGCTTAGTGAGGCAAGCTAATAAATGGCCCAGGTGAGTGCAATGCATACATAACATGATACATGAATATTTTATATGATATAGAGAAGACTTGTGATAAATCTATCATGATTTTAATTGCATAATATTTATATTAATATCTTATATTTGGCATGATGGAATCTGTCAAAAGTAGAAGAATAAATGCGTTGATCACTAGTTATAGGATGATGGTATGCTTATATATGTTATTTTGGGTATGAACTGCCCAAGTTTAAATTATGTTGATATATATTGCCATGGATGAAATGAATATGAAAATATGCCCAAGTAAGTCATTGAGGGACATGGTATAGTTGGAATGCTATAGAGTCTAGCAGTTTAGCACTTTGTGCGGGCACTATAGTGTATATAAAGGACACTTAGTGGGTATGGTTAGCACGACCTTATGTGTAGATGGTTAGCACAACCTTACGTGTAGATGGTTAGCACAACCTTATGTGCGGATGGTGGGCACGACCTTATTTGTCTATATGATACTGACACTCATGTGTCAATATGATTTCGACACTTATGTGTCTATATGTTACAGGTACTTATGTGTCTATATGATGCCGACACTTATGTGTGTCTATATGAAGCCGACACTTATGTGTCTATATGTTACCGGCACTTATGTGTCTATATGATGCTGACACTTATGTGTCTATATGTTACCGGCACTTACGTGTCTATATGATGCCGACACTTATGTGTCTATATGATACCGACACTTATGTGTCTATATGTTACCGACGCTTTATGTGTCTATATGTTTATCGTCACGATTAGTACTCAAGGAGTACCGACCTTGCATACTTAAGTTTCTCTCTATACATAAAATCCTTGGGCTAAAGGTATAAAGAATTGATATAAATGATCTTAATAGGAATCAAATGGAAAACAAGAGATTTATTGAGTATATTAATTTGGCTTACCATGCCTAACATATGTATATGAGATGTGGATTTTTACAGGTTACATGACAAAGGATAAACTTTGATATATGTTAGTACATGTGAGGTAACTTATATTATTAGACATGAAAATGGTAAGTAAGTTAAACTTAAAAGTTTAACATTAATGGTAAGTAGTGATATGATATTAAAGGAATAGAACAAGCATATTCATTAGCTTGTAACATGATATGTATATATGTTCATGCATTGAGGTATAAATGAAATATTATGATAAATGAACAAAAAAGAAAACATTATGATATTAGCATATAGTAAGTTATAACTAATGCAAAATAAAAGTTAATGCATTGGCATATATCGTGCTATATAAATGTAATCATAAAGTTTAATAAGTTTAAATTATTATTAATTTTGTTTATTGCCTCACTAAGTGAAAACTTATCGTGTATTTGATTCACACGTAGGTTAAGGTTGAGTACTTGAAGAGGAGTTGAGCATGCTGATCAAGCTTCAAGCTGCAAAACATCAGTAAGATATTCTAGCTTATGATAATCTCTAGTGGGCATGTAATTATTAAATTACTAGTAGAGTATGATGCATGAAATTAAATTAAACGATAGATAATTGATCAGTTCTAATGATGAAACGTATATGGACAAAACAAGATAAGGCATCAGTAATATGACATCTTTGACTCGTATTAAATATGAGAAAGGGGTGTTACACTTCTTTGATGGAATCAAAGGCATACCAGACATAAAGTCCATGGTGATCCTCTCCCACCTCCATTCGGGAACTCACAACGATTGCAACAACCCCGAAGGAAATTGATGCTATGCCTTAACACATCGGCATAAAGCTTGTTGTCCAACAATACTTGCAACAATACTTGGTGCATTTGTTTAACAATACTTGCAACACATTGATCCTCTCCCACCTCCATTCGGGAACTCACATTTATTTAACTTGGCATAAAGCTTGTTGTCCAACAATACTTGCAACACGATTTGGAGATGTTGATCATGATCTTCCTCGGTTCAAGAGTACACAAGAATATCATCGATGAACATTATCACGAATTAATCCAGGAATTCATGAAACACCCTATTAAACATATCCATGAATGTTGTTGGTGCATTTGTCAAACCAAACTACATCACTAAGAATTCGTAATGCCCATAGTGTAACGCCTCAATTTTGGGCCTAGCAGTTTTGTGGCCTGTTAGATAGTTTGGTGGACCAGGTAAGGGATTCGAGTCGAGTTCGAGAATAAATATTTTAAGATAAAAATATGGAAAAATGGTTAAAAATCATATTTAAATATATGGAAAATATTTGTGAAATCAATTTGGAAAAGCTGATTTGGAAGGGTGACATTTTGGTAAGTGACTAAAATGTAATTTTTGAAAACTATTTTTAAAGGTGACTAAATTGTAAAGGATCAAATTCTTAGAATCCTTAAGGAGCTATTTTACCAAGTTGTTGCTGGTGCTTTCTCCCTTCAATTAAGACTTTTTAACATGTGTTTTTAAAGGTAATTAAAAGGGATTTTGATAATAAAAGTTAGTTATTAGTTTTAAAGATATTTGACGTAAACTTTTCTCTCCACCTCTTTTATGCCAAACACTCTAGTTTTCATCAAAATCCATAGGTGAGAGATCTTTCGGCTTGGATTCTTGTTTTGTAATTGCTTCTTTACCTTTGATTTAGAAAACCTCATTGGAATATTGTGTTTTTCTAGTTTTAATAGACCAATTGAGGGAGAAATCACACAATAGAGGTAAGGTTCATTCTTCTCCTCTATTTATGGTTATTTATTGACATTCCCAAGTAATTGATCCTTGATTTATGGTTTATAATCTAATTTTATATTTTTATAGTGAATAATTGATTTAATTGGGTTTAATTGGTGAAATTATGGAAGATTCGTATTGGATCTATTTTCCAGTGTGGAGGATTGTTTTTAAACATATTTTGGATGATTTATAATGTTGATAAGTTGTTTTTAACATTGGAATCCTGAAACTCCTTGAATCCTTGATTATTAGGTTGTTAGATTTGTGTTTTTGTGGAGTTGTGGTGGTTGTGTTATTGCTGGAAGTTTAAGGGTGATGTAATCCTATTTTTAGATGTTAATTGAAGTGTTAGATTGTTAGATTATGGCTGGGTTGTGTTTGGAAAGAGTTAGATGATGATTTCAGTTGTTGTGGATGGGTAATTGTGAAAGGATTGTGAGGTTTTGCAAGGAATTGTTGTTGCAGTGTTTTGAATGCATTGAGATGCATTAATCCTCTGTTGTAATGTGGTTAAAAAAGGGTGGTTGGTCCGGAAGTGATCAGTGAAGTTTTAGAGGCTTCAAACACTTGAATTCAAGTTGGCAAATTGAGGTTTCGCTTATTGGTGAGTGAAAACATGGATTTCAGCATTGAAATGATTTAAAAGTAGTTTATGGGAGTTTAAAATGAGCTTGAAATGCTAGTTTAAACTCGGAAGTAAGTATGATGTGGTTTTTTCTCTCAATTGTGCTATTGTGAAATGGTTTCATGCATTTGTTTTAATTTATATTGTACCTACTATTTAAGCATGTTTAAAAGTATGTGAGATACTATTTTTGATCATGAAATGATGCTGGATGCACATGGTAAGCGATCAATGTAAGTATAAGGTTTGTACTTGAATTTTAAGCATGTGTTTTTCCTTGGGAAATAGATTGGTTTAGTGCTTATAAAAATAGTGAGGTAAATAGTAAATGGTGAATTATATTAGCAAGTGATGTGGTTTAAAAATGTTATCGGATATAGTTGTTGGCCATAGGATTGATAGTGCACTAAAATAAGTCACCTTGGATGTCGAAGGGTTTTATATGGTGTACCAAATACTCCATCCAGCACCATAACGATCAAGGGGTTATATGGTATCGTAAACTCCCGTTAGTGGGTTAAGCATCTAACTGAGGGTTGGGGTTGGTGTCCCTATAGGTTGTAAGTGTACCCGGTTGTAATGTACAGTGAAGTGTTTGTATCGCTATTCCGGTTAAGATGGCTTGAAGTGTTGTGAGGACACTTGTTTGAATCTGTGTGCCTGATGAACTATTTTGATAAAGGAAATTGGTTATGATCACTTGTAAGCCAATATAATTGTTAATGTATCATTGAAAGGTTTATGTTGTATAATGTGATTTATACATGTTTACTCTTTAAGCTTTGCATATGGTTGTTATGAATGGGAAGGCTTAAATTGAGGTTTAGCAATGGGATTTGCTGTTGGTTAATGAAACATGTTGCATATGGTTTAGTATGCTGGTTTTTAAAGATGTTAAGTGTACGGTTTTTAAGGCATGATAATGTTTTACATGATGTTTAAAAGATGATTGAAATGAGAATTCAATGTGTTGTAGAGAAATGGTTTTAATGCATTGATGGTATTTTGTTTTTACGCACTCCTCACTAAGCCTAGTGTTCTTACGCTCTCTTTGTCCATCAATGCAGAGAATTAAAGTCTCAGAAGGTAGGAGGGATCACAAAAAGACTTGATACTAAATGTATATTTTTGAGTTAGACTATAAGTAATAAGGGCAATGGGGTTTTCGTTGTTGTTTTCGAAGATGTTTTGTTGAATTCCCTGGTTGAGAAATTTTTTTTTTGCTTCTCATGGTCTGTAAATTGCCATTTTGGATTGTTTGTGGTGATGGTTTGAGATTTCATGCTTTGATTGCTTTGTTTCCTAGGGAGCATGCCTCTAGATTTACCTTTAATGCGTGATGCCATGATATGATGTTGAAACTGAGATGTTTTGTTGTGGATTGATTCTTGAATGTGTTGGATGTATGTTAGAAGCATGCTAGGGTGTTTTGGTATGTTCGAAAGTGTGATAAACCCGTAAAAGAGGATATTTCAAGTCTAGGCGTACTAGTACGGGTGTCCCTATTTCGGTATGAGTAAGTCATTCCAGGTTTAGCGTACCGGTATACGGACAAGAATTTTGGTACGAGTTTAGGCCATTTGAGGCCAATGTTTTGGTACATGAGAGACTATTTCGATACGGTATAGTGTATTTGGCCAGGGTGTACCGGTACACGGGGGCTTATCGGAACAGGTTTTGGCTATTGGAATCTAAGGTTTTTAAAATAGCAATATAGTACTGATACGCATGCAAGTGTACCAATATGGTGCCAGTTAAATTAGTTATTAGGTTTATTCTAAAGTTTAATTTTCTTTCATTTTAGTCCCTGAATAATGTAGATGCAATTGCTTGTGTATGGATGATCGATTTGAGCTGAGTTTTGACATGAATGCATGAAATTGAACTAATTAAAGATTGGTAACATTAAAAAGGGTTAAGTCCTTGTAATTTTCCAAAATTGCAATTTGGTCCCTAAATTGCAATTGTGTTCAATTGGATGTCTATTCGATGCTGATTGAGTTGAGTTTTCACCTGCTGCTAGTATGAACATATAGGATCTTAATTTACATCTAGATAAGATAATGAAAAAATGAAAACTTTTTGAGTTTCTTCTTCATGGTTTACTTCGGTAAACCTAATGTGGCTCGCTCAGTTCGGTCTTGCGACTAGGCCAGGTCGAGGGGGTTACATTTGGTGGTATTAGAGACATGTTTGTGCTAGTTGAGAGTTGGTATGGTTGTTGTAATGTTGTTGTGGGTTGTAATCTGATGTTTTCTATGCACGGTGATCGAGATATGCATGTTGATTGCTTTATGCCATGTTGGGGGAAAACATGGAAAACCATTGCCTTATTATTATAGTCTGAAATGTTTTGATTTGAGATGGAAGTCTTTGATCCTTGCTTGAAGCTGGCCTAACTATTTTGTTTTGAAATGATTATCATGCCTTAGATATATTTTTAGCATGATGGGACCGAGGAGAGAGTTGTGATGTGGTACAATTACTACTGCCACTGGGCAGGGAAATAAGGAGGATATTGTATCTGATGGGGGTTGTTGCTGCCCCTCCTATTCCACCTACGAATGTAGAGCAAGTACCACTGTGCTGGAGGGGCCAGGTTGGGTGATATGGCACCGTTGATTTAGACCATGACCGGTGCTTTCCAGGCAGCAATTACGGTGTTCATGTGCCGGCACCAGTGGCTGGGCAGATGAGTTTTCTGTTAGAGCGTCTTCGTAATTTAGGTAAACTTGAGTTTCGTAGTTTAGCACCGGAGGGTTTTGAGGGTTGGTTGGCCAGTACAAAGAGGATACTAGGCCAGATGGGCTGTTCTGATGTCTGTAAGCTAGGATGTGTTGTGTCCCTGTTGTAGGGTGATGCTTATACATGGTAGACTACCATGATATCTGGGATGGTAACCGAGGATGTAACCTGGGAATTTTTTGTGGTGCTTTTCAGAAGAAGTACATGGGGTCTGACATCAGGGCAAGAGGAAGAGAGAGTTCATGGCTTTGGTGCAAGACATTATGTTTGTAGCTGAGTACGAGGTGTAGTTTGTGAGATTGAGCCAGTATGCACCTGAGTTAGTTCCTAATGAGCGTCAGTGATGTGATCATTTTTCCTACGGGCTTGTCCAAGTGGTTAAGACATACATGCTTGCTGCTGAATATACCGATTTTGATGTGTTGGTTACCCGAGCCAAGGATGTTGAGTAGAATCTTGGTTTAGCTTCTGGTCTCTAGGCTTTAGCTCTAATAAGAGAGTGGCAGGTTCTAGTTTTGGTGGTGGTCAGACCAAGAGACACCGTGATAGGAGGTATCACCTGGACTAGAGGCGTAGTGGTGGTGGTGTTGGGCTTGTACATCGCGTGATCATTTGAGGCGAGATTGCCCTCGTTTTTCCAGAGAGGGTCAAGCACCTACGGCAATTGTGGCCAATGCTTGTTGGAGTTGTGGGTCTGGCGACCATCTGAGGCGTGACTGTCCTTTCTTAGCTGAAGGTGGGCAGGGTGCTGCACCTATTGTTGCTCCGCAGAGAGGTCGTAGACGTGGTCGTGGCCCTTTTTAGCGTAGAGATAGTGGGCAGAGGACTGTGGCTCATACCGTTGCTATCTAGCTTGAGGGAGGTAGACCGGCTAGGGTGTATGTACACCGTGAGGGTCACAATGACACCGATGTAATTGTAGGTACTTTCACTTTACACTCTTTGCCGTTGTATTCGTTGGTTGATTCTAGTTCTACCCATTTATATATCTTGGCTGAGCATGTGCAGTTACTTGATATGCCTGTTGAAATTCTTAATGTGGGTGTTAGAGTGACCAGTTCTCTTAGAGAAACGGTTGCGGTTAGGAAGTTGTATCATAGGTGTCTGATGTGTTTGTCGTGGATCTGATTGAGTTGCCATTCTACGATTTTGATGTTATTTTGGGGATGGATTGGTTAACTAAGTATATGGTTTTGGTAGATTTTGAGACCAAACGAATATCCTTGAAGTTGTCTGATGATTTTGAGGTGATGGTCGTTGGTGAGAACGTTAAGTTCTTATCTAATTCTATTTTGGCTTTGGAAGCGAGAAGGCTATTAGATTCTAGATGTAAGGCTTTCTTGGCCTACGTTATGAATATGGGTTCAAAGGAGTTGACGGTGCAGGATATTCGCATGATATGCAAGTTTCTAGGTGTTTTTCTGGAAGAGTTACCGGGGTTGCCATCGGATTGAAAGATAGAGTTCAGCATTGAGGTTTATGTGGATACGACACTACTGTCTATTGCTCCGTATCACATGGCCCCGAAGGTGTTGATAATGCAACTACAAGAGTTGCTTGATCGAGGTTTCATTAGACCTAGTATTTCCCCGTGGGGTGCACCGGTGTTGTTCATGAAAAAGAAAGATGATATGTTACGGATGTGTATACATTATTGGTAACCGAACAACTTGACGATAAATAATAAGTATCTTTTGTCGCGAATAGATGACCTATTTGACCAGTTCAGAGGTGCATCGATGATCTCTAAGATAGATTTAAGGTTTGGATACTATCAGTTGAAGGTGAAAGATGTGGATGTGCCCAAGACAACTTTTCGTATGAGGTACGAGCTTTATGAGTTTTTGGTGATGCCATTTGGTTTGACCAATGCACCGGCTGCCTTCATAGACATGATGAATAGGGTGTTCCATGAGTTTTTGGACCAGTTTGTGGTTGTGTTTATTGATGATATTCTCGTGCACTCTCATACTGAGGAGGATCATGATAGGCATTTGTGGATTGTGCTTCAAACGTTGTTGGTTAATCAGCTTTATGCCAAGTTAAGCAAGTGTGAGTTCTGGCTTAGGGAAGTTGTTTTCCTTTGGCATGTGGTGTCGGCCAAGGGATTTATGTTGATCCGCACAAGATTGAGGCTATGATGAGTTGGAAATTGCCTAAATCTATGTTAGAGGTTCAGAGTTTCTTAGGGAAGTTATTTTCCTTGGGCATGTGGTGTCGGCCAAGGGGATTCATGTTGATCCGTACAAGATTGAGGCTGTGATGAGTTGGAAAATACCTAAATCTATGTCAGAGGTTCAAAGTTTCTTAGGGTTGGCTGGTTATTAACGTAGGTTCGTTGAAGGGTTATCTAGTATAGCTACTCTGTTGACCAAGTTATTGCGAAAAGAATGTACGTTTTGAGTGGACGAAAGACAGGCAACATGTTTTTGAAAGGTCGAAGGAAGCTTTGATACGAGCTCCAGTCTTGGTTCAGCCTGAATCAAGAAAAGAGTTCATTGTTTATAGTGATACGTCTTATGTTGGTCTCGGTTGTGTGTTGATGCAGGAGGGTAAGGTAGTTCCGTATGCCTCTAGGTAGTTGAAGGTGCATGAGCGTAATTACCCTACTCATGATCGTGAACTCACCGCAGTTGTTTTTGCCTTGAAAATCTGGAGGCATTACCTTTACAGTGAGAAGTGTGTGGTTTACACGGATCAGTGTGATGCGTGACGGTGGGTTATAGGCTGAGTTGCAAGTGAAACCGTCCTTGTCACTATTGATTAAAGAGAAACAACCGTATGATAAGAGTTTGGTACCGCATGTGAAGGATATCATGGATGGAAATCCTACAGATTTCCATTTTAATGATGATGGGGTGTTGTGTTTTAAGGGTCGGGTTGTGGTTCCCGAAGATGAAGAGTTGAGGCATACCATTTTGGCTGAAGCACATGCTAGACCTTTTGCTATGCATCCCGGTAGTACTAAGGTGTATCGGGGTTTGAAGGAAGAGTACTATTAGGTGGGTTTGAAAAAGGAAGTGGCTGATTTTGTTGGCCAATGCATGGTGTGTCAACGTGTAAAGGCTGAACATCAGTTCCCTTCTAGGTTGTTGAACTATTGAGGATACTAAAATGGAAGTGGGAAATAATCACCATGGATTTTGTGTCTGGGTTGCCTTTGACACCAACCAAAAAGGATTACATCTGGGTGATTGTGGATCGGTTTATGAAGTGTGTGTATTTTGTGCCAGTGCATACTACATATACCTTGGGTAGGTTGGCCAAGTTGTATATTTCTAAGATTGTACGGTTGCACGGGGTGCCTAAATCCATAGTTTCAGATAGAGATCTGCATTTTACAGCGAGGTTTTAGGAGTATTTGCATTGTGCTCTTGGTACACAGCTGAATTTTAGTACCTCGTATCATCCTCAGACGGATGAACAGTCAGAGAGAGTGATATAGGTCTTGGAGGATATGTTGAGGTGCTATATCATTGGGTTCCAGGGAACGTAGGAAGAGCCGTTTCCGTTTGTGGAGTTTTCTTATAATAGCAGTTATCAGGGTAGTATACAGATGGCACTATAAGAGGCTCTATATGGTAGGAAGTTTCGTACACCGTTGTGTTGGGCTGAGGTTCGAGAAAAACATGTTTCTTTGTCTGATGTGTTGAAAGGCACCAATGAAAAGGTGAAGCTGATATGTGAGCGCTTGAAAGCGGCTTCAGATCTTCAGAAATCCCATGTGGATTTGAAGCGTACAGATATAGAGTATGTTGTTGGAGATCGTGTGTTTTTGAAAGTGCCACCGTGGGAAAAGGTGACGCGGTTCAGACATAAGGGTAAGCTTAGTCCGAGGATTATTGGACCATATGACGTAGTGGAGTGTGTTGGTCCTGTGGCTTGTCTGTTGAGGTTGCCTCCCGAGATAGAGAAAAATCATGATGTGTTTCACGTATCGATGTTGCGAAGGTATCGGTCAGATTCATCGCATGTTATGCCAGCGAAGGCTGTTGAGTTGAGGCTGGATTCATCTTATGATGAGGAACCGGTAGATATCCTTGATACGAGCAATAAGGTTCTGCGTGGTAAGACGATTGAGCTTGTTAAGGTGTTGTGGAGGCATCGCGGTGTTGAGGAAGCTACGTGGGAACGCAAGTCGGATATGTTGGAACAGTTTCGGCACTTGTTTCCTCTAGGTAAATTTTGAGGACGAAATTTCTTAAGTGGGGGAGAGTTGTAACGCCCCGGTTTTAGGCCTACAGGTTTTGGCTTATTAGATGGTCCGGTGGACCAGGTGTGGGATTCAAGTCGAGTTCGGGAATTAACATTTTTTAGTAAGATAAAAATATGGAAATGATTAAAAATCATATTTAAATATATGGAAAATATTTGTGAATTCAATTTTGGAAAAGGTGATTTGGAATGGTGACATTTTGGTAAGTGAGTAAAATGTAATTTTTCAAAACTATTTTTAAAGGTGACTAAATTGTAAAGGATCAAATTCTTAGAATCCTTAAGGATCTATTTTACCAAGTTGTTGCTGGTGGTTTCTCCCTTCAATTTTTAAAGGTAATTAAATGGATTTTGATATTAAAAGTTAGTTATTAGTTTTAAAGAAATTTGACGTAAATTTTTCTCTCAACTTTTCTCTCCACCTCTTTTCTGCCAAACACTCTAGTTTTCATCAAAATCCACAGGTGTGAGATCTTTCTACTTGGATTCCTGATTTTTAATTGCTTCTTTACCTTTGATTTACAAAACCTCATTGGAATCTTGTGTTTTTCTAGTTTTAATCTACCAATTGAGGGAGAAATCACACAATAGATGTAAGGTTCGTTCTTCTCCTATATTGATGGTTATTTATTGATATTCCCAAGTATTTGATCCTCGATTTATGGTTTATAATCTAATTTTATGTTTTTATAGTGAATAATTGATTTAATTGGGTTTAATTGGTGAAATTATGGAAGATTCGTACTAAATCTATTTTCCAGTGTTGAGGATTGATTTTAAACATATTTTGGATTATTTATAATGTTGATAAGTTTCTTTTAACATTGGAATCTCGAAACTCCTTGAATCCTTGATTATTAGGTTGTTAGATTTGTGTTTTTGTGGAGTTGTGGTTGTTGTGTTGTTGCTGGAAGTTTAAGGATGATGTAATCCTATTTTTAGAGGTTAATTGATGTTAATTGAAGTGTTAGATTGTGGTTGGGTTGTGCTTGGAAAGAGTTAGATGATGATTTCGGTTGTTGTGGATGGGTAATTATGAAAGGATTGTGAGGTTTTTCAAGGAACTGTTTTTGCAGCGTTTTGAATGCATTGAGATGCATTAATCCTCTATTGTAATGTGGTTGAAACAAGGGAGGTTGGTCTGAACGTGAATGGTGAAGCTTTGGAGGCTTCGGACACTTGAATTCGCATCGGCGAATTGAAGTATCAGTGAGTGAGAACGTGGATTTCAGCTTTGATATGATTTAAAGGTGGTTTATGGGAGTTTAAACTGTGCTTGAAATGTTGCTTTAAACTCGAAAGTAGGTATGATGTGGTTTTCTCTCTCAGTCGTGCTACTGTGAAATGGTTTTATGCACTTGTTTTGATTTACATTGTACCTACTATTTAAGCATGTTTAAAAGTATGTGAGATACTGTTTTTGCTCATGAAATGATGATGGATGCACATGGTAAGCGATCCATGTAAGTATAACGTTTATACTTGAATTTTAAGCATGTGTTTTTCCTTGGGAAATAGATTGGTTTAATGCTTATAAAAACAATGAGATAAATAGTAAATGGAGAATTATATTGGCAAGTGATGTGGTTTAAAAATGTTATCGGATATAGTTGGCTGGCCATAGGATTGATAGTGCACTAAAATAAGTTGCCTTGGATGTCGAGGGGTTTTATATGGTGTACCGAATACTCCATCCCAATACCATAACGGTCAAGGGGTTATATGGTACCGTAAACTCCCGTTAGTGGGTTAAGCATCTAACTGAGGATTGGGGTTGGTGTCCCCATGGGTTGTAAGTGTACCCGGTTGTAATGTACAGTGATGTGTTTGTATCGCTATTCCGGTTAAGATGGCTTGAAGTGTTTTGAGGACACTTGTTTGAATCTGTGTATCCGATGAACTATTTTGATAAAGGAACTTGGTTATGATCACTTGTAAGCCAATATAATTGTTAATGTATCATTGAAAGGTTTATGTTGTATAATGTGATTTATACATGTTTACTCTTTAAGCTTTGCATATGGTTGTTATGAATGGGAAGGCTTAAATTGAGGCTTAGCAATGGGATTTGTTGTTGGTTAATGATACATGTTGCATATGGTTTAGTATGCTGGATTTTAAAGATGTTAAGTCCATGGTTTTCAAGGCATGATAATGTTTTACATGATGATTAAAACATGATTGAAATGAGATTTCAATGTGTTGTAGAGAATTGGTTTTAATGCATTGATGGTGTGTTGTTTTTGAGCACTCTTCACTAAGCCTAGTGTGCTTATGCTCTCTTTGTCCATCAATGCAGAGAATTAAAGGCTCGGAAGGCAGCGAGAAGCAAGGGATCACAAAAAGACTTGATACTAAACGTATGTTTTTTAGTTAGACTATAAGTAAAAAGGGCAATGGGTTTCCGTTGTTGTTTTGGGAGATGTTTTGTTAAACTCCCCGGTTCAGCAATTTGTCTTGTTGCTCATGGTTTGTAAATGGCCATTTTGGATTGTTTGTGGTGATGGTTTGAGATTCCATGCTTTGATTACTTTGGTTTCTAGGGAGCATGCCTCTAGATTTACCTTTAATGCATGATGCCATGATATGATGTTGAAACTGAGATGTTTTGTTGTGGACTGACTCTTGAATGTGTTGGATGTATGTTAGAAACATGCCAGGGTGTTTTGCTATGTTCAAAAACGTGTTAAACCCGTAAAAGAGGACATTTTAGGTCCAGGCGTACCGGTACGGGTGTCCCTATTTCGGTACAAGTAAGCCATTCCAGGCTTAGCGTACTGGTACGATGTCAAGCGTTTCGGTATAGGTTTAGGCCATTTGAGGCCAACGTTTTGGTACACGAGGGACTGTTTCCGTACGGTATAGTGCATTTGGGCAAGGTGTACCGATACATGGCGACGTATCGAAACGGGTTTTGGCTACTGGAATCTTTGGTTTTTAAAATAGCAATACCGTACCGATACACATTCAAGTGTAATGATACAGTGGCAGTTAAATTAGTTATTGAGTTTTCACCCGCTGCTAGTATGAACATATAGGATCTAAATTTGCATCTAGATAAGATAAAAGAAAAAATTAATGTTTTTTGAGTTTCTTCTTCACGGTTTACTTGGGTAAACCTAATGTGGCTCGCTCGATTTAGTCTTGCGACTAGGTCAGGTCGAGGGGGTTACACATTGCATGTGTGAAAAACTGTCTTTGGCACATCTTTATCCTTTAACTTCAACTGATAATACCCCGACCGTAGATCAATCTTATAGAACACTGTTGCACCCCAGAACTGATCAAACAAATCATCAATCCTTAGCAAAGGATACTTGTTCTTAATCGTCAACTTGTTTAGTTGCCGATAATCAATGCACATTCTCATCGTGCCATCTTTCTTCTTTACAAACAACACCGGAGCCATACGGTACGGAGCAATTGACACTAGAGTCGTATCCACATACGTCTCTATGCAAAACTCCACCACCCTATTTGGCGGCAAACTAGGCAACTTTTCTGGAAACACTCATAGAAAGTCAAAAACCGTGCAAATATCTTGGGCATGTGCTTCCTTCATATTTGGGTTCATAACATAGGCTAGGTATGCTTGACCCCCGAACTCCAGCAACCTATGCGCCTCCAACGCTGAAACCACATTTGACATAAACTTAACATTTTCACCCACAACCACAACTTCATAATCCTTGGCAAGTTTTAAAGAAACCCGCTTGGCCACAAGATCCACTTCTGCCTTGTGTTGAGACAATTAATCCATACCCAGAATCATGTCAAAATTGTGAAACGGTAACTCAATCAGATCCGCTTCAAACACATGCCCTTGAACAACTAAAGGACAACTCATATACAACTTTCTAGCTACTATTGTCTCACTAAAGGAACTGATTACACGCATATCAACATCTAACAACTCAACAGGTAAATCCAACAAACATGCATGCTCGTGCAAAATATAGGAATGCGTAGAACCAGAATCAATCAAAGATAACAAAGGTATAGACTGCAAGGTAAAGGTACCTACGATCACATCGGTATCATTCCTCCTAACACGGTGAGAAAAACACTCATCGGTCCACCATCCTCTAGCTGAACTGCCACGGTATGCGCTACCACTCTCTGTCCATCATCCCTGTGTTGGAAATGTCCACGGCCGCGCCCACGACCTCTCTGTGCCCCAGCAATAGGTACATTATCCTGACCATCTCTGCTAACTGCGGATAGTCCCTCTGAAGATGATCCCTTTATCCACAACTCCAACAAGTGCCCACAGCACCAGAGTATTCCCTCGAATTCCTCCAACCACATCTTCTACACTAAGGAACTCCAATATAGGTATTCTGACCCTGGCAACCATGTCCAGCACCATATCCTCCCTGCCTTTAATCCAGACGGTACCTTCTGTCTTTGTGCCTCTTATAATGATCTCGGCCAGCATCAGACTCCGCGCTCCTCTTACCAGACGAAGAACCCCCAGAACAAATAGACAAACCCAAATTTTCTTCTATGCCCTTCGCCCATGATAGCAGAACATCAAACTCTGTATAATCGGTGGCCAACATGTATGTCTTCACTTCATTGATCAACCCGTAACGGAATCGATCACACCTCTCTCGCTCATCCGGAACTAACTCAAGAGCATACTTACTCAGCCAAACAAATCGGAGCTCATACTCAGAAACAGACATGTTTCCTTGCTCCAAAGCCATGAACTCTCTCTTCTTCGCATCTTTGTATCGAGTTCCCAAATACTTTTTCTTGAAATCCTCACATAAGAATTCCCATGTAAGATCAGCAGGTTCCACACCCGCGATCATAGTTGTCCACAAACTGTACGTATCTTCTTAGAGCAACGACATGATACATCCCAGCTTGCGTACATCTTTACACTCTATTTGGTCAATGATCATTTCAGTACTAGCAAACAATTCCTCAGCTTCTTCAAGAGCCAAACCTCAAAACTCAACACCACCCAGGCTACAGAGACACTCCAAAGGTAACCCGGTGTTAACAGCTACAGGCGGCGGTGCAAGAGCATAACTCCAGCCATGGCCGCCTGGAAAGCTCTCGTCATCGATTGAACCAAAGGTACCATATCACCAAAACCAGGTACTTGTGGTGCCTGAGGCACACCTCCCTCAACTCCAACACCAGTAGGAGGAATCAGTGGTAGAGAAGACAATTCTTCATCATGTGTATCCATAACACTACCTATGTGAGATCTAGTCTCTCGTCTCAGTCCCATACTGGATAATATGAGTCTAAACATGATAATGCAACAAAACAAAACAATTATGCCAGCTCGTAGCAAGAATCCAAGTCACACTTGTTTAAAAACAAATCATTTAACACAAGTTGTAATAATGCAATGTCTCCCAAGGTTTAACTCCAAAACATACCACATATCGAATACAATTTCACAAATTCAATCACCATGCATATCAAACAACATTTTTAGGTCCTAAGGTGAACATACAACCCATGGTTAAGATTTCAACCCAATCAGATGTCATTTCAACATCTAATTGCTCGAATCTGCATTCTAGGGACTAAAACATAATTCCCATTAATTGTAAGGGATTTTACCAAATTAAGGTTACTAATCCTGAATTAGTCATCTTTCATGCCTTCATGTTAATTCACCACTCAAAATGATCTTTGAATCACATTTAATTTCATAAATAAGAAACATGGACCAATATGCAAATATTTCAAACATCAGACAACATTCTAACTGAAATAACGTCTAGCGTTTCAGTACAGTTGTCCACCATATCAATACGGTACTTAAGAGCAAATACGTACCGATACGGTCCTTAGGCGTATTGGTACGGCTCGTATAATTTTGTAAGTCCAGATTCCAATGGCTATAAATCGTATCAGAATAGTAACTCGCGTACTGAAACCTTCACTGTTTTCTAACTAGATGTACCAATATCGTTACCAGGCGTATCGGTACGACTAGGCAAATTTGCACCATTTGAGCCCAGACAAGTCCCCGAGTACCGACACCTGAGGAGCCGTACTGGTATGGTGAGACCTGTAATAACCTCTAAGTCCAACATATGACACTTTGGCTCAATCTAACTCCCTTAATTCATCCTTTAAACATCATATGACATCAAGAACACTTATTCATTAAACATAGAAACATCTCAAGAGGTCACACCAAGCATAGCATAATCAAGCATTCACCTAAGAGCATGATTTCTACCCAAGCATGTTTAATGTTTCCCTACCCCTCAAAAACAAGTACAAAGCATCATACAAGTCCAAAACAATAATCTAAACTTTTACAACAGGGAGTAACTCAAAACACATCTCCCAAAACAACCCGGTCACATCGCCTTTTTATTAGTACTTAGAACGTATTAAAACCATACTTTGGAATTTATCAAGTCCTTGGATCCTCCTTTGCTCACGTGCTGCCTGAGAAAGCTATTTCTCAGCATTGATGAGGAAAAGAGAGCGTAAGCAATAAGCTTAGTGAATCGCTAAATCACTCATCAATGCATTTTAAACCATTTAGTTTAAATCACATGTAAATATCTCATGGAAAAATATTTCATGCTTCTCATGTCATCTCAAAATGAACATTTAAATTATTTTCAGCATGGATTCAACATCTACCTCAATTTAAGCTTCACAACTCCCTTATAACAAGCTTAAAGAGTAACACATGTAGAAATCACATTATACAACATAATTGATTCCTCATTATAAATTATCTCATATATTGGCTTTCAAGTGACTCAAAACCAGCAACCTTTCGTTTCATAAAACACATCGGATACACAGATTTCTCAAGTGGTTCACACAACCATTTCACATACATACCTCAATCGGAGCAACGACACACTTGCCCATCTCAACGGTTTAACTGGAGTAACGGAACATTTACCCACCTCTACAGTTTGGATATATAATCCACCAGCTGGAGAAAATAGAACATTTACCCACCTCGACCGCCGCGGTTCTCATGGTGGAGATTACGGGCAATTAACACCCCTCGACACACATGAGGTGACTTTTTATAGTGCACATTCAATCATATAACCAGTCAACTATATTCAATCCGATAACAATTTAAACACAGTCACTTGCCAATATATTCAATAAACCAACATTACCTCATTGTTTTACATATGCATCAAAACAATCCAACACAAATACATTAAACCATGTATTTTCATATTCTCAAAATACTTGCATAAACCTTATGTTATTCTCAAAAGCCATCAACAATGCTTATTTGCTACATCTTTCACTTTCAAAACATGCATAATATAGTGAGTAATAAAAGCCATAAATAGGTGCATGAGATTTCATTTTTCAAAGCCAAAATAGAGTGCTTGCTTGTCTAAACTCCCACAACTCCTTGTCAAACCTTTTAACGGCAGTAAAATACTTTTCCACTCACCAACAATCCAACGTTTTCTTGTCGATGCGCCAATCAAGCCTCCACAACTCACGTGCCTTCTTCAATAGGTAAAGGATTCAGCTTGCCTACTTTACCCAATTAAAATAGAGGATTAAAACACATCTCTACTTTACAAACCTCCAGCAACCAACAAACACTACAACACCTTCCTAAAACTAACATCAACACCACCAACCCTTTCTCAAACAAAGCCCAGCAAACATCTAACAAATCTAACACATTAACAACATCAATCAACATCTAAAAACAATCTAATCACATCTTATATCTCCAGGAACACAACAACAACCAGATCACACTAAAAACCAACTATAAACAACCTAGAAACTTGAAATCCATATAGTTTTGGGATTCTATTAATTAATCAATCTTTCCAACATTAAATCACATCCAAATTAAGGTGTAAATCAATTAAATCCATCATCAAAACAGATCCATAACATTTTCCATTAGTTTACCAAGAAACCTTAATTTAATTATTGAGTCCATGTTAAAAACATAAATTTCATAATATACATCAACAAAAAAGGATCAAGAACTTGGGAATTTCATGAAAGAACCTTTAATTAGAGGAAAGAAATGAAAATCACCTCTAATTGCTGATTTCTCCTTAATTGGCCAAGCTTTAATGAAATCCAAAGAGATTTTACAAAGGTTTTTGATGAAATCAATTAGAAATCAAAAAGAGAATCATTAGGAATTGATTCCCAGAGATTTAGAAGTAAAAATCCTAGTTTGGTTACTGAGAAAGTTGGGAGAAAAGATTAGGAGAAAAATAGTTACATGAGAAAATGTTTTTTGGGAAATAAAGATCTTTTTATTAAATCCACTTTTATCTAATTATTAAACCATTTAAAAATTACTTTAAAATAGTCAAAATTAAAGAGAAATCTGTTGAAAAAGAATGGTCAATTAGCTCCTTAAAGATTCTAAGTTTTGATCCTTTTTTGATTTAGTCACCAAAACAGTTTTAAAACTTTCAATTTAGTCGCTAGACTAAAACGTCTTAAGATCAGATTTAATTACCTCAAATTAACTTCACCAAATTACTTAAATTATGAAATTTAAAACATTTTCCATATTTTATTTTTTCCTCAAAATTGATTTTATCAAATTATTTTCCCGAAACTAATCGAATTGCCTAAACCTGCTCTTTTGAACTGTCTTTCTAGCTCGGTTCACATCTAGCCCAATTTTAGGGTGTTGCACTCTCGCTAGTGGATTTATGCATCATAACCGTTAAGGGCTACCCTGGTTCGAGGATGTATGTGAAGTGGTCGAAGGAACCACTTGGGAAATCCCTGTATCGATGTGGTTTTGATAAAATAGAATGGAATTGGTTTTGAGTCACTTGAATGCCAATATATGATATAACATATCATGAGAAATAGATTATGTTTTGTATAATATGGTTTATACATGTGTTGCTCTTTAAGCTTGCTATTTTGAGATTTTAGCATGAGAAGACTTAAATTGAGGTTATTGCTAGGAATCCATGATACATGAGATGTAAAGGTTTAAAAGTGCATATTTGGAAGGATTAAAGAAACAATAGATGTTTTGACATGAGCTTGAATACATATTTGGAAACAAAATGGTTTTAAATGCATTGATGAGTGTTTTTTAGATTTCCCTCACTAGGCTTTATAAGCTTACACTCTCATTTCTCATCAATACATAGAAGTAAACATTTTGGGCAGCGGCAAGCAAAAGGTGATCCAAGGGAAAATGGATTTCAAGTATGGTTTTATAAGTACTTTTTAGTAAAGGAAATGTGACCAAGTTGTAATTGGGAGGGTTGTTTGGGTTACTCCCTGATGTAACCCCCTTGACTCGGTCTAGTTGCAAGACCAAACCGAGCGAGCTACATTAGGGTTTGCTAAGACAAACTCAGAAGAATTAATTAGGAAACTATCCATTTTTTATTTTATCTTTTCCAAATCCTTAATTAAGTCATAAGGTGATCATGCTAGCAGCGGTGAGAATTATGACTCAATAGGGCGCCGATTTGACATCCAATTGTACGAAATAACAATTCAGGAACCAAACTGCAATTCCTTCTAATTAAGAGGACTTCCTTGAAAATAAAGTTACCAATCCTTAATTAGTCAGGTTTCATGCATGCAGGTTAAATTTCAACTTTAAATAACCATACAAACTCATTTAATTGCATGATCAAGAAACATGGACTACACTACAAAGAATTAAACTTTATAAAGCATTGTAACAGAATTAACAAACTATGTATCGATACATTGTCAACCCGTATTGATACAGGTTCTAATTTCAAAGGCGTACCGATACAGTCCTCAAGCGTATCGGTACGGGTATGCAATGTTCAAAAATGAGAATTCTAATCGCCAAAAGGCGTACCGGTACGGTTGCCCGTGTATCGACATCAAGCCAAAATTTCAGCATCGCGTACTAATACGGTCACTGGGCGTATCGGTATGCCAAGGCATATTTGCCCAGATTAAGCCGAGATAGGTCCCCGCGTACCGATTCTTGAGGACCCTTACCAGTACGGATAAACCTGTAATAACCTCTTGGTCGAACGTATGACACTTTGGCTCAATCTAAGACACTCTAATCAACATCTAATGACCATATAACATCCCAAAAAAACATTTTCACCAACATATGAGCATGGTAAAGGATCATATGCAACATATCAAATCCAAGCAATTGTCCTATAGGCATGATCTCTGCCCAAGCATGCAAATAGTTTCCCATCCCCTCAAATCCACACATTAAGCATCATACAAGTCCAAAACATCAAATATAACTTGTTAAAACAGGGAGTATCCAAAATAAACCTTCCAATTACAACTTGGTCACATTGCATCTTATTATTATTATGTATTTGTAAAACCATACTTGAAAAATACTTCAACCCTTGGATCTCCTCTTGCCTACTTGCTGTTCGAAAGTGCTTATTTCTCTACATTGATGAGAAAGGGGAGCGTAAGCTTTAAGCTTAGTGAGGGAATCTCAAAAACACTCATCAATGCATTTAAAACCATTTTAAATTAAATCAAATGTATAAGCCTCATGCCTATACAATTTTTTCAAATATACAGTTAAATCATTTGCAACACAAGTATCATGGATTTCTATCACAAACCTCAATTTAAGCTTCACATGCCAAAATCTCTAAATAGCAAGCTTAAAGAGCAACTCATGTATAAACCATATTATACAAAACATAATCCATTTCTCATGATACATTATATCATATATTGACATTCAAGTGACTTAAAACCAAGTCTCATTCTATTTTACAAAAACACATCGGATACACGGATTTCTCAAGTGGTTCCTTCGACCACTTTACATACGTCTTCGAACCGGTTATAACATATAAATCCACCAGTGG
Source organism: Hibiscus mutabilis (assembly GCA_019671005.1). Classification (NCBI taxonomy): domain Eukaryota; kingdom Viridiplantae; phylum Streptophyta; class Magnoliopsida; order Malvales; family Malvaceae; genus Hibiscus; species Hibiscus mutabilis. Next base: position 40,838,072 of record CM033713.1, on the reverse strand, counting down.
GAGAAAATGGCATAATTAACCCCTTGACCGCTGCAGTTCTCATGGTGGAGAAAACGAAACAATTAACCCCTCGACACACATGAGGCAACCTATTATAGTGCACTTTAAACCCTATGGCTAGCCAACTATATCCGATAAAATTTTATCTCAGCCAATTGCCAATATACCCAATAAAAACCACATTACCTTACTGTTTTACATATTCATTAATTCAAACCATTTTCCAATACATTAAACCATGTATTCTAGCATTCTCAAAATGCTTTCATAAATCATTTATCAATCCCAATAATCATCATATATGATTCATTTGAAACATCTTTCATTTCTAAAACATGCATATAACATTAGGTAACCAAAATCATAAACATGTGCATGAGTTTGTATTTTCCAAAACCGAAAATGAGAGAGAGATCAACCTATACTTAGTTTCGAGCTTAGATAAGTGTATTCTATACTCCCAACAACCATCTCCAAACCTTTTAAAAGCAGTAAAGCATGTTTCCACTTACCAAAAACCCAAAGCTCTCTTGTCGTTGCGAGAATCAAGCTTCCGCAACCTCTCCAAAAGCTAAAGGATCCAACTCCCCTGCTTTACCCAATTAAAAATAGAGGATTAATGCACATCCATGCATCTCTAATTTCCAGCAACCAACAATCACAACTTCACCTCACTAAAAACCATCAATCGCCTCTCTCAAACAACCAAAAACTTCACCGACTTCATCTAAAAAAACCCCGGCCAAAACATATTGATTTTAATATCTTAACAAAATCAATTAACATCCAAAAACATCTTTATAATGCCCTTATACCTCCAGCAACCTAACAACACCAACACCACTTCAAAATCTAACTATATACAACCTAGAAAATTAACAATTCACATAGTTTCGGGATTCCTTTAATTAATCTCTTCTTACAACATTAAAACACATCTTATAAGAAATTTAAATCAATTAGATTTAATACTAAACAGATACATAACAGTGTTCATCAAATTTTCACATCAAACCCCAATTTAAATACCATATTCATGTTTTAATCATAATTCTATAAAAAATTAGTTGTAAAGAATCAAGAACTTGGGAATTTCAATAAAAAAACCTTTAATTAGAGGAGGGAAATGAAAATCACCTCTAATTGATGATTTCTCCCTTAATTGGCAAAGATTGGATGAAAGCTTCAAGAAACTAAGGAGATTTTGTTGTAAGAATCAAATAAATCAAGTAGGAAATCAAAAGAGATTGATTCCTGGAAATTTTGGAAAGAAATTGATAGTTTGGCTGCTGAGAAAGTTGAGAGCAATATTAGTTACATGAGAAAATGAATTGTGCAATTAAAATCCTTTTTAATAATTATATTTTATTTTAATATTATAACCATTTAAAAACCATTTACCGATATCCTAAATTAAGGGAGAAATATGATGGAAAAGTTTGGTCAAATAGCTCCTTAAAGATTCTAAATTTTGACCCTTTTACGATTTAGTCGCCAAAATAGTTTTGAAAATTTTACATTTTAGTCACCGAACCAAAATGTCCCAAAATCAGATTTAATTACTTCAAATTGAATTTACCAAAATACTTAAAATATTAATTAAGTATTTTCTAGCATTTTCCATATTTTATTTTAGCCAAAAACAATTTGTTAAGGTTTAATTCCTGAAACTAACTCGAATTGCCTAATTCGGTTCTCCCGAACTGTCTAATTGATCCATCTAACATCTAAGCCCAATTCCAAGGCGTTACAACTCTCCCCCTCGTAATAAATTTTGTCCTTGAAATTTACCTGGCGGAAAAAAGTAAGGAAATTGCTTCATCATGTCCTCCTTGCTTTCCCAGGTGGCTTCCTCGACACCACGATGTCGCCACAACACCTTCACCAACTCTATAGTCTTTCCACGAAAAACCTTGTTGCCTAAACCCAAAATTCTCATCGGCTCCTCATCATAGGTTAAATCCAGATTCAATTCAATCTCCTCAACAGATATCATATGCGAAGGATTCGATCTATACCTCCGAAGCATCGATACATGGAAAACATCATGTATCTTCTCCAACTCCGTCGGCAACCTCAACCTATAAGCAATTGGACCAATAGCTCCAATACCTCATAAGGCCCAATAAACCTACGGCTTAACTTGCCCTTCCGTCCAAACCTCATCACCTTCTTCCAAGGCAAAACCTTAAGAAACACTCGATCACCAACAGCAAACTCAATCTCCCTATGCTTCAGGTAGTATATGACTTTTGCCGATCCAAAACGACCTTCAACCTAGCAGCAATAAGCTTTACCTTCTCATTGGTATCCTTCAATACATCAGGCAAAGAAACATACTTTTCTCCTGCCTCAGCCCAACAAAGTGGCATGCGACACCTTCTACCATACAAAGCTTCATACGATGCCATTTGAATATTAGCCTAATAACTATTATTATAGGCAAACTCCACCAAAGATAACTTCTTCTCCCATGATCCTTGGAAATTAATGATGCAACACATCAACATATCCTCTAACACTTGGATAACATGTTCAGACTGACCATCCGTTTAAGGATAATACGAAGTACTGAAGTTCAACCGCGTACCCAAAGCCTTATGCAAATGCTCCCAAAACCTTACTGTAAAGTGCAGATCTCTATCTGATACTATAGACTTAGGCACCCCGTGCAGCCTCATAATCTCAGTAATATACAAATCGGCTAACTTATCCAAAGTATACGTCGTATGCACAACCACAAAATGTGCACACTTCGTAAACCCATCCACACAAAATTCTTCTTTGATGGCGTCAAAGGCAGTCCAAACACAAAATCCATGGTAATTCTCTTCCACTTCCATTCCAAAATCTTAACGATTGCAACAACCCAGAAGGAAACTGATGCTCAGGTTTAACACGTTGACATACCATACAACGAGCAACAAAATCCGCTACATCCTTATTCAAACCAACCCAGAAATACTTCTTTTTTCAAATCCTGATACAACTTAGTGCTTCCCGGATGTATAGCAAAAGGACTTGAATGTGTCTTAGTCAAGATAGTGTGCCTTAACTCCTCATCTTTTGGCACAACCACTCGACTCTTAAAACACAAAACTTCTTTGTCACTAAAACAAAAATCTGCTTGATTGCCATCCATAATATCCTTAACATGCGATACCAATGAATCATCATACAGTCACTTCTCCTTGATCATCTACAATAACGATGGCTTCACTTGCAACTCAACCAACAAGACACCATCTCGCGTCACACTCAACTGAGCAAGCATCGCCCTCAACTCAACCACAAACTTTCTACTCAAGGCATCAACTGCAACATTAGCTTTTACTGGATGATACTCAATCGTCAAATCATAATCCTTGAGCAAATCTATCCACCTCAGTTGCATAAGATTCAACTCCTTCTACGACATAAGATATTTTAGACTCTTGTGATCCGTGTATACAATACACTTCTCACCATAAAGATGATGTTGTCAAATCTTCAATGCAAACACCACCGTAGCAAGCTCAATATCGTGCCTAGGATAGTTGCGTTGTGCACCTTTAACTACGTAGATGCATAAGCCACAACCCTTATTTCTTACATCAACACAAATCCCAAACCAACGTAGGATGTATCACTATAAACTACTAACTCTTTCCCTGACTCAGGTTGAATCAAGATCAGAGCTATGTGTCAAAGCTTTCTTCAACTTATCGAAAGCTTGATGTCTACTCTCCGTCCACTTAAAACTTACATCCTTTTGCTGCAACTTTGTCAAAGGAGCAATAATCCTCGAGAACCCATCCATAAAGCATCGATAATATCCTACCAACCCCAAAAAACTGCAAACTTCTAACACTAACTTAGGTTACTTCCAATTCACCACTACCTTAATCTTCTACGGATCCACGCAAATACCCTAAGCCGAAATAACATGACCAAGAAAAACCACTTGCTTGATCCAAAACTCACACTTACTCTACTTGGCATAAAGCTTATTGTCCAACAGAACTTGCAACACAATCCGTAGGTTTCGATCGTGATCTTTCCCGGTACGAGAGTACACAAGAATGTCATAGATGAACATTACCACAAATTGATCTAAGAATTCAAGGAACACCCAATTCATCATACAAAGAGCATCACTAAAAACTCACAATGCCCATAACGCATGCGAAAAGCTATTTACGGTATGTCTTTATCCTTCACCTTCAACTGATAATACCTAGACCTTAAATTAATCTTGGAAAACACCATAACACCCCAAAACTGATCAAACAAATCATCAATCCTTGGCAAAGGGTACTTATTCTTAGTCGTCAACTTGTTCAGTTATCGATAATTAATGCACATTCTCATCGTGCCATCTTTCTTCTTCACAAACAACATCGGTGCTCCCCACGGTGATACACTAGGCCAAATGAAACCACGATCCAACAACTCTTGTATTTGAATCTTCGACTCCTTTAATTCCTTCGGTGCCATGCAATACGATGAAATCGACAATGGAGCCATATTCACGTATGTCTCAATGCAAAACTCTACTTCCCTATTCGACGGTAATCCTGACAACTTTTCTAAAAATACTCCTAAAAAATCACAAATGGTGCGAATATCTTGGGCATGCACTTCCTTCATATTATGGTTCATAACATATTCTAGGTATGCTTGACCTCCAGATTCTAACAACTTTCGCGCATCCAAAGCTGAAACAATATTGAACAAGAATTTAAAATTCTCGCTCACAACTACCACTTCGTAAACCTCAGCAATTTTCAACGAAACTCGCTTGGTCTTAAAATCAACCATAACCCTATGTTCAGACAACCAATCTATCCTCAAGTTTACATCAAAACCATAAAATGGCAACTTCATCAAATCAGCCACAAACATATGACCTTAAACCATCAAAGGACATCTCCTATACAACCTCCTAGTAACTAGTGTTTAACCAAAAGAACTAGTTACTTGTACACCAACATCTAACACCTCTACAGGTATATCAAGTAAAAATTCATGTTCGCACAAGATGTATGAATGTGTACAACTAGAATCTATCAAAAAAAGTAATGGTATAGACTGAAAGTAAATGTACCTGCAATCACATCGATATTATTTCTTCCCACACGATGCAGGAAAAACCTTGTCGGTCCACCACCCTCTAGTTAAACTACTACGGTATAAGTAACTGCCCTTTGACCATCCTCCCTATGGTAAAAATGTCCTCGACCGTGCCTATGGCCTCTCTGTGGTCACAGCTCCAACACGTACCATAGGTACCCCAACACTCTCCTGAATGTCGCCTACCACATTACTTACACTCAGGTGCTCAAACAAAGGTATTCTGAACATGTTATCCACGCCCATCACTATTCTTTCTGTGTCTCTAATCTAGATGATACCTTCTATCTCTATGCTTCATGTATCGATCTGACTTAACATTCCTTTTACCCGTAGAAGAACTCCTTGATAAAAAAGATAACCCTAATTTTCATTCTATGTCCTTAGCTCAAGAAACCAAGACATTAAACTTAGTATAATCTATAGTCAATATGTAAGTCTTCACTTCCTTAACCATCCCATAATGGAAACGATCGCTTTGCTGGCGCTCATTAGAAACCAGCTCAGTTGCATACTGGCTCAACCGAATGAATTGAACCTCATACTTAGCCACATACATGTTCCTCTGCTCCAATGCCATGAACTCCCTTTTCTTCTCATCCTGAATTGGGAACCCAAATACTTTTTCGAAAAGTAATACAAAAAAACTTTCATGTCACATAAGCAGGTGACATACCCGCTATAGTAGTCATCCACCAGCTATAAGCATCACCCTGAAGCAACGACACTATATAACCCAACTTGCAGACATCTGTGCACTCTATTTGGCCAAGGATCCTCTCAGTGCTGGCAAACCACTCCTCTACTGCCTCAGAAGCCAAACCTATAAACTCGGTACTCTCAAGCTACGTAAATGTTCTAACAGAAGCCCAGTATTAGCAGCTGCTATAGGCACCAGTGCAGGTACTTGCACTCAGCTATGGCTGCCTGAAAAGCTCCATTCATAACCTAGATTAACAGTGTCATATCACCAAAAATAGGTCCTTATGATGCCTGAGGCGTACCACCCTCAAATCCAACACCAATAGGAGGAATCAGTGGAGGAGGAGGTAACTCATCATTTTCTCTATCCACAACACTCCCTAGATAAGCTCTCCTCTCTCGACTCGGTCTCATTCGCAAAAAATATGTCTAAAACATGATAATATAATAAAACAATACAATTATACTAGCTTGTAGCAAGAATCCAAGTCACTCAAGTTTAAGAACAAAAATCATTTATGTAACGCCCCTAATTTGGGCCTAGCAGTTTTGGGGTTGGTTAGAAGGTCTAGTGGACTAGGTTAAAGATTCGAGTTAGATTCGGGAGCGAATATTTTTCTGAAAGATAAAAATATGGAAAAATATTTAAAAATCATATTTAATATATTAAAAATATTGGTGAAAGAAATTTTAGAAAATGAGCTTTGGAAAGGTGGCATTTTGGCTGATGACCAAAATGCAACTTTTGAAAACTGTTTTAAAGGTGACTGTTTTTTAAAGAGTCAAAACTTTGAATCTTTAAGGAGCTATTTTACCATTTGGTCTAATCTGAGTTTTCTCTTAATAGGGATTATTTTAAAAGGGTTTTAATTAAAAGAATTAAATGGATTTTAGTTAAAAAGGTAGTTATCTTTCTAAAACACAATTTGACGTAACTTTTCTTCTCTCATATTTTCTCTCAAAATACTCTGAGCCAAACACTATTTTTCTTATTAGAGATTCAAGGTAATGATCTTGTTTTATTTATTTTTTTGATTTGTTAAATGATTCTTCAAATTATTTTCCAAAAATCTCATTGAATCTCATTGTTTTCAAGAGGAAACCATCCAATTAAGGGGAAACTCATTCATTGGAGTTATGTTTCATTCTTCTCCTCTAATGAAAGGTTCTTTATTGAAATTCCCAAGTTCTTGGCTCTTTACATATGTTTTCTAATAGGTTTTGATTAATTAATTATGGATTTTAGCTTAATTGAGGTTTAATTGATGGATCTTGTGATCTTCAAATTGGATCTGTTTCTCCAGTGTTGTGGATTGATTTCAATCTTATTTTGGATGTATTATAATGTGGATAAGTTGTTTTTAATAATGGAATCCCGAAATTGGTTGAATCTATAATTGTAAGGTATCATTGCTGGAAGTAAAAGGATGTTGTGAATGAGTTTTAGATGTTAATTGATGAAGTTTGAGGCATTGAATTGTTATTTTATGGCTGGGTTAAGATTAAGAAGTGTTTGAGGTTGATTTCGGTAAGTTTCAGATGAGTTTTGAGTGGGCATCTTGAGAGCTACGGGATTTTGGTTTGAAACAGAGAGTTGGATGCATTTTAATGCATGTTTCCTCTGGTTTTGTGTGGCCGAAACAGGGGATAATCTATGCGTAGCATCTTGAGGTGGTTTAAGGCTTGCCAGGATCTTGTTTTGCAGTAGCAAGCAAGGCGAAGTGAAATCGGTGAGTGGAAATGATTTAAAAAGTCTTTTAAAGGTTTGAAAGTGGACTTGGAGGTTTAGGTTAAGTTTGAAACACTTACCTAAGCTTGGAAGTAAGTTTCCCTCCTTTGCTCTTTAATATTAGTTCAGATACGAGCATGTGTGTTTCATGTTTTGGTTGTAAACATGGTTGGTTTTACATACTGTAAATGCATGGTTTCTAAGTACATATGCGGTGTCTTAAAAGTGTATTAAATTCTAGTGAGTATTGGTTTTTATTTTGGTCGGGAATGTGATATTGCTATGGCAATGTGATTTACATATGTAGGGATTTTGTGTAATGCATGGTAAAACAGTGAGTAAATGGTTTTGTAATGATATATTGGCTATGTGACGAGGTGAGAAAACATTCAGATATAGTTGGCATGCCATAGGATAAAGTGCACTGTAATATGTTTAAAAATTAATTGTGGTTAAGGGTCCTTGAGGTATAGCGATCGGTTACTCGGACTATGTTGTATCACTTGGGTTAAGCGGCCAGTTCCCCTTGTTGATGTAAATCTTGTGGTCGACAAGGTTGTTAACTCATGCGATCGGCATGGTGTGGTCTTCATGATGGTCGATCATTAAGGGAGATCCGTGTATTCGATGTGTAAAGTTAACGGTCGGTTAACTAAAGATTAGAGTTTGACTAATCAAGGATAGAGGTTGACTATTCGAGGTCACTATAATTACCAATATATGAAAGTTCTATTGTTGAATCTATTTATAAAGGTTTGGAATTTAAGCATGGTTTTGTGTATAATGCATTGGAATTTAAGCATGGTTTTGAATATAATGCTTTTGAATTTAAGCATGGTTTTACATACAATGCTTTAGGGATGTAAGCATGTGGGATATATTTATTGTTTTGCATATGGTCGACATGCATGTTTTGATTTGGAATCATTGGAACTTGCTTAGGTCGTAAGCATGGTTTGAAAATGGGTGTTTGGTTTTCAAGGGTTATAATGCATCATTGTTTTAAGATCATCCTCGTTAAGCAAGCGTGCTTATGCTCTCTTTTCCCTAATGGTGCAGAGCATTAAAGCTTGGAGGTAGAAAAGGAAAGGACTAAGTGATCCAAATACAAGACTATTTGAGTATGAACTTGGTTTTAGTTTTCGGTTAATAAGGTAATGTGTTCGCCATGGATTTTGGGATTTGTAATTTATTTTTCCCTGGTTTTGAGCGTGTATAATGTCGTGATTCTGGAGTTTGATTGTTGTTGTTTTGCATATTATGCATCGATACCTATGCTTTATGTTATGTGGTTACCTAGGTATGTATATAGATGGTTTTGCTTGATTGGTATGCTTTGAGGAGCTTAACATGTTGAATATGGTATTGAAGTGATGTTGGGTGCAACTGTTGAGATATGTATTGATGAATGTTTATTTTCATGTATACAAGTTGCTAGAACCTAAATTCATCTAGACTTGTGTTTAAAATCAGCTAAGAATGATATTATAGGCCTAGGCGTACCGATACGTGGGGAACCGTATCGGTACGACTAGGCAGATTCAAGCATCTGCTTTTGATACGAGTGATTGGGTTCTTGTACGGCTAGACAGACCTCCATTGGTTCCGTCTGTCGATGTTGGGGCTGGTGGTGTACCCCAAGCTCATCAAGTGCCAGTATTTGGGGACCTAATTTTGTTAGTTCATGCAATAACGAGAGATTTTCAAGTAGCGATGGCTGGAGTGCAAGTACAGGCACCGGCTCTTATTGTGGCAGTTAACCTAGGGTTACCTTTGGAGCATCTTCACAGTTTGAGAGGTGTTGACTCAGGGGTTTGAGCCCTGAGGTAGCCGAGGGATGGATGGAGAGTATGATTCGTACTCTGAATCAGATGGGCTATAATAATGAGCGCAAGTTGGGATATATTGTGTCGTTATTGCATGGTGATACTTATTAGTTGTAGGTGACCATAATTTCTAATGTTCTAGAGGCGGATATAACTTGGGAGTTATTTCAAAGAGCTTTCAAGAAGAAGTATCTTGGTCCTCAATTCCTGGATGTGAGGAAACGTGAGTTTATGGCCTTGGTTTAGGGCGGCATGTCTGTGGCTGAATATGAGGTGAAGTTCGTCCGTTTGAGTCAGTATGCCTCAAAGTTGGTTCTGGATGATCTTGAGAGGTGTAACAGGTTTCGCTATGGGTTGGTGAAGGATATTAAAACATACCTGGTGGCGGCAGACTATACAAATTTTAATGTGCTTGTAAATCGCGCTAAGGATATTGAGCAGTCCTTGAGGGTGTTGGGACAAGGTTCAGGCATGGGCTCGAATAAGTGAGGAGCTGGCTTTGGCTATTCTGGGAGGCAGAATATGAGGTTTCAAGATAAGTGGCATAAGTCAGATCACAAGCGTAGTGGTGGCCAAGGTAATCGAGGCGTTCGTATTGTAGCTGAGTGTGAACGTTGTGGTAGATGCCACACGGGTGAGTGTTGGGAAAATACCATGAGTTGCTAGATATGTGGATCTCTTGGTCACATGAAGTGTGACTGTCCTCGTGTTGTGGGTGATACACCGGTTCGGTCTGCTAGACCTACTAGGGGCCGAGGCCGTGGCATGGGTATTTTTTAGAGGTGTGAGGATGTTCAGAGAGATGTGGCTCATGTTGTTGCTGTATAACCAGAGAATGGTGGACCAACACGGATCTATGCTCATCGTGAGGGGTACAACGAAACTGATGTGATCGCAGGTACTTTCACCTTGCAATCTTTATCGTTGCTTTCTTCGATTGATTTGGGGTCTACTCATTCATATATCTTAAGTGAGCATGCATTGTTGTTGAATATTCCTGTTGGGATCTTGGATGTTGGCATGTTGGTAACTAGTTCTTTTTGGGAGACGATTACAACTATAATATTGTATAGTCGTTGTCCTTTGACAGTGTAAGGTCATGAATTTGTTGCGAATTTGATAGAGTTGTCATTCTATGGTTTTGACGTTTTCTTGGGTATGGATTGGTTAAGTGAGCACAATGCGGTGGTGGATTGTGAGTCCAAAAGGATTTCTTTGAAGTTGGTTGATGATTATGAAGTTGTTGTGGTTGGTGAGAATGTGAAATTCTTGTCCAATGTTGTTTCGGCTACCTGAGTAGAGAAGATGATGTTTGATGGTTGTCAAGCTTACTTGGCTATTGTTATGAATCTGAAAGCCAAGGGTGTTCAGGTGCAGGGAATTTTAGCTATTTGTGATTATCTAGAAGTTTTTCCTAAATATTTTTTGGGTTTACCTCCAGATAGGGAGGTAGAATTTTGTATTAAAACTTACGAATGTACAACTCTGGTGTCCATTGCTACCTATCGGATGGCATCGAAGGAGTTGAAATCGTAGCTTTAGGAGTTGTTAGATCATGGGTTCATACGATCGATTCTCCTTAGGGTGCTCTAGTTCTCTTTGTGAAAAAGAAGGATGGATCGATGCGTATGTGCTTTGATTATCGCCAGTTGAATATGTTAACGGTGAAGGACAAGTATCCGTTATCGTAGATTAATGACTTGTTCGATCAGTTTTGTGGGGCAGCGGTGTTTTCAAAGATTGATTTATGGTCGGGATATTATCAGTTGAAAGTTAAGGATGTGGATGTTTATAAGATGGCGTTTCATACGAGGTACGAGCATTACTAGTTTTCGGTGATGCCGTTTGGTTTAACGAATGCCCTAGTGGCTTTTATGGACATGATAAAAAGGGTGTTCCATGAGTACCTTGATCGGTTTGTTATGGTTTTTATCGATGATATACTCATGTACTTTCATACCGAGGACGAGCATCATCAGCATCTACAAATATTATTGCAAGTCTTGAAGGATAATCTGTTGTATGCCAAGTTGAGCAAGTGCAAATTTTGTCTCAAGGAGGTGATGTTTCTTGGACATGTGGTATCGGCGGAGGGAATTCGTGTTGATCCACAGAAAATTGAGGCTATTATCAATTGGAAACAACCTAAGACCGTGTCAGAAGTACGTAGTTTTCTTGGGTTGGCAGGTTATTATCAATATTTTGTTGAGGAGTTTTCTAGTATTGTAGCTCTGTTGACAAAGTTGCTACAGAAGAATGTTCCTTTTATGGGGATGGAGAAGCTACAGTAGGGTTTTGAGAAGTTGAAGGAGGTTTTGACACGTTGATTCAACTAACATCTGGGAAGGAGTTTGTGGTTTATAGCTATGCATCGTATGTCGATTTGGGTTGTGTGCTGATGAAGGATGGGAAGGTTGTGGCCTATGCGTCAAGGCAGTTGAAGGTTCATGAGCGCAATTATCCAACTCATGATTTGGAGCTTGCGGCGGTGGTGTTTGCCTTGAAGATTTGGTGACACTACTTTATGGAGAAAAGTGTGTGGTCTTTGCGGATCATAAGAGCTTGAAGTATTTGATGTCCCAAAAGGATTTGAACCTTAAGCAACGAAGGTGGTTAGAGTTTCTTAAGGATTACGACTTGACTATTGATTACCATCCTGGAAAGGCCAATGTTGTAGCGGGTGCATTTAGTCATAAGGTAGCGATTGAGCTTAGGGCGATGTTTGCAAGGTTGAGCGTGACACGGGAAGGTGGATTGTTGGCTGAATTGCAAGTTAAGCCTACATAGTCACAAATGATTAAAGCTAAGCAATTGTTTGATGATTCATTGGTTCCTCGTGTTAAGGACATAGCAGATGGTAATCCAACGGATTTTCATTTCGCTAATGATGGTGTTTTGTGTGTCAAGGGCCGAATAGTGGTGTCGGAAGTCTCTGAGCTCAGGCATACTATTTTGGTGGAGGCACATTCTAGTTCTTTTGCTATGCATCCTGGTAGTACCAAAATGTATCATGATTTGAAGGAAATGTTCTATTGGGTTGGTTTGAAAAAGAATGTGGCAGAGTTTGTGTCCAAGAGTATGGTGTGTTAGTGGGTTAAAGCTGAACATCAGTTTCCATCCGAGTTGTTGCAACCGTTGAGAATTTTGGAATGGAAATAGGAGAGAATCACCATAGACTTCGTGATAGAGTTGCCGCTGACACCGGCTTAAAAGGATTCCATTTGGGTGATTGTTGAACAGTTTACAAAGTGTGCATATTTTCTGCCAGTGCATACGACGTACACCTTGGACAAGCTAGCGGATTTGTATAACGCAGAGATTGTGCATTTGCATGGGGTACCAAAGTCTATTGTTTCAGATAGAGACCTTAGGTTCACAGCAAGGTTTTGGAGATGTTTACATCAGGCTTTGGGTTTGAGGTTTTGACAGTCCGATCGTGTTATCCAGGTCTTGGAGGATATGTTGAGGTGTTGTATTATTGAGTTCCAAGGAACCTGGGAGAAGCATTTACCTTTGGTTGAATTTGCTTATAGCAACAACTATCAAGCGAGTATTCAGATGGCACCGTATGAGGCATTGTATTGTCGGAGGTGTCATACGCCCTTGTGTTGGGCTGAGGTAGGGGAAAAGCATGTTTCCTTACCGCATGTGTTGAAAGACACGGATGAGAAAGTTAAGCTTGTATGTGATCACTTGAAAGCGACTGGGGATCGGCAGAAATCTTATGCAGATTTAAAGCGTAGGGAAATTGAATATGCGGTGGGCGATCGCGTGTTCTTGAAAGTGTCAACATGGAAGAAGGTGATGCAGTTTGGACGTAAGGGTAAGCTTAGTCCGAGGTTTATTGGACCATATGAGATTGTGGAGCGTGTTGGTCTTGTGGCTTATTGGTTGAGGTTGCCTTTCGAGCTTGAGAAAATACATGATGTGTTCATGTATCAATGTTACGGAGGTATCAGTCGGATCCTTCGCATGTTATGCTGGTGGAGCTCATTGAGTTGAGACCGAATTTATCCTTTGATGAGGAACAAGTGGAAATCCTTGACTCCAGCGGCAAGGCTATACGTGGTAAGATGATAGAGCTGGTTAAAGTCTTTTGGCGATATCGAGATGTCGATGAGGGCACTTGGAAGAGCAAGGCGGATATGTTGGAGCAATTTCTACATCTTTTTCCTCTAGGTAAATTTTGAGGATGAAATTTCTTAAGAGAGGGAGAGTTGTAATGCCCCGGTTTTGGGCCTAGCAGTTTTTGGGCTGGTTAGACGGTCTAGTGGACCGGAGAGTCAGATTTGGGAGCGAATATTTTTTTAAAAGATAAAAATATGGAAAATAGTTAAAAATCATATTTTAATGGGTAAAAATATTGGTGAAAGCAATTTTGGAAAATGAGCTTTGGAAGGGTGACATTTTGGCTAGCGACCAAAATGCAACTTTTGAAAACTATTTTAAAGGTGACAGTTTTGTAAAGAGTCAAAAATTTGAATCTTTAAGGAGCTATTTTACCATTAGGTCTAATCTGAGTTTTCTCTTAATTGGGATTATTTTAAAAGGGTTTTAATTAATAGAATTAAATGGATTTTAGTTAAAATGGTAGTTATCTTTATAAAACACAATTTGACATATCTTTTCTTCTCTCATATTTTCCCCCAAAATACTCTCAGCCAAACACTCTTTTTCTTATCAGAGATTCAAGATAATGATCTTGTTTTCTTTATTTTTTTGATTTGTTAAATGTTTTTTCAAATTGTTTTCCAAAAATCTCATTAAATCTCATTGTTTTCAAGAGGAAACCATCCAATTAAGGGGAAACTCATTCATTAGAGGTAAGTTTCATTCTTCTCCTCTAATGAAATGTTCTTTACTAAAATTCCCAAGTTCTTGACTCTTTACATATGTTTTCTAATAGGTTTTGATTAATTAATTATGGATTTTAGCTTAATTGAGGTTTAATTGATGGATCTTGTGATCTTCGAATTGGACCTATTTCTCCAGTGTTGTGGATTGATTTCAATCTTATTTTGGATGTACTATAATGTGGATAAGTTGTTTTTAATAATGGAATCACAAAATTGGTTGAATCTCTAATTGTTTAGGTTGTTAGTTAAGGGTTTTTGAGTATTTTAAGGAGTTTAATCATTGTAGGAAGTAAAAGGATGTTGTGATTGAGTTTTAGATATTAATTGATGAAGTTTGATGTATTGAATCATTATTTTATGGATGGGTTAAGATTGAGAAGTATTTGAGGTTGATTTCGGTAAGTTTCGAAAGAGTTTTGAGTGGGCATCTTGAGAGCCACGGGATTTTGGTTTGAAACAGAGAGTTGGATACATTTTAATGCATGTTTCCTCTGATTTTGTGTGGCTGAAATAGTGGATAATCAAGGCGTAGCATCTTGAGGTGGTTTGAGGCTTGCGGGGAACTTGTTTCGCTGTAGCAAGCAAGGCGAAGTGAAATCGGTGAGTGGAAACGATTTAAAAAGTCTTTCAAAGGTTTGAAAGTGGATTTGGTTTCGTTTAAGTTTGAAACACTTACCTAAGCTTGGAAGTAAGTTTCCCTCCTTTTCTCTTTAATATCAGTTTGGATATGAGCATGTGTGTTTTGTGTTTTGGTTGAAAACATGGTTGGTTTTGCTTACTGTAAATACATGGTTTCTAAGTACATATGCAGTGTATTAAATGCTAGTGAGCATTGGTTTTTATTCTGGTCGGGAATGTGATATTGTTGTGGCAATGTGATTTGCATATGTGGGGATTTTGTGTATTGCATGGTAAAACAGTGAGTAAATGGTTTTGTAATGATATATTGTCTATGTGACGAAGTGAGAAAATATTCGGATATATTTGGCATGCCATAGGATAAAGTACGCTATAATATGTTTAAAAATCGATCATGGTTAAGGGTCCTTGAGGTATAGCGGTCGGCTACTCAGACTATGTAGTTATCACTTGGGTTGAGCGGTTGGTTCCCCTTGTTGATGTAAAGCTTGCGGTCGGCAAAGTTATTAACTCGTGCGGTCAGCATGGTGTTGTCTTGATGATGGTCAGTCATTAAGGGAGATCCGTGTATCCGACGTGTAAGGTTAACGGTCGATTAACTAAAGATTAACGATCGGCTAATCAAGGATAGATGTTGACTATTCGAGGTCACTATAATTGCCAATATATGAAAGTTCTATTGTTGAATCTATTTATAATCCCGAAATCCACGGTGAACACATTGCCTAAGCACTAGTGTTTGGTTTTCAAGGGTTATAATGCATCATTGTTTTAAGAGCATCCTCTCTCTTTTCCCTAATGATGCAGAGCATTAAAGCTTGGAGGCAGCAAAGGCAAGGACTACGTGATCCAAAGACAAGACTATTTGAGTATGAACTTTGTTTTAGTTTCCAATTAATAAGGCAATGTGTTCACCATGTATTTTGGGATTTGTAATTCAGTTTTCCCTGGTTTTGAGAGTGTATAATGTTGTGATTTAGGAGTTTGATTGTTGTTGTTTTGCATTTTGTGCATCGTTACCTATGCTTGGTGTTATGTGGTTACCTAGGTATGCATATAGATGATTTTGCCTGGATGGTATGCTTTGATGAATTTAACATGTTGAATATGGTGTTGAAGTGATGTTGGTATGATTCTTGTGCAGGAAGATGATTGTTTGAGCATTTTGGTATGTTTAAGGAAGTTATCTAGGGAGCATGCCTCTAGAGTAATCCATATGGTAGCATAAGCTTGTTTTGTTGCTCAACCATGGTGCAAGTGTTCAGATATGTTTTGATGAATGTTTATTTTCATGTATACAAGTTGCTAGGACCTAAATGCATCTAGATTTTTTTGTAAAACCAGCTAAGAATGACATTACAGGCCCAAGCGTACCGATATTCGGGGAACCATATCAGTGCGACTAGGCAGGTTCAAGAATCTAGTTTTGATACGAGTGATTAGGTTTTGGTACAGCTAGGCAAACTATGTTTGGCGTATCAGTACGGGATTGGGTGTATCGGTACGGTTTTATGTTACTTGAATCCACTTTTTAGATCAAAACTTGCGTACCGAAATGTTCGTTACTCATATCGGTACGGTTGAAAAATATGTTAAAATTATCGTTAATTTTAGTTAGGTGTACCAGTAAGAAATGTGGCGTATCGAAATGGAGCTGAGGAACTGTAATGATACGGTTGCCTGCGTATCGATACGGTGGCAGTTAATTCTGGTAGTACCACGGAAATACAGTTCTGTTTTCTCTCATTTTAGTCCCCAAATGTAGATGATGCAATTGAATGTTCATGGATGATCTTTTTGACCTGAAATTTGACATGTAGGCATGTAAATAGACTAATTGAGGATTGGTAACCTTAAATTCAATTTTGGTCTCTTAATTTAAAAGATTTACATTTTATTTCTCGTAATGAATGTGTTGCAATTGGATGTCCTTATGTGATCCGCTTCCTTCGAAAAGTCACGAGCTACGAGTATGTACATGTAGGATTAATAATTTGCATCTAGACAAGATAAAAGAAAAAAATGGACCGACTTTTTGTAACCTTTCTTTGGTTTGCTTCGGTAAACCTGATGTAGCTCTCTCGGTTCGGTCAGGCGTCTAGGCCGGGTCGATGGGGTTACAATTTGTGTCCCCAAGTTAAACACCACCCCAACATATCATATTTCAAACATAATCTCACAAAATCAAACACAGTGCATACCAACAACAAGATCATACATCATCAACACATCGAACTACCATAATCCACCTTTCAACAATCATAACTTGGCTCTGATACCAACAAATATAACCCTCTTAACCCAGTTTTGTCGCAAGACTGAACTGAGCAAGCTACATTAGGGTTTGCCGAGACAAACCAAGAATAATTAATTAGAAAATGGTCTATTTTTATTTTATCTTTTGTAAATGCTTAATTAAGTCCTAAGGTGATCATGCTGGCAGCGGTGAGAATTATAACTTAATCGGGCGTCAAATTGACATCCAATTGTATGAAAGAACATTTCAGGGATCAAATTGCAACTTTTGCTAATTAAGAGGACTTCCATAAAATTAAAGTTACCAATCCTTAATTAGTCAGGTTTCATGCATACAAGTTAAATTTCAACTTAAAATAACCATCCAAACTCATTTAATTTCATGGTCAGGAAATAGGGACTAAATTGTAAATAATCAAACTTCAAAAAGCATTTTAACAGAATTAACAAACTGCGTATCGGTACACTGTCACCCCGTATAGAAATAAGTTTTAATTTCAAAGGCATACTGATACGGTCCTCAAGCATATCGGTATGGGTATGTAGTGTTCAAAAATGAGAATTCTAGTAGCCAAAAGACGTACCGGTAGTTTGCTCATGTACCGACACCAAGACAAAATTTTAGCATTTTGTACCGATACGGTCGCTAGGCATATCGGTATGCCAAGGCATATTTGCCCAGATTGAGCCGAGACAGGTCCCCACGTACTGATCCTTGAAGACTCGTACTGGTACGGACAGACATGTAATGACCTCTTGGTCAAACATATGACACTTTGGCTCAATCTAACATACTCCGATCAACATCTAATCACCATATAACATCCCAAACAACATTTTTACCAACATATGAGCATGGCAAAGGATCATATGCAACATATCAAATCCAAGCAATTGCCCTGTAGGCATGATCTCTATCCAATCATGCAAATTGTTTCCTATCCCCTCAAATCCACACATTAAGCATAATACAAGTGGAAAACATCAAACATAACTTGTACAAATAGGAAGTATCCAAAATAAACCTCCCAATTACAACTTGGTCACATTACCTCTTATTACTACTATGTATTTGTAAAAACATACTTGAAAAATATTTCAACCCTTGGATCTCCTCTTGCCTACTTGCTGTTTGAAAGTGCTTATTTCTCTGCATTGTTGAGAAAAGAGAGCGTAAGCTATAAGCTTAGTGAGGTAATCTCGAAAGCACTCACCAATGCATTTAAAACCATTTTAAATCAAATCAAATGTATAATTATCTTGTGAAAATCATCTCATGGCTCTACAATCTTTTCAAATATACACATTTAAATCATTTGCAGCACATGTATCATGGATTTCTATCACAAACCTCAATTTAAGCTTCACATGCCAAAATCTCTAAATAGCAAGCTTAGAGAGCATCTCATGCATAAACCATATTATACAAAACATAATCCATTTCTCATGATACATTATATCATATATTGGCATTCAAGTGACTAAAAACCAAGTTCCATTCTATTTTACAAAAACACATCAGATACCCAGATTTCCCAAGTGGTTTCTTCGACCACTTCACATACTTCCTGAAATTGGAGCAACCCATAACGGTTATAACGTATAAATCCACTAGCAGGAGAAAATAACACAATTAACCCCTCGGCCGCTGTAATTCTCTTGGTGGAGAAAACGACACTATTAACCCATCGACACACATGAGGTGACTTATTATAGTGCACTTTAAACGTTATGGCTAACCAACTATATCTGATAACATTTTACCTCAGCCACTTGCCTATATACTCAATAATGACTACATTATTTTACTGTTTTACATATGTATCAATTCAAACCATTTTCTAATACATTAAACCATGTATTCTAGCATTCTCAAAATGCTTTCATAAATCATTTATCAATCCGAATAATTATCATATATGATTCATTTGCAACATATTTCATTTCTAAAACATGCATATAATAGTAGGTAATCAAAATCATAAACATATACATGTGATTGTATTTTGCAAAACTAAAAATGAGAGAGATCAACCAATACTTAATTCCGAGCTTAGATAAGTGTTTCAAACTTATTCTAAATTCATAACAACCATCTTCTAACCTTTTAAAAGCAATAAAACACGTTTCCACTTGCCAACAACCCGAAGCTCTCTTTCCATTGCGAGAATCGAGCTTCTGAAGCTTCTGCAACTTCTCCAAAATATAAAGGATCCAACTTCCCTCTTTACCCAAAAAAATAGAGGATTAATGCACTTTAATGCTTCTCTAATTTCCATCAACCAACAAACACAACTTCGCCTCACTAAAAACCATCAAACAACTCTGTAAAACAACTGAAAACATAACCAACTTCATCTAAAGAAAGACCAGCCAAAACCTATTGATTTTAACATCTTAACAACATCAACTAACATCCAAAAACACCTTTATAGCGTCCTTATACCTCCAGCAACCTAACAACACTATATCACTTCAAAATCTACCTATCTACAACCTCGAAAATTAGCAATTCACATAGTTTCGAGATTTCTTTAATTAATGTCTTCTTACAACATTTAAAAACATCTTATAAGAGATCTAAATCAATTAGATTCAATACAAAATAGATACATAACAGTGTTCATCAATTTTTCACATCAAAACCCAATATAAATACCATATTCATGTTTTAATCATAATTCCATAACAAAAATTAGTTGTAAAGGATCAATAACTTGGTAATTTCATTAAAGAACCTTTAATTAGAGGAGGGAAATGAAAATCACCTTTAATTGTTGATTCCACCCTTAATTGGCAAAGATTGGATGAAAGCTTCAGGAAACTAAGTAGATTTTGTTGTAGGAATAAAAAAATCAAGTAGGAAATAAAAAGGAAATTAAAAGAGATTGATTCATGGAAATTTTGGAAAGAAATTGATAGTTTGGCTGCTGAGAATGTTGAGAGCAAAATTAGTTATGTGAGAAAATGAATTGTGTAATTAAAATCCTTTTTATTAATTCTGTTTTATTTTAATATTAAAACCATTTAAAAACCCTTTAAAATAGCCTAAATTAAGGGGAAATATGATGGAAAATTTTGGTTAATTAGCTTCTTAAAGATTCTAAGTTTTGACCCTTTTACGTTTTAGTTACCAAAAATAGTTTTTAAAACTATACATTTTAGTCACTGGTCAAAAATATCCTAAAATCATATTTAATTCCTTCAAATTAAATTTTCAAAAAAACTTACAATATTAATTAAGTATTTTCTAGCATTTTTCCATATTTTATTTTAGCCAAAAACAATTTGTTAAGATTTAATTCCCCGAAAATAACTCAAATGGCCTAATCTAGTTCTCCGGAACCTTCTAATCGATCCATCTAACATCTAGGCCCAATTTCAGTGTGTTAAAGTTTGGACAACTTACATTTGATGTTTTGAACTTGTATGATGTTTAATATCTTGCATTGAGGGGTTGGGATATGTTTTGCATGCTTGGGTAGAGATCATGCCTATATGACCTTTGTTTGAATATGCTATGTTGTGAATGATCCTCTATCATGCTTATATTTTTTGGAAATGATGCTTGATATGTTATATGGTGTTTAGGAGAAGTTTGGAGTGGGCCAAAGAGTCATATATTGGACCTAGAGGTCATTACAAGCCTTCACGTACTGGTACGAGTACCTGGGATTAGTACGCAGGTCTGAAATGGCTTTATTTTGAGGGCAAAATGCCTAGGGGTACCAATAAAGTTAGCCAAGTAACGGTACACCCCTTGGAATTTACACATCAAAATCAATATATGGGTTTCAGTACCAGTACGACCCCTTATTTTTATAGCTTTATACTGATGCATAGGGTACCGTATTGGTACGTATTGTGGTTACTGGAACATGAGGTTTTGAAGGAAAAAGGGGGATCAGTACGAGAACTATGCTATATCGGTGTGGGTTGCATTATGCATCGTATCATTACTTTGGCTAGTGTATCAGTATGCATGGAACTTAAGTTCGTTGAGCCATATCGATACGGGCTTGCCTGTATCGGTATACTTTGCTGATTTCCTTGTGTTTTTGCCTGTTAAAGTTTGGAAATGTGCAATCTAGTCCCCGAATATCATATATGCAATTGTATGAGTTTAGTTGATTGTTTTAAGTTAAAATTTAATAAGTATGTATGAAACTTGACTAATTAAGGATTTGTAACTTTAATTTTATGTAAGAACTCCTAATTTCTAGAAATTGCAATTTGGTCCTTGAAGTATGTTATTGATCATTTGGATGTCAAATCGATGCCTGATTGAGTTGTAATTTCATGACTGCTAGTATGATCACCCTAGGACTTAATTATGCATTTAGATAAAATAAAATGAAAAAAAGGACCATTTTCTAAGTAATTCTTTCATGTTTGTCTTGGCAAACCCAATGTAGCTTGCTCAGTTTGGTCTGGCGTCTAGGCTGGGTCAAGGGGATTACACATAATTTGCTCTTTGAACTTACGCTTATGGTGGAACACCTTTGTAAAGTCCTTTGTGTGATGATTTTACTGAGAAATAATTGAGCATGTCTCATGCCTTAAGTCATACGATGAGTGAGGATAAATCTTTCTTAAGAGAAATAATAGGTTGGGATTCATATTTGTACATTTGACAAGACAATAGTGATAGCTTATTAAGGTTTTGTAGAGACATCAGAGTGGCGCAGCGGAAGCTATTTGAGAACTTAGAAGAGTTCTAGTTTAGTTTTGCATTGTTTGGTGAATACAAATTTTGAGGACGAAATTTCTTTAAGGAGGGGAAAGTTGTAACAACCTGAATTTTGGGTTAGTAATTTGGGTCTTGAATCCAGATATAAATATATTAAAGTTCAGATAGAATTAAAAGAATTTGGAACTTAGAAATTCAATTTAAAAGAAATTGAGGATTGAAATGAACATGAGTTAAAGTTTTGGGTTTAGAGTAAATAAGGGAAGAGTTGGAATCTTTAATGAAGTATATTACCCAAAACTTATGAGATATTTTATCTCGAATAAACTATAACCTTTAGATAATGGGATTTTCCATGCTAAATATTAACCATTGGTTTTTAAGTAGAATGTGTGGTGGATATTTAATGAGATTCTAAAATTTAGAAAATATATATTAAATATATGAAATGAGAGAGAAAAGATGCACAAGTCATCTTCTTCCCCTTAACGTGGAAAGCAACAAGAAAGAGAAAGGTAAGAAGTTTCAAACTTTAATCTCTATGTTTCTTCATTTATAGTTAGATTTAGACATTAAGTGGGAAATGCAAAGTTGTTTATTTTGTTATTCTATATAAGATGAGTGTAATCTTGAAGGATCTTATTTGAGTTTTGAGTAACTCCTAAAACCCATGGAATTCTAGGGTAAGAAAGCTTGGGCTTTTTGTAGTAATGGTAAATTAAGATGATTGGAGTAAGATAATGAGTATTGGATTTGGGTTTTAGATAAACCTAAAGTGTTTTTAAAGATTCTTGAGGAAAGGAGATTATTGTGGATTTTAAAAGAGAGTCAAGATTAGTGAGTTAATTAAATTTATTTAGTTAATGTTACTAATCAATTTGAAAAGATAGTAATTTGTGTTTGCACTTGGTTGATTTGTGCAAGAGATTTGAAGAAGCCCCACTTTCAATTTAGGAAGTTGGAAAGTTGAAGGAAGCTAAGTTTTTAGGATTTTTACTTAAGGTTAGTACATATCAAACTTTGAAGTGATTTTTGCTTTTCATAATAGTAATTGCTTTGCTTTAAGCATGGGGTAATTTTTGGTGTTTGAGCATGTTGTCCATTGGAAGATCTTCTTGTTGTCTTGTTGTAAAAATGTTGTTAAAGGGCCTTTAAATAATTATAATGTGTTAATAATAATCTGAATAGACTCTAGAAAGCATGAAACTACATATACGAGTTGAATTTGGGGGTTCTAAGTTGAATCTTGTAGCTTGAGAAGCCATTTATAGGCTTCAGTACCAGTACGCGAGAGACCTGTACCGGTACCTTAAATTGAGGAACAAGGATGAACTAAGCGTAGCGTATCGATACAAGCTTTGACCAGCATTGGTACGCCACTCAATCAGTATCGGTACAGGTCGACCCAAACTGGTACTCGTGGATCTTATAGAATTTTAGTAACGAGTTTTGGTATTGGTACGGTGGCAACGTACAGGTACCCGAGCTCTTTTTATCGATATGTTTGACCCAATATCGATACATGTTGGCTTTCTCAAATTCCACTAATGTATTTGGCATCGTTACGAGCAGTTGAGTACCGATACCCACGGGCTTAGTATCGGTGTGCATTGGACCGTATTGGTACCCACTAATGAAACTGCCCAAATGTGATGAGTTTTAATAAGGGCTTAATATAGGGTTTGGTAAGGCTCTTGATAGAACCGAATTGAATATGATGAATCGTAATACCCAGCCTTTGGTTGCACTACGACTTTGGAAGCCCTTATTGAATGACCTTTCCTTGCTTGTATTGTAAATGGGCCTTGTGAGCCTCAAATTATTTTATGATTATTTTGGTATGGGATCCAGATACCCAAGTGTGGTACTTCAGTACACGTGTTCAGAATGCACTCGATGTCTAGGTGGTCCCGAGTGGCATTCACTACTCGATGTCTTTATAGTCTCGGGTATGTGGTATGCACTACCCGATGTCTTTGTGGTTTCGAGAGCGGCATGGTCTTTTACCCAATGTCTTTGTGGTCATGGGTAGGGGGCATGATATGGTATTCGATGTCTTTGTAGTCCCAAATACCGTGTAAAGTACTCGATATCTATGTGGTCTCGAGTACATGTATGGCTAGCCTGATATCTAAGTGTCCCAGGCTAAACAAGTTTGACTAGCACTGTGATGGTATTTGTTGATTGAACTTTTTATTCATGCCATATTACTCATTGCTTATATTGCATGCTTACTTTTATGAACGTCACGAAGTATAGTAGAGTAGACATGCACCACTGAGCTTTGTAAGCTCAGCGTGCGGATTTTTTGTTTTTGTGCGTAGGTTGACAGGTCACTCACTTGGAGGAGCATATCAACGAAGATTTCCCTAGCATTGATACAAGAGTACAATACCTTGACTTTAGTAGTTGGGCTATGTATCCATAGAACCTTATGGTAGTTGGTCGGTAACTATAATTTACCTTATTTTGAAAATATGGTGTTTTAATTCGTACAGAGATCCATTAATTTTGGATTTGAATTTATCTTTGAAAACTCTTATTTAAGACTTTATTTACTTGTGATTTATGGTTAAACTTGACGAGTGTGTAAATGTTCTATTTTGCATATCCTTTTACTTTGCTTTTTGCATGTTTTCAAGCTTATTTAGTTGCATTTAGGAATAGATTGCATATAGTTTTCATGTAGTTAGGCATTTACACTACATGTGCTTAAATGTTATATATTTTGGTGCTTTTAATGGGAAAGGTAGTGTTTTGTGGAGCATGTGCAGGAACCATTGGAGCTGGACTAGTGCTAGAGCAAAAGAGTAACAGATGTCTCAGCTGGAGCTGACAAGGTAAGAAGAGTTGGAGATAAATCTACCTTTAACCCACCTGGAATTTCTCCAAGATATGGAACATTAAAAGGTAGCAGGAAAGCAATGGCACTCTTAAATGAGGCTGCGTGCGCTTTAGGGTTATAAAAACCCTAGTTTTCTACCTATATAAAGGAGACTTGGACAACAATTCAAGAGAGAGTGCGATTACAGATGACAGTTGAAGTGCTATTAGAGAACCACTGGAGTTGAAGTGCTATAAAAATCTCCACATGACAGACGCCATGGAGAGAGGCGAAAAGGGTTGGAGACCTACAATAACAGTTGGAAAGCACGAAGGAAGATCATCTTGCAGCAATGTACTTAGCGCTGCAGAACAATCTAACTTGACAATGATGAAAGAAATACGGTTTTGGGGTTTGGTCAAGGATTGAGAATGCAAGAAAGGGGAACACATCTTTCTTTCTGGCTATGAAGGGAAAGTCTATGAGAATATGGAAAGGTTTCTGAATGGTTTGGTTATGGAGGGAAATAAGGGTTTAATTGCGTATGATTGATTGAAAAGATGTGAGACGATAAGGGAAAAGTGTGTAGGGTAAAGCAGGAAAGAGAAAGTTGGTACAATGGTTTATATGGGGAAGTTAATGTGTTTAAAACAAATGTTTTCTCCCTTTTTTTCGAGATATAACCCAATCTGCGAAGAAGTCCTTGCTCCCAATCTTGTGGTGGACCCATCAAGTATTCCCTATATGATAACTATCAAAATAAACAAAAAATATTAAATAAAAACTAATTCTAAAAAATAAAACTGTGGAAATTAAATTGCAGAAAAATAATATGTGTAAAAAAAGAAAAATAAAATGGTAAATCTAGATGTGTTATTAATCCAGTATTGCAACCCAAGATTTGTCACGATGGACCGTTACTCCTTTGTAAATCTTTAACCATTTCAACACCTTGGTGAGCTTGCCTAAGCATTTATAAATAAACTTCAAAGGGAGGTGGTCTTTTTTCGTGGCTTCGTTTAGCTTCTGGTAGTCGATATAGATTCACCATCTAGTAACAGTTTTTAATCACAGTCATAACTTTTTCTTGGGTACATACTGGATGGACTCACCTATAAACTATCCAAAGATAGAATAGAAGATTCTAGAGTCAAGCCATTTGACGATCTCTTTCATATCCTCAGTCTTTATGATTGGATTAAGTCTCTGTTGTGGTTCTATCAAGCTGTTATGATCATCTGCAAGCAAAATCTTATGCATATACAAAGTAAGGCTTATATCGTTCAAGTCAGCAATAGTCCAACCAATAGCTTTCTTATGTTGAGATAAGACATGTAACAGTTTAGTTTCTTGGTCAGGTGTTAAGCTAGCAGATATAACTACAAACAACGTATTATTCTCCCCTAGATATGCATATTTTAATTGTGGGGGAAAGGTTTAAGATCAAGTACAGAGGATGCTCTGCGATGGCTTGGGAGATTTGAACTTACTATATTCCATGGGAGAATGCTTAGCCGGCTTTGTAAACTCGTATGCTAACTATTTGTCAACTTGTTTGCTAATTTATTATTGCAGTCCCCCGGGTGAACGCCTAGTTAATGTGTTTTTTTGGAAATAGTGAATGCTTAGCTTTTCCTTTGGATTTATAGTAAGTGTGCCTTGGGAATAATTGGACTCTTCTTAGAAGTGACGAACCTTTCATCTTTGGTGGTAGCTTTACTATATGCACTTACTGTGGAAGTGGCTAGCAAACCTTCATCTCTGGTGGTCATTTTACTATGCGCACTTACTGTAGAGGACCTTCATCTTTGGCGACCGCTTTACTATGCACACTTACTATAAAAGTGGTTAGCGAACCTTCATCTTTGGCGGTCACTTTACTATGCGCGCTTATTGTAGAAGTGCCTAGCGAAACTTTATCTTTTGCGGTCGCTTTACTATAGCACTTACTGTAGAAGTGGCTAGCGAACCTTCATCTTTGGCGATCACTTTACTATGCGCACTTACTGTGGAAGTCGCAAGTGGACCTTCATCTTTTGCGGTCAATTTACTATACGCACTTACTATGGAAGTGGCTAGCGAACCTTCATCTTTTGCAGTCATAGATTTTGAGGAACTTTATTATATTCTTAATAAAGTTGCAGTCTTACAAGACTTGTTTTCAAAGATGCTTGTGTTAAACATAGAACTTCTTAAAATGCTTGGAATTCCACGTTCTGGGAACTTCCTTCCCATCTAGTTCTACAAGTTTGTACATTCTGAATCTAATCACCTTCTGGATTCTGTACGGCCCCTCCCATGTTAGGGCTATTTTTTCTCTTTCAATTAGCGGTTTACTAGCTTTCTTGTTTCTCAACACTAAATCAAACATTTGGAATTGTTTGTTCTTAACACGAGAATTGTAGTATTTGGCACTACCTGATTCTGGCTCCCGTCGCTGCTTCAAATTCATTTTTGATCTCTTCGAGCATGTCCATGTTCATTCGTAGCGTCTCATTGTTTGCTTGTTCATCAAACTGAGTAATTCTGTGTGTTGACATACCTATTTCTACTTGTATGACCATTTTTCTACCATAATACAAATTGAATGGTGTTTCTCCTACTTTGATGTAAGCCCTTTGACCGGTCTAGTCACAAGATTGAATCGAGTGAGCTACATTAGGGTTTGCTGAGACAAACCTGAAAGGTATACTTCGAAAACGGTATTTTTTCTTTTATCTTAACTAAATGCATATTTAAGTCCTAAGGTTATCATGCTGATAACGGTGAAAATTTCAACTCAGCTGTGTGTCAATTTGACATCCAATTGTATGAATTCGCATTTCGGGGACTAAAACATAGTTTTTGATAATTAAGAAGACGTTCATGAATTTAAGGTTACCAATTCTTAATTATTCATATTACATAGCAACAGGTTAAATTTAAACTTAAAATAACCATTCAAACTCATATAATTGCATGATTAAGATGCATGGACTAAATTGCAAAGAATACAAACTTCAGAAGGCATCCTAACTGAAATAACGGCTGGCATACCGGTATGGTCACTTCTCGTATCGCAATAGGTACAAAATAAAAAGGCGTACCGATATGTCCCTAAAGCGTATCAGTACGGGTATGCTATTTTCAAAAATTGGAATTCTAGTAGCTAAAAGACGTATTGGTACAGTTGCCCATGTACCGACACCAAGCCACAATATCAGCAATGCGCACCGATACTATTCCTAGGCGTATCGGTACGCCAATGCAATTTTGCCCATATTGAGCCAAGACAGGTCCCTTCGTACCAATCCCTGAGGACACGTACCGGTACGACACAGACCTGTAATGACCTATTGGTCCAACATATGACACTTTGGCTCAATCTAACATACTCCAAACATTATCTAATCATCATACAACTTCATAGACATCAATTCCTCAAACATAGCAGCATGGTAGATGATCATACGCAACATGGCATATTCAAAACAAACTCCTATAGGCATGATTTC
Source organism: Hibiscus mutabilis (assembly GCA_019671005.1). Taxonomy (NCBI): domain Eukaryota; kingdom Viridiplantae; phylum Streptophyta; class Magnoliopsida; order Malvales; family Malvaceae; genus Hibiscus; species Hibiscus mutabilis. The sequence continues at coordinate 40,809,944 of CM033713.1, read as the reverse complement.
TACCCAATCATACATAATGTTTCCCAACCCCTCAAAACCAAACATTAGGCATCATACAAGTCCAAAACATCAAACATAACTTGTACAAATAAGTAGTATCCAAAATAAACCTCCCAAAAACAACTTGGTCACATTGCCCCTTATTACTACTTAGCATTTATAAAACCATACTTTGAAATTTTCTCAACCCTTGGATCTCCTCTTGCACACTTGCTATCCGAAAAAGGCCTATTTCTCTACATTGATGAGAAAGGAGAGCATAAGCTATAAGCTTAACGAGGGAAACTCAAAAACACTCATCAATGTAATTAAAATCATTTTACTCAAACCAAATGTATATATCTCATGGCAAAATCATCTATACATTTAAATCATTTGCAACACATGTATCATAGATTTCTATCATAAACCTCAATTTAAGCTTCATACGCCAAAATCTCTAAATAGCAAGCTTAAAGACCATCTCATGTAAAAACCATATCATATAAACATAATCAAATTCTCATGATACATCATTTCATATATTGGCATTCAAGTGACTCATAACAAGTTCCATTCTATTTTATCAAAACCACATCGGATACACGGATTTCCCAAGTGGTTCCTTCGATCACTTCACATATGTCCTCAAACTGGAACAGTCCTCAAGGGTTATAATGTATAAATCCACCATCGAGAGAACTGACACACTCTTAACCCCTCGACTGTTGCGGTTCTCATTGTGGTGCATGGCACACTCTTGACCCCTCAACACACATGAGGTGACTTATTATAGTGCACTTTAAACCGTATTGCTAGCCAACTATATCCGATAACATTTTATCTCAGCCACTTGCCAATATACTCAATAAAAACCTCGTTAACTTATTGTTTTACATATGCATTTATTTAAACCATTTCCGAATAGAATAAACCATGTATCCTGGCATTCTCAAAATACTTTCATAAATCATTTGCTATGCTCAAATCTCATCATGTATAATCATTTACAATATCTTTCATTTTTAAAGCATGCATATAATGGTAAGTAATCATATCCATAAACATGTGCATGAGATTGTATTTTGCAAAATCAAAAACGAGAGAGAGCTCAACCATTACTTACTTTTGAGCATAGATAAGTGTTTCAAACTTTATATAAACTCCCAACAACCATCTTAAACCTTTTAAAAGCAGTAAAACATGTTTCCACTCACCGACAACCCAAAGCTCGCTAGCCGTTACGAGAATCAAGCTTTCGAATCTTTCATATCCTCTCCAAAAGCTATAGGATTCAGCTCCCCTGTTTTACCCAATCAAAAATAGAGGATTAATGCACTTTCATGCACCTCTAATTTCTAGCAACTAACAAGCACAACTTCACCTCACAAGAAACCATCAAACGTCTCTCTAAAACAAATGAAATCATCATCAAACCTCATCTAAAAAATCCCAACCAAAACGTATTGATTCTAACATCTTAACAACATCAATTAACATCCAAAACATCTTAATTACGTCCTTATACCTACAACACCTCTACAGCACCAAGATCACACCAAAATTCAACTATTTACAACCTAGAAAATTAGCAATTCACATAGTTTAGGATTTTTTAATTAATCACTTCTTTCAACATTACAATACATCTTATAAGAGATATAAACCAATTAGATTCAACACAAAACACATCCAAAATAGTGCTTATCAAATTTCCACATAAAACTCAATTTAATTACCAAATCCATGTTTAAATCATAATTCCATATCATAAGTCAGTTATAAAGGATCAAAAACTTGGGAATTTCAATAAATAACCTTTAATTAGAGGTGAGAAATGAAAATCACTTCTAATTGCTGATTTCTCCCTTAATTGGCAAAGATTGGTTGAAGTCCAAGTAGATTTTGTTGCAAGAATCAAAGGAATCAAGTAGGAAATCAACAGAGATTGATTCTTGGAAATTTTGGAAAGATTTTGATAGTTTGGCTGCTAAGAAAGCTGAGAGAAAAGTGATATCAAAGTTAGTTATTTAAGAAAGTGATTTGTAAAAATTAAAATCCATTTATTAAATAAATTTTCTTTTAATATTAAAAATCAATAAAAAAACACTTTAAAATAGCCTAAATTAAGGGGAAAATTTGATGGAAAAGTTTGGTCAAATAGCTCCTTAAAGATTCTAAGTTTTGACCATTTTACAATTTAGTCACCACAAACAGTTTTGAAGACTTCTCATATTCGTCACCGGACCAAAATATCCCAAATTCAGATTTAATTTCTTCAAAATGAATTTACCAAAAGCTTTGAAATTTTAATTAAGTATTTTCTAGCATTTTCCATATTTTATTTTAGCCAAAAAATAGTTTATTAAGATTTAATTCTCAAAACTAACTCGAATTGCCTAATCTGGTTCTCCAGAATCGTCTAATCGATCCAATTAACATCTAGGCCCAATTTTAGGGTGTTACAACTCTCCCCTTCTTAAGAAATTTCGCCCTCAAAATTTACTTGGCGAAAAAAGATAAGGAAACTGCTTCAACATGTCCTCCTTGCTTTCCAGGTGGCTTCCTCAACACCACGATTTCGCCACAACACCTTTACCAACTCTATGGTCTTTCCATGAAGAACCTTGCTGCTTAGATCTAGAATTATCATCGGCTCCTCATCTTAGGTCAAATTCGTATTCAACTCAATTTCCTCAATAGGCATCATATGCAAAGGATCCGATCTGTACCTCCGAAGCATTGATACATGGAAAACATCATGTATCTTCTCTAACTCCGTCGGCAACCTCAATCTATAAGCAACTGGACCAACACGCTCCAACACCTCATAAGGCCCAATAAATCTAAGACTTAACTTGTCCTTCCGTGAAAACCTCATCACCTACTTCCAAGGTGAAACCTTAAGGAACACGCGATCACCAAATGCATATTCAATCTCCCTTCACTTTAAGTCAGCATATGACTTTTACCAATCCGAAGGTGCCTTCAACCCATCACTAAAAAGCTTCACCTTCTCATTGGTATCCTTCAACACATCCGGCAAAGAAACATACTTTTCTCCTGCCTCTGCCCAACAAAGTGGCTTGCGACACCTACTACCATACAAAGCCTCGTACGGAGCCATTTGGATACTAGCATGATAACTATTGTTATAGGCAAACTCAACCAAAGGTAACGGCTTCTCCTATGTCCTTGGAAATCAATGATGCAACACCGCAACATATCCTCCAACACCTGGATAACACATTCAGCCTGACCATCCGTTTGAGGATGATACAAAGTACTAAAGTTCAACCGCGTACCCAAAGCCTTATGCAAACACTCCCAAAACCTCGCTGTAAAATGTGGATCTCTATCCAACAAAATAGACTTTGGCACCCCGTGCAACCTCACAATCTCAGCGATATACAACTCCGCCAACTTGTCCAAAGTATACGTCGTATGCACAGCCAGAAAATGTGCACATTTCGTAAACCTATCCACAATCACCCACAGAAGATTTTTCTTTAATGGCGTCAAAGGCAAACCAGATACAAAATCCATGATAATTTTCTCCCACTTCCATTCTAGAATCCTCAATGGTTGCAACAACCCCGAAGGAAAGTGATGCTCAGCCTTAATATGTTGACAAACCATACAACGAGCAACAAAATACATGATAACCTTTTTCAAACCAACCCAGAAATATTCCTTCTTCAAGTCCTAATACATCTTTGTGCTTCCGTACGCATAGCGAAAGGACTAGAATGTGCCTCAACCAAGATAGTGTGCCTCAACTCTTCATTTTTTGGCACCACACTCGATCCTTATAACACAAAACACCTTTTCCACTAAAATAAAAATTCGTCTGATTGCCATCTATAATATCCTTAACATGCAGTACCAAAGAATCATCATATGGTTGCTTCTCCTTGATCAACTGCAACAATGATGACTTCACATACAACTCAACCAACAAAACACCATCACGCGTTACACTCAAACGAGCAAACATCGCCCTTAATTTAACTGCAACCTTTCTGCTCAAAGCATCGGCTACAACATTAGCCTTTCTCGGATGATACTCTACCGTTAAATCATAATCCTTAAGCAACTCCAACCATCTCTGTTGCCTAAGATTCAACACCTTCTGTGGCATCAGACATTTCAAACTCTTGAGAACCGTATACACAATACACTTCTCACCATAAAGGTAATTTCGCCAAATTTTCAATGCAAACACCACCGCAACAAGCTCAATATCGTACGTAGGATAGTTGCGCTCGTGCACCTTTAACTGTCTAGATGCATAAGCTACAACCCTTCCTTATTACATCAACACACACCCCAAGACAACGTTGGATGCATCGCTATACACAATAAACTCCTTCCTTGACTCAGGTTGAATCAAGATCGGAGCTTGTGTCAAGGCTTTCTTCAACTTATCAAAGGCTTGTTGTCTATTCTCCGTCCGCTCAAAACTTACATCCTTTTGAAACAACTTCATCAAAGTAGCAACAATCCTCAAGAAACCATCAACAAAGCATCGATAATATCCTACCAACCCTAGGAAACTACGATCCTTAACACCGATTTTGGTTACTTTCAATTCACTACAGCTTCAATTTTCTGTGGATCCGCGCGAATACCCTCGACCGAAACAACATGACCAAGAAAAACCAGTTGCTTGATCCAAAAGTCACACTTAATCAGCTTGGCATAAAGCTTATTGTCCAACAGAACTTACAACATAATCCGTAGATGTCGATCATGATCTTTCTCATACTAGAGTACAAAAGAATGTCATAGATGAACACTAGTACAAATTGATCTAAGAATTTATGGAACATCCGATTCATCATATCCATGAATGTTGTCGGTGCATTTATCTGCCCAAATAGCATCAATAAGAACTCATAGTGCCCATGGCACGTGCGAAAAGCTATCTTCAGCACGTATTTATCCTTCACCTTCAATTGATAATACCAGACCTCATATCAATCTTGGAAAACACCGTAGCTCCCCAAAACTGATCAAACAGGTCATCAATCCTCGGCAAAGGATACTTGTTCTTAATCGTCAACTTATTCAGTTGCCAATAATCAACGCATATTCTCATCGTGCCATCTTTCTTTTTTACAAACAACACCGGTGCTCCCCTTGGTGACACACTAAGGCGAATGAAACCACGATCTAGCAACACCTGAAGCTACATCTTTAAATCCTTCAACTCTTTTGGCGCCATACGATATAGTGTAACTGGCACTAGAGTCGTATTCGCGTACGTCTCAATGCAAAATTCCACCTCCATATCCTACTGCAAACTAGGCAAATCTTCTAGAAACACTCTTGGAAAATTACAAACGGTGCAAATATCCTGGGCATCCACTTTCTTTATATCGGGGTTCATAACATAAGCTAGGTATGCTTGACCCCTAGATTTTCTCATCTTCTGTGCTTCCAAATTCGAAACGACATTGGACAAGAATTTGACATTCTCGTCCATAACCACCACTTCATAATCCTCAGCAAGTTTCAACAAAACTCGCTTGGTCTCAAAATTTACCACAACCTTATACTTAGACAACCAATCCATCCCCAAAATCACATCAAAACCATGAAATGGCAACTCCATCAGGTCAGCCGTACCATATGCGCTTGAACCATCAAATGATATCTCCTAAACAACCTTCTAGCAACTACAGTCTAACTGAAATAACTAGTTGTCCGCGTACCAACATCTAACACCTCTACAAGTATATCAAGCAAACAAGCATGTTCGTGCAGGATGTATGAATATATTGAACCAGAACCTATCAAAGAAAGCAATGGTATAGACTGCAAAGTAAATGTACCTGCAATCATATCAGTATCATTTCTTCCTACACAATGCGCAAAAACCCTTGTCGTTCTACCACCATTAGGCTGAATCGCTACGGTATGAGCAACCACTCTCTGACCATCCTCTCTACGGTAGAAATGTCCACAGCCGTGCTCACGTCCTCTTTGTGTCACAATAGCAGGTGCAGGAGCCTGACCTTTCTTAGCTAACTGTGGACAATCACGCCTAATGTAATCCCATGAATCACAGCTCTAACAAGTACCAAGAGTACCCCAATACTCCTTCATGTTTCATCTCCCACATCTCCCACATTCAGGTGTTCGAGCATATATATTTTGTAGAGGCTATCCACGCCCAGCATTACTCCCTCTCTATCTCTGATCCGAACGATACCTCCTATCTCTATGCTTCTTGTATCGATCTCTTCCAACATCCAACTCGGCACTTTTTTTCACCGCAGAAGAACTCCTTGAAGGAACAAACAACCCCAAATTCTATTATATGTTCTTACCTCAGGAACCAGGACATCAAACTCTATATAATTTGTAGCCAGCATGTATGTTTTCACCTCTTTCACCAACCTATAACGGAACCTTCACATCGCTATCGCTCGTCAAGAACTAGTTCAAGAGCATATTGGCTGAACCAAAGAAACTGGATCTCATACTCAGAAACAAACATGTTCCCTTGCTCTAAAATTGTAAACTCCCTCTTCTTCTCATCTTGATAACGAGATCCTATGTACTTTTTTCTAGAAGGTAGCATAAAAGAACTCACATATTACATCAGTAGGTGTCAAGCTCACGAGCTGCTTTAGGTAAAAACCTTTAAACTCAGTACTGCCCAAGCTACGTAGATGCTTAAAATGGAGCCACTGTTAACTGCTACAGGCGCTGGTGCAGGTACTTGCACTCCAGCCATGACTGCCTAAAAAATTCCAGCCATCACCTGGATTAACGGTGTCATATCACCAAAAATAGGTCTTTGCGATACCTGAGGAGAACCACCCTAAACTCTAACACTAGCATGAGGAATCGGTGGAGGAGGAGGCAACTCATCATCTTGGCTATCTACTACACTCCCCATATGAGCTCTCGTCTCTCGTGTTGGTCCCATTCGCAAAAATATGAGTTTAAAGCATAATAATTCAGTAAAACAAAAAATTAGGCCATCTTACAACAACAATCCAAGTCACTTTCGTTTAAAGCAAAATCATTTAACTCTAGTAGTAATAAGGCAATGTGTCCCCAAAATAAACACCCAAACATTTCACATATCAAACATAGTCTCACAAATCCAAACATCGTACATGTCAATAAACATATTCATGTAATAAAAATCAACCAAACAACCATAACCCACCACCCAACAATCATAACCTAGCTCTGATACAAACAAATGAAACCTCCTTGACCCGGTCTAGTCGTAAGACCAAACCGAGTGAGGTATATTAGGGTTTGCTGAGATAAACCCAAAAAATATACTCTGAAAATGGTCTTTATTTTTCTTTTATCTTAACTAAATGCATATTTAAGTCCTAAGGTGATCATGCTGATGATGGTGAAAATTTCAACTCAACCGGGCATCGATTTGACATCCAATTGTACAAATTTGCATTTAGGGGCTAAAACATAATTTCCAATAATTAAGATGACATTCCTTAAATTAAAGTTACCAATCCTTAATTATTCATATTACGTAACAAAAGGTTAAATTTCAACTTAAAATAATCATCCAAACTCAAATAATTACATGATTAAGAAATAGGGACTAAATTGCAAAGAATACAAAGTTTAGAAAGCATCCTAACTAAAATAACAACTGGCGTACTGGTACGAGCACTTATCGTATCGCAACATGTACAAAATAAAAGGCGTACCGATACGGTCCTCAAGCGAATCGGTACGGGTATGCTATTTTTGAAAATTAGAATTCCAGTAGCCAAAAGGCGTACAGGTACGGTTGCCCGTGTGCTGACACCAAGCCAAATTATCAGCAATGCATGCCAATACGGTTCCTAGGCATATCGGTACGCTAAGGTAATTTTGCCCAAATTTAGCCGAGATAGGTCTCTACGTACCGATCATTGAAGGCCTGTATCGATACGGACAAACCTGTAATGACCTCATGGTCTAACATATAACTCTTTGGCTCTATCTAAAGTACCCCAAACATTACCTAATCATCATGCAACTTCATAGATATCAATTCCTTAAACATACCAGCATGGTAGAAGATCATACGCAACAGGACATATTCAAAACAAACCCCTATAGGTATGATTTCTACCGAAGCATGTATAATGTTTCCGAACCCCTCAAAACCAAACATTAGACATCATACAAGTCCCAAACATCAAACATAACTTGTACAACAAGAGAGTATCCAAAATAAACCTCCCAAATACAACTTGGTCAAATTTCCCTTTATTACTACTAAGCATTTATAAAACCATACATTGAAAATGTCTCAACCCTTGGATCTCCTCTTGCGTACTTACTATCAGTAAAATGCCTATTTCTCTGCATTGATGAGAAATGAGAGAGTAATCTATAAGCTTAGTGGGGGAATCTCAAAAATACTCATCAATTTAATTTAAACCAAGTGTATATATCTCAGGGCAAAATCATCTCATGCTTCTATAATCTCTTTCAAATGCACATTTAAATCATTTGCAACACATGTATCATGGATTTCTATCATAAACCTCAATTTAAGCTTCATATGCCAAAATCTCTAAATAGCAAGCTTAAAGAGCATCTCATGTATAAACCATATTATACAAACATAATCCAATTCTCATGATACATTATCTCATATATTGGCATTCAAGTGACTCAAAACAAGTTCCATTCTATTTTATCAAAACCACATCGGATACACGGATTTCACAAGTGGTTCCTTCAACCACTTCACATGCGTCTCAAACTGGAGTAGCCCTCAATGGTTATAACGTATAAATCCACCAGCGGGAGAATTGGCACACTTTTAACCCCTCGACTACTGAAATTCTCATGGTGGAGCATGGCACACTCTTGACCTCTCGACACACATGAGGAAACTTATTATAGTGCATTTTAAACCCTATGGCTAGCCAACTATATCCGATAACATTTTATCCCAGCCACTTTCCAATATACTTAATAAAAACCTCGTTAACTTACTATTGTACATATGCATTAATTCAAACCATTTTCCCATACATTAAACCATGTATTCTAGCAATGTCAAAATACTTTCATAAATTATTTGCTATGCTCAAATCTCATCATGTATAATCATTTGCAATATCTTTCATTTCTAAAGAATGCATATAAGAGTAAGTAAGTAATCAAATCCATAAACATGTGCATGAGATTGTATTTTGCAAAACTGAAAACGAGAGAGAGCTCAACCAATACTTATTTTTGAGCTTAGATAAGGGTTTCAAACTTTATCTAAAATCCCAACAACCATCTTCAAACCTTTTAAAAGTAGTAAAATGTGTTTCCACTCACTGACAACCAAAAGGTCGCTATCCGTTGCAAGAATCAAGCTTTCGAAGCTTCCGCAACCTCTCCAAAAGACATAGGATTCAACTCCCCTGCTTTACCCAATCAAAGATAGAGGATTAATGCACTTTCATGCACCTCTAATTTCCAAGAACTAACAAACACAACTTCGCCTCACAAGAAACCATCAAACGCCTCTCTAAAACAACTAAAATCATCAACAAACCTCATCTAAACAAAGACCAGCCAAAACTTATTGATTCTAACATCTTAAAAACATCAACTAACATCCAAAAACATCTTAATTACGTTCTTATACCTTCAGCACCTCTACATCACCAAGATCACACCAAAATCCAGCTATTTACAACCTAGAAAATTAGCAATTCACATAGTTTTGGGATTTCTTTTATTAAACACTTCTTAAGAGATCTAAACCAATTAGATTCAATACAAAATAGATCCAAGACAGTGTTTATCAAATTTCTACATAAAACTCAATTTAATTACCAAATCCATGTTTAAATCATAATTCATAACATAAATTAGTTGTAAAGGATCAAGAACTTGGGAATTTCCATAAAGAACTTTAATTAGAGGAGAGAAACAAAAATCACCTCTAATTGCTAATTTCTCCCTTAATTGGCAAAGATTGGTTGAAATCCAAGTAGGTTTTGTTACAAGAATCAAAGGAATCAAGTAGGAAACCAAAACAGATTGATTCCTGGAAATTTTGGAAAGATTTTGATAGTTTGGCTGCTGAGGAAGTTGAGAGAAAAGTGATATCGAAGTTAGTTATGCAAGAAAGTGATTTGTAAAAATTAAAATCCTTTTATTAAATCTATTTTCTTTTAATATTAAAAACCAATTAAAACACTTTAAAAATAGCCTAAATTAAGGGAAAATCTGATGGAAAAGTTTGTTCAAATAGTTCCTTAAAGATTCAAAGTTTTGACCCTTCTATGATTTAGTCGTCAAAAATAATTTTAAAAACTTTTCATTTTAGTCATTGGACCATAATATCCCAAAATCAGATTTAATTTCTTCAAATTGAATTTATCAAAAGACTTAAAATATTATTTAAGTATTTTCTAGCATTTTCCATATTTTATTTTAGCCAAAAATAATTTATTAAGATTTAATTCTTGAAACTAACTCAAATTGCCTAATCCGGTTCTCCCGAACCGTCTAATCGATCCAATTAACATTTAGGCCCAATTTTAGGGCATTACATTTGAGGTAATTGTTTAATATAAGTATCTTTATGCATTTTAGAGAAATTTAGATGATATGATAATACCACAAGCTTATTTTAGAGTATTTGTTACATGTACCGGTGTGTGAGGTTGTCTACAATACCCAAAATATCCCTTACAGCTCGTCCACCCAATTTCCCTTTGCATCTCTGACTTTCTTTTTTAGTGTGGACATGATCTTCTTGTTAACCGCTTCAACTTGACCATTCGTCTATAGGGATTTAATAGAACTTTGTTCCAACATAATGTGGAGGTCCTCTCAAAATTTTTTAAACCGCTTCTGAAATTAAGTTCCATTTTCTGTGATAACGATTTTAGGAATGCCAAACCTACTGACAATAGACCTTCACAGAAAGTTCTCTATTTGTTTCTCTATGATCGTTGCCAACGATTTTGCTTCTATCCATTTTGTAAAGTAATCCACAGCGACTACCAAAAATTTCCACTGACCCACTACCATTGGAAATGGGCCTAGAATGTCAATGCCCCAGATTGCGAATGACCATGGGCTCATGATGGACTTAAGAAACTCTTTCGATTGCCTTAGGACTAAGGTTTAATTCTTGACATGGTACGCAGTTAGCTACCAGATCCTTAGCGTCCCTTCGTATAGTAGGCCAATAAAAATCTTGTCCTATGGCCTTCTGCTCCATTACATGTGAGCTAGGATGGTGTCCACCTATTCCCTCTTGGATTTCCCTCAATACATAGTTGGCTTTCTTGGGTCCTAGACACCGCAATAAGGGTTGTGTGAAGCCTCTTTTGTACATGATATCATCAATGAGGATCTACTAGGCCGCTCTTCGCATCGTCTTACATCAATGGGCCTTGTCTTTAGGTAATATCCTTGTTTTGATTTATGCAATGATGGACGTCATCCAGGTTTTTCCTATATCGAGCTGGCATACCTAACGTTCTTCTACAAATGCGAGGTTCTCTCGGTATTCTATTAAGAATTTACCTCGTCTATATATTTTAAGTACTACTCTTGCTAAGGCATCTGCCTGGCATTTTCCCCTCTAGGGATTTGTATTATGGAATACTGAGTGAATTTTGCTAGCAAAGTTTTCACTTTTCGATGGTATTTGAGTAGTATTTCATCATGAACCTCATACTCTCCAGATAGTTGTTTTGCCACCAATTGGGAATCTGTGAAGATTTGTAATATGTCCACCTTGATTTCAGCTACAAGTTCCAACCCTATCACTAAGGCCTCATACTTTGCTGCATTTTTGGAAAGGGTGAATGCGAAGTTGAGCACATATTGCCATTCCTCTTTAGCGCCTAGTCCACTTAATAGCACATCTGCTCCTGCTCTATTTACAGCCACAAAACTGTCTACGTAGAGATTCTAGGACTGTGAGTCATGAACCTGCTTGTCTATAGTTTGGAGAGGCTCTTAGAGAGGCTGGTGATCGCCATCGCTTGTTACTGAACAATTAGCAGGTGGACTCATTGTGGGCCCACTAAACGCGCATTCTACAATGAAATCAGCCAAACCTATTCCTTAAAAGCTCTTTGTGGTTGGTACTCAATCACATATTCACTATGCTCTTTGCCCTATTTCAATATTCATCCTTGTATATCCATTTTTCCCAGTATATCCTTGAAAGGTTGATCTGTTAGATCAACCACTCGGTGCGCATGGAAATAGTGGTAAAGTTTCTTGATTGCCATGATCAAAGCTAACACTAACTTTTTTGCTCTAGTGTACCTCTATTTCTTCGGCTGAAAGACCATACTAACATAGTACACTGGTTGTTTTATTATTTCTTCTTGTTTAACTATAACTATCGCAATTGTTTCGTCAGTGGTTGCTAAGTAGATGAATAAGACTTGTCCCTCATTAGGTACTACAAGCATGGGAGGGCTGGCCAAAAATTGTTTGAGTTGCTGGAAGGCTTTTTGGCATTCATTTGTCCATTTGAAGTGACCTTTTAAGGCATTAAAAAAATAAAGGCATTTATTTGCCAACCGGGAAACAAACCGGTTTAATGCTACCACTTTCTCAAATAGCTTTTGCACTTCTTTAGTGTTTGTGGGGGACCCATATTGGTTCTGACTTTTATCTTTTTCAGGTTCGCCTCTATTCCCTATTCCAAAATTAGGAAACCCCAAAAATTTTCCTAACCCTACTACAAAAACATACATCTCGGGGTTTAGGCGTATTTTATAAAGACGGAGGATGTCGAAGATCTCCTATAAATCAACTAGATGCTGCTAAAAAAGTACTCTTAGCTAGCATATCATCAATGTAGACCTCTATATTGTGCCTGATATGATGGCAAAAATTCTTATTGACCAATCTTTGATAAGTTGTCTCCGCGTTCTTTAGTCCGAAGGGTATTACTTTGTAGCAATAAAGACCATCTTCTGTTATGAAGATCATTTTTCTTTGTCTTCATCTGCCATTGCAATCTGATTGTACCCAGAGAACGCATCTATAAAGCTCAAAAATTTGTGGCCAGCAGAAGCATCCACCAGTTTATCCAGGGATAAGAGCTGGAAACAGTCTTTGGGACACATATTGTTAAGGTTGGTGAAATCTATGCACATTCGCCATTTTCCATTTGACTTTTTCACAATTACCACATTGTCCAGCCACTGTGGGTATCTTGCCTTCTCGACAAAACCTGTTGTGATCAACTTTTTAGTCTCATGTCCAATGGCTTTCACTTTCTTCTTTGAGAATTTTCTTCTCTTATGTCTGACAGGTTTTGTTGTTGGATCCACCTATAGGGATTGTTTTATCACACTTGGATCTATTTCAGGCATGTCTACTACCGACCACGCAAAAACATTTGTGTTGTCTCTCAGCAATTTCACCAGTTTCCTTCTACTATGTTTATCTAGCCCTTCAACAATCCTGGTGACCTTTTTAGGTTCGTCCGAGTAGATTTCTACAGGCTCTGGTTTTGTTAACTTATTCTCTTCCCTAAGATCTAGACTTTTGAGAGTCATCATTATTTTACTCAGGGTATTAACCTCATGCATCTTTTGCTGTATAAGAATTCCTTCACTGTCATGGTCGTGACCTCTCTGTTTCTGGGCTAATTAGAGAGAAAGAACATGACATTGCCTTGCGATCTTTTGATCGGCATGCATTACCCCTTTTCGAAGGGTGTTGGGAATTTAACCTGTAAATAGAATGGGGCTGCGATCATTCTAGATTTTTTCATCAAAAGCCTGTCGAAGATGGCGTCGTACGTGGATGAGTTATCAATGACCAAGAAACTAGCCATCTTTGTAACTTTATTTTCACTATCGGCCATGGTTACGGGCAGTTGGATAGAGCCCTTTACCTCGATGGGCTGGTAGCTAAATCTATACATCAGGCTTACCAATTTTAACTCTGATCATGGGATTTCCATTTGCCCGAATGCTTTCCAACTTAACACTTCCACTGCACTACCTGTATCTACCAAGATTGTCTTCAAGTTAAAACCCACTATCATGGTTGTAACAACGATGGGGCATTGTGGTATTCAACCAAAATACTACTCTCCTCCTTCTTAGAGATGACAATTCATCATGGGTCTACGTACTTCACCTTCTTCATCAGTCCTACCAAAACCGACATTATATCATGCATATGCACTTTACGCTTGGAACTTGATTAGTTCTACCCCTGGTTTGCTCCGATTATCAAGTTTGTAGTGCCCTTGGTGTCTTAGTTGTTTCTTCTTTCATTTTGTTCCCTCGGTTGGCAAGCCTTCTTATAGTCCTTATTCGGTTTATTACGAGAAACAAGAAACCTTTCTAGATGGCCTCTCCTCACTACTGATTCGATTGCATTCTTTAGGTGTACGCAATCATCCGTATAGTGACCTTGATCTCTGTGAAACTCGCATCTCCTATTAGAGTTCTCTCTTCGGTCGTTTGGTCTCATTGGTAATGGTGGCTTCAAAATTCTCGTGTGTTCAATCTAATTGGGTATCTACGATGGTGACTCCATTAGCTTATGATAGGTCCTATACATGGATAATCTCCCATGGGAAAATTCCTGCTGCTCACCGTTTCGTTGGTAATGCTAAGATTGGTCGCTAAGCTGGACATACTACTGTCTACCCCGACAGTGCAGATTGCTCCTTCCAGTTCCCTGATAAAGAGGATGTCTTCCTCGTCTATTCCAGGATCATCATGTGCGTTCTTTGCATGCTACGAGCTTTGTGTGATTGCTTGCATATTGCTTGCTTTTTCATTTTTAGTACACGATTGGACTTTTTTATACAATTCTGAAGTCGTTGTTGGTGGTCGATCCAGCAAATTGTATTTGAGATGCTGATGCAAAGTGCCATTGATAAAGGTGGTTATAACAAACTCATTCATGACTTCCTTGGTCTGCATAGTTGTTGTATGAAATTCTGGGACAAAGTCTATTAAAGGTTCTCCCGATCTTTGAATAACAAATATCAAGTACGCTAGAGATCTCTTCAACACTTTATTCGCTAGAATACGGCTCATGAACGATTCTGCGAGTTCATCAAAGTTGGATATGGAATGTTCTGGTAATTGTAAGTACCAAGCATGGGTAGAGTACTTCAAGTTCATCAAAAATGTTTGGCACTTAACCAGATCAAAAGCCCCGAATAGATCCATGTGGTTTAAAAAATGAGACAAGTGGTCATGGGGATCACTCTTTCCATTGTACATCAGCTTTGGGACCTTGGAAGATGGTGACACATGTTGCTGTAAAATATCTTCAGACAAAGGCTCGTTCTTGTACCTTCATGTCCTAGTGAGAATCTCTCTGTTGGAAATTTTGCATGCTATTAAAATTCCTCTCTAACTTTTCCATTATGGCCCTTAGGGCCTGTTGCTGATACTTGAGAAATAGATATGCACTTTAGAGCAAGTATACTCGTTGATCAAGTAATAAAGTGATTAACTGGAGTGTCGAACCCACAAGGATTGGATCAGTAAATACGAAGTTATTGTACTTAAGAGTGTAATCACTTATTTTTGTCCGGGTTGTAAATATTATAGTATAATAAGTAATTGTAGTAATAATTATATGTGTATGCATTAATGTCTATATGTACATATGATAATATGTATATGTGAGTCCATGTGTTAGTGTGGTATATAAGTGCATATTGTCACGGGGCTAGGGCTCAACCCTATTGATCCGTGCGGCCTTAGACGCCCTTGACGCTAATCGGTCGATTCCCGCGCCTAAGTAAGCCTTCAACCAGCCTTGCGAGTACTCCTGCTCGGCAACGGCTCGGACAAGCCCTCCAGGCTTCGATGGATGCGGAAGCGCTTTAAGCACTAAGGTGGCTACTCTTGGCCACTCGAGAGGCAACTAGCTCGAAGAGCTTTGGGAACAAAGACAATTGAAAGGAACAAGAGGAAAAGTAGAGTAAATGCCTCAGAGTCTTATTACTCTTCTCAAATGAGAGGATGAATGGAATGAGTTAGATGATGATCATAATGAGAGTGGGAAGCTCTCTATTTATAGTTGAGCTCCCACCCAATCAATGGTCCGGATCGATTTACATGGATGGCCAGGATTAGCCCAAATCCTTACAAGAATCTCTAAACTAGGAAAGAATATCAAATCCTACCTAATTACATCAATTAGTAGGTTTCTTTCCTAAGATAGTTGATCACACCCGATATGGCAAGATTCCTCGTTTGACTTTTTGTCTCTTACCATTTCCGAAGAGCAAGTGTGATCGGGCTCTCTAGCATTCTCCAAGTGTTGGGCCAAGTCTGGTGGTCTTGGCAAGTCCGATGATCCGCTTTGAACCTCTTGGGCGGATCCTTGCGCAACTGTCTCGGACCAAAAGATTTGGGCCGTGACAATATGGTTCTAATATTATATATATGTTGATTTGTACGTATAAATATTATCATTAGTTATCCATGCATTATATGTTTGTATAAATGTATGAGTGTATTACGTATGTACCGTATGTTTGCATATATTAATTTGTATATGTGTGTATATACGAATATGTATAGGTGTGCGAATGTATAATTATTAATGTTGCATGTATTATAATGTATGTATGTATTTTCCGTATGTGTCTATGCATGTTAATGTGTTTGCATGTATGAATGTTTATCTTATTAGTTATTAAGTACAAGTACGTGTGCATATATGAATATATATATATATATATATTAATATTATATATGTTATTATTATGTATATGCATTAATACTGTACGTGTTATAGTATACGTATGTGCACGTGTGTATTAGTTATGTGCGTGTCTAATTATATATGTATGTATGTATGTTGTAATATATATGTGTGTGTTTTAATTATTAGTTTTATTATTAATATTAATTGTAATGCATATGTATATAACAGATCTAAAATATATAAAGTCTACGTATAATATAAAAGTCCAATCACTTTTACAGACCAAAAAACCCATAATTAAGTACATTGGGTCCAAGCCAACCCAGACCCAATATCCTTAAAACCCTAAAACGTTATCTGATATCTAATATTTTTTTCCTAGCAGCAGCCAAGGGAGGGTCATTGGATCAGATCAGATCCAATGGCCATGATCAACTCGAGATGATCCGGCTGGTGCACGTGAAGCATACCTCCGGGCCGTTCGTGCACACGCGAGACCGTTCATTTTCCGCGTACCACGTGTCAAGATCTCGTGCAGCCTTGTCGTTCGTAGATGCAATCCTAGTCATTCATCATCAAAGCAATCTCAGTCGTTGGATCAAATCTGATCCAACGGCCAAGATTAGGTCTGGCTGATTGAAGCCCTTTCACCTCCAACCACCCATCCACGTGGTGCTCTGCCCAAGGCCACCGTACAGCTCCCCCTCACCCACCCAGCATGGCTGAAACAACAAGAAATATGGAAAATGTCAGTCAATCAATCCACAACAGTATATACATTAAATGATGCTTGTAAACAAAAAAGTCAAAAGGCCATATATATGTAAGAAGGCATATCCATTTGTATGGAGTTTTTCATCACCAAATATAAAAAAAACCAGAAATTTCAGTGGTGGTAATGACTTTCCTCTTTTCTTTCTTGCATTGCATGCATTTTTGAATAAAAAAAGAAAAAGAGATTCGAGTCTTACCCTTTCCGCCAGTGGATCTCCCTTCACTGGTGATAAGCCCCGTGTGGTGAGCCGGTTAAAAAGGGGATTTTTTTCTTTTTGGTCCCCGTTTATGAAAAAAGCAAAAATGTTTTTGCTTCGGCTTTTCTTAGATCTAGGTAAATAACGGGTTGATTTCAAAAATCTGAGGTTGGATTCGAGTTTGGGTTGAAGCAAGGGTTGTTTTGGGGGTGGTTTTGGATCTTGCCGACACTGACTAGCGGTGGCCAGCGGCGAAGGTGGTTGCCGGATTTTGGGTTTACACCCAGAGTGAATAAAACTCAAGGGCTTTGTGTTTTTCAGTTTGAAAGAATAAGGAGGGAGAGGGTTTATTTTAGGATGAATTTTTAAAATACCTAAAGGGTGAAAATGGTTCTGATTTGGTCTTTATATAGACCATTTTATTTTTAAAAATAAGATAATTGCGGCTGAGGTCCTTCAGCGTTTTCATTCTTTTCAAAAGTTTCTTGCCACATGGGTTATTCACAACCCTGGTCCCTCATCTTTCTTAAAATCTTTCAATTTCGTCCCATAATTAACCAAAATCTATTTCAAAATGGTAAAAATACCCTGTTAGTCCCCCCGCGTTTTTGAAATTTTCACTTCAAGCTTGCCCCTTGGTTTTATTACACGTTAGGTCCTCGTAGGTTTAGCTCGGTTCATAATTTGGTCCTAAAATGTGTTTTTCTACTTTTATTTCGAGCATTCTGGTTTTGTTTTTATTTGATTTCAGTCCCCATTTCATGTTTTTATATATTTAATTGGTTAAGTTGATTGCTTCTTTTTGTGTTTTTCTAGCATGCTTCTTTCTTTTTTATTCATGTTCGTTCACGTATGTTGTTCCATATGACATGTTCTTTTGTGTGTGTCATATCATGTTTTTGTTTTAATTCGATTGTTCACATTATGTGTGTATTTATTTTATATGTCATGTTTTAGTTTAAATTGCACATCATGTTTATATGTTTTTTTAGTTTATTTTATGTTAATTCACGGCATGTTTAGTCTCATTAACATTGTGTTCTTTAAATTGTATATTGGTGTGGAAATTTTGTACATTAATGTTAATATCATGTCTTTATATTATGTGTACAAGTTGTGCTAAGTATTAACTTTTTTGTTATCATGTTTCTTTGATTTATTAATTTAGTGTCATGTTATATCTATGTCATGAATATTTTTGTTTTTTATATATATGTTATTTATGTGTTAATTAGATCTTGAAGTACGATAGTTAATTAAATCTTTTTTACATGTTTTGTTTTGTCTTGGTCTAAAATTATCATGTCTATGCTTATTGCTCTGATTTAATGTTTCATTTTTGTTTAAATGTTTTATTAGTGTCATATCATGTTCGTATACATGTTTCCATAATTTGTTTTCTACGATTGCATAACATATGTATTTTTGTCAATGCGGTGCCCGTTTATTCAAGCGTAAACGTGGCCAGTATCAAGCGCAATGATGGTGGTCTACCGGTTTATTCTCGAATAATGGGGCCCTTAAAATATACCTGCACTTATAAGCAAATTTTAATTTAATCATCACTTTAATCCGGAAAGTTTGATATTAATAAAGCGGTAGTTATTAAAGAACCAATTTTGGGCGGTGTGGGGGTTCTAATCCTTCCCCATCCGTAACCGACTCCTGAACCCAACCTTTTTTTATATCTCTGGTTTTACGGTGTCCAGCCTACCTTAGTGGCCGGTGGTGACTCCATTTTAAATGAAATACAGTTTTTCTAAAACCCCACGGAGGACATTTTTAAAATACCCGAAAAAACCACAAACACCTTTAAAACCCATTTTTAGCGAAAACAAATATCGCTACAAAGAGTGGTTTAGAAAATATTGGTTTGATGGTGAATTATCAAAACTAAATGCAAACAAAGTAAAGTAGCTATGATCAAGACAAACAGATGCTGTGGAAAATAACAAATAATTATGGAAGCAGGTTTTTTTGCTTAGGAATTATGCTTGATTACTTTTTTCAATGCTATAGCGACTAGCAAAACATGTCCGCGCAAACTGTAACCCCTTCGACCCGGCCTAGTCGCAAGACCGAACCGAGCGAGCTACATTTGGTTTACCAAAGTAAACCGTCAAGATAAAACCCGAAATATGTCCATTTTTTTCTTCTATCTTATCTAGATGCACAATTATTATCCTACATGTACATATTGATCATAGGTGATAACTCAACTCAATCGGCCATCGAAATGTTATCCAGTTGAACACAATTGCAATTTAGGGACTAAATTACACTTTCGAAAAACCATAGGGACTTAGCTCATTTTTAAATTACCAACCTTTAATTAGTTTGATTTCATGCTCTCAAGTCAAAACTCAGCTTAAAATAATCATCCATACTCATTCAATCGCATCCACAACATTTAGGGACTAAAACGTAAGAAAGTAGAACTTCAGAAGATTCCAAATAACTGATTAACTACCATCTGTATTGGTACGGGTACACGCGTATTAGTACGACTTTTTTATCTCGAATTCCCCATATTCCAGTGGCCAAAATCTATTCCGATACGCCCATGCGTATCGAAACACCCATAAATAAAACACTATGTTGTATCAAAATAGGTACCCAAGTACCGAAATGCTGGCCAAAATTGCCTTGGCCCGTACCGAAACGTTTGCCCATGTATCGATACGCTAAGCCTGAAATGGCTTACTCATACCGAAATAGGGACACTCGTACCGGTACGCCTGGACCTAAAATGTCCTCTTTTGCTGGTTTAACATGCTTTCGAACATACCAAAACACCCTAGAATGCTTCTAGCATACATCCAACACATTCGAGAATCTTTCAACAACAAAACATTTCAATTTCATCATCATATCATGGCATCATGCATCAAGGGTAAATCTAGAGGCATGCTCCCTTGAAACCAAAGCAATCAAAGAATGAAATCTCAAATCATCACCACAACTGTCTAACAAGTCCATTTACAAACCAAGAGCAGAAAAACAAAATTTGCTCAACCAGGGAGTTTAACAAAACATCTCCCAAAACAACAACAGAAACCCAGTTGCCCTTATTATTTATAGTCTAGCCTAAAAACATACTTTTGGTATCAAGTATTTGTCGATCCCTTGATTCTTGCTACCTTCCAACCTTTAATTCTCTGCATTGATAGACAAAGAGAGCGTAAGCACAGAAAGATTAGTGAGGAGTGTTTAATAACAGCATACCATCAATGCATTAAAACCATATTAATACAACACATTGAAATCCCATTTCAATAATCTTTTAAATATCATGTAAAAAATTATCATGCCTTTGAAAACCATGCACTTCACATCTTCAAAAACAGCATATTAAACCATATGCAACATGTATCATTAACCAACAACAACTATCATTGCTAAACCTCAATTTAAGCCTTCCCATGCATAACAACCATATGCAAAGCTTAAAGAGCAAACATGTATTAATCACATTATACAACAGAAACCTTTCAATGATACATCAACAATTATATTGGCTTACAAGTGATCATAACCAAGTTCCTTTACCAAAAATAGTTCATCGGATACACGGATTCAAACAAGTGTCCTCTCAACACTTCAAGCCATCTCAACCGGAATAGCGATACAATCACAATCGCGGTACATTAAAACCGTGTACACTTACAACCCATGGGGACACCAACCCCACTCATCGGTTAGACGCTTAATCCACTAACTAGAGTTTACGGTGCCATATAACCCCTCGACCGTTACGGTACTTAGATAGAGTATTCGGTACACCGTATAAAACCCCTCGACATCCAAGGTGACTTTTTATAGTGCACTATCAATCCTATGATCGGCCAACTATATCCGATTACATTTTAAACCACATCACTTGCCAATATAATTCACCATTTACCTCACTTCTTTTTATCAGCATTAAACCAAAAATTTTTTCCAAGCAACAACACAAGCTTAAATCACAAGTATAAACTATATACTTATATAGACCACTTACCATGTGCATCCATCATCATATCATGATAAAAAATAGTACCTCACGTACTTTAAAATATGCTTAAACAATAGGTACAAGGTAAATCAAAACAAGTGCATAAAACCGTTTCACAATAGCACGACCAAGAGAGAAAACCACATCATACTTACTTTCGAGTTTAAACCAGCGTTTCAAGCTCAGTTTAAACTCCCATAAACCTTATTTAAATCATTTCAAAGCTGAAATCCACTTTCTCACTCACCAATACGCGAAACCTTAATTCGCCGACGCGAATTCAAGAGTCCGAAGCCTCCAAAGCTTTACCAATCACTTTCGGATCGACTTTCCCTTTTTTAACCATATTACAACAGAGGATCAATGCATCTCAATGCATTCAAAACACTACAAAAACAATCTCTTGCAAAACCTCACAATCCTTTAACAATTACCCATCCATAACAACCGAAATCACCATCTAACCCTTTCCAAACACAACCCAGCCACAATCTATCAATCTAACACTTCAATTATCATCAATTAACATCTAAATATAGGATTACATCATCCTTAAACTTCCAGCAACTATTCATCCACCACAACTCCACAAAAACACAAATCTAACAACCTAATAATCAAGGATTCAAGGAGTTTCGGGATTCCAATGATAAAAATAACTTATCAACATTATAAATCATCCAAAATATGTTTAAAATCAATCCTCAACACTAGAAAACATATCTATTACGAATCTTCCATAATTTCACCAATTAAATCAATTATTCATTATAAAAACATTAAATCAGATTATAAATCATAAATCAAGGATCAAATACTTGGGAATATCAGTAAAGAACCATCAATAGAGGAGAAGAACAAACCTTACCTCTATTGTGTGATTTCTCCCTCAATTGGTAGATTAAATCTAGGAAAACACAAGATTTCAATAAGGTTTTGTAAAACAAAGATAAAGAATCATTTATAAATCAAGAATTCTAGAAAATAGATCTCTCGCCTCTGGAATTTGATGAAAACTATAGTGTTTAGCAGAAAAGAAGTGGAGAGAAAAGTTACATCAAATCTCTTTAAAAGTGATAACTAACCTTAATATCCAAAATCTCTTTTAATTATCTTTTAAAAAAAATGTTAAAATAACTCAGTTGAAGGAAGAAATCACCAGCAAACACTTGGTAAAAAAAACTCCTTAAGGATTCTAAGAATTTGATACTCTACATTTTAGTCACTAGCCACAATGTCACCCTTCCAAATCACATTTTCCAAAATTGATTTCACCAATATTCTTCATATATTTAAATATAATTTTTAACCATTTTCCATGTTTTTATCTTACTCAAAAATATTAATTCCCAAATTTGACTTGAATCCCACACCCGGTCCACCGGACCATCTAACAACCCTCAAAATCGCTAGGCCCAAAAACCAGACCGTTACAACTCTCCCCCACTTAAGAAATTTTGTCCTGGAAATTTACCTAGAGGAAACAGATGCGGAAAATGTTCCAACATATCCGATATGCATTCCCACGTGGCTTCCTCAACACCGCGGTGCCTCCACAACACCTTACAAGCTCAACCGTTTTGCCACGTAGAACCTTACTGCTGGTATCAAGGATCTCTATCGATTCCTCGTCATAAGATAAATTCGGGCCTCAACTCAACATCCTCCACTGGCATAAGATGCGATGGATCCGACTGATTCCTCCACAGCAACGATACATGAAACACGTCATGAATTTTCTCTAACTCAGGAGGCAACCTCAACCGATAAGCCACAGGACCAACACGCTCCACAACCTCATATGGCCCAATAAACCTCAGACTAAGCTTATCCCTGCATCCGAACTTCATCACTTTTTTCCACGGTGACACTTTCAAAAACACACGATCGCCAATAGTATACTCTATATCTCTACGCTTCAAATCTACGTAGGATTTTTGACGATCCGAAGACGCTTTCAAGCGCTCACATATCAGCTTCACCTTTTCATTTGTGCCTTTCAACACATCAAGCAAAGAAACATGTTTTTCTTCGACCTCATCCCAATATAACGGTGTACAACACTTCCTACCATACAAAGCCTCGTACGGTGCCATCTGTATACTAGCTGATAATTGTTATTATAAGCAAACTCCACCAATGACAACTGTCCCTCCCACGTTCCTTGGAACTTAATGATACAGCACCTCAACATATCCTCCAAGACCTCTATCACATACTGCGATTGTTCATCTGTCTAAGGATGATACGAGGTACTAAAATTTAGCCGTGTACTAAGAGTACGATGCAAACTTACCCAAAATCTTACCGTAAAACATGGATCTCAATCTAAAACTATGGATTTAGGCACCCCGTGCAACCGCACAATCTCAGAAATATACAGCTTGGCCAACTTACCCAAGGCATATGTCATATGCGCTGGCGCAAAATACGTACACTTCGTGAACCGATCCACAATCATCCAAATGGAATCCTATTTGGTTGGTGTCAAAGGCAACTCAGACACAAAATCCATGGTGATTCTTTCCCACTTTCATTTCGATATCCTCAACGGTTGCAACAACCCAGAAGGAAACTGATGTTCAGCCTTTACATATTGATCCACCATGCATCGGGTAACAAAATCAGCCACATTCTTCTTCAAACCAACCCAATAGTAGTCTTCCTTCAAACCTCGATACATCTTAGTACTACCAGGATGCATAGCAAATGACTAGCATACGTTTCATCCAAAATGGTATACCTTAACTCTTCATCTTCAGGCACCACAATCTGACCATTAAAACACAACACTCCATCATCATTGAAATGAAAATTTGTAGGATTCCCATCCATAATATCCTTCACATGCGGTACCAAACTCTCATCATCTGGTTGTTTCTCCTTAATCAACTACAACAAGGATGGTTTCACTTGCAGCTCAGCTAACAACCCACCATCACGCATCACACTCAACCTAGCAAACATAGCCCTCAACTCTACAGCAGCATTTCTACTCAAAGCATCAGCCACAACATTAGCTTTACCCGGGTGATATTCAATGGTCAGATCATAATCTTTAAGCAACTCCAACCATCTTCACTACCTAAGGTTTAACTCTTTCTGTGTCATCAAATACTTCACACTCTTATGATCCATATAAACCATACACTTCTCATTGTAAAGGTAATGCCTCCAGATTTTCAAGGCAAAATAATCGCGGCAAGCTCAAGATCATGAGTAGGGTAATTATGCTCATGCACCTTCAACTACCTAGATGCAT
This sequence comes from Hibiscus mutabilis, assembly GCA_019671005.1. NCBI lineage: Eukaryota > Viridiplantae > Streptophyta > Magnoliopsida > Malvales > Malvaceae > Hibiscus > Hibiscus mutabilis. The sequence goes on along the minus strand of CM033713.1, from coordinate 40,785,070 downwards.
ACGCAACTACCTTACCCTCTTGCATCAACACACAACCAAGCCCAACATAAGAAGCATCACTATAAACAACAAACTCATTTTCCTAATTCAGGCTGAACCAATACCGGAGCTCGCGTCAAAGCTTCCTTCAGCCTTTCAAAAACATGTTGCCTATCCTTTGTTCACTCAAAACGAACATTCTTTTGCAACAATTTGGTCAAAGGAGCAGCTAAGCTGGAGAACCCTTCAACAAACCCACGATAATAACAAGCCAACCCTAAGAAACTCTGAACTTCTGTCCCAGATTTAGGCACCTTCCAACTCATCACAGCCTTAATCTTGTGTGGTTCAACACGAATACCCTCGGCCGACACTACATGCCCAAGGAAAATAACCTATTTAAGCTAAACTCACACTTTCTTAGCTTGGCATAAAGCCGATTAACCAACAACGTCTAGAGCACAATTAGCAAATGCCTATCATGATCTTCCTCGGTACGAGAGTACACGAGTATATCATCGATAAACACAACCACAAACTAGTCTAAAAACTCATGGAACACTCGATTCATCATGTCTATGAAGGCATCCGGCACATTGGTCAGACCGAACGGCATCACCAAAAACTCATAATGCCCGTAACTCATACGAAAAGCTGTCTTGGGTACATCCACCTCTTTCACCTTCAACTAGTAGTATTCAGACCTCCAATCTATCTTAGAGAACACCAAAGCACCCATACTCTGGTCAAACAAGTCATCTATCCGTGACAAAGGATACTTGTTCTTTATCATCAACTTGTTCAATTACCGATAATTTATACACATCCGTAACGTACCATCCTGCTTTTTCACGAACACCGGTGTACCCTATAATGAAATACTAGGTCTAATGAAACCTCGTTCAAGCAACTCCTGTAGTTACATTTTCAACTCCTTCAGGGCCATGCGATATGGAGCAATAGACACTGGTGATGTATCCGCATAAACCTCAATGTCGAACTCTACCTCTCGATTCGGTGGCAACCCTAGCAACTCTTCTTGAAAAACACTAAAAAACCCACATACCATGCGAATATCCTGCACCCTAAACTCCTTTGATCCTAGATTCATAACGTAGGCCAAGAAAGCCTCACATCCAAAATCCAACAGACATCTCGCTTCCAAAGCCGAAACAATATTAGACAGAAACTTAGTGATCTCACCAACGACCACTACCTCAAAATCATCAGACAATTTTAGGGATATCTGTTTGGTCTCAAAATCTACCATAACCATGTGCTCGGTCAACCAATCCATCCTCAATATAACATCAAATATGTGGAATGGCAACTCCATCAGATCCATGACAAACATATGTCCCTGAACCATCAGCGGACACCTACGATAAAACTTTCTAACCAAAACAATCTCTCCAAGAGAATCGGTCACTCTAACACCCACATTAAGAATTTCAACAGGTATATCAAGCAGCTGTGCATGCTCACTCAAGATGAATGAATGGGTAGAACCAGAATCAACCAACGAATACAACGGTAAAGACTATAAAGTAAAAGTACCTACAATCACATCGGTTTTATTACGACCCTCACGATGCATATACACTCTAATTGGTCTACCTCCCTTAGGCTGGATAGCAACGGTATGAGCTACATCCTCTTTCCACCATTTCTACGCTAAAATAGGCCACGGCCATGACTACGGCCTCTCTGCAGAGCAACAACAGGTGCAGCACCCTGCCCACCTCCAACCAATAAAAGGACAATCACGTCTTAGATGGTTGCCAGACCCACAACTCCAGAAAGCATTGGCCACAACAGCCGCAGGTGCCCGACCCTCTCTGGCCAAACGAGGGCAATCTCGCCTCAGATGCTCACACAATCTACAAGCCCAATAGGTGTTGTGCGAAGCTCAAACTTGGGCACCCTACCCCTGTGCTCTACGCCCAATAGCACCACCACCATGCCTCTGGTCCGGGTGATACCTCCTATCACAGTGTCTCTTGGTTTGACCACTACCAAAATTAGAATCTATCACTCTCTTACCAAAGCTAAATATTCGAGACCTAAAAGCTAAACCAAAATTCTGCTCAACATCCTTGGCTCTTGGAACCAAAACATCAAAATCGGTATAATCAGCAGCAAGCATGTATGTCTTAACCTCCTGAACTAGCCCGTATCAAAAATGATCACAGCATTGTCAGTCGTTGGGGACTAACTCCGGAGCATACTAGCTCAACCTCACAAATTGTACCTCCTACTCGGAAACAAACATATTGCCTTGAAAAAGAGACATAAACTCTCTCTTCTGTTCATACTAATATCGGACCCCCCAAGTTTTTCTTCTGAAAAGCACTACAAAATGATTCTCAGGTTACATCCTCGGTCACCATCCCAGATATCATGGTAGTCCACTATGTATAAGCATCTCCTTACAACAGGGACACAACACATCCCAACTTTCGGGCATCAGAATAGCCCATCAGGCCCAGTATCCTCTCTGTACTGGCCAACCAATCCTCAGAAGCCTCCGGTGCTAAACCACGAAACTCAACTCTACCCAGACTGCGAAGATGCTTTAACGACAAACCCGTCTACCCAGCCACTAGTGCCGGCATATGAACACCCGCAACTATTGCCTGAAAAACACAAGTCATGGCCTAAATCAATGGCGCCATGTCACCCAACCCTGGCCCCTTTGGCACATGTGGTACTTGCTCTACATTCACAGGTGGATCAAGAGGGGGTGGCGGTAACCCTCTAGGAGGTACAACATCTTTCTCGTTTCTCTGCCCAATGACAGCAGCAATTGTACCAGATCGCAACTCTCTACTCGGTCCCATCGTGCTAAAAATATATCTAAGGCATGATAATCATATCAAAAACAAAATAGTTAGGCCAGCTTCAAGCAAGGATCCAAGACTTCAATTTCAAATCAAAACATTTCAGACTATTGTAACACCCTTAACGTATATTCGTAGACTGAATATACAATAAATATGTTACTGAGTTATTAAGAAAACTTGACTTGAAGAAATTTTTTTATCAACTTTGTCTTGTTGTTTAACCCTTCCTCGGTTTTAAATTGAAAACTACATCGGGTCTATAGCAGCTAGTTTCGACCGTAAATTGTTTTAGAAAATTTATAAATATGTTATTGAAATAAAAATATAACTCAGGGAGAAAACTATGTACCCTGCTTGGACCCTTTCTTGATTTTAAATTTCTATGTGGTTAGGGTTAAACTAGATTTAACTATGTCATAAATCTTAATCATTTGTAGTAAAACCATATTTTGAGTCCTTACACTCATAATTAATACGTAAACACGTTATAACCCAATTTTACAAAACATTTGCATATTTTCAACCCCATATACATACAAGTACATGCCCACTAGATATCAACCATAATTTAAGATGTACATACCGTGCTTACTAATGTAACTTGACTTTCCAATTAATAGCTCATTCATCTCCTTCTACGTGGGAGAACCTACGTGTGAAATAACATACGCTAAGTACGAACTTAGTGAGGCAATAATCTTATTTAACAAATATAGAGTAAAGTAATACTTATTTTATAATATCATATCAGGTTCTCTACTTAAGATAGGGTAGTTCTATCAAGGTTTCCATAGTCTCTAGATTTTCATGTACATTTCATAAGTTCCTAACTTGCTCAAGACACCAATGTTCTATCATCATAAAATAGATCTATACATAGTGTATTTCATATAAGTAACATAATTTGCATACATAGTATAATTCACATAAGCAACATGGATCACATATATGACATGATTTTTATTCATGACATGATTTATATACATGACATGATTCATATATTCAACATGATTCATATTCATGGTATGATCCATTTATATAACATAATTTCTTATATGTGACATATTTCCTATGCATGACATGATTCTCATACGTGAAATATTTCATTTACTCAATATGATTCTCGTACGTGGCATAATTCATATAAGTGATTTCTTTCATATACATGACTTAATACCTAAACATAACATGATTTGTGTACATGGCATAATTTGTATGCATGGCATAATTCATATGCATGGCATAGTTCATACGCCTAACATAGTTTGTATACATGGCATAATTCATATGCATAGCACATTTCTTGTATATGTGACATACTTCGTATACATGGCTTAATTCATGTGTTTGGCCTGATTTATATACTTGGTATAATTCATAAACATGTCATGGTTCATATACATGGCATGAATCATATACTTGACATATTTCATATACATAACATGGTTCATATTCATGGTATGTTTCACATATATAACATGATTCGTTTACATGACATGATTCATTTACGTGACATGATTCCTTTATCATTGCCCAAAGTATGCTATATGAGATCGAGGTATGCGGGTCATCTTGAAATGACACCGTAGTGTCAAACGTGAACGTGAAGATGAGTACATACTTGGGGACGCTCTTTGCTCCCCATAAACATGAAACACCTAGACAGTGCACTCGGGCACAGTGGGTGTGGATCCCCAGGGTGCATGTGACACAATCATTTTGTCACAATAACTTCTTGATAACACGAACATGATGGTGTAGTTGCTAAAGACTCTATGGCATGCCAACTATACCATGGACTTTCATACTCAATACTTGGGCATTTCTTTTATTATCAATCAAACATCATAATCAATCATATAAATAAATATTTCATGCTTCATGCTTTATCATAAATGTTCATGGTAACCATAGGTCATCATATAAATAACATTTCATATCACATGCTTCATCATATATAAATATATTCGTGGCAATATAGTTCAACATACATATAAGACAATGCTATTTTTAGGTGTCACTTTTTCCATTTTAACTTGTTTCATTTTAATCTTGTCAATTTCCATATCTCATGTATGCATAATGCATCATCACTTATGCAGAAAATTATTCGTACCTGGTGTTTCATCAATCTGACCATGTCGAGCAAAGTATTATAAAGAAATACAAATGCCATTTTCAACATAATACCATTATATAGAATTACAATATTATTTTAAATTTAAGATCGACTACTCGCAAGTCTCCTAATTGCATTTTAAAAACATGTAAATGCACTCACCTGGGCCAGGAATAGTATGAATCACTAAGCTTACTCGAGGTTCTTATTTTTCTTTTTATCCTTGGTTCTCTTTCAATCTCCTTTCGAACTGTTAAGACCAATCGAGCATATACATTACCATTCTAGCATTCGATTTAAATCTAACACTGCTAACTTGATTCTTAAACATAACTATTCGAATATAATTTTTTCTAAAAATTTCCCCAATATTTTACATTATTGCCGAAATGGTCCTTAGGTCTTTAGTGACCATTTTGAACATCAAACAATTATTCAAACCCATTTTTTGAACAATTCCATAGTTAATTATTTATTTTGGACTATTTCCTTTTTAGTCCTTCAACTTTATAAAAGTGACATTTTAGTCACTAAATTGCTTTTGTACATTAAATTCATGTACAAATAAACCATTTATTTATTTACAACATCCATAGAAATTTTCCTTCAACTTTTAAACTTTATTCAATTTGGTCCTTCGCTAACTTTTTATTTTCAAAAAGGTCCCAAACTTTCCTTTTCTTGACATATCAATCCTTTAACTTTCATAACAGGCTTGAATCTTCAATTCTATCAATTTTTCATAAATTCAAGACCAATCCCTAAATTTTCTTAAATTGCCAAATTTGTCCTCCAACTTCCAAAATTTTTCATTTTGGTCCTTAATCACAAATTCAAGCCATTTTCATCATAACCCATCCATTCCAATGTAAAAAATAAAATTTTCAAAAATTTCCCTAACTTTCTCAATCTTTTCGAAATGGTCCCTATAATCTCATCTTGGGAAATTATTCAATCTAACATTAAAATTAAGCTTCTTGAATCACAATTACTTCAATTTCATCACCAATTCCATAACCCTAAATTTAAATATTAGGTTTTATATCTTCCAACGTGAAATTAACTTGATTTCAAGCTTGTTTCCATCAAAACTAAGCTTAATTCATCATTTACTACATCAATTCTAATAAAATTTCATGAAACCCTAATTTCTCTCTCTTCAAACCCTAACTTAAAATTCATAATTCCATGAAATTTTACTATCAAAATATAGAGAATGAAGAGTAGAACACTTTACCTTAAACAACCTTGCTTGAATTCTTGATCAAAAGCCTTGAAAATGAACTAGAAAATTTTTTTGTATTTTCCCCTCTTTTCTCTTGGCTATTTGAACAGCAAGCTGATGATGGAGATGATTTTTTTATCATCTTTTACCTATTTAATCCAAGTGTAAAGGTTAAATGAATTTTAAATTCATTTAACTAGTGAAATTACCATCTTGCCCTTTATTATAATGGCCATGATTCAATATCATCAAAAATAAATGGTCGTGATTAAATCCATGTGTTTTTCACCTTTCATAATTGCCCTCAAAGTTCCAAAATATTTCAAAAATGCCATCCATGGCAAATGACCAATTTGCCCTCCAACTAGACTTTATTTACAACAAGTCTTGAAAATTGTCATTCCATAAAAATTGAACTAAATTAGTTCCATTCTAACCAGCCTCCTTCTCTAAATATCATAAATTTTAATTTATGATATTTATTCGACCCAAATATTCGAATTTCATTCAATACGATTTCCAAATTTTCTTTCTTTGAGCTTTATAACCATTCCATCATATTCTAACTAAATCTAGTTAGAATGTCACCAACATTAATAAAATATTCATAAAATAATATTTTACGAATTTTCCATAATCTTTGGGAATTGTCTTTAAAATTTCAATTCGATCCGATATACCGGTAATTACCGAGAATTTTTATCGGATACCTCTCCTTTTAGAAATCTTATCTTAACAATCCATTACGGATACTATTAACTCAAACTGAATCCTTTTTATCAGTCAAAATATTGAATATGAGACCTTCCCATAGGTCACCCATCCTTGGGCTACTCTAGCCTGAGCACGCTTAACAATTTTATTCGATCCAGATTCGAATAACATAAACCTCATATGAAAATTTCAATAACACATAAATACCACTCTTGGGGGTGAAATATTCATTTACGGGGTTAACTTACATAACTTTTGAAAATTACACTTTGGTCCCTAAACTTTTTTAAAGTTTACACTTTAACCCCTAAACTTTCAAATGTTATATTTTAGTCACTAATCAATAATTGGGATATTACAACTCCTCCCCCTTAAGAAAATTCATCCTCGAATTTTCAACGTTTACCTGTTTCGAACAACTTCGTACTTTGCTTATTCATTCTCTCTTCAATTTCTCAAGAGAACCTTAATCAATAGAATTTCCTTGTCCCTTAATTCTTCAACTTTGTATGCTAGGATTTTCACTTCTTCTTCTTTATACATCAAACCTGATTGTAGTTCAACCTTCTCAGAGGTAATTACATGTGAAGAATCCAATCCATACCTCCGAAACATAAATACATGAAACACACAATGAATCTTGTTCCTATCTGGAGGTAAAGCCAATTGATAAACCATTGGTTCCTTTCTTTTTAGAATCTCATATGGTTCTATAAATCTGGGACTAATTTTTCTATTTCAACCAAAACGTAACACCTCATTCCAAGGTAAAATCTTTTAAAAACATTTTTTTCTCTAACTTCGTATTCAATATCCTTTTTCTCATTACTTGCATAGGTATTTTGTCAACCAATAGCGGCCTTAAAATTTTGCTGAATAATCCTTATGTTATTCTCCATATCTTGTGTTAATTCAACTCCTTTAATGTTTGAGTTATACTGAACATTGAACATGTCTATCTTGTAACCCGAACCAATTTAAAGAATTTCGGTGTTTTCTTCCAAATGCCATCTTGATACCTACTTGATAACTATTGTTGTAAACAATTTCAGCCAAAGGCAAATACTTTTCCCATGATCATGTAAACTCAATTACACAAGCTCGTAACATATTCTCTAGAATCTGTATGATCCATTCAGATTGCCCATCTGTTTGCGGATGAAAAAATGTACTAAAATCTAATTTAGTACTTAAAGCTTCAAATAATGTACCCCCCAATATCTTGAAATAAACCTTGGGTCTCTGGCTGACACCACCAATACTAAGATACCATGTAGTTTTACTATCTCTTGAACATAAAGTTCTGTATACTTATCCAGAGAATAATCCATTCAATTGGAATAAGGTAGTCAAACTCTGTCAGACGATTCATAATGATCCATATTAAATTCTTTTTACTTCATGTAGCCGACAAATCCATTATACAATCCACCAATACTCACCCCTACTTTCATTGGGGAAAAGAAATAAACTGAAGTAATCCATAAATATTTGGCCACAGTTTCAAATCTTTAAATCTTGATACATCTTATTACTCCTTGGGTGCATAATTAGTAAACTATAGTTGACCTCCTTTAATATCTTCTCTCTTCAAATATTGTCAGCAACATATACTTTACCTTAGTAATATAATCAATCTCTTAGCTTAATTTCATAGTTTTGTACTTTCTTATTTCCAGCTTATCTCCTCTTTTTAAAACATCTTTTAGCTCTTCTTATTCAAGAACAGCTTGTATTTTCTTAAGGCCAACCCTTATTCCTTCTGAAGACACTGCATATCCAAGGAAAGTTATTTCTGACATCCAAAACTTGCATTTAGAAACTTGGCATTAAGTTGCTTATCTCTTAAAGTTTGCAGTACCACTCAAAGATGGTAGTCATGTTCAACTTTGGTCTTCGAATAAACCAAAATATCATTTATGAAGACCACAACAAACTGATTCAAATAGGGCTAGAATATCCTATTTATCATATCCATAAATGCAGCAAGGGCATTCGTCGATCTAAAAAGACATCACCAGAAACTCGTAGTGTCCTTAACAAGTCCTGAATACTATCTTTGGTATATCTTTCTCCTTAACCTTAGTTTGATAATAACCCTGATCGAAGATTTATCTTTGAAAATACTACTTCATCTTTAAGCTGATCAAATAAATCCTCAATCCTTGGTAGGGGATACTTATTCTTAATGGTTACTTTATTCCATTGTCGATAATCTATACATGATCATAGGAATCCATCTCTCTTCTTTACAATTGATACCGGGGCACCATGGTAATTCACTTAGTCCAATATAATCCTGGTCTAACAATTTTTTTGTAGTTGAGCCTTTAGTTCCCTTAACTCAATTGGTGTCATCCTATATAGTACCAGTGATAACGGCTCATTTTCAAGATAGGCATCAATCCCAAACTGTATTTTCCCCATCCTAAGGTACTCTTGATAACTTATCTGGAAATGCATCAGGAAATTCCTTTATAGTCGGGATGTCTTCAAACTTTTTATGTAACTTTTACGTATCTTCCATATAACCCAAACATGTTTCACATCTATTGAATAACCTTTAAGCCGTTATTACAGAAATTACTGACTCTAAACAGTCAGTTCTTTCCCTCAAAGATTATTTCAAACCATTGAATCCTTGAAATACCGACCTTTTCTTCTTATGCTTCATATCTGCATCATATGCAGATAGTCAATCTATTCCAAGAATGACTTCAAATTCATGGAATGGAAGTTCCATTAAAACTGTCATAACTTAATTCCTTGAATTCCTAATGAACCTTTCTTACATATTCTAGCTACTTATACATTATCCAAAAGAATTATTGACAATCACTTTACTAAATTTTCTCCAAAGAAGTCTTTCTTTGGGCCTTGGACGTAGCTTCTTTATAAACCATTCTCATTGAGTCCTTTCAATCGGCATCAATTTATCTACGTACCAACTCAGTCTATTAAAATCTAACTCGTACTCATAGACAGTACGAGTACCTTGTTTCAAACTTAGGAATGCTGCATATTTCTCTTTTAACTAATTACCAACATGCTCGGCTTTAAACATTCTTCTTCCTTCATTTCCCATCATTTAAGAATTCATCGCAGTCCAACAATACTTAACTTCATCTATTTTTACGGAAACTTATCCATGTTATTGAGGAGCATAATTCAAGTTACACAGTAGTACATTAGTAACATGACATTCTATTTTTACGACAAATGTTTCATGATGACATTTTAAATAATTTAATTAAAACTATTTTAAATAAATTATAAAATAAATTCCTTTATCTGATAAAGAGTTCAAGTTCAACCAAAATCTAGATGATGTGATTTATTTAATAATATTATTTATTTTAAATAAATAATATATTCGAAAACAGATTCCTTATCCAATAAGAAATTTAAATCCAATCAAATCTAGATAATGGGCTTATTTAATAATATTATTTATTTAATATTATTTTCAAAAAATAATAAAATAAATAAAACATTCTATCACAAGAATATGAATTTAACTTCTTTAAATTCGAATAAATAACCTCTCTCAATATAATTTAAAATAATCTCATTATCTTAAATTTATTGTTGGGAGTAATAACCACAACCATTCTTATTCATTCTTAGCGTGCAACCCTATAGGTTCAATTAACGTTGGCAGTAGATAAAATCACATTTTAGTCTACAAGCATAAGCGGCCTCTAGCAAGACATTATGACTACCCAAGTTAAATGAAAAGCTTATAATCCGAGACAACCTTAATTCAGTTTATGTCATAATCCTTTTATCTCACGATATTTTGATAGAATATAAGGCATGTAAAATGTTAACCTTATATCGTTCTATCTTTAGTTTCTCGATGCCCAATTAAACTGACTAAACAAATGACATTGATCTCTATCAACTCATTTGAGCACGGCCATGCACTTTCCAGTCTCAATCATCGAGGGGACCAAAGATATCTCTCTTATATTAAGAGGGATAAATTCCATCTTAATCACTCACATCTCATTGCATGATTCCTTATTATGTTCAAGCATAACCTTTATAATCGTCTGATTAAAAATGATGTTTGACTATGTCAAAACATAATAGTCATCATGTTCAGGTCTAAGGATTCAATGTCACAAATGTATAAGATTAATATATAACTTTAATCCATGTACTAATCTTAAGATGGGTCGATCTTAATATTTGTTCTCAACAAATACATATATGAATTTGATTTGAATCTCATTCACATATCAATCTTATGAATATCTATCAAACTTCATACTAATCTTATCTTATTATTGTTCTCAAAATAATAACTGATTAGAGATATTTAGAATAATAATATTCAAGGATACAAAAGCATGCAAATTTATCATAATAATAAATTCAATAATCAAAATATCTTATCCATACAATAGGCCTTAGGGCACTATCTCTAACAATCTACCACTTGCACTAGGCATATTCAAGAATGTATCTCATACCTATAAACCTAGCATGACGATCGTGTTTTACTTGTGGTAGTGATTTGCTTTGAACTTTTCAGCAAACAACACCTCTATTTAAACAAAACATATATCCCGATTGCGATCGAAAATCATCTTTGTCAGTTTGGAAGCTTGCCTCTGTGTAACCACTTACAACTAGATCATCTTCTAATCCGTCATAGACTAAGAACATATCTTTAGTTTTTCTCAAATACTTAAGTATGTTCTTTACTAATATCCAGTGACTCTCACTGGGATCTGATTGGTATCGACTTGTTATGCTCAAAGCATATGAAACATATGTTCTAGTGCATAGCATGACATACATTATAGCCCCTATCGCCGAAGCATAAGGAACATTTAATCATACGTTCTCGCTCATCTTTAGAGTTAGGACATTGAGTCTTGCTAAGAATAGTGCCATAAGACATAGGCAAGAAACCTCTCTTGAAATCTTGCATACTGAAACTTTTCAGTACCTTGTCTAAATACGCACTTTGACTTAGACCGATTAACCTTTTAGATCTATCTATATAGATCTTTATCTCAAGAATATAGACAGCTTCTCCTAAGTCTTTCATTGAGAAACAATTTCCTAACTAAGACTTGACACTCTGTAAGGTAAGAATGTCATCGGCATATAAGACCAAAAACACAACTACACTCCCACTAACTTTCTTGTAAACACAAGGTTCATCTTCATTTTTATTGAATCCAATCTCTTTGATTACCTCATCAAAACAAAGATTCCAACTTCGTGAAGCTTGCATACTTTACTAGAATTCTCAACTTGTACAAAACCCTCAGGCTGTGTCATGTACACATCCTCGAGTAAGTATCCATTAAGAAATATAGTTTTCATATCCATTTGTCAAATCTCATAGTCATAATATGTTGTAATGGTTATAAGAATTCTAATAGATTTAAACATGGCTACCGGTGAAAAGGTTTCATCATAGTCTTTACCATGAGTTTGTTTGAAACCTTTTGCAACTAGCCTTGCTTTATAAGTATGCATTTTGCCATCCATGTCAGTTTTCTTTTTGAAAACCCATTTGCATCCAATACTTTTAATAACGTCTGGTGGATCAATCAAAGTCCAAACTTGTTTATCATACATGGATTGCAGTTCAGACTTCATGGCCTCCAACCATTTCCTAGAGTTTGGATCTGAAATAGCCTCTTTATAGGTAGTGGGTTCATCATAATCCACTAATAATATGTCATGATTGTTAGTGACAAGAAATCCATATTTCTCAGGTTCAAGTCGTGCTCTATCAGATCTACGTAATTCTTGTGTTACTGGAGGTATGTCAATAATAGTTTGTTGACATTGAGTATCCAAAGGTAGTTCAATGTGATTTTGTGGTTCTTGAACTTCTTCAAGTTGTACTTTGCTCCCACTGGTTCCTTTAGAAATAAATTCATTTTCTAAGAATACACTATTCCGAGCAACAAACACTTTGTTCTTAGTGGGATTATAAAAGTAATGTCCTTTTGTTTCCTTAGGATATCCCACAAAAAGGCATTTGTCAGATTTTGGTTCAAGCTTATTAGAAACTAAACGTCTCATATAAGCCTCACAACCCTAAATTTTAAGAAAATACAGACTAGGCTTCTTACCAGTCCATATCTTATATGGTGTCTTTTCAACTGCTTTGGAAGGAACTCGATTTAGTGTAAAAGCAGCTGTTTCAAGTGCATAACCCCAAAAGGTAAGTGGAAGATTTGGTATACTCATCATCGATCGAACCATATCTAATAAAGTACGATTCCTCCTTTCTGAAACCATTCCATTATGGTGTTCCAGAAGGAGTTAATTGTGAAACTATTCCACAATTTCTAAGATGATCATCAAACTCTTGACTCAAATATTCTCCTCCTCGATCAGATCGAAGAGTTTTTATTGTTTTGCCAAGTTGATTTTGTACTTCATTTTGAAAAGAATTGAACACTTCAAATGAATCCGATTTGTGTCTGAACAAATAAATATAACCATATCTACTGTAGTCATCAGTAAGCGTGATGAAGTACTTGTAATCTCTTCTAGCAATTGAAGTTAAATATCCACATACATTTGTATGTATTAGGCCTAAAACCTCATTAACCCTTTCACTGTGTCCAGTAAAAGGACTCTTTGTCATCTTACCTAGTAAACAAGATTCACAAGTATCATATGATTCAAAATCAAAAGAATTCAAAATTCCATCTTGATGGAGTTTTAAAATGCGCTTTTCATTTAGGTGGCCAAGGCGACAATGCCAGAGATAGGTTGGATTTAAATCATTAGTTTAAGCCTTTTGTTTATGTTATATATTGAAGAGTTGTTGGAGTTTTGAAGTTTCAAAACATAAAAACCTCTTGTAAATCAGCATTTGCATAAAACATGTCTTTATAATAAATGGAACAATTATTATTCTTAATAATAAAAGGAAAAATCATCATTATCCAAACAAGAAACTGAAATAATATTCCTACTTATGCTAGGAACGTAAAAGCAATTGTTCAAAGCTAACAAAAGCCCGCTAGGCAATGTAAGTTCATAACTTCCTACAGCTAAAGCAATAACTCTTGCTCCATTTCCAACTCGTAGGTCCACCTCGACTCTTTTCAGTTGTCTACTCCTTTTGAGTCCCTGCACATTCGTACAAATGTGAGATCCACATTCGGTATCTAATACCCAAGAACTTGTAAGAGAAAGATTAACATGTATAACATAAATACCTGAAGAGTTGGTCTCACCAGTGCTCTTCTTTTTCTTTAGATCTTCTAGATACAGCTTGCAGTTTCTCTTCCAATGACCAGGCTCATTGCAAAAGAAACAAACATCCTCCTTAGGTGGCTTAACTTTGGGTTTTGGTTTAGCGTTGGACTTTCCAGCCGCTCCTTTTCCCTTTCCCTTTTTCTTAAAGTTCTTTCCCTTTTGAACCATCAAAACATAGCTAGGCTTGGATTTAATATTCTGTTCAACAGTTTTAAGCATCGTATGCAGCTCAAAAATTGATTTATCCATCTCATTCATGTTATAGTTCATAACGAATTTACTATATATTTCAAGTAATGAGTTCAGGATCAAGTCAGTTGCCAACTCTTGGCTTAATGGAAATCCAAGTCTCTCAAGGTGCTCAATATGACCTTTCATTTTTAGCACATGGGTGATGACAGGGGCACCTTCAGCCATTTTGCAAGAATGTAATGCCTTGGTAGTCTCATACATTTCTTGCCTTGCTTGCTGTTGGAACATTTCCTTAAGCTCATGAATCATATCATAAGCTTCCATGTTTTCTAGATCCTTCTGACGTTCACGAACTCATGGTAGCTAGCATCAAGCATACAACATAAAGAGAATCACTTTTATGCTTCTCATAAGCCTTTGTATCAGCTTTAGAGGCATCTTTCTCTGATTCCTCAAGGTAAGGTTCACCTAGGACATAAATCTTCATTTCTTATTTGAGAACAATTCTCAAATTTCAATGCCAGTCAAGGAAGTTACTCCCGGTAAGTTTTTCCTTCTCAAGGACTTATCACATTGACAAAGTAGAATTATTGGTGGTCATCTACAATATAATGTAAAGTTTAATAAGATATTTTGATTTAGCAATAAATTAACAACCCTCAAAACTAATTAATATAGTGGGCTAAGATCCATATTTCACTCTATCTTTAAGTCAGCTTTAGCATGACACTTAAAAATAATTTATTTAGGTAAGTAACTCTTACTAATTGCATCTTATGCAGTTCTTAAAAATTTATGAGATTTTGACATCTTATGTCCCGGCATGCATAAATCTCATCTCATGCCATTAGGTCCAAAACCATTTTGATAACCTAATTAAGCTATACCATTTTAAACATGTGAGCAACACTATTACTCGTCTTGTCTTACTATTGTAACTTAATGTACTCCTACTTTGGTAGAACCTACATTAAGGTGATAAAAGTCTTGACAAGTGTTTAAAATTGGATGGCATGTAAAACTTAAATTTTATGTAAGGGGTCCTTGTTGATTTTAATTATTAAGGCATCACATACACATAGCATCGCATTCACATAGCATCACATATATGCAAATAAATAAACGTGACATAGTATGACCTTATCCTAAAAATAAATAAACCTAAACGACAAACAACTTCATCATCTTGGATTAATATCTTCATCGGCTTGGATCATCATCTAGCTTCTCCATCACCATGGTGGAAAGAATTGTGTCTTGATTTCAAAATTCAAATGGCATACAGGCCATATTACAATAAATAAAACGACACACATGTCGTATTACAATGAATAAAACGACACGCAGGCCGTATTTAAAAGCCTTACCACCTTTGTAAAAAAACTAAAAGACCATACTACGCACCATGCCACACATCAAGCAAAATAATCAAGAAACAAGCATCTCATGAATATTTGACAAAGCGTAGATCGTTTAAGACGTGTTACTTAAGTCTTTTAATCTTATAAGGTGTTTCACAGAGTTAAACCCTACGCGGACTTTTTCAAATTTACTAAACAAATTCGTGAACAAGTCAGAATCAAGTTTAATCGCACTAAATAATGTAATCAAATTACACAAGAGGCTTATACACAAATCACCGCCAATCATATTTGGTAAATATATATTGTTATGATCTAATCAAGCAATTAACTCTTTAATCGTGAAACAATATTAGGATTATTAACAATATTTAACAAATCCTTTAAAGAAACATATTTAACCTTTCAAACAGTTTGATTAATTATATCGTTCGCACAAACCCTAATAACATACATCTAATAATGCATACTATAACGATCATACAATTAATATGAATATGCAAGATAGCTCTTGATGCCACTGTTGGGTTTCTTAGGAAATAAATTGATCTAATCAGGCATATAAACGCAGCGAAAAAATATCCCATGAAGAATTTTCAGGATCTCATGCAATCATATTAATGTACGAAGAGAAAATCAAAAATTACCTTGATTTATGATTCAGGAATCCGGTTGTGCTGAGACGCTGCCTTTCTGAAACACGACCGCCCTCTATAAGTATCCACACGCGAATAGACGACAAACAGATATCAAAATGCTAGTTCTAATCAAATCTAGATAATGAGATTATTTAACAATATTATTTAAATCAATATTATTTTCGAAAAATAATAAAATAAATAAAATATTCTATTACAAGAATACAAATTTAGCTTCTTTAAATTCGAATAAATAATCTCTATCAATATAATTTAAAATAATCGCATTATCTTAAATTTATTATTCGGAGTAATAACCACAACCATTCTTAGTGTACGACCCTATAGGTTCAATTAACATTGGCAGTAGATAAAATCACATTTTAGTCTACAAGTCATAAGCGGCATCTAGCAAGACATTATAACTTACCAAGTTAAATGAAAGCTCATAATCCGAGACAACCTTAATTCAGTTTATGTCATAATCCTTTTATCTCACGATATCTTGATAGAATATAAGGCATGAAAAATGTTAACCTTATATCGTTCTATCTTTAGTTTCTTGATGCCCAATTGAACTGACTAAACAAATGACATTGATCTCTATCAGCTCATTTGAGCACGGCCATGCATTTTTTAGTCTCAATCATCGAGGGGGCCAAAGATATCTCTCTTATGTTAAAAGGGATAAATTCCATCTTAATCACTCACATCTCACTGCATGATTCCTTATTATGTTCAAGCATAACCTTTATAATCGTCCGATTAAAAACGATGTTTGACTATGTCAAAACATAATAGTCATCATGTTGAGAACTGTAACAATTTTAGGTCTAAGGATTCAATGTCACAACTGTATAAGATTAATATATAACTTTAATTCATGTATTAATCTTAAGATGAGTCGATCCTAATATTTTTTTCTCAATAAATACATATATGAATTTGATTGGAATCTCATTCACATATTCATCTTATGAATATCTATCAAACTTCATACTAATCTTTTCTTATTATTGTTCCCACAATAATAACTGATTAGGGATATTTAAAATACTAATATTCAAGAATACAAAAGCATGCAAATTTATCATATTAATAAATTTAATAATCAAAATATCTTGTCCATACAATAGGCCTTAGGACACTATCGCTAACAAGAAGTGCATCAGTAATCGTTCCAGTAGTACGTGCAAGACCGAGAAGGCTTTGAACACCTTCACAACTCAGTTTCTAGATTAAAATATTGTAAATTTAAACATTCACTTAGTTTATTAAACATACAAGAATCTCCAACTCAGAAAAATGAAGCGACTCACAGATAGTATGCTGGCCAACAAGATAGAGGGCTGAGCCACCAAATTTGAAATGCAGATAGCAAGGACACCATTAGGCCCTTCCTTCTTTTCAGTATAAAATTTCCTATATATTTGCACACCTATAAGAGAATAAAAAAAATCCATAAAGGATTTAGCAAATCATTTAGAAGCAAGAATGCAACTGCCCGTAATATTCCCTTCACAGCATATCCTGCATTTACTGAATCAAACAACTAGAAAATAGTTAAGCATAAACAAAGATAAGTCCTTAAAACCAGCCACATTTATAGTGAATTTGGATTTTGAAGTCCTAAGACATGATGATCAATATAACTAAGCTCAATCCTATATGAATAATTAAAAGAAAGGTTGGAGGCTAAGTAGCACATAAAAGAAATTCAAAGACCTATAATTATTACATTGAATCCTTGGTAACAGTTTGTTTTAATGATCATTATTCAGTCAAATTAATCCTCATTCAGAATAATGTATCGGGCTCCAGATATAGCAACCAAACCTTATGAAAAAGTAATCCATATTCTAACCGTATGAATAGGGATAATTCAAGGCCAATCATGGGTTAACATCAATTGCTATTACCTTCTTCAGTGGATTTGACATCATGTTAAAAAATGAGGAATACTTTCAGCCTCTAACATCTTAGAAAATGTAGCATAACGACGAACATCCTGAAATTGGTAAAATTGTAAATGCCGACCCAGAATATGAACATGTAATATAAATTAATGCACAAATATTAGATTACCTGAACTTCAAGCACCAAACATTTATTCAAAAGGATCATAGAACCTGGTTCAATACTAAAATAAATAAATAAGTTAATTAATTAAGAGTGCTTCTGATGCTTGAGTGGCAGCAGCTAAATTTATAAAACCTAAAATGTGCCCTCTCCATCAGCAAATTCATATATTGTCTGAAAGTAAGGAAGGACCTTAAAACCGAATATATAACAGTCATGAAAAGGAACCAGGACATACTTATCATATTTGCCACTGCACACCTGCCATCAATTGTCTTCAAGCCGTCTTCAAAGAATCAATTTTTGGTCGATTAGATAATTATAAAGGAATCAGGGCATCGGCAAAGAATAAGAACAGCCAAAATTACCTCTTAACATTGAAAAAAGGGCTCCTGAACATGAAGTTCAAAGTGTATGTTATTCATAATCTATCAATAAAACAAATTATTAGCCATAAACCCTAAAGGGGAAAAAATTAACAGCTGCATCAACAATGACAAACTAACATTTATCAGTTCATGCCCTTTATTTGAAACTAACTTATTCCACTCTTCCTTCTGTTTAGCAGAAATCTCATCACGCATCAATGCCAAATTCCCTTGTCTACTGCAAATGTACCAGGAAACCATGGATTGGTTCAAAGCCAATGCCAAAGGCTTGTATAAAGGGTATGAGGGAACTCCTTTCAAAATATCTGCACCATTCCAATATGCAATTTTTTTTTATTATAAAATATACTTCTATATAGACTTGTCCAATGCAATGACTTGACTATCCGTGCAAGCCTGAAGATCGCTCAAATTCAAGAGGAATTGAACAAAAATATTAGCCCGAAAAATGGGTTTGGAAAAAAAATTAAACACATTCAAAATTGAGCCGAACATTAATTCCAACATTCAAGACTCGAGTACAGTCCAGCCATTAACATCTCTATCAAATAAGTAAGCGTAGCTATAATAACCAACTTCCTCAGACTTAAAGATTCATTTTTTTTAGATGGGGTCAATATTTTAGCCTTTTTCTTCGATTTTTTGCCTTGTTTCTTGAAGCAACCAAAAGTTGGAGAATAACAGCGAAACTTAAGAATTTGAAGTTACAAAACAATAAGAGGGGATTAGGTTGGGAAACTCGTACCTGGATTGGGATCAGCGGCGTCAGTATCGATGAGGAGATTAGAGCAGAAGTCATGGGGAAGTTGCAGTTCAAAATTGAGCGATTTGTTAATGTGAGATTGTAGTGTGAATTTCGTTAATTCTTCTACACATTCCCCTAATCTCTTCATTTCTCTATGTTTCTTTGTTAAGTTGTTTTAATTTCTAGGTTTTTTTTTTCTTTTGTGAAAGTTTTTCCATTTTCGTTTGCTCAACTGAGCTGCTCGCTTCAAATTCGACACTCAAAATATAGGGTAAACTCCACAATTGATTTCCCCAACTTTCTTAAACTTATATTTTGGTCACTAATACTTTCTTTAAATATATAGTAAATCTACTTATATCTAAGTGGTTGTAATAAAGTGATGATTATTCTCACCTGTGTCACGCGGGTGATTCGAGTTCGATCATCGGTAACGGTGCTACTTAATTTTTTTTGTGGTGAAAAGAGGCGGTAAAAAAAAGAATCAAAACGATTTTGTCTAGACTCAAACCGGAGACTTTCAATGTGTTAGACTGACATGATAACTAACTACACCACGAAACTTAGATGCTCCTTTTGAGCATTAAACTATATTAGTTCTTTATAGTATGATACTTAACAAATCTGCAAATCTCTTAAACATTAGACCTATGATAATATTGAAAGGATTTTCGTGTTATATATATATATATATATATATATATATATATATATATATATATATATATATATATATATATATATATATATATTACTCTATTAGAATATTTTATCGCTTTGTTTCAGGAATATAAAATTAAATTATTTTTAATATAATATTTATAATAATATATATAGTAGGCGTAATAATGTGATTTTTTAAAGTAAACGAATTTATTATTTAAAATATAAATTGAATTATTTTAAGACATAGCAAAAAAACGTAAAACAATTAAAATACATGGTTATGGTGTTATAAAAGAATCTTGTGTACATGACACAAATATAAAGGGTTAAAATGTATATAAAATAGATAACTACTTATAAAATAGATTTTCAATAAAAATGTATAGAAAATTTCTAAAAACTTTCTAAATCATATATGAATTTTAAATTTTTAGGGGATGCAACTGCCCTCTCCAGCCTCTTTGAGCCCATCCCTGATGGTCGGATATAGGCATGTCTATAAAACGAGTACTTCCTTCTTTTTCTTCCAAAAAAATAGAAGATTTTAGAAAAAAAAAAGTCAAGTATAAGACAATAAAAAGATTATGCATCCTCCGTATCTTGCATGCATAAAATTCTCATGGCATAGATCTATCAAGCTGCTCTTGATTTAAAAGGCTTAGAATACCATCGTATTTCAACCCATGTAAACATAATGACTAAGCACAACCACAAAAGTAGAAAGACACAACCTATATGACCTAATTTGACTCCTCATTTACCTTAAAATATCCATCTCCAACACATATGTCCGACCCATGTTCAAATATGAGTATAATAACAGGATTCTTTAAATATATCGGATACAACTACTTCAGCTCTATTTAAACATTCCTAGCCTATATAGCAGTTTACAAACTAAAATCTCAGCAGTGTATCTGTAACATCCCGAAAACTAGCCTAGTCAAAATTTGGTTTCTAATAATTGGAAAATTTGTTTCTGATTGAGTAAGAAAGATATTAAAAGGTGATTAGTATATTGAAATTGATTGATTATCAGATCATTATTAAGTACCGGGACTAAATTGTAAAGATTGGCAACATGTAGTTATTGGTTAAAATTTATAAATGGAACATAAAATGATATAGATTTAAGTTATGGCTAAAAGCAAGGATTAGGGATGTAATTAGACCACTTAGTGACTAAATTGAAAAGAATGAAAGTATGATTAGTGATTAAATTGGAAAGATTCAAAGTTAAGGTGTTATAGTATAAAAGTTAAGAATTTCAATGACTTAGAGTGTAATTTGACCATGACCTTTCTTCATAGGAAGAAAAGGTTCTTAGAGGACTAAAGGTTAAATTTACTTATTGTCATAACAATGCATAGGTGTCAACTGGTGGCATAGTTTTAAGAATAATGATGATAATGTTTTGGATAGTTTTGATTAGTGGGAAAATGGAATTAAAAGTGAAGAAAGAATTCACAGGGGGAAACATAAAACCAAAGGAAAGGAGATTTGCTATCTCATCTTCATCTTCTTCTTTAGTCGAGTAAGCAAGCACCTCCCCATGTATAAGTACGCACCTCCATTGATGAAACTTTGAAAGTTTAGATTTTCCTTAGAATTCCTATTCCTCTTTCACTCTAATTTTATTCAAGGTAAGTCTTTAGTGTAAAAGGTCAACTTTGTCTCTAAGAAATATGGGAATTCTTATATCGATTTCAAATAAAAGATCATTGAAATCACGTTTATTGTCTTTGTCTTGTAAACAAGGTAAAAGTGGAAACTTATCCATCTTTTTCAAGGAAGTCCAAGTCAAGGGATAAAGGAATCCACATAGGTGACCATCCATAGCTTCGAAAAGTTTGGTGAGTGTAGTTCATGATTTGGATGGCTAGGTGTCATCCTTGTTGTATTACCTTTTATTGTGTTCTTATTGTTGAATTGTTTATTGGCTCAAAAAGATCATTTGGGGGCAACACTCATATCATTGGAAAGCATTGGTAAGTTCTTTTGTGTTTTCTTGCATCATGTTGCTTTGACAAAAATTATTGCATTGGGAAGTTCATTGCATCGACAAGTTCATAGCATTGAATAAATAATTGCGTCGATGAAAACATGGTAATGATAAGATTACCGTATTGATAAAGATATTATATTGGCAAGGCTATTGTATTGATGAATTTTTGTATTGACAATAATTATTTGAGCTAAGGCTCAACTATCGAATAAGAATAACTTTCTATTGTTAAACCATAAGACATGTAAGTTGCCTTGCAATGAAAGCCCTTGGACACTTTGGTATGGTACATGGTATATTTGGACTACGGTCCATGAGCTACGGCTCAAGGGTAATAACCCTATATTGGCAATGTTGGGGGTTAGGGGAGATGATGGATGGTGATGGAGAAAATATTATTGTTATTAAATTGATACAAGCCATTGTTTTGTGCTTTGAGCTTGCTTAAGCACAGACCAATGCTACCTATGTCTAAATGTGTTCCAAGGTGAACAATGTAAGAGACAAGTAAAGACATTGATAAGATTATTGCAAGAATAAACAAGAATAAGACATGTGAATGAGTTCATGACATTAGGCATTGAATAATCATGTCACCATAGGCATTGCTCATTTTGATTCCATATTAGTCATTGTTATTATCTTTATGTTATTGTAAAAGGTCACTACCTCACTAGGCAAAGTATGCCTAATGCATTTATTGTCATGCATCATTTCAGGTTTAAGACTTTTGAGGACGTGATCGTGGTTTGAGGTTGCAAGTCACTCTCCAAAACTTTTGAGTAACGTATCTTCGTCTATATAACTCCTAGAAATATGGCATATGGCATGTGTATAGGTGTGTATATGTAAGCATGAGGTATATGTTATGGAATTGTATAAGGTAATTAAGATAAGATTATGAGATGCATAATCATGACATACTAGAATAAGATATGGAAATATGTTGTTAAGTATGATTATTGAGGTCTTGTATGCTTTGATTCGAAAAAAGAAAATGAGGTCTACATAAACAAATTATAAATTGGCCATTTGATGATATGATGCTAGTTATGTGTTACAAGATAAAAGACTAAGTTTGAAATAATGTATTTTGTATGTATATATTGTTCACCTTGTTGAAAGGGTTTAAATATGAAATATGGCATGTTAGTGGTTTGATAAAAATTAGTAAACTTGACCTATTATGCCCTAATAAGTGAAATCATGGTAAATGAATTCTAAATGCTGTGAAACTTGACATGTAGATAGATATGATGTTTATAAACTTGCTTGTAAAATTTGGTAATCATTGGACAAGATTAAGGCCCCTAATTTGATTAAAAACCAGATAAAATCTATCATTACAGGCCTTGTCGTACTGATACGTGTGATGTCGTATCGGTACGGCCGTGCATATTTGGTCAGTATAATGTTGGAGTATCAATACGCTTTTAGACATATCGGTACGGGGCTTAACCTCTGGAAATTCATCCGTAGATGGGTATCGATATGCACCTAGGCATATCGGTATGGGTCTTAGCCACTAGAAAAATATTAAAGTACCTTATCAACACCGTATCGATCCTGAGAGATGACTTAATTGGTGTTGACCAGTGTACCGATACCCAGTATCGGTACGAGCTTAATGGAAGTAACCATTTAACGATCATGAATGGCGTACCGATACGGCCTTCAGCGTATCGATACCGCCAGTCGTCACTGAAAATTGAATTTAATTAGATCGACATGGCGTACCGATACGTGTGTACTCGTACCGGTACGACCCTTAATGTCTGTAACCATTATAACGACCAAGACAAGGCGTACCGATACGGCCTCTTCGAGTATTGGTACCGAGTTAGGTAAGTTGGTTAAAGCTGAATAAAGAGGTTTTAAAACCTTGCAGAATGGTCACTGAATCTTTTTTGGGTTAATTGAAAGTGTAATTGGTTTCCAAATTCATTTAAATTTTATAAACAAGTTAAGCAAGCATGAAATCTCACATTGGTAACCCTAATTGCTGATAAGTCCCAATAATTTTCTAAAATTACAAATTGGTCCTTAAAGTTGTAAAAATTGTTGAATAACCCTTAATTATGATTGTAATTAAGTACAAGTTTATAGAGTTAATCATCGCACTACATTAATAGTTATAGCTCACTGTTCAACGCATAAGTAATTGTAAAGTTTGGTTCGATCACTGTATTGTTTACCAGTAATGCTTTTCGACCTGGTTTCCTACCAGACCGGGAAGGGGATGTTACAACACTATGTCAAGTGCTAATTTTCAACTAAAGTTTGGCTTTCATGTATATATACGTGCATGTATGATTGCAAATGAGATGCACAACATCTGCAAACTTACTCTCACTCTATAATATTCAAACTCGAATGTGATTGTCAATTATGAGTACATATCTGATTTATAATATTCAAAGTTAGCTCAACTCAATTTTATTTATGGCATTGTTTTGAGGCAAAGCTTGCAATGACATCTATGTTACTTGGACTTGGGTGTTTCTTTTATAGGTATGTGTCTAGCATGAGTATGTTCGATTTGTTTTAAGTTTTACCATGTGTTTAACATG
The DNA here is from genome assembly GCA_019671005.1 of Hibiscus mutabilis. Classification (NCBI taxonomy): domain Eukaryota; kingdom Viridiplantae; phylum Streptophyta; class Magnoliopsida; order Malvales; family Malvaceae; genus Hibiscus; species Hibiscus mutabilis. Next base: position 40,760,300 of record CM033713.1, on the reverse strand, counting down.
TCCTTTGAGGTCATATCTCCAAACCCCTGTTCCAAATACGTGTCGGACATAGGTGGCGGACTTGATACTTCAAATAAAATGAAGAGTCGAAGCAACGCATGTTTTTCTTAATTTGAAGGCAACAAATTTTACATATTCATGAAGTTATAATCATGAATCAAAGCAGGACAGAGTTAGCTCATTTACGGTCTACGCTAGTCTCGAATCCGAGTGTCAGATTTGGGGTATATGTATATCCAACACAGTATATTTAATTTATTTAAAGTTATTTCATTGTTTGGAGGGTAGTTGAATACTTATATCTTTATACTTATGTCTGAAAATGTGTCGGGCATATTTTTAACATAAAAATAGTAGGAACGAAATAGCCTACCAATAGTAATCTGGCGAATGGAAGGTATGGTTGAGCAGCCACTTTTGCAACACCAATTGCAACTACAGTGGTCATTTCCTTTTCTTCTGTGTAAAACTTCCTGTAAACTTGAACGCATAAAAGAGTAATAATATTTCAGACAACAATGTTATAGAACAGAAGGTGTTCCTTTGACTTGCGTCTTCCATTACTAAAAAATTGTATGTTATTTGGGCCATGCATGATTGTTAGACGTGGATATATTCAACATTTTTTTTAAAAAGAGTTGGGGCCTCATTAAAAAACTCCTCCCTAGAGGGGGAAAAGAGTGCCCAATCTAAGATTTTCTTAATACTTTCCAAAAGTTTAATACAAGACCAATAATATCAATAACCACAGGACTCCTTAAAAGGTACAACCAATACAAACAGCACAAACTAAAGAACTTAGATAATGCCCTCCTTAGCCAACTCATCAGCCTTAACATTAGTTACCCTTGGAATGTTACGAATTAGAATCTCATTTTTACCACCAAATCTGAAATTTCCTGCACTAAAGTTTTGAAAGTTGAAGATGTTTCTTCTGATTTACGAATCTATTTCACAACAACCTCGCAATCACATTTGATGACAACTCTATATAAACATGACCATCTTGATGATAACCATTTGATCAACCCTACTCTAATGGATAGCAATTCTGCCAACATAGGAGGTCCAAGGCCTATTGAGTCAAAAAAGGAAAACAGAGTACAACCAGCTTCATCTTGAAGTAAGTCTCCTACGCCACCACCAAGGCCAGCACGAGACATAGCTCCATCGATATTGAACTTTAAGAAACCTGGAGGAGGAGCTTTCCACACAGCAGATAAAGAATCTTTGAAATTTCCTCCATAATTCATGTCTACTATGGTCAAATCAACAATAATGTTATCAACTAAGAATGCACATGAGGGGAACTTTGCCTTGTACCACCAAGCTATACGGCATCTAACCAACATACATAGCCGCAGGAAATCTAAGGTTTTCCCATTAAAAACTATATCATTCCTTAATAACCATAGCGTCCAGATTATAGCAAAAGGGATGAGATTCCACAAGTTACTAGAGAAGCAAGAGGGCACGATTCATACCAAATCTTCGTAAGTATAGAGCGTGACATGCATAATAAGATGTAAACCCCAGAAGGAACAAACCCACATCCACAACTTCTATGAGACATGACATTGAAAGAAGAGATGTTCCGCCGATTCTCTAACATTTTTACAGAGAAAGCTAAGATCATTAGTTAAAGACATACCTCTTTTAATTAGCTCCTCTTTAACTGGAACACGATCCCTCAAAATAAGTCAAACAAAGAATTCCACTTTAGAACGAGTAAAGTCGATCCATACATATTTTTTCCAATCAAAATCAGTACACCAAGAAGGAAAAACTAGTTTACCGAGAGATCTTACATTATAAACTCCATCACTTGACCCCAACCAATATAACCAATCCCTTTCAAAGTTGTTATTGTTTATGAACTGTAGAAGATTCATTAGTTTGTTCCATTAAGTTTTTTCCAGTCAAAAAGACTTCTTCGCTTCGAGATATTCCAGGACCAACCCTACTGATTTTTGACACCAAAATTCGCAACAGTACCAACTTTGTTTTTTGTAAGAGCAAAAATACGCGAAAATATTTCCTTTAAACGAGAATTACAACACTAAAAATCAGTCCAAAAACTGATACTTTTGCCGTCCCTGAGTTGCAGCTTTAGAATTGAACGCAGAAGATCCCCTAGGTTGTCCTCTTTTAAGAAGGAGTTCATAATACATTTCCACCACCAAAAAAAGAATCTGTAATGTGGTTTAGCAGGCAGAAAAATTTCACAACAATAATTATTTTTGCAGTCAATAACCCTTTTCCAAAAATATCTTTATTATTCCCATACCTCCATGGCCACTTTGCAAGAAGGGCCATGTTCTTAAAGTTCAAATCGACAATTCCGAGTCCTCCCACACTTAGAGGAGCACATACCATAGGCCAACTCACCCAATGAATTTTTGAATTATCCGAGGATCCTCCCCACAAGAAGTTTGCCATCAAGCTATTCAATCTTTTGTAAATTGAAGAAGGCATGCGAAATAGGGATAAAAAGTAAACTAAAAGGCTGGAAAGAACCGATTTGATCAACACCAGTCTTCCTCCAAAGGAGAAAAATTTCGATTTCCAATTACCTATCCTTGCTTGAAAAATCTAGAAAACATGTTCCCATAGGGATTAAGAATTTTTCCTGACTCCAAGAGGAAGTCCCAAGTAACTCGAAGGGAAGGATCCAATGGAGCAACCCACATCAGCAGACCATTCAGCTAACACAGATTCAGCCACATTTATCCCAAATATTTTACACTTTTTTAAGTTCAATTAAAGCCTTTACATAAACTCGAAAATTCTAAAGACTCTTTTCACATTGAGGACTTCTTGACGCACCACAAAAAATCATAAGGTCGTCTACAAACTGCAGATGGGATATAACAATGGACTTTGAACCTTAACCCACAGAAAAACTAGAGAATAATCCAATAGCTACAGCCTTTCTCAACAGTAAATTTAAAGCCTCTCTAACATAATTAAATAATAAGGGGGATAAGGGGCGACCCTGTCTAAGCCCTCTTGAAATGGAGAAATAATCTGTAGGAGACCCATTAACAAGAACATAAATTTTTACCGTCGAAATGCATCGAAAAATCCAGTTGCACCACTTATCGCCAAATTCACTTTCCTTCAGAACTCTAATAAGAAATTCCCAATTGACCGAATTGTATGCCTTATGAAAATTAATTTAAATGCAACTCCTTTACGCCCCATCTTAAAAATAAAATCGTTAGCTTCATTGGCTATTAGCGAACAGTCCAGTATTTGGCTACCCGTGATAAAGGCAAACTAGGTTTCACCAATTAATTGATCAGAAAGCAGCTTCAATCTTCTGGATAACACTTTTGACAGAATTTTATAGACCCCATTAACTAGGCTGATCGGACGATAATCGCTCAGACAAAAAGGTTGCAAATTTTTCAGAATAAGTGTTATGAAAGAATGATTAATTTCCCAGTCACGACCATGGAAAAAATCGTCAAAAAACTTCATGATTCCATTCTTTAGATGAACCTAGAATTTTTCAAAGAAACCAAAGTTGAACCCATCAGGCCTAGGGGCTCTATTATTGTCGGAAGGATTAATAGCACACCACACCTCTTCTTCAGTGAACCGAGCTTCAAACAAAGCAGACTGCTCCAGATTTAATCTTGAGAAATCCAAATTAAGATCCTGAACTTCGAGTGCTACACTTTTGTTATAAGCTTGCTGGAAATGCTAAAAAACACATGCTTTAATCCTAGAAGGGTTGTTGAGATGATCAATCAATGGTAGAAGGCTAACATGAGGTGAATTGGCAATTAAAAAAATGGTGGAAGCAAGTAGAAAAGTAAAAAGAATTGAGACACACGATTTATAGTGGTTTAACCTTCTAACAAGATTTACATCCACTACCTTAGCTATCCACACTAAGGATTTTCTCGAATTCACTAAATTTGTTTTCCTTTGAGCCTAAAGAAGATAACCTTACACTCCCTTAAGACTTATACCCAAAGTCTTAAGAAATCCCTACAAAGTGAATACAAATAAAGCAAACTAAAAATCCTCTCAAAGGTAGAATGTTTGCCCAATACAAAGTTCACTCAAACCGAATAAAAAAGATTACAATTTAGCTCTCTCAAATGGGTTACAAGATATGACTCTAATATGCTCAAAGATTGTTGGATATGTGTTTGTATGCTTTTGACGTGATGAATAGTTGTTGTTGAAGCTTTGGAGACTTGCTTTTATACCCTCTAATTGATTTCCAACCGTTTGGGTAGCTGAGTTCACTATTATAGTCGTTGGGCTTTATTTTTCCCGCAATAAATGCAGTCTGTTAACATTGGGTATCGGTACTCGGGAACGGGTATCAGTACCTGCTATAAGAAAAAGAGCCGTTGTACAAATGGGTATCAATACGCGTGAAGTTGTATTGATATGAAGTGTGCATTTTACAAAGGTGTATCGATACGGGCCTACCGTATCGGTACCAATTTTGCTCACTAGAATCCTGCTAACTTGTGCAATAAAAATCATATCGATACGCCTCTAGGGGTATTAGTACACTATAACTGATTTTCAAAGTTATGGTTCTAATAAACTGACAAGGCAATGATTGAATATTTATTACAAAAGATTTACAAAATCTTAACACCCAATACCGGTACGCACAAGACCGTACCGATACTCGAAGCTTAAATTGGTTCCCAGGCTGAATGGCGTACCGATACGGCTACACGTGTATCGATACCCTATAGACATTAAGTATAAAAATGAAATCTAGTAGCTAAAATCCGTATCGATACGGCCAAGGGCGTATCGATACTCCTGAGCCAATTTAACTATTTTGAGTACCGAAACACTTAGAAAATATTTGGGGTTTAACGTTTTGACTTAGAAATTATTTTAAGTTCGAATATTTGCCAATTTTGTGAGTCTTTTGAATACTTAAAAATTTATCTTTTTTTACTATATAGTCCTTAAAATTTTTTGTTATATCAAAATCAAAATATAGGTTTTACAATCTTCCCTTTTTGATATAACAAAACCAAATTAAATTTTGAAGTCTTTTGAAATCACTCCCCCTTTCGTTAAGGCTAAAATATGGTTTATTTTAGAAAACCTTTTTTTTAAAAAAATTAATTAATCTTATTCTTTCTAATTTTCTCCCATTTTTGTTAGATCAAAATCAATAGGGCAAATAAAGCCAAGATATAAAGCAATAAAGAACTCCAAACATAATTAAACAACATAGATACTATTAAATTCAAAGTATAATTCAAAGCAGCAAAGATAATCCAAGTTAAACCTAAAACATAATCCAAAAGCATAAAACTCAAAGCATAATGTCATAGGAAATCAAACTAAGAACAAAGATTCATAAAACTCAAATCTTAATGTGATAATATGATATGAATAAGATGCAAAAGCCTAAGGAGCGTCTTCATCCTCTATGCCATTATCACCAAGAGAGTGACCACGCCATTCACCATGAAATGCGATGAGAGTCATATCTATAGAAGCTTGGAGAGACTCCGTGGATGTCACACGACCATCCAAAGAATTGAAACGAGTATCAAGAGAATCAAACCTTGTGTTCATCTATGCAAAGTGGGTGTGCATGTGAGCAAACTTCCCATCAAAATAGGCCATGAGAGCATCAAGGAAAGGTTGAGCAACTGGAGCATCCGGAATAGCCGGAGGATTCGCCATGGGATCGAGTTGAGCATCATCGAGAAGATCCGCAATCTGAATCCATTCTTCATTATTGTAGATAAACTTTGCTCGACGAAGAGAATGATCATCAATAGGATCAGTGAGAGGCAAATCAAGATCATAAGAGCAATCAATCCCAATCTTGTGAAACATATAACTCAAGGTCGTGTGCAATATCCCAATTTTTGGCTAGTGACCAAAATGTAAATTTTGAAAGTTTTGTGGCTAAAGTATAAACTTTGGAAAGTTTAAGGATCAAAGTGCAATTTTCAAAAGTTATGTATTTTAACCCCTTAAATGAATATTTTACCCCCAATAATGACATTTTCGTGTTACCCGGATTTTTCATACAGAGTTTGTATTAATGGCTATAAAGCGATAAAGTTCAAAAAAATATTATGATAATCGGATCTGGCTAAAATTTTAGAGATAGTTCCATGGACCTTAGAAGAGTCATAAAATGTCATTTTATGAATATTTGGATATTAAAAAGACCAGGAAATATTTAAATCGATTGAAATGACATGGAATGGCAATTTTGTGAATAAGTTGATCGGTAAAGGGCATTTTGGTCATTTTGCCCAAAAGGGACATGGAAGGAATTTTGAGATTTCTTTTATTAATGAATAGTGGCTGATTAGAATCCAACTAAGTCTAGTTGGAATGTTACAAAATGGCCAATTAGAAATATAGATCTAGTTGGAGGGTATTTTTGGAAAATAGAATTTATTGAATTAAAAATTCATTTTTTCATAATACAAGTGTCTTAAATACATGAAATATGAAGGAATTATCAGCCAAATACCCTCCAAAACCGTGGTGAAGAGAAAAGGAAGAGAAAAATTTTACAAGCTCGATTTAAGCCCGGAATCTCGGTTTTTAGGTAATCTTTAAAACTACAAAGTTGTTATACTCTTCGAGCTCTATCTTTTGATGTAAATAATTCATAGAATACTTGCTTGGTTGATGAGATTTGATACGAGGAAGAAATTAGGATTTATGAACAAATTGGGGCTTTTATGATTTTATGAATCCATGGTTGATTTTAAGTTATAATCATCCTTGTATGATGTTAGAATCATGTTATTGACTTGGGATTTAAACCCTACATATTTTAGTTTGTATAGAGAAGATTAGGGTTTATGGATTCAAGTCTAACTTAGTGTTTGTGATGTTGGATTAATGATCTAGTAAGCTTGATTTGTTGTTTCGAAGCAAAACCCTAAGTTAAATACATAGGTACCATTTCAGCAAGCTTTAAAATTAAGGGACCAGATCTGATTTTTATGAATTTGATGTGTATCTATATTATTAATGACATTAGAGACATGAAAATGAAGTTAGAATGCTAAACCGATGATTAATTGCATTAGTGACCATTTTGACAATTTGTCAAACTTAAATGGTCTATTTGGCAAAGAGGATATGTAGAAGGAGTAAATGTGATTTTTAGTTAAAATGGTGGAATTAATGCAGTAATGTTGATTTGAGGACTAATTTGCAATGTTAAGAAGCTTGAATCCTTATATTGAAAATTTGATGACCATTTTGACAAATCAAGAGAAATTAGTGGAGTAAAGGTTTAAGCTTATTTTAATGAAGGATGTAAAGAGAACATATGAATACAAGCTTTATTCTAGCCATTTGAAGTAAAGTGATGAGATTACATTGACAAGTAGAGAAATAAGGAGAAGTTGGTGTAAATTAGAAGTTATTCATGGAAAGTTATGTTGGAATTTGAATTATGGAAGTAAGTTTTAAAATTCGCCATAAGTTCTACAAAAATATTTAGATGATGAATTTTATACCTTTGTAAAGATTTGTTAGTCTAGTTTCATTTTCAACAAATGGAAACTGATTTCGAGTTCCGAGTTAAAAGATATGAATTTTTAATCAAATGAAGGTCAGAAAAATTACAGAGCAGTTTTTGCCTGGACAGCTCTGTGGCGTGAATGTAAGGAATTTTCATAATTTTTGTAGATTTTATTAATTTATGTGGCTTATACATGTAGAACTGTGTCGTGACCATTTTTGAAATCGGGATGTGTAAAAATAGATTGACGATTGTTCTTTGGAAAATTAGGGGTTTTAGCCATTTTTAATTTAATCTTGAAAATTTAGGGTTTTTCGTATTAAATTTGATTTTTTCTTATTTATCCTTTAAAAACATTTTGGAGTCGCCACCGATCACTTCGTGGTAGACCGGACACTGAAAAACAAACCAGAGATTCTGTCTTGAAAAATTGGGTTCAGGAGTCAGTTACATGTAGGGAAGGATTAGCATCCCTACGAACGCCCGTTATCGGTACCTTTGATTTTACGTGGCATTTTGGCATTTCAAATAATAATTTGAATTTAATTTATTCCATAATTATTAATTGAATTTAAATTCCGAAAGCGGATATCCTTTTATAAGGAAATTCATTTTGTTCGAATACGAGATTAAAAGCACCCCATTAGGTGGTACCCCTATTCATATTTAAAAATGAATTTCCAACATAAAAGGCTTTTAATGAATGACCAATTATTGTCTTATTGATTTTAAGTACTATCCTAAAAGTCTCTATTTAATTAATTGATTAAAACTATGAATATTAATTAATTTAACGGCTTTTATGAGAAAATGCCAATTGCTTGAACACCTTCCATATATGTAAAGACCTTAAATTAATCATATTCCTAATTAATTAATATTTTAATTAATTAAAGTTCTAATCTTATTAAGGCTCTAACAATTTATTATTTAGTGTTATAAGTGAAAATGTATATCAAATATGCACCTTTTTGACCAAGGCTGAGATAACATCCCATTGTAAACAATGGAATACCATCCAGATTTGAACCTCAAAGATTCTATTCGATATACATTTAATTAACTACAATGTTCCTTAATTAATTGTTTAATTTTAACTAAAGACTAAATTTATATTCAATTTTAAGTGAAATATATATTAAATATAATTTAGTGAAATCCGTATTGTGATAACACCCCATTGTAAACAATAGAACACCATCCAAAATTGGATTCCAAAATTATATTTAATATATATCTAATTGCTACAATTATCTACTCTATTTAATTATTGAACCCTAATTAGAGAGACCTAGACTAAAGGCACTAATTATTAATTAAACTAAGTGTATTCAATTGTTTAACATATAATTCTATATGCTTAATTTAAACCATGCATCATAAATATAGATTAATGCCATTTAATTAAATAAAGCAAATAAAAAACTGAATTAAAAACACACTAAAATAAAGGCTCGATTTATTATATAGGACCAAATTGAATCAACTACAAAACCCAAATCCCAAATTACAAAGCTTTAGTGACCTAATTGAAAGAATTATAGGCTGGAGGGAACAATTAAGCGAATTTGGGACTAAATTGAGTTAAGTGCGAAACCTAGGGAACAAATCAAAGGGGAAAATGACCAAATTGAGAAAAAGGAAAAGTTTGGGCAAAAACCAAATGCTATCCGTTTGCAGATGCGCGAATCTAGTCTGACCCGTTTAAAGGTGCGTGGGTCATTTTAACCCGAAGCTCAAAACGACACCGTTCCAACTCGAGCTTAAATAGCCTAGACCCGAGTCAAAACGAACATAATCCTCAATTTATTCTCTCTCTGTCCTCATTTCTATTCTCCCTCCCTCACTCTAAATTCTCTCAACTCAAACAAGAAATTTCCAAAAAATTTCTACCATTTTCGATCAAAACCCTCCATTCATCTCTTGTTCTTCTCATATTCATCTGAAACCCCCTATTCGATCTACCACAAACACCCAAAATAAATTATTTCGTGTTTCCCCTCGATCTAAACTCATAATCCACTCAAAACTCATCTCTGTTCTTCATCATTTACCTTTTCAATCTTCAAAAACACCAAAAATACTCCTTAAACTTGTTTTTGAAGATAAAAAACCAAAAAAACTCCTCATACCCTAGTCGGTCTTCCAAAAATATATGAACCCTAAAAACTCCAGCCTAACTCCGCCACAACCGCCACCCCTAGATCTAGGACCACTGACCTGAACCTTTCTGGCCTGTTTACCGGTCGCCGAAGGCGATGCTCGCCACCTCCGGTCATCGTCTCCAGTCACCTCTGCAATTTCAATCGTCCCTACCCTTCCACCGGTCATTGTAACCCTAGCTCCGGCCGCCGTCCACCACTGTGAGGTGATTTTTGGCCACTGTGCTAGAAACCTAAAACACTCAAAATTCGTCGTTCTTCCCCATTTTCCTTCTAAACCTAGATATAAGTTCCGATACAATAGAATCTCCCATATTCCCCACCTAAACTACTACCCGAAAGCCTAACCACATCTATCATCTTCATCTTCTGCCAATCAATAGAATCTAAAGGCTTTCTTCTGATTATGAAATTCTTCATCTTCCAAAGTCTGTCACTGCTCATTGAAATCTTTTACTTTCTGAGGTTTGAAGTTGTTCTTCTCATTATGAAATTCTTCATTCCTCACTCTTTGATAATCCACCTTTCTGTAAGGTGTCGAATAAGCAAGCTCTCCTTATTAGGAACTTCCCCATTCTTCAAAAGACGAACTCTTCTCATTAGGAGTTTTTCTTTCTTCACTGGGTGAGTTCTTCTCATTAGGAACTCTGGAACAAACTCTTCTCATTAGGAGCTCTCCATTCTTTTTTGGGCGAGTTCTTCTCATTAGGAACTCTGGAACGAGCTCTTCTCATTAAGAGCTCTTTATTCTTTGCTAAACGGATTCTTCTCATTAGGAATCCTGGAACGAACTCTTCTCATTATGATCTCTTTATTCTTTGCTAGGTGAGTTCTTCTCATTAGGAACTCTGGAACGAACTCTTCTTATTATGAGCTCTTCATTCTTGGTGAATGCCTGGCAAAACAGATTAAAATGCTTTGATGAAGGTTAGTATGATCCTAATTTCTACATATGATGCATGAGCAAGGATTCCATTAGAAAATGAAAAGCAGCTGCCACTTTCTGAGTAACCCATCTATCTCGACTTAATTCTGTTTCTTCACAAATCCTCGACCTGCTCTGACACTTCATCTCATACTCTAGACTAGCCATCAGACCATCTTTCTGCGTTTCTAGTCTCGTGCTCTAAAGTGCCATTTTAGGTTTTCATTTTAGTTGCTTTTCTCAATTGCCCTTTCGGGTTTTCACTTTGGTTTTTTTCTTTTTTCTTTTCTTTTTTCCTTTTTCTCTTTTTTTTAAAGCACCATTCCGAGTTTTTACCTTTTTCTTTCTTTCTTTCTTTTTCTTTCTTTTTCTTTTTATTCTTTTTCCTTTTCTTTTTCTCTATTTTTATCATCGGTGCCCTTTCGGGTTTTCACCTTATCTCTGCATTCCCTTTTGTTCACTTTCTATAGTCCTAACCTATTCAACCGTTGATTGATTCATGCATTTCTTTATTTTTCCATCTCCATTTCTGCTGGCATAACATTCTTCCCAATCTCCTTTTATGCACTCCTCTTCAATAATCTGGGGTGCAAAGGTTCACCTATATTCTTCAAAACACAGTAATACCAAGAAATTATATGTTTTTTAATGAATTATGCTAATCTACTTTCATTGTGCTTTAGAAATAATGACAGAAAGCTCGAAAGAGACTTCATGAATTTTATTGAAGCTTATCAATAGGAATACAAGAGTTTTGAAAAAGTCACGGCAAACAGAAACAACAAAGCAAGAAACAAGGTTAGATCTTCAGGTATCCATAGTATGAAGGATTCAGCCACCCTTTCGACCAATTATAACTTTGAACTTGAACCCTTATCCAGCAGACTTCAACGTTTTCGAGATGCTTACAGATGTGAAATCCCTTCCAAAATACCGGGTATCTAAGAGGTCTTAATTGCTAGATGTCTAATCACAATCCATCTAAGCCGCCCTTTACGAGTTTTCAACTTAGATCCTCTTTTGGTTTTAAGGCGCTCTTTGCGAGTTTCCATCTTGAACCCCCATTTTCCTTCCTTTTTTTGAATCTTCGGTGCCCTTTCAGGTTTAAACCTAAGATATTTCCATTTTGTGAAGCGCCCTTTTCGGATTTTCACTTCACTTTTTTTATTCTTCAGACGTAATATTTCTTAACTGAATCAGAGTTTACTGGCTTGTGCAACTCTTCACCATCAATTTCAGCTAAGATCAACGCTTCTTCGGAGAAGGCCTTTTTGACAATATATGGTCCTTCCCAATTAGGCATCCATTTCCCACGAAAATCTTTATGTATTGGCAAGATCTTTTTTATCACTAGATCACCCTCTTGGAATTCTCTGGGCTGAACTTTCTTATCATAAGCCCGTATCATTCTTTTATGGTACATTTGACTATGACATATGGCTTTCAACCTCTTTTCTTCGATGAGATTTAACTGATCATACTGAGCCTATACCCATTCTTCTTTATCCAATTTCGCTTCAGACAAAACTTGAAGAGACGATATTTCAACCTCAATTGGTAATACTGCCTCTATTTCGTAGACCAGAGAATATGGCGTTGCCCCGGTAGAAGTTTACACTGAAGTTCGATATGCAAACAATGCAAAGGGCAACTTTTCTTGCCAATCTTTGTAGGTATCTGTTGTCTTCGCTATGGTTTTCTTAATATTCTTATTTGCTACCTTTACCGCGCCATTCATCTTTGGGCGATAGGCTACAGAATTGTGATACAGAATTTTGAACTGCTCACACACTTCTGTCACCACCTTGTTATTGAAATTAGTGGCGTTGTCAGTAATGATTCTTTCAGGTAATCCATAGCGACAAATGATCACTTTCTTCAAAAACTTGCAGACTATTGATCTGGTGATATTGGCATAGGAGGCTGCTTCTACCCACTTGGTAAAGTAATCAATGGCCAAAAAAATAAAACGATGTCCATTAGAAGCTTTGGGGTAAATCTGACCGATGACATCCATGCCCCAGGCTGCAAAAGGCCATGGTGAATTCATTGTGTGGAGAGGTACTAGAGGAGAATTGATTTTGTATGCATATATCTGACACTTGTGACATTTCTTAGCATACTCAATGTAGTCCCATTCCATATTTGACCAATAATACCCATACCTCATAATTTTTTGGGCTATTGCAAAACCGCTGGTATGTGTCCCACATATTCCATCAAGCACTTCAGCCAAAATGCTTCTAGTTTCTCAAGCATCTACACATTTTATCAATATCTGATCTTTGCTTCTTTTGTATAGAATTTCATCGTCAAGCACATATCATGCGGCCATTCTTCTGATTATCCTTTTATCAACATCATTCACCTCACCAGGAATTCGATGTACTGTAAGATGTCATAATACCGTGGGTTTCCTTCTGCCTCTTCTTCTATATTGTATTAGTGAGCATAAGTTTCATAACTCTGCATCTGAATTGGCACCATATCTCCTGGCTTATTTGCTAGAAATACTGAAGCCAGTGTAGCTAAGGCATCTGCCATTTGATTATCTTCTCTGGGGAGTTATATGAAGTGATTTCTTTTAACTTTTTCATTAACTCAAGGATCAATTTTTTATATTCGATCAACTTTACATCCTTTGTTTCATACTCTCCACGAAGTTTATGGATCACTAGAGCAGAGTCTCCATATACTTTCAGAATCTCTATCTTTCTTTCAATAGCAGCTCGTAAACCCATAGCACAAGCTTCATATTCCACCATGTTGTTAGTGCACAAAAATTCCAGCTTACTAGTAAAAGGGTAATGTATATTATCCGGAGAGATCAACACTACTCCAATTCCACGTCCCAGGGCATTAACTACTCTATCGAAATATAATTTCTAAGCATCATTCTCTATTGTTTCCTGTTCCTCTGAAGAAATATTCATCACATCTTTATCTGGGAAATCGAAACTCAGGGGCTCATAGTCTTCCAAAGTGCGACTAGCCAAGAAATCTGCTATTGCACTTCCTTTTATTGCTTTTTGGTTTACATACACAATATCAAATTCTGACAATAACATTTGCCATCGAGCCAATCTTCCTGTCAAGGCTGGTGCTTTCATCAAGAACTTCAATGGATTAAGACAGGATATTAACCAAGTAGTATGGTATAACATGTATTGCCTAAGTCTATGAGTTACCCAAACTAAAGCACATCATAACTTTTGAATTGGCAGGTACCGTTCTTCACAATCTGTGAACTTCTTGCTTAGGTAATAGATGGCTTTTTTCTTTTCTTCCTGTATCATCATGTTGCCCCAGCACACACACCCCATCGAATTCTCATGAACAGTCAAGTAGAGAATAAGTGGTCTGCCTGAAACCGTTGCTACCAGAATTGGAGCATTTATCAGGTATTTCTTTATCTTGTCAAATGTTTCCTAACATTCTTCATCCCATTTACAAGGATTGTTCTTTGTAGTAGCTTGAAAATTGATCACATTTATCAGTTAATTGAGAAATGAACTGAGAAATGTAATTCAATCTCCCTAGGAATCCTCAAACTTCTTTTTGTGAACTCGGAGGTAGTAAATTTTGAATCGCCTTCACTTTGTCTGGATCAATTTTGATTCTTCTTCTGTTAACCACAAAGCCTATGAGCTTCCCAGATGTAACCCCAAAAGTGCACTTGTTCGGATTGAGTTTCAATTGGTACTTCCTCAATCTTTGGATCAGTTTTCTCAAATTCTGAATATGTTCCTCTTAAGTCTGGGACTTGGCAATCATGTCATCCACGTACACTTCAATTTCCTTGTGCATCATGTTATGAAAAAGAGTCACCATGGCTCGCTGATACATTGCCACAGCATTCTTTAGTCCAAAAAGCATCACCTTGTAACAGTACGTCCCCTACAAGGTTATGAATGTCGTTTTATCCATATCTTCCGGATCCATCTTTTTCTGATTATATCCAGAAAATCCATCCATGAAAGAGAACCAAGGATGTCCTGACATGTTATCCACCATAATATCCATGTGAGGCAAAGGGAAATTATCTTTTGGACTTGCTCTATTCAAATCTCTATAGTCAACACACATGCGCACTTTACCATCTTTCTTTGGTACTGGAACAATATTGGCCACCCATTCTGGATACTGTGCCACTTTCAAAAAAACCAACGTCAATCTATTTTTGTACCTCCTCTTTGATTTTCAGTACCATTTTCGGTCTCAATCTTTTAAGCTTCTGTTGAACCGGTTTACATTCTAGTCTTATTGGCAGCTTATGTACCACGATGTCTGTATCCAATCCTGGCATATCTTGATAAGACCAAGCTAAAACATCCTTGAATTCTCGCAATAGATCTACCAACTTTTGTTTTATCTCTGATGAGAAGGCAACACCAATCTTCACTTCCTTTTTAACTTCTTCTGTACCCAGATTCAGAATTTTTATTTGTTCTTTGTGAGGTAAGATCTGTTTATCCTCCTTTTCCACCAGCATCAGTAATTCATCAGGGATTTCACATTCTGTCTCATCTTCGACCTCATTAACTTCCACTGAACACTCTGGCAGTTCAATGTCTAGTTTGGGGTCAGGTTCAGAATCATTCATACAATTAATAATTGAAGACATGCAAGAAAAATAATAATATATTTGGAAAAGATGCGAAAGAAACAAGAAACATGTTTGCCATTTGAGAATCACAATAAAAATATCTTTATTGAAAGTAAACTTGCACAATAGCCCTTTACAGATAATCCCTATTACTCGCGGGCAAAAGCATGAGGTGGTTCTTGACATTTACTCTGTTTTACTCTTAAAGACTAGGGGCATATCTTTGGAGGTCCAGTCGTTCAAGGCTTCACCAGGAAAGCATAGGCGTATTCCCTCTAGAAACTTGCCAGGCTGGGATCCTTCAAACACGCCGTAGATGCACAATTTTCCCTTATTTTCACCAAAGATCTCCTCTTCCTGGAGCCTCAATGTCTTCTGGTTGTCTCTCTCCAGTTTCTTTTCCACATTGACGAACCCACGTGACTTGAAGATACTTTCTAAGTTAGGAAAGAACATGGGCTCCCACGTAGCCTCAGTTCCCAAGAAATGAGCTCTCATTCGATCTTCATTCTTCTTCAACTCTTGCTTCCTTTATTGAGTATTTGGCTTGAATCCAAGCCTAAAACGATCTTTCTTCATCTCAACAGGTTTGGGATGTAGACAACACTATAAATTTTTCCCAATCCTTTTCCAACTTTCGCTCCCCTGCCAAGTATCTCACGAACTGTCATCTTGGTGCAATTTGACAACTTTGGACAAGGAATCAGCTTCCCTTCAGCGACAAAAGTTGTATTTGTGAATTCCAGAGCTCGAAATGAACATTCCAAAGCACTTCCATCTGTCTCAATGTATGGTGCATCGGTAGACACTAAAGCAATGATGTCCTCTTCAGCTCCAATACTCACTAACTTCTTTTCTATCACAAATTTCAGCTTTTGGTGTAAGGACGACGATACTGCGCCAGCAGAATGTATCCATGGCCTTTCCAGCAAACAGTTGTAGGTCTACTTTATGTCCATAACAACAAAATCAACATTGTAAATCACAGGTCCAATAAATAGCGGTACTTCAATCTTTCCTAAAACATCCTGGATTGTTCCGTCAAAAGCCCTCACCGTATTCTTGTAGGTCTTCATGTGGGAATCATCAATTGGCAACCTTTGCAAAATCACCATGGGCAAAACATTCAAGGCTAACCCATTATCGACTAATACTCTGGGAAGAACATGTCCCTTACAATGGGTTGTAATATTCAGGGCCTTCATAGATCCCATCCCCCTTCTGGGATCTCATCATCACTAAAGGTAATATAGTTGTCAGCAGTTATATGATTTACAATCCTGTCCAGCTTATGTACTGATATATCATTCGGAACAAAAGTCTGATTGAGAACCTTAATCAAAACATTGTGGTGCCCTTCCGAACTCAGCAATAGTTCAAGGATAGAGATTCTAGCTTGTTGTCTCTTTAACTGTTCAACAATGCTGTACTCACTGTGTTTTAAAAATTTCAGAAACTCCTGGGCTACTCCTCAGTAACAAGGTCATTTATTCTCGGTGCTGGTTCCTCACCAAATATTATTTCCAGAACCACTGAAGCTTTTGCTTTATCTTTTTCTGACTCTTTGGAAACTTCTGGAGAATAACATCTCCCACTTCTGGTGAAACGCCCAACTTCATTCACCATTTCTCTATAAGATTTTTCCACTTCTCCCATTTCTTCCAGCACCTTTGTCACCTCCTGAGACTTTGACCCTTCAGGTATTGTCACATTAGCCGCATAATTCCATGGGACTCTACGAGTGTCCTTGAATGCAAACGGTGCTAGGGGAGAGATCACAACCTTATGAGTTACTACCGGTTTTACATTACTAGGGGAACTTCCAACTTTGGGCCTGGCTGAAATAATCAACGGTCTATTCATCCCATACTTGCCTCTAGAACTTTCAGAGGTACACACTTCTACTTCTTTTCTTTCTCCCGTTTTCTCAAAGAATTTGATCTCCTTATTATCCATCATCATCTAGACCAGACATCTGAATTCAGCACATTGTTGGATTTCATGACTAGCTTCCTGATGATATTCACAATAAACATTTGATTCTATCTCCTTTCTAGCCTTTATGTCTATCTGTATCATTTTAGCATTGTATAACTGCTCAAACACCTATTTCAAAGGAAATATGATTTCAGCTACATCCGTTTTTAGCCGATTTGCCTCATCATCTTCTTCAATTACATTCACCCCTCGGCCTCCATGATTTGGTAAATGATTAGTCACTATATTAGGCTCATCAAACTTTAACACGCCAGTGTTCACCAGATTCTGGACCACTTTTTTGAACGCTATGCAATTTTCAATCGTATGCCCCGGAATCCCAGCGAGATATTCGCAATGTGCCTTCGGATCATACCATGGAGGATATAGAGGTTACAAGGCGTCAGATAATAAGGTCTTACCAAATCCGCATCAAACAACTGTGGATACAGTTCAGTATATGATATCGGCAGAAGTGTCAAATTTATTCGGTCATTCCTCGAGCCTCAAGAATCTTTCCTGTTTGAATTTTGTGAACTTCCTGATGCACCAGCTGATGAAATTGTGACATTTTTTGGGGCCTCATAAGCACTTGTGTTATTCACCTCATTATCTTTTTTCTTGAAATTCTTCCGAGAGCTTTCTCCACTTTCCAGCTTTCCACTCTTAATTGCTGTTTCAATCAACTATCCAGTCATCACCATATCAGCAAAGTTATGAGTTGCATTCCCAATCAAACGTTCAAAGAGTGGTCCTCTCAGAATGTTTATGAACATATGATTCACTTTATTTTCCATTAATGTCAGTTGTACTTGCGCTGCCAATTCTCTCCACCTCTTTGCATATTGACGAAAAATCTCACTCGGTTTCTGTTCCATGTCCTGCAACATGACTCGGCTAGGAACCATTTCAGTTACATGTTTATACTGCTCCTCAAAAGCACTAGAAAGGTATTTCCAGGACCTAATGTTAACCCGGCTTAATTGTGCATACCAGCGTGCCTTTGAGCTCGTTAAACTATCCAGAAAGCAATGAATCAACAATTTCTCATCATTCAAATAAGCGGCCATTTTACGACAATACATGGTAAGATAAGCTTTAGGACAGGTCGTCCCGTCATACTTTTCAGAATCAGGTGCCTTAAATTTGGGTGGGAGAATCAAATCAGCAACCAAACTCAGATCTGTAACACTAGCTCCCTGATTGCGCATTTTTTGCATCTCCAACAACCTATCCTCTAAACCCTTTAGTGTTCCTCATACTTCCTCTCAATCTCAGTGCGAATCCTCTCAACTTCATTGACTGTGTTCAGATCTGGGACTTCATCACCACTTCCAAAGTTTGCTCCAATGTGGACTGGATAACTGGCAGTTGCTCCGGCCAGATTAATTTGGACCTTCTTCACAGTAGGTGGTCCTTCAGGTTGTTCCTTCATATGAGATGTAGTGTCAATCTGCTCATTCCCATTGTCAGCAGTAAACTCTTGTACTTTGCCCTTGTCAAATTCTTTTGGTCCTAACAAGGCAGTCAAGTGACTGATGATGTCTCTCTATGTCTGAGCAAAATGATCCCTCATGGATTGCTCAATCCCATCGAACCTATTATGTACTTCAACACGATTATTTTTGAGACTGGCAACTCTATCTTCAACAAGCATGGCCTTGGAGCATAAATGGGTTCCGTGTGAGTGCGGAATGATTGCAGTTCAAAAACAAACTGCCATAGAACCTTTCTTTATTAAAATGTTTATTAATAAGAAATTAATATGATATGTTGCTATATGAATGGATGCATGAATGCATGAATGCATTAGGGGTATTAAGCTCAAAGACAAATCTTTAGAAAAACATCCATTTAACTAGGAAAAGTCGAATATAGGAAATGGATAATCTCTACTACAGACAACTACTAGCTCTAACTCCTAGATTGACTATCTCGTTCAGCAAACAAACTATCCTCTCTTCAAGCTCTAAATCAATGTGTGGGCGTTGCAGCAAAATGGCAGCATCCTTTGACAGTATCTGAACGTATTGAGGAATGCCCCTTACTCGTTCTTTAAAGATAACCAGCTCATTGTTTTGTTCCTAAATTGTACGCTGAGCTGCTTCGTACTTTTGTTTCCACGCTCCGCTTTCTTGATACAACGCACCTTCAAAGCTTGCAAGCTTTCCTTTTAAGTCCTGAACTGTATTCTCTAATTTAGTCACCTTTCCCTTTAGCTCTCTCTTCTCTTCATCCGCAACATCTCTTCCCTCATTGTAATGCCCTGTAAGCACCTATTCCATTTGCGATATCTGAACCCTCACTTCTTCATTTTGTTCTCCCAGTTCTGCGTTCTGAGCCAACAACTCTGAATTTTGTATCTTTTTTTCTTCTAGCTTATTTTTAACACGATCATATAATTCCTTCAAAGCTTGAATCTTTTTCTTGGAAGATTTTGCATAATCTTCATCCATTCTCTTATAATCATTCCTCTCATTCACAGCCCTATCCAACTATTCTGACAAATCACTAATCATCCGGCTTGTATTTATCTTTTGAACTTTCTTGCATTCTGAATGGGTTTCCTTTAGATCCTTCAATTCTTGACTGAGTTTCCGATTCTGTTCATAAAACTCCTTTTTCTTACCTTTTCGTACATCTACCTCTAACGATGCCATGGATAGCTTCTGTTTCAGTTCTTCAATTCGTTTCTCGTATCCCTTTAACTCTTTCTCATGATCATATTTCAGTTTCTCCACTGTTGAGGGTGCATCTCTCATACGTTCGTTGATCAAACCAATATTACTGACTCTGTTTTGTTGAATGCCATCATTAACCATTTGAGTCTTCCATTGTGTATAATTTTGCATGACCTCTAATTTATCCTGTAGCTTCACTCTCCTCGGTGTTTCCCATGCCGTTACGATGTCTTTTATTTTCGTCTTATAACCTTCCGTCTTATGTATGTACTCAAATTCCTCATGCCAGCAGTAGTAGGAATAAACTATCTTGATTCGAACTGTCGGGGTACTAACAGCGGGCAATAGGTTGTTCATCCCCAAACTCTCGGCAAAAGAACCTAATCAAACATCTCACATCGGTACAAATAACTAAACAAATTCAGCCAAGGGGCTTTTTAGACAATCTCTACATCTTTCATGTTCAACAGATGCTCTTTCCACTGTTCTTCCGTCATTTTCTCAATCGGGCAAGCTGCTAGATGCTCCTCTAGTGGTGAATAGTCAATGCAAAATCTACGGGCCCTATAAGTTGCAACCCATTTGTGACCTCAAAACCATACCTCTAACAGTTGAGCGTAACCCCAAAATCTTCCTTCTCTAGCTCTTCTGCAAGCAGTCAATGTCTTGTATGTTTCGGCCAAAATTGCTGGTACCGAATTTACCCCGTTCTTTAAGCGCTCAAACAACCCCAGAGTTGATGGATCAATATGGAGTTCTTGGGAATAACACCATCCCGTAAATACACAAGTAGACTTGTCTTTCTCTCTGGTTTATCATTTGTTAAAATTAGTTACCGAATTACCTCCCAATGAATGCATTCATTATCCTCGGTTATTTCATCATTCCCCTTGTGCTTTAGTTTTCCGTTAAAACAAACCTCATCTTTCCCGGTGACCATTTTCAACTTTCTTCTAAAGGTTGAGTTGTTAGGGGGTCTTGCGTAAATATTGTCCTTTCCAAATATCGAGCAATGTAATAAAGCCTCTATTCTTCCAGCTTCAGTGTCATATCCACTTCTCCGAATGTGAAACAATTATAAGCCGGATTCCAATACTGCGTCATAGCCCTAATTAATCCTCGATCAACTGGAACATCCAACAACATTACTATATCCCCGAACTCTAACTGAAAATCTTTCTTCATAGTTTCGTCCCGTTGTTCCCACATCCTATTGAGTTCCGGCAAACAACTATTTTGTCCTGAATTCATTCTAGCAATCTCTTTAGTCCGTGATACATAATCTCCCCTAATACTGTCTCCCTTGACGAACTGTGTTTCCTCTGACCATGTCCAGACTGCAGTATTATGCTCTCCCTGTCTATCGAACCCTTCAGCTGTATGAGACATTTCATAATCATTTGACTTCGAACGTAATACCCCTATGAATACAATTATGATGCAAAAACATATAACAAAACATAAAACAAAACACAAAGAACTGTGTTAGTACAATAAAAGTGAATTTATAAACAAAAATAATTGCTGTAAAATAAAACAATTTATGTTGCATAAAATTAACCAGAGAACAATTTATTTTGCACTCAAGAATAACCAGAGAAATGAGTTTAAATTAGCAACACCCTGCCCTAGGTCCCTATCTGGCTCTAGTGGGGTAGGCTTCTATTACAACATGTGGGTTTCGATCTAGACTTTGGGTACCCGAACTGTCGTTACTGGACTAGTAAGACATCAATTCGGGAGTATACGACCCCTTATAGCGGAGGCGTAACCTCATGGTGTGTAAGGTTGGTATACCGGAAGGAAGACAAAATCCGATCACAGAGGTAAATAACTCACGTAAGATCATGCCTCACTCTCATTTAAAGGTGAAAAGCCCGAGTATAAGGGGTATGCATGAATGATAATTTATATCACAAAAGAAAAAGCTACATGCATTTTTCCAAAAAATCATGCAATAATTATAGAAAAATTAAATTCAAATTAGTGTCCAAAATGCCACGTAAAATTAATTAGTCCTGACTCTCGGTATTTTAATTCCCCAACGGATTCGCCAAGCTGTCGCGAGCATTTTTGAAATCGGGATGTGTAAAAATAGCCTGATGATTGTTCTTTCAAAAATTAGGGTTTTTAGCCATTTTTAAATTAATCTTGAAAATTTAGGGTTTTTCATATTAAATTTGATTTTTTCTTATTTATCCTTTCAAAACATTTTGGAGTCGCCACCAATAACTTCGTGGTAGACCGGACACCGAAAAACAAACCAGAGATTCTGTCTTGAAAAATTCAATTTGGGAGTCGATTACGTGTTGGGAAGGATTAGCATCCCTACGAACGCCCGTTATCGGTACCTTTAATTTTACGTGGCATTTTGGCTTTTCGAATAATAATTTGAATTTAATTTATTCCACAATTATTAATTGAATTTAAACTCCAAATGCGGATATCCTTTTATAAGGAAATTCATTTTGTTCGAATACGAGATTAGAAGCACCCCGTTAGGTGGCACCCCTATTCGTATTTAAAAATAAATTTCTAACATAAAATGTTTTTAATGAATGACCAATTATTGTATGTTGATTTTAAGTACTAATATTAATTAATTTAACGGCTTTTATGAGAAAATGCCAATTGCTTGAACACATTCCATATATGTAAAGACCTTAAATTAATCATATTCCTAATTAATTAATCTTTTAATTAATTAAAATTCTAATCTTATTAAGGCTCTAACAATTTATTATTCAGTGTTATAAGTGAAAATATATATCAAATATACACCTTTATGACCAAGGCTGAGATAACACCCCATTGTAAATAATGGAACACCATCCATATTTGAACCTCAAAGATTCTATTCGATATACATTTAATTAACTACAATGTGCCTTAATTAATTGTTTAATTTTAACTAAAGATGAAATTTATATTCAATTTTAAGTGAAATATATATTAAATATAATTTAGTGAAATCCATATTGTGATAAAACCACAATGTAAATAATAAAACACCATCCAAATTTGGATTCCAAAATTATATTTAATATATATCTAATTGCTACATTTATCTAGTCTATTTAATTATTGAACCCTAATTAGAGAGACCTAGACTAAAGGCACTTATTATTAATTAAACTAAGTGTATTTAATTGTTTAAAATTTAATTCTACATGCTTAATTTAAATCATGCACCATATATATAGATTAATGACATTTAATTAAATAAAGAAAATAAAAAACTGAATTAAAAACACACTAAAATAAAGGCTCAATTTATTATTATAGGACCAAATTGAATCCACTACAAAGCCCAAAGCCCAAATTATAAAGCTTTTGTAACCTAATTGAAAGAATTACAGGCTGGAGGGAACAATTAAGAGAATTCGGGACTAAATTGAGTTAAGTACGAAACCTAGGGAACAAATCAAAGGGGAAAAGGACCAAATTGAGAAAAGGGAAAAGTTTGGGCAAAAACCAAATGCTATCCGTTTATAGATGCACGGATCTAGCCTGACTCGTTTAAAGGTGCGCGGAGTCAAAACGACCAAAACAAATTATTTCGTGTTTCCCCTCGATCTAAACTCACAATCCACTTAAAACTCATCTCTGTTCTTCATCATTTACCTTTTTCAATCTTCAAAAATACTCCTCAAGCTTGTTTTTGAAGATCAAAAAACCAAAAAAATTCCTCATACCCTAGCAGTTCTTCCCAAACTACATGAACCCTAAAAACTCCAGCCTAACTCCTCCACAACCGCCACCCCTAGATCTAGGACCACCGACCTGAACCTTCCTGGCTTGTTTGCCGGGCGCCAGAGGCGATGCCGGCCACCTCCGGTCATCGTCTCCAGTCACCTCTACAATTCCAATCGTCCTAACCTTCCACCGGTCACCGTAACCCTAGCTCCGACCGCCGTGAGGCGATTTTCGGCCACCGTGCCAGAAACCTAAAATACTCAAAATTTGTCATTCTTCTCCATATTCCTTCTAAACCTAGATCTAAGTCCCGATTCATCAGAACTCCCATCTTCCCCACCTAAACTACCCACCCGGAAGCCTAACCACATCTATCATCTTCAACTCCGCCCAAAACCTAAGTACACTCTGGTGACCACTCGAAGCCTCTCCGATAACCTTAGAGATAAGTTTCTCAGAACTTTACTCTCTACTATTTTTTAGTTTTTATTTTTAGAACTTATATTTAAGGTGATTTCATTTTTTGTTACAGGGATAAAAACTCGAATAGAAGATTACCTTCTAACTTTGGCGGCATAGATCCGGTGACGGTGTAGCTCCGGTGATGGTTTATCTTCTCTGACATCCTCTGAGCTCCCAAGTAACTCATCGACTTCCTCTCTCCTCAATTATTAGAGTAATAATTGTGTAATTATTACTGGCATCATTAATTATTGTTTTTCTCTCTCTGTAGGGTATTTATAGCTGGGATGGATGCTGACGTCAATGACCTGTTAGCTGTTGACAATTGGTCTGGGCTGGGGCTTAATCTGCGTGAAGTACAAAAGGGTCATTGACAGTATGCCATGTGGCTACTTTTGGCGGGCAAAAGAAACACAACAGTGCTTCTTGGGCCATATATCTGATAAAATGTAATGGGGTGGGAATTTGGTTGTAAATGGGCTTTTAAATTTGGGTTTTGAATTGTTTAAACTTTGTACATAGACTGTTTCAGGACTATTATTTATTTATTTGGGCTTTGTATTTACTATATTTATTTATGTATGTATTATTTATATTTATTTATTTATTTAATAAGCCCTGTCAAAATTTGGGTATTACAAACCGTTATCGAATCTAGTTTCTGCGGTAGAAAGGAAATTGAGATCCAATATGTATTCTACCCTGTACAAGTAAATCTTTGAAGGTAGCGCAAGTTGTCAAAAAATGGAATTTGAAACATTTTGTATTTAAATGTTAGTTAGCAAGCTCGGAAGAGTTAATGGAAGTTCAAATTGATCACTAAGGACCATAATGAGTTTTTGAACAGTACTAGGAAGAAAGGAAAATATTTGGAAATTTTATATTCGAATGATTATATTAGACAACATGTTTAAGGTATTGTTATTTTTGAATCTAACAAATATTTTATTTTGTTCATGCGATTAATAAAGTCAAGTCCGAATCAAAGAAGATTCGAGGTACTATGAAAGAAAGGATCAAACTAGGATTTAGTGAGGCATTGTGTTAAGTGGCCAATGTGAGTGCCTTAATTATTGCTTAATTATGCATGTGATAAAGAGAGGCTTGCGATAAGCCAACCTTATTTATGAATGCATGATATGATATATGTTGAAGTTATATTCTACTGTTTAAAAGTGGTAAATAATATGGCAAGCAATGTGGGGACAATGTTCCTAACATATGACTAAAGAATTATTTTGTAACCCCCTTGGCCCGACCTAGTCGCAAGACCGAACCGAGCAAGCTACATTAGGTTTACCAAAGTAAACTGAGAAGATGAAACCTAAACGCGGCCATTTTTTTCTTTTATCTTGTCTAGATGATTTATTACTTTCCTACATGTACATACTATTCACAGGTGAGAACTCATCTCAATCGGGCATCGAAACGATATCCAATTGGACACAAACGCAAATTAGGGACTAAAATGCAATTTCAGCAAAATACATGGACATTCCCAATTTGAAGTTACCAACCTTTAATTAAATATATTTCACGGTTACATGTCAAAAATTAGCTCAAAACGATCATCCATACTCATCTAATTGCAACCACAATCTTTAGGGACTAAAACGCAAGAAAACAGAATTGCTCATCCATGACATTAACTGGAATAACGGCCACCCGTATCGATACGGCCTAAAAGCCCCATTTTGATATATTGCAAGCTGTATCGATACGCCACGTCAAATTTAAACACAATTTAGAATTTACCAAAGGTCGTACCGATACATGTCACAAATGTTTCGATACACGAGATCCATACCAAAAAGCATTTTCCAATAGCGTAAGACCGTATCGATACTCCTGAGCCCATACCGATACGCTTAAGATTTTCTTGCCTAATCGTAACGAAACTGAACACCCATACCGATCCCAGGTGCCTGAATTTGCCTAGTCGTACCGATACAGTCCCCCGCGTAACGGTACGCCTGGGCCTATAATGTCATTTTTAGCTGGTTTATCACACATTCAACTATACCAAACGATCCTAACATACTCTTAACATACATCCAGCATACTCAGGGATCAAACCACATCAAAGCATCATAGATTCTACAATGTTTCATGACATTTTGCTTCAAATGTAAATCTATAGGCATACACTGTATAAAACCATTCAAACAAAACATGAAACTCCAAACCATCACCAAAATCAAACTATAAAGGCCATTTACAAATCAAGAGCAGCTAAACAAACTTGCTCGAACAGGGAGTTCAAAAAAACATCTACCAAATGTCCACGGAAACCCTCATTACCCTTATTACTTATAGTCTAGTTCAAACATACTTTGGTTACCAAGTCTTGTACCGATTCCTTGCTTCCCGTTGCCTTCCAAGATTTTAATTCTCTGCATTGATGGACAAAGAGAGCGTAAGCACACTAGGCTTAGTGAGGAATGCTAAAAAAACACCATCAATGCACTTAAAACCGTTTCTTAACACATATTGAAATCCCATTTCAAACATCCTTTAAACATTACCATTGAAACATCATATCTTGAAAACCATACACTTTTCATCTTTAAAAACCAGCATATTAAACTATATGCAATATGAATCATTTACAATAGCAAATTCCATTGGTAGGCCTCAATTTAAGCCTTCCCAAGCATAACAACCATATGCAAAGCTTTAAGAGTAAACGTACAACATGTATCATTAACCAATAGCAAGTTCCATTGCTAAACCTCAATTTAAGCCTTCCAATGCATAACAACCATATGCAAAGCTTAAAGAGTAAACATGTATAAATCACATTATACAACATAAACTTTCCAATGATACATCAGCAATTATATTGGCTCACAAGTGATCATTAACCAAGTTCATTTACCAAAAGAGTTCATCGGGTACACGAATTCAATAAGTGTTTACCCAACACTTCATACATTATAACCGGCAACACAAGGTCCACACACGGGAGTTTTTGATACACATAAACCCCTTCACCGTTGTGATACCCTTGGTGGAGTATTCGGTACACCATATAAACCTCTCGACACCACTCATTGGTAGACGTATAATCCACTAACGAGAGTTTACGGTACCATATAACCCCTCGAACGTTAGGGTACTTTGATGGAGTATTCGTTACACCGTATAAAACCTCTCAACATCCAAGGCGACTTATTATAGTGCACTATCAATCCTATGGCCGGCCAACTATATCCGATAACTATTTTAAAACCACATCACTTGCCAATATAATTAACCATTACCATTTACCTCACTATTTTTAACAAGCATTAACCAAACCATTTTTCCAAAGCAACTACCATGATTTAAAAACAAGTATTAACCACATACTTACAAGGATCACTTACCATGTGCATCCTTCAGCATTTCATGCTTAAAACAGTATATCAAATACTTTAAAACATGCTTAAATAGAAGGTAACATGTAAATCAAAACAAGTGCATAAAACCATTTAACACTAGCATGACCGAGAGAGAAAATCCACTTTTACTTACTTTCAAGTTTAAATCAGCGTATCAAGCTACGTTTAAACTCCTATAAGTCACCTTTAAAACATTCTAATGCTGGAATCAACATTCTCACTCATCGATACGCGAAGCCTTGATTTGCTGACGCAAAATCAAGCGTCCGAAGCCTTCAATGCTACACCGTTCGCTTCCAAAACAACCTCCCATGTTTAAACCACATAACAACAGAGGATTAATGCATCTCCATGCATTTACAACCCTGCAACAACAGATCCTCGCGGATTCTTGCATTCACCTCACAATTACCCAACCACAACAACCGAAAACCTCAACTAATCCTTTCCAAACACAACCCAGCCACAACCTAACAATCTAACACCACTTTTATCATCAATTAACATCTAGAAACAGAATCAAATCAACCTAACACCTCCAGCAAACACACAGCCACCATAATACCTCAAAAAACACAAATCTAGCAACCTAAACAATTAGAGATTCAAGAGTTCCCAGGATTCCATTGATAAAATTGACTGATCAACATCATTAAGCATCCAAAATATGTTCAAAAACAATCCATAACACTGGAAATCAGATTCAATTCGAATCTTTCATCATTTCATCAATTTTACCCAATTAAATCTATATAAAAGCACAAAATCAGATTATAAACCATAAATCAAGGATCAAATACTTGAGAATATCAATAAAGAACCTTTTAATAGAGGAGATCATGGACCTTACCCCTGTTATGTGATTTCTCCCTCAATTAGCTTGTTTAAAGCTAAGAAAACATAAGATTTCAATGAGATTTTGTAAAACAAAGTTAAAGAATCAAGTTAGAATCAATAATTTGAGTGAAAAGATTCTCTCACCTCTGGATTTTGATGAAATTCTGAGTGTTTGGCATAAAAGAAGTTGAGAGAAAAGGTTTAGGAAAAAGTTACGTAAATTTTCTTTAAAAGCAAATAACTAACTTAGATATTTTAATCCCTCTTAATCACCCTTTAAAACACATTTTAAAATGATTTAATTGAAGGGAGAAACCACCAGCAAAAACTTGGTAATTTAGCTCCTTAAGGATTCTAAGAAATTGACCATTTTCATTTTAGTCACTTCAAAACAATTTTCAAAAATCGCATTTTGGTTACTAATCGAAATGTCACATTTCTAAATTCCATTTTCCAAAATTGATTCCACCAAAAATCAATATATATTAAAAGATGAATTTAACTATTTTCCATATTTTTATCTTACCGAAAAATATACGGTCCTGAATTTGACTCGAATCTTTAACCCGGACCATCGAACCTTATAATAAGCCTCAAAACCGCTAGGCCCAAAGCCGGGGCGTTACAACTCTCCCCCACTTAAGAAATTTCTTCTTCAAAATTTGCGCGGAGGTAACCAAAAGTAGAAACTGCTCCAACATCTCCGACTTATAATCACACGTGGCTTCATAACACTGCGGTGTCCTCGCAACACCTTAACAAGGCCCACCATCATACCATGCACGACCCTACTGCTGGCAACAAGGATCTCTACTGGATCTTTTACACAAGATAACTCAGATCTCATCTCAATGCCTTTCACCGGCACACATGGGAGGAATCCAACCGATACCTTCGCAACATCGTCACATGAAACACACCATGAAACCCCTCCAACATAGGAGATAACCTCAAACAATAAGCAACAAGACCCACACGCTCAACAAACTCGCATGGTCCATAAAACGCATCATTTTCTTACAAGGCGATACAATCATGATCATCAAACCATCTACAACACACTTTAAAACTCTACGCCTCAAATTTGCGTAGAATTTCTAACGATCCGAAACTGCTCTCAAGCGCTTACATAACAACTTCACCTTCTCACGGGTGCCTTTCCACACATAAAACATGGGAACATACTTTTCCCTAATTTCGGCCCAACACACAGGCGTACGACACCTCCAACCACATAACGCCTCATACGGTGCCATCTGCATACTTGCCTCATAACTGCTATTAAAGCAAACTCTACCAAAGGCATTTACTTTTCACACTTTCCCTGGAACTCAATGATACACAACCCAACTTATCTTTCAAAACCTAAATTCCATGCTCTAACCCACCATCCAATTGGGAAAGATATGAAGTACATACACCCAAGCTCCAGCAACACCCCCAGAACCTTGCCCCAACTCACGGATCTCCATCCAAAACTATGGACTCCGACACACAGTGCAACCGCACTAACCCGACAATATACAAATCTGCCACTTATCCCAAAACATACATCACAAGCATAGCCACAAAGGTGTGCACACTTCGCAATGCAATCAACAACCACGCTCGAGGAATTCTTTTCGATCATAATCAAAAGCAACTCAAACACATAATTCACGGTGATTATTTCCCACATCCAATCTGGTATCCTCAACAGTTGCAACAACCCGAAAAGAAACTGAGGCTCAGCTTCCACTCGTTGTCATACCATGTATCGATCAACAACATCAGCCACATCTTTCTTTAAACCAACCTAACAAGAACTGCCATGTGCCTTCATCAAAACCATACACCTCAACTTAACATCAAGAGACGCCACATTCCGATCTTTAAAACACAACACCCTATCATCATTAACGTGAAAATCTATCAGATTTCCTTCCCCCAGTAACCTGGACATGTGGTACTAATGCATCCTCACATAGTTACCTTTCCCTAATCAATTGTGACCAAGATGACTTCACTTGCAACTCGGCCATCAAGCCTCCATCACGCATCATACCCAACCGCCTAAACAACATCCTCAACTCCATCGCAACCCTCATAAACAAAGCATCGGCTAAAATCTTAGCTTGAATGATATTCAACCATCAGACTGTAACTCTTAAACAACTCCAACCATCCAAGATGTCCAAAAATTCAAATCACCATTCATTTTTTTCATTTTTCCTAACCATACCTGATCTGTGCACATGACACACATTCCATCATAGAATTGGTGTTTCTAAAACATTTAAACAACCACTATCACGGCAAGCTTCACATCATGCGTAGGACAAAAGAGCTCGTGCACCTTTAACTATCAAGATGCATAAGCCACAACTCCACCTGCAATACTACAACCTCAACAAACCTCGATGCTAAGAACTGAATCTTGCAAACCCACATACTGCCAATTCTAACTTTGGTCGCTCAAAAACTAGCGCAAGCCAACCTCACAGGAACTATATCACCAAAACCACCTTCATACGCTACTTTACTTATACCACCACTCCATTGATTTCAAATCAGTCATCTGTAAGTGTGAACATATGTATGCATGATCACTTATATGCCCTTATAAATGTCTATGTGTATGTATACAAAACCTCTAATGTTATGCCCAAATGTATGCATGTACTGACATATTTATATATACATATAAGTGTTTTTGCACTGTGCAAGTTTATCTGTTCACACTTACTAATAACATTCTCAAAACCAAAATTCTTAGCAACATACCCAAAACTCGTACTTCCCAAACAAGGGCAATATTCGCTTCTCCCTAAAAATCTACCAAACCAACCATACATATCGATCAAAACCTTTTTCGATGCTTCTGTACACAGAAAGACCATCATTAAGCACAACAACCAACTGACCTAAAAATTCATGAACTACTAAACTCATCATATCTATAAATGTAACCCATGCATCAGCCAACCCAAATGGCATAACCCAAAAATTCATATTGCCACAGCCCTTACAGAAGGCAAATCTAAACATAAACACATCCTTTACACTCGACAAATGACACCCAGACCTCAAACCCATCTTATAAACCATTGAAGCACCTCTAAAAAGATCAACAGAACATCAACTTATTCAACTACCAAAGCCCCATGCACATCTGCATCATGCCATCCTATTTTCCCACAACAACACCGGCGTAACCCCCTGGCGAAACACTAAGCTTAATAAAGCCTTGATTGAGCAACTTTTGAAGAGTGGTAAACATCGGAGCAGTGTTTTCATACATCTCAATGCCAAACTTAACCTCTCAATCCAATGGCAACCCGGCCATTCCCTTGATAACACCTAAAAACTCTCATACCATATACATATCCTGTATACATACTTCCTTCGACTCCAAATTCATAACATAGGCTAAGAATACCTTGAAACCAAGGATTCATCAAGCGACTCGCCTCCAGCGCCTAAACATCATTAGATAAAAATTTAACATTCTCGCTCATGATTACCACCCCACAATCATCAGCAAGTTTCAAGACAACTCGCTAGGATCCAAAACCAACCACAGCTTTGTGTTCCATCCACTCATCCAAACCTATGATTACATCAAAAACTGTGGAGCAGCAACTCTAACAAATCAACAGCAACCTCAGATTTAAACCACCAAAGGGCATTTTCAAACATCCTTCCTACAACAATCGTCTCATCGGGGAAACCAACCCCTTGCATTCGTACATCTAACACCTACGAGACGATCGTTCAAACCACAATTCTCACATCCATCAACAACAACAAGAACATGGGCTCACACTCTACATATCAAATGCAGATAATCCCGCCTCATGAGATCACACAATCCTCATACCCAACATGCATTAAATATTGTTTTAGTCTGGATACTCTGACCCTGTGGTCCTCACCCAGCACTGTCATCACCTCCCCTCAACTTAAGGCGATATCTTTTATCACACCCCTTTTTAAACTGAACATTATTGGAACTAGAATCCACATTTCTCTTGCTAGAGCCAGAACCTCCCACACTAAACCAATAAACCTAGGTTCTGCTCGATGTATTTCGCCTATGTACTAACACCTCGTTAATGGTGTAACCAGAGGCCAACATGTACACTTTAAAACCTTACTCCAATTTATAATAGAATCGGTCACAATGATACCTATCTTTTGGTACCCTTTCAAGAGCATACCAGCTCAACTGAACAATCTATACCATAAACTCAACAACATACATAGCCCTGAACCCAAGCCATGAACTCTCGTTCCTTTTTATCCAAGTTTCAAAACCATAGACACTTATTCTTAAAGATAGTATGGAAAGACTCCTAATCCACCTCATGGGGTTCCACGCCTGCAGATATAGTTGTCCACCAACTAAGAACATCACCTTGCAATAGGGATTCAACACATCCCAACTTACGGGTACCAATACACCCCATCCGATCCAAACCGGATAACATTGTCCATCCCAAACTCGGATGCCTCATATGACACCCCACATCACTCAACTCCTCCCAAGCTGTAAAGATATTCCAACGACAACCTTGTTTGCCCAACCGTCAGTGTAACCACGCGCACTCTAGCAATAATAGCTTTGTAATGCCCCGATTTTGGGCTATGAGTTTTGGGATGGTTTAGTCGGTTCGGTAGACCGAAATTAGAGGTTCAAGTCAGATTCATGATTTAAATTGGATTAAATATTTTTAATGGAGATAAAAATATAGAAAAATGGTCTAAATTATTATTAAATATATAAATGATTTTGGTGAAAACAATTTTGGGAAATGGAAGTCAGAAATAAGACATTTGAGTTGGTGACTAAATGCAAAGTTTGCAAAATAGTTTTTAGTGACTGTTTTGAAAATGAGTCAAAACTTTGAATCTTTAAGGAACTATTAATCCAAAAAGGGTTTCATCAGATTTCTCCCTTTAATTAACTATTTTAATTAAGTTTTTAAGAGGTATAAATAGTGGAGAGAATTAATTAAACACAATTAAGCTTTTCAAAAGAGTTTCACGTAACTAACTTTGTAACTTCTTTCTCTCAAATTCTCTCCAGCCAAACATATTTCTAGGTTTAATTTCTTCAGATTAAATTAGGATTTCAAAGAGTTTTTGATTTCCAATTGATTTCTAAAGCTTTTATATCAAATACTTATTGTTTCTACCTTATTTTCATGGTTTATAAAGCAATTGAGGGGAGAAATCGACATTGGAGGTAAGGATTCATTCTTCTCCTCTAATGAAAGGTTCTTTATTGAAATTCCTAAGTTCTTAATCCATTTTATATGATTTTCATTGGGTTTTGATAAATTAAACTCAGATTTATGGTTTAATTGGTGATTTATGATAGAAATTGAGGAAATTCGTAGTTGATCTATTTTTGCTGAGCGAAGGGTTGATTTATAAATTGATTTTGGCGTTTAAAATGTTGACAAAATGAGTTTTGATGATAGAATTCCGAAATTTAGAGAATCTCTAATTTGTTAGATTGAGAGTTAAGAAATTTTGAGATGTTGTGGTTGAATATTGTTGCTGGAGGTAAGAGGTTGGGTTGAGTTGTTGATTTGATGTTATTTGATGATATTTAGAGGTTGGGATTCGTAGTTAATGGCTGGGTTGAGGTTAAAGATGAATCGATGATGTTTTTGGTTGTTAAGTTAGGGTGTTGTAGAGGATTATAGTTGGATAGATGTTAGTTGTTGGTTGTTGTGAGTTTGGATGCATTATAATGCATTGGATCCTCTGTTGTGATGTGTTTGAAACAGGGGAAGTTAATCCGAAAGTGAACCTTGGTGTTGAGGAGTTATCGGAAACTTAATTTTGACATCGGCAAGGGAGGCGTTGCTTTGTCGGTGAGTGAAACGGATAAGAATGGCTTTCCTAAGATTTGAAAAGGTTTAATGAGAGTCTAGACTAGGCTTGATACACTGGTCTAAGGCTCGGAAGTAAGTAAAGTGGATTTCTCTCTCGATTTCAGTTGGCAAATGATTTATGAATGCACTTGTTAAATGATCATTTACTTCATGTTTTATGCATGAAATGAGCATGGATTAATGCTGGGAACTGATATGAAATGATGTTAGATGCATTTGGAAAGTAATGCATGATTTTAAAGAATGTCTATGAACATGGCTTATGCATGGTTTAATGCAAAATGAAATGTTTTGAATAATGCATATGAAGACAGTGAGACATGTTTATAAAAGTGGATTATATTGGCAAGTGATGAATTGGAAATGTTATAGAAATGTTATCGGATTGGCCTGCCATAGGATTTAAAGTGCATTATAATAAGTCGCCCGTGGTTGTAGAGGTAGTACGAGAGGTACATACTCCGATCATGTGAACCCTGATGTTGTTTAGGTAACACTTAGATAGCTTTTACTCCAACCATGAGCTATAGAGGTTGATGCGTCGAATGTGTGTACTCCAAGTTGGAGGATTAGCCTTGGTAGTGTAGAGGTGGTGGATGTGTTGCACAACTCCATGCCATTGGGCTGCAGGAGATTGCAAAATCTCTTGGGAGATCCGTGTATCCAATGTTAATGACGATTTATGGAAAGAATGAATGTTGAAATAGATCACTTGATAGCCAATATAATGTTTTAAATTGTATCATGTTGATGGATTGGTTTGTATGATGTGATTTATACAAGTTATACTCCTTAAACTTTGCATATAGGATGTTATGCTTGGGAAGGCTTAAGTAGAGGGAATTGCATATGGGATTATGCTGTGGAATCCATGATACATGTTGCCTATGGTTTAATATGCTGATTTTCTTTGTAAAGTGTAAGTGCATGTTTTGAAAGAAGAGCATGATGGTTTGAAATGGTTTTAAATTGTATTGGATGATGTTAAGTACTTTGAGCTCTCCTCACTAAGCAGCGATTGCTTGCGCTCTCTTTTATCATCAGTGCAGATTGATAAAGTGCAAGTGGGCTAGCAAGCAAAGAGGGGATTCTCAAGACTTGATTTACCAAAGTATGTTTGGGTTTTAAAGTAGTAATAAAGGCAATGTGGCTTGAATGTTGCTGGGAGGGTTTGAGTGGTTACTTCTCCGTTTGAGCAAGATTATGTTGATGTTTTAGACTTGTGTTAAGTTTGGTTTGCTGGATTTTGCATATGGTTTATACTTTGATTGCTTGAGAGTAGGGAGCATGCCTATAGTTGTTCTTTGAAGCATGATGACTTGTGATGATAGCCCATATATGATATATGGTTGTGGTTGAAATCCTAGATTTGCTGGTTGTGTGTTAGGCCATGTTAGTGGGTTTCGAATTGATGAAAAGCAAGTTAGGCTGCCAAAATGGACCTTATTGGTTCAGGTGTATCGGTACGCGTACCTCTATACCGATACGAGTAGGCAAATCAAGCCTAGCGTATCGATACTCGGGTTTTTGTACTGGTATGATGTAAGGCATCTGGGCTTAACGTATTGGTACTCAGGTTTGCGTATCGGTACGATGCAAGGCAATTGGGCTTAGTAGATCAGTACGTAGGATCGGGTACCGATACAGAGAGGCTTTTGTAAGGTAAGGCGTACCAGTACGGTATTGAGCTACTGGATTTCCAACTCATGCTTGTGTACTGATACTCGATCCTATCGTACCGATACTGCAAGCAATTAAGTTAGTTTCTGAGTGCTCTGAAGTTCTATTTTCTTACGTTTCGGTCCTTGAATATTACGGGTGCAATTGAATGAGTTTGGATACTCAAGTGAAGCTGATTCCTAATATTCATGCATGAAATATGATATATTAAATGTTGGTAACCTAAAACCTAAGGAAGTCTGCACATTTAGTTGAAATTGTAGTTTGGTCCTAAAATGCATTAAGGTTCAATTGGATGTCAATACGATGCCCGATTGAGTTGGGTTTTCTTTGATTGTATGTGTGAACACGTAGGGTATTAACCAGCATTTAGAAAAGATAAAAGAAAAAAAGTGGTCACGTTTTAGGTTCTTCTTCTCAGTTTACTTCGATGAACCTAATGTAGCTCGCTCGGTTCAGTCTTGCGACTAGGCCGAGTCGAGGGTGTTACAAGCTTAAAAGCTCAAACCATCGCCTATAGCAACACATCATATCAACCAACACTGGCTCAACCGACATATGTAGTACATACTTTGGGGTGACAAACCCCCAGGAGACACATCCCTCTCCTCACTCACTGCCCAAAGGCAACACTAATTCTCATTTCTCCTCTCGGTCGTAACATAACACATTTTCTAAGGCATGATAATCATTTCAAAAAAAATTAATCAGGCTAGCTTCAAGCAAGGATCCAAGACTTTCATTTCAAAATCATAACATTTTAGACTATAATAATAAGGTAATGAGTTTCCCAAATTTCCCCCCAACATGGCATAAAGCAATCAACATGCATTTTACAATCACCGTGCATAGCAAACAATAGATTTCAACTCACAATAACATCACATCAATCATACCAACTCCCAAATATCGCAAACCTGGCTTTGATACCACCAAATGTAACCCCCTTGACCCGGCCTGATCGCAAGATCGAATCGAGCGAGCTACATTAGGTTTACCGAAGTATATCAGGGAGATAAAACCTAACCATGTCCATTTTTTTCTTTTATCTTGTCTAGATGCTTTATTACTTTCCTACATGTACATACTGTTCACAGGTGAGAACTCATCTCAATCAGGCATCGAAATGATATCCAATTGGACACAAACGTAAATTAGGGACTAAAATATAATTTCAGCAAAATATAGGGGCTTTCCCAATTTGAAGTTACCAACCTTTGAGTAAATATATTTCATGCTTACATGTCAGAAATCAGCTCAAAACGATCATCCATACTCATCTAATGGCAACCACAATCTTCAGGGACTAAAACGCAAGAAAATAGAACTACTCATCCATGACATTAATTGGAATAGCGGCCACCCGTATCGATACGTCCTAATAGCCCTGTTTCGATACGTTGCAAGCTCTACCAGTATGCCATGTTAGATTTAAGCACAATTTAGAATTTATCAAAGGCCTTACCGATACGGGTCAAGGTGTTTCGGTACACGAGATCTATAATACCCGAATTTTGACTGGGATTAATAAATAAATAAATAATAAATAGTAAATATAAATATAGTATTATGATAGCCCAAATAAATAAATAAATAGTCCATAATAAATAAAAACAATCCAAATATAAGAATGTCCATTTACAAATATCCTAAACCCCTTTACAAAGTCAAAAGCCTAATTCAGGACCAATTTACAACTAAGTTTCCCACCCATTTACAATCAATTTCGGATAAAAGTGACCCAGAAAGCACACTTGTGCTTCTTTGGCCCGCCAAAATGCCACGTGGCATCCATTCATTACCTCAAACCAAAGCACACGGACTGTGCTTCATTCTCCCGGTCAATGCTGATGTCATCCTCCACTATCGTATAAATAAGAGGAGAGAGAGTGTCAGTGGGTTAATAATGTGTAATATCCCATTATTTGATTAGTGACCAAAACGTAAAGAACCAAAAGTTAGTGGTTTTAGTTCAGTGACTAAAACGTAAAGTTTTAAAGTTTTGTGACAAAAGTGAAAAGTTGAAAAAAGTTTAAGGACCAACATGGTAATTTTCCCAATAATTATTTTATTCCATAAATAGATATATCATCTAAGGGTGTGGATCGAATATAAAAACTATGGTTTGATCTGATGTTTCTATTATTGGAAATTACAGTTAAAGTTTAAGTGTAATTCAGGTAATCATATGAGCTCAGAATTTTATGAAAATTTGAAGGAAGTCTTAAAAAGACCCGAAGAGCATAGCATCGAAGTTTGAATCGTTTTTAAATCAGTCTAGATTCGATTCTATTCATTATTTGTATAGGTGATTGAATGACATTTTTGAAAATAAATTATTTCATTAATGACATTTTTGACATTTCACCTATACTTTTTAATGAAAATTAATTATGGAAGAAGATAAAGTGTAGGTGTTGAATGGTGATTAGTTATAATTGAAGGGTAAAATAGTCATTTGACTATTTTAGAGATTTTTATTATTATATAGCCAAATTTAAAGACATTTGGCATTAATCAAAGAAATAAAAAAGTTGGATTTGTGTTCATCTTTCTCCAAGGCTGCTGAAACCTCAAGGGGACTAGGTAAGAAAATTTTCAATTCAATTTTTGACTTGATTTGTTTGATTTTTGGCTAGAGACATGAAACAAGAAATTGATCTCCCTTGAATTCTCTATCTTTTGACATAAGTTTTGCTTAGTTTCCATGTCTCTAAGTTGAGTTTGATGATTAGGGTGGTTGAAGAGCATGTTAAGATTTCATGTTTTAAGGCTTAATCAAGTTGGAAATGGTGTTGTAGTGTTGTTTAAATGCTTGAAAAGATGAAAACTTCTTGGAAAAACCTATAAAGACCATTTCGGCAAAATGAAGAATATGAGGGGAAATTTTGTAAAAATTATTTTGATGATGGATTTGATTAGAATGATGTTTTCTAAGTTTAATTATGTTGTTGGATTGAAGAAAACATCATTTTAGGACCAATTTTTGAATTGTGTAAATTGGGTGAAATAAGTGAAAAATTGGAAAATATTCAAGAAGCATGGGTATGTTGTTTGATATGATACAATGATTATTTTGGTATTAATATTTTTGAAAATGGAGATGAAATGTGGAAGTTTCCAAATTTTAGTTTATAAACCCTAAGAGAAGAATTTAGGGTTTAAAGGGAGATTATCAAACTATTGGTTGTAATGTGTAATTTGAGATGAGATTAAAGTATTGGGAGCACGGTGGTTACAAAGAAGTACTTGGTTGAAAATATTAATTTTTCCATATTGGTATGTACATGTATTAGAAAAGCTTGGACATGTACTTAAGGTTGCTTGTGTCATGTATTTAATGTACAAACAGATAACAATCGAGTTCGAGTACAAACGAGTGAAGAAAGAAGATAGAAAGTGCAATCGCGCTTAGTGAGGCTAGTATAAATTATAACTTTGAAAGTGTCAAGGTGAGTGCAATGCATGCATAGCATGATTTTTATGTCATTCATTATATAATTGACATGTTAAAAATATGTCCAGAATTGAGAATACATGCATGGATCACTACTTATCCATGGAATGTTATTTTACGTATGAATTGCTTATATGTATATATGTTGCCATGTATGAGATTATGATTGATATAAAGCCCAAAGTATGAGATAGGAAATTAAAAGTATAGTTGGATATCCATAGAGTCATAAATAGCTGTATAAATATTTTAGCACTCCCGGTAGAGTGCAATTTATTATAAGCACTTCAGGTAAAGTGCAAAATAATTAATAATTGTATACTCTGGTAAGTATACAAAAACACTTTGGTGTTAAGCACTTCCAGTAAAGTGCACCTAATATACTATACTCAAGTAAGTATAGGGGGGATGACTCGCGTACCAAAAATTTCCTTAATTCAATACTTGGGCTAAATGAATTGAAAAACAGGTTAGAAAGGCTTGAAAGCTCGATGATGAATATGGCAACGATATTGGTAAGAATCAAGGTTATTACCATGTAATATGTTACTATATATATATCATGTCATATATGTTAAAATGCATAAAATGGGAGGTGATCATATGCATTGTCACTATAATATATTGATACCTATGTTAAATTGCATTTGAATTAAATGTTGTAGCCTCACTAAGTATATGCTTAGCGTATGATGACTTTCATGCGTAGGTTTTAAAGGAGCTTCGAGTGAAGAGTAGCCAAACATCACTTTCATATTTTGGGAGATATATCTCCATACTCATAGTAATGTAATGACATCCATCTTTCTTTTGGAAATGTACTAGATGGCATGTATAATTAGTGGGGTTGTAATAATTTATCATTAAATATGGTGGGTTAATAGTTGTTGAATATGGATGATGAACCTAGTAAGTCCTATTATGGTTATAAATGGTAATGGACTAAGTTTTTAGTAAATATGGATTCTAAGATAGAAAGTTTAAAAATCTGCCCAGAAATGTATGCAAAAGTAGTGTGTTCGAAAAATCAGCATAAATTTCACAATTGGAATTAGATAGTGAATATTATATGTATGAACTAAATTTTTTTTCTAGTTTCTTACAAAATTAACGGTGCCTGATTTCGAGTTGTATGTAAAAAGTTATGGATTTTTATTCGACAGAAGGTCAGAAAACAGTGTAGCAGAATTTTTGAAATTCTGGGCTGTGACGTGAATCTAAGGATTTATTTGAATTTTTGTGTAATGAATTTAGGCTAATAATTTATATGGTTAGAAAGATTAATGAATCTAGTTTAATTAGAAAATTTTGGAACTAATTTTTGATGGCTATAAAAAAATTTATAATTTTTTTAAGTAAAGGCAGTGCAGGCTGCCAATTTTCTATATTAAGAAAATATAAGGGTTTAATCTTTGTTAGTAACATCACTAACTCATATTTGGTGATAAATAGGGGAAAGAGATGTTACATAATGATAGTCATTAAATAGTTACTAATAATAATAATAATAAAACTAATAAGTAAAGTAATAATTGAGGAGAGAGGGGCTTACCTCGGTAGTCGAACTGTCTAGGGAGCTGAATCGCCGCCGAAGCAATGAACGGACGCTGACCGAACGTCAAAAATATCACCGGACCTCTAGCACCGCTGTTACAGAGGTATAACCCTCTTCATTTTTTAATCCCTTCAAAATAAAAGAAAACGTTAGTTTAGGTTTAGAATCTAAAAACAGTGCCTAAAACAAAAGATTTAGGGTGACCGGAACTTACCTTTGGTCGCCGGTGAGAGGAGAGTAGTGGTTGGAGTTGTTTTTCGAGTGAAGGCGGAGTCGAATAGGATGGTTATGGGTAGATCTAAGTTTAGATTCGGTGGCCAAAAATCACCTTACGGCGGCCGGCCGGAGAGAGACGGCGGTCGGAAGAGTAGGGCGGTGGTCGAAAAACATCTGAGGGTCATCGGGAGTTGGTCGGAGAAGATTTAGAGGCGGAGTACGCGACGGGTTTAAGCCTGAAAAGATGAACTCGTTTGAGTTCTTGATGAACTCATTGAATATTCATCCGAGATTGGTGAATTTCAATGCATTTTAGGGTGAGATTTTTGGAATTTTTATGTTCTTGTACAGAGCGTTTGGGAGAGAGAAATGGGAGAAGAGAGAGAGAGAGATTTCGGCCAAATGATCGAGTTGCACTCGGATTGGGCCTTTTATAGGCCAGGCAAAACGGTGTCGTTTTGGCACCTGGTTAACTCAGGGTCCGCGCACCCTTACCCGGGTCAGGTCAGATCTGCCTCATTGAATGTGGATACCATTTGGTTTTTCCAATAATTTTAATTTTTTCAATTTAGTAACCATCCCACTTAAAATTGACCCCAAACTTTTAATTTTCTCAATTTAGTCCCCCATACTTTGTAATTGAATTTTAGTTTGTAATTCTTTAAATTAGGTCACTAGGGCTTTTGTAATTTGGGCATAGAGTTTTGTAATGTTTTCAATTCGGTCATATAATAATAAATTGAGCCCCTTTTATGTGTTTTCAATTTAGTTTTTTTATTTGTTTAATTTAATTAAATGTAATTAATTTATATGTGTGATGCATGTTTTAAATTAGGCATATATAATTAAATGTCAGACAATTAAATACACTTAGTTTAATTAGCTATTATAGCCTTTAGTTTAGATTTCTTCATTTAGGGTTCAATAATTAAATAAGGTAGATGATTGTAGTAATTAAATACATATAAATATAATTTTGGAATCCAAATTTGGATGGTGCTCCATTGTTTACAATAGGGTGTTATCACAATATGGATTTTAATAAATTATGTTCAATATATGTATTTCACTTAAAATTGAATATTAGCTTAGTCTTTAGTTAAAATTAAATAATTAATCAAAATACATTGTAGTTAATTAAATTGAACCTTTGGGACTCAAATTTGGATAGTGTTCCATTGTTTACGATATGGTGTTATCTCAACATTGGTTTTAAAGGTGAACATTTAATATACATTTTCACTTATAATATAGACTTAATAAATTGTTAGGGCCTTAATTAGGACTAGAACTTTAATTAACTAGAAGGATTAAATAATTCGAAATATGATTAATTTAAGGGCTTTAAATATATGGAAGGTGTTCAAGAAATTGTCATTTTCACATAAAATCCATTAAATTAATTAATATTCATAGTTTTAAATAACTAATTAATTAGAGCCTTTTTAGGATTAATACCTAAAATCAACAAGACAATAAAATGACATTCATTAAAAACCTTTTTTGTTGAAAATTC
Source organism: Hibiscus mutabilis (assembly GCA_019671005.1). Lineage (NCBI taxonomy): Eukaryota > Viridiplantae > Streptophyta > Magnoliopsida > Malvales > Malvaceae > Hibiscus > Hibiscus mutabilis. The sequence goes on along the minus strand of CM033713.1, from coordinate 40,717,761 downwards.
ATTTTTAAATATGAATAGGGGTGCCACCTAATGGGGTGCATTTAATCTCATATTTGAACAAAATGAATTTCCTTATAAAAGGATATCTGCATTCCGAATTTAAATTCAATTAATAATTATGGAATAAATTAAATTCAAATTATTATTCAAAATGCCAAAATGCCACGTAAAATTAAAGGTACCGATAACGGGCGTTCGTAGGGGTGTTAATCCTTCCCTACACGTAACCGACTCCTGAACCCAATTTTTAAGACAGAATCTCTGATTTGTTTTTTCGGTGTCCGGTCTACCTCGAAATGATCAATGGCGACTCCAAAATGTTTTTTTAAAGTATAAATAATGGAAAATCCAATTTAATATGAAAACCCTAAAATTTTAAGATTAAATTAAAATGGCCAAAAAACTCTAACTTTCTAAAAAGACCTATTGTCAGGTTATTTTTCATACCCGATTTCAAAAATGGGCGCAACAACTAGGCGACTCTACTGGGGAGTTTTCTAAAAAAAATCGAGAGTTAGGTCTAATTAATTTTACGTGGCATTTTAGGATAGTAATTTGAATTTAATTTTTTCCATAATTATTGGATGAATTTTTAGAAAGAATGCATGTAGCTTTTTCTTGTGTGATATAAATTGTCATTTATGCAAAAGCCTTCTACCCGGGCTTTTCACCTTTAAGTGGGAGTGAGGCATGATCTTATGTGAGTTATTCAGCTCTGTGATCGGAATTTTGACCTCTTTCGGTATACCAACCTTATACACCGTGAGGTTACGCCTTCGCTATAAGGGGTCGTATACTCCCGAATCAATGTCTTGATGTAGTCCAGTAACGACAGTTCGGGTACCCAAAGTCTAGATCGAAACCCACATGCTGTAATAGAAAGCCTACCCCACTAGAGCCAGATAGGGACCTAGGACAGGGTGCTGGTGATTTAAATACATTTCTCTGGTTATTTTTGTGTGCAAAATAAATTGTTCTCTGGTTAATTTTACGCAATATAAATTGTTTTTCTTGTAACAATTATTTTTTCTTACAATATTAATTCACCATATTGACACATTTTTGTTTTTTTTTGTTTTGTGTGGGTGTGTTTTATTCAATAAATGTTGCATTACGTTGCATTCCTGAGAGGTATTGGTTCGAGGATTAGTCGAATAGGCAGTGGTCATAAGAACTAAAGGGTCTGATAGACAAGCGGAGGAAATATGTCTCTGTGGACTAGATTCGAGAAGACTCAATACAAGAACAAAGATAATATGCGTGGAGACCAGGTGTCATTAATGCAAGGTGTCATTAATGTACGGGAATACGAAGAGTCATTCAGAATTATAGTGTTGCTATTAGACAGTCAAATGGATCTATAGTTATTTAGGGCTGTGACCCGTTTATGAAGCCTAGTATAATTGCTCACTTTTTGGGAGAATGTATGTGACACCAGTGATAGATAAATACGAGGTTTGCTAAGGGTAAAAAGAAGAAGAAGAAGACAAGGTTTATACAAGTCCTAACAACATATCAAGATCTAAGATAGAGTCAGTTGCAATTACAAAAATAAACAAGATACAGTATTCAGAAAAACAACGATAACCAGAGGAGGAATAAATAACAGATAAATTGAAGAGGCATTCAAGGGCCGTTGTTGATAGAAAAGAACCCAATGAAGAATAGAGAGTTTTGAACTCGGAGGCGATATCCAAGTTTCACAAATGATGAAATTTACCGAGGGATACCATAATTAGGGAAAATGCCAATTTTTAATAAAAATGAGGAGCTTAGAAAAGTGGCAGAATCATAAAAGCGTAGTTTAATAATTGAAAGACCAGCTCGTGAGTTTCGAAGAGGTGCTGCAATAAAGGATAAAACACCAAAAATCAAGCTGGGGTAGTAATCCATGCTATCCAGAAATAGAGTTGTGAAATGGTTAGCTTTAGGAACTATGTACGGAGGGTCGTTTAGCATGTGCAGATTTTATTCGATGAAGTCATGAGCCTGCAACAACACTTTGATATGGACACCGAGCTAGGACAAATGTTAACTCAAAGACTGAACAAAGTGAACGGCTGAAAGAGCTGGAGCTAGTGGATATATTGCCTTTTCTTTGTATTCGACCCTTTAGTAAGGTGGGTGTTGTTCTAATGACTAGTTCTTGAAATCGATACCTTGTGCATTCATGCATTACATCATTTATATATTATATTGCACTTTTGTTTAAAATATTTCATTTTTAAAAGTAATAATAACATTACATGTTGTAATTTAGAAGCTTACCTCGCTAGAGTTAGACAGGAACCTAGATCAGGTACTGCAAATTTAAATACGTTTCTCTGGTTATTCTCTTTTGTTCAATATAACTTGTCTTGTTGTATGTATTTAATTTTGCCTTCGAGATTATTTCACGATACTGACTCATTTCTTTTGTTTTTGTTTTGTATTCCTTTACATCACATCTTTATTGTATAGTGGTATTGATTCAAAGGTGGTTTCATCAGAAGACGATCATGATGGATAAGGGGATTCATAGTTTGACAAAAGAGAACGCAAGTATGAAGCAGTGTTCTGGACAAACAATAGAAGGAATGAAGGGCAGTTCATCCAAGTGTTACACATCAGGTTTTGTTAGTGTTGATGCTGACAAGAATGAGATGCAAGAGCTGGAAAGATAAATGGCTGAGATGATGACGGCTATGACCAAGGAAAAAGGGCATACTAAGCTGAAAGGAGAAGTAAATAAAAATAGTACATGAATAAACAGTCGAGTTGGAACACCGATACAATTCACATCAATAAACCAACTAGAGGTGTAATTGAGCCAAATCCCAAGAAAGTGATGACATGCCAGAGAGAAATTCAAGAAAGAAAGAAGGATGAAGGGTCTTTTGATTCAATTCCGGTGACATATGCAGAATTGCTTCCAATACTGATAGAGAAAAATCTTGTGGCCTGAGTCTCGTTTAAGTCTACAGTGTCTTCATCACCCAAGGGTTATGGTATTAGTACAACATGTGATTACCATCGAGGAAGTTTAGATCATAGTACTGAGAATTGTGAGGCTTTGAAGAACAAGATTGAAAATCTTGTCAGAGAAGGCATGTTGAGTTTTGAAGGTGGAAGGCCTAAATTTTATAAAAGCCTGATAATTAATAGAACACCTGAAGATACAAAGGTGAAGGAAAGTATAAGCCCGTCAGAATCAAGTAGGTGTCTAATGCAAAGTTCAAATTCTAGCGTTCCCTCAGCCAATTATCAGAAGACAAAAGATCACAAACATCATTTTGATCAAATCCCTATTTCATATAAAGAATTGTATCCTTAATTGTTAGAGGCCCGATTGGTGTCCCCACTTTTCTTTGCACCTCTGTAACCTCCGTATCCAAAATGGTATGACACCAATGCACACTACGAATTTCATGATGGAATCCAAGGATATTCTATTGAGAATTGTATCGCCTTCAAACGACGAGTTCAAGCTCTTTTAGAGTTTGGAAAATAGAAATTTAGAATAGAAAACCTGCCTGATTCAACGGACAGATATGAAGCTCAAGATGACAATACTCAGGAAAGAGGACTTCAGTTCGAATATGAAGCTCAAATGAGAAAATTAAAGCAAGAGAAAGATGATTTGAATGAGGAGCTGAGAAATCTACAATTTAACTATCAGGAGCTTTGTTCGATGCTCAAGAATACTGGTTTGGGTGTAACGCTGGAACAGTCTAAAAAAAAGAATTAAAGAGCTAAAACATGAAGCCGAATACCAGAAAAAGAGTTTTGAGGCAAGTGAAGGTTGAGTCAATTCACTTTCGTGTGATCTGCGGGCAATGGAGCTACAACACAATACTTTTATGGACGATCTAAGGATTAGTGAAGCTAAACGCGAGATGATAAAAATGTACATGCAGATGTAAATGAAACACTAATAAGGAAGGTAGATGAATGCCTCAAGCTTACGCTGATGTACAAAGCTCTTGTTGATGATGTTAAGAAAAACTGTCAGGAAAATGAGGAAAAATGATATGCCCAGTTTCAGAGATCAAAAATAAAGATTTGAGAGAGGGAAAACAACATGAAAGATATTGTTATTCAAGAAAAAAAAGTTGCTCAACAAATGGCAGATCTAGCTGATGTAGCAATGGCACTGAACCAGAATATTGATCCAACATTAGATCACGGAGGAAAGCTGACTTGGCTCTTAGAGGAAGTTAGAAAGTTCAGAGTTAGATCTCACCAATATCTGTAGTATCTAATATCAGATGTATTGAATCCGGTTACTTCAATGAAAGTTGTTCTATGATGATCACTTTTAGAATCAATACCTCCTGCATTCATGCATTGCATATTTATCAATATAACATTATCATGTAATAACATAGAATTAACATTCATGATCTAGAACGGTTGGAGTTTCGACATGAGCAATCTGGAATTAGTGAAAGTTTGGGAATCTGTTATCATGGATGGAGACATGGAAGGAATTGAACAGACTCAAGAAGGGTTACAAGAATGGATGATCAAGAATTAGCAAAATGCAAAGAACTGCACTGCTACTCCATGTTTAACAATTTATCCCAGGCATCTAACCCAAGTACAGAGATAGGGTCTGTAAAGCCTATTATTCTAGGGTCAAGACTTGAGTAGTTGAAAGATAGTTATGCCAAACTTGAGGAAGAGACCGAGGAAGGAAAAGGCATCGATAATCCCAATTTTGATGCAAGAGAATTCTGTTTAGTCCTAGATCAAGTCATGCCGCCTGAATTTAAAGTCCCCAATTTTGAGAAGTATGATGGTTCCAGTTGTCCTAAAGTCCAATTGGCAATGTTCTGTAGGAAAATTGAGGGATATTTGGATGATGATAAATTGTTGATCCACTATTTTCATGATAGTCTAGCTGGACCTGCCGCAGTGTGGTACAACAGATTAGGTCGAGAGCAGGTTCAATCATGGGTAGATTTGGCCAAAGCATTCTTGGGGCAATACAAGTATGTTACAGACCTAGCCCTAGATCGCTATTTTTTTGCATAACGTGAATATGAAAGCCAATGAAAGTTTTAAAGACTATGCATTGAGGTGGCGAGGATTAGCAACCCAAGTTCAACCTCCCTTGATAGAGGAAGAAATATATTGTCTGTTTCATCAAACTCTTCCATCTCCTTTTCTTTGAGAGAATGCTTGCGAATTCAAAATGCAATTTCAGTGACCTCGTGGTGATTGGAGAAGCAATAGAAAAAGGGATCCGACAAGGGAAAATTGGATCAAGATTTAAAGACTGTGCTGATCAAGAAGTAGAAAAAAGAAAAAGAGGTGAGTGAATGTAATGTTCAAAGTTCTTAGAGTCGCAAGAGAAAGAGGCCAGTTAATTCATCAGAACGACCATAGAAAATTCCTCGAGCAAGTGTAAATCTGGAGATCTTTGGAGTGTTTATTGCAGACTTATTACCTCACCTTATTGAAGGACAACATATCACTCCTAGGCCAATGAAGGTGGTGCCAAGTCCATTTGCCCGTAGCTATGATCCAGACAATGTTTGTGACTTTCATATGGGGGTACCAGGACATGCTACCAACAAGTGCAGACCTTTAATAAAAGAAATTAAGAAGCTAGTCAGTAATGGAATCTTGACAGGAGAATTAGTTCAACAATGGAAAGGAGTGGGGAAAGACGTTATACCGGTCAAAGAATCAGAGAATCAAAATGAGTGTTTCCAAGATTGTTTAGAATTCTAAGAAGTCTATGTTAGCCACATTACTGCATCATGTGGTTACAATCTACATGGATCATTTCTGAAATAATACTGGAAAATAAGTCTGCTACTCCTAGCCCGAAAGTAGTAGAAGTCTTTTTCTAAGGTCATATGTCATGTTTGTTGGTTTTCATTGGAGGAGGTTTTTGAAATAAATAAATATATGTGTATCTCTTCTTACCCTTGTGGGCCCCTAGATGCCAATTGCAAGATGCGACACTGATTCCGATACAAAAATCATTTGAATGTTGTGAAGATGATGAAGTGAAATTTGTTTCTCAGTTTACTCTGGTCAGCAAGCCAAGAAAAGGTCATATCACTACGCCTTTGATGATGTTCGATGATAAATCTTTGAAATTCATAAACAGTGAAGTGGACTAGAAGATTTTAACCAAGTAGAGTTTGCTTGAAATTGAAGTTCTAAGCGTAGTATTCTATACCTTAAAACACAATAAGATAGAGAAAAGGAAAAGGGAGAGAAAAAAAGAAAAAGAAAAGAAAAAGAAAAGAAAAAAGTAAGGAAAGAAAAAGAAAGGAAAAAGTTGAAAAAATAAGTGAAAAAAGAGAAAAAAAGAGAAGAAAATGAGATGAAAAAGAAAAAAAAAGAAAAGGTGGGAAATAATGAAATATTTGAATAAATAAGTCTCAGAACACTCTGATGGAGCTGTGAGGGATGTCGACAAATCTAATAAGGAGCTATGCTTCACCTGTCCAATACCCAAGCGTTAGAGATGTATCTTTGAAGACATGACTATAATATAATAATAATTAGTAACAATCAGAATCACATGCACTTATAGAATTTTATTCTTAGAATGATATTTTTGCACTCTACTGGTTAAACAAGTTTGGGAAGCTTGAACACATTTATGAATGGAAAGGAATGAGGAGAACAGAGAATGAGTTATTTCTGACTGGATCGAGCAATGCGGTAATCATAGGGTGTGAACCGGGTGATTTGAAAGAAATTTCATAACTTTAGAAATCATCATAACATTAAAAAATTATTCTACCATAGGAAGGTTGAATCTAAGACGCTCTTGCACTTGATATCTAGGGCATCCTATTCTGTTTTCTTTCTTTATACCCTAATTTCCTGGGTCTTGAAAAGTATTCTTCATTGAAATGCCGATAAGCAAGCTAACATTTTTACAAACAGACAGATTTTCTTGATATATATGACCGAGTATGAGACTCTTATCTGTTCGACAGTCTTCTGGTCAGAATGATGAATTATCCTTCAGGGGACATGGTGGCGACAAAGGCAAGAATAAAAAGTTTGGGGACTTGAAAGTTCAGGGACTCAAGGTAGTTGCTCACCCTAAATGATAGAAGATGGGCAAATTCTATGTAATGAGGCAAAAACAAAGACATTAGTGGGATATCATGGTGCATAAGAGTTCAAATCAGAATAGACAAGAGTGTGTAGAGTCTGAAAGAATTCGATCACTAAAAAAGGTCAAAATTGGCTCAGGAAGAAAATGAGCTCAACAACAAAGATTCTGGGCCAAATTTTGTTGGAGTATGAAGACAATCAGAGCTCAAGATAAATCTCAAGAAGATCAAGTCAAGAAAGAAGCCCAATCAAAGAAAGATTTAAGGAAAATAATCTTATTGTTGTAACTGAAGCAAAAAGCTCAACGGAGAGGCAAAGAAGATTATAGCTCATCCGAGTGGTCCTTAGTTGTCACAATTCATGCATCATATATAGTTAGGCATCTATAAGATAGAATCATACTAACTCATGCATTCAAGGCATTTTTGTACATTTTTACAGGAATTTACAAGAATCAGCAAAGAACAGACAAATATTTCAATCTACAACTTCAGATTGGAGAAAGTAGAACCAGCAAAGACTAGAAAATATTTCAATCATTTTTTGAAGCAAAGATATCAATCCGTTTGAAGAGGCGGATCTCAGTAAAGATTTCAATCCGTTTGAAAAGGTGGATCTTAGTAAAGATTTCAATCCGCTTGAAGAGGCGGATTTCAGCAAAGATTTTAATCCGTTTGAAAAGGCAGATCACAGCAAAGATTTCAATCCATTTGAAGAGGCAGATCTCAGCCAAGATTTCAATCCGTTTGCAGAGGCAGATTTCAGCAAAGATTTTCTAATTGTTTGCACATGAAAGGAAGTGCATTACAATTCTAAATCCCTCGGGTCATCAGTAAGTCCTTCGGGCATGATGTTAAATCCTTCGGGTCATCAGTAAGTTCTCTAGGCATGATGTTAAGTCCTTCGGGTCATCACCTTCAAGAGTGATGTAATTGTTTTCACAGGAAAGGAAATGCTTTACAATTATAAATCCTTGGGGTCATCAGTAAGTCCTTTGGGCATGATGTTAAGTCCTTCGGGCCATCACCTTCGGGAGTGATGTAATTGTGTGCACAGGAAATGAAGTGCATTACAGTTCTAAATCCTTCAGGTCATCAGTAAGTTCTTCGGGCATGATGTTAAGTCCTTCGGGTTGATACCTTCAGAAATGATAAGAACTTTCCGAATGTTATTGCAATAAGACGGTGGGTCATGATATCAGTAGAAATATTAATCGTTTGGGCCCTCGGTTTCAAAAAAAACAAAAACAAAAAGAGAAAAAATAAAAAGACAAAAACAAAAAAAGAAAGAAAAAGAAGAAGAAGAAGAGAAATAGAAAAAAAGAGAAAAAAGAAAAAAAGAAAAAGAAAGAGAAAAAAAAAGAAGAGAAAAAAAGATAGAAATGATTTAATAGGAAAGGATCACTATGGATTTCATCACGGGTTGCCTTTGATGCCAACCAAGAAGAATTTCATATGGGTGATTACTGATCGTTTTACAAGTGTACGCATTTTTCATATGGCCGATTATGGGTTATGGAAAAGGAATTTCTGAGATTTAAAAGCATCAGATGATAAAGGGTAAGTTAATTAGGGTACTTGCAAAGTTTGGTCAAAATTCGAGGAAAATTGGAATGTGAATTGAAGTTTAAAATGTAGTGACCAAAATGTTAAGTAGTCAAAACTTGTGTGGTACAAGACTAAAAATAAAAAAGTTGAATGACTAAAGTTGTAATTTCCCAAAAGTTAGGGGTTTTCATTTCATAAATAGATAGATAACCTAAGGGTGTGGATCAAATGTGGAATTCTGGTTTGAACCGATATTTCGATTGCTGGGAAATCACAGTCAAAGTTTAAGTAGAATTCGGGTATCCGGATTGAATTGGAAAATTATAAAATTTTACTATATGATAGAAGAAGGATATAAAAAAATTTATTCCTAAGTTTTGGAAATATTTTTAGTTCGATTCAGGATGAATCCTATGATTTATTTTGATTAAGGAATTTATTTAGTAACCGATAAAATTCTCAATAATTATCGGTAAATTGGATCAAGCTAAAATTTCAGAGATAGTTCCATGGATCTTATAAGAGTCATAAAATATTATTTTATGAATATTTAGATGTTAAAAACACCAGGAAAATTTTAATCGATTGAAATGATATATAATGGCAATATTGTGAATAAGTTGATCAGTAAAGCACATTTTGGTCATTTTGCCCAAAAAGGACATGGAAGGAATTTTGAGATTTCTTTTATTGATGAATAGATGCTTATTAGAATCCAACTAAGTCTAGTTGGAATGTTAGAAAATGGAAAATTAGAAATATAGATCTAGTTGGAGGGTATTTTTGGAAAGTGGAAATTATTGAATTAAAAATTCATTTTTTATAATACAAGTGGCATAAATACATGAAAATATGAAGGAATTATCAGAAAAATACCCTCCAAAACCGTGGTGAAGAGGAGAAAGAAGAAGGAAATTTTCCAAGCTCGATTTAAGCCCTGGATCTCAGTTTTAAGGTAATTTTTTGAACTACAAAGTTGTTCTATTCTTCGAGCTCTATCTTTTGATGTAAAAAATTCATAGAATACATTCTTGGTTGATGAAATTTGATATGAGAAAGAAATTATGGTTTATGAACAAAATTGAGGCTTTTGAAATTTTATGATTCCATGGTTGAATTTAAGTTGGAATCAAGTTTATATGATGTTAAAATCATGTTATTGAGTTAGGATTTGAACCCGACATATTCTGGTTTGTATGGAGAAGATTAGGGCTTATGGATTTAAGTCTAACTTAGGGTTTATGATATTGGATTAATGATCTAGTAAGCTTGATTTGTTGTTTGGAAGCAAAACCCTAAGTTAAATATATATGGACCAATTCGACAAGCTTCAAAGTTAAGGGACCGAATCTGAATTTTATGAAATTGGAGTGTATTTATGTAATTAATGATGTTGGAGATGTGAAATTGATGTTAGAATGCTAAACCGATGTTGAATCGAATTAGTGGCCATTTTGACAATTTGTCAAAATCAAGTGACCAAATAGGAAATGAATTCTTGGATAGGGATTAAATCTGATTTTTAGTTAAAATAATAGAATTAAGGTAGTAATGTTGATTTGAGGACTAAATTGAAAAGTTAAGAAGTTTGAATCCTTACCTTTGCATTTTAGTGACTATTTTGGCAAAGAAAGAAAATTAGAGGGAATTATTTTGAATAATTATTTGATGAAGAAGATGATGAATTGGTGGATTGAAGCAATTGATGAGAATAAATTGACACGTAGAAAAATAAGAAGAAGTTAGTATAAATTAGAAGTTAATTATGGAAAGCTATGTAGAAGATTGAATTTGGGCAGTGACTTTAAAAATTCACCATACATTCTACAAAAACGTTTAGATGATGAATTTTATATCAATGTAAAGATTTTTTTCGTCTAGTTTCATTTCCAACAAACGGAAACTGATTTCGAGTTCCGAGTTAAAAAATGAATTTTTAATCAAATGAAGGTCAGAAAATTTACCGAGCAGTTTTAATTAGGACAACTCTGTGACGGGAGTTTGAAGAATTTTCATAATTTTTGTAGATTTTATTAATTTATGTGGCTTATACAGTTAGAATCGTTATCGAATCTAGTTCGTACAGCATGAAGGATATTAAGATCCAATGTGTATTTTAATCTTTAGAAGTAAAACTCTGAGGGTAGGACAAGTTGCCAGAAAATAGAATTTGATACATTTTGTAACTAAATGTTTGATAACAAGCTCGAAAGAATTATTGGAAGTTCAAAATGGTCATTAAGAACCGAAATGAATTTTTGGACATTATAAGGAAGGAAGGAAAATTATGGAAAATTTTATGTTAAATGATTAGATAGCTTTATTGAAATATTGTTAGAAGTGAATCTAACAAACGTTAGTTTATATTCATGTGGTTAATGAAGTCAAATCCGAATCAAAAGAAGATTCGAGGTACTATAAAGGAAATGATCGAGTAGAATTTAGTGAGGCATGCTAATAAATGGCCCAGGTGAGTTCATTTTTGCTTATTTATTATATATGTGATATGAGTGATTGCATTATATATATTTATGACATGTTGATAAATAGGACGACTTTCGATGAATCGCCTTTGTATAAATAAAAATGTATGATGGCTTATTTATGCAAATAGCATGAGATATTAAATGGCATATTGATACAATGATTGTAGCATAATGATTTACTCAAGGTAAATCGAATTTTAGACATTTGGATACGCACAAGTCATTATTGAATTATGGACAATAGTATTGAAGGATTGGATTATAGAATATGAAAAATAATATATTGATATGCCAAAGTACTGGTGTGAGAGTCTTTGGTATAATCGGATATCCATAAAGTCCTAGCAGCTGTGGCATAGCACTATGGTGCGAGATAAACAATGTAGACTCTTCGGGGTCGAGATAAACAATATAGACTCTTTGGTGTCGAAATAGACAATGTAGATCCTTCGTAGTCGAGTTAGACACTACGGAGTCGGTTCAAACACTATGGTGTTACATAGCACAAAATGTGCGAGTATGAGGAGCAAAGGGCGTCCTCAATTACGTACTCATCTCAATCGCTTCGGCGATGCAAACGCTAAGACATCGTAGACACTACGGTGTCATGATGACTCGCGTACCATGACATCACATGATTTTGTACTTTGGACTATAATACTTGAAATTCATGCAGGTAGTTAAGCTAAAATGCTTAACGTACACACGACTGGTAAGACATATCAAATTCTATGATTTAAATATTATATTGGTTAATGAACTATACTTGTAAGGTAGTTCTATGCATGATAAAATGGTATCAACTGCAATTGGAAACCGCTTGCCATTTTGCAGGAAATGTATAGCACTATTAAATGAAAGGGGACTGACTTTGATAGGTTTATTTTATGTTATTTCTATACATGAAAATGCTTTACTTCAATTTATAGTTGTCTCACTAAGTGAATACTTAGTAAGCAAGCATTCCAGAACCGACTAAACATATAGCCCTGATACCAATAAGTTTATTTTAGTAAATTTTCAGGAAATATATAGCATTGTTAAATGACAGGGGAATGACTTTGATAAGTTTATTTTATGTTATTTCTATACATGGAATACCTATACTCCCAGACATCTGTACTCACAATAACATTTCAGATTAGTAAGCAAGCATATCAATCATACTAACGTCATTAATAGTAATTATGACATCCTAGTGGCATGTATACACTTTCAACATCTATAAATCATATTTCCATTCCATAACCGACTAAACCTATAGCTCTGATACCAATAAATGTAACACACCTTCCCGTATTCGTTTCCAATACGAGTCGGTAATGTTATAAAACATTATTGAAAAACATTTCAAATTTTTAAATCTTGTAAAATAGTATTTTGTACCACTTTCAACATTTTTGTTTCTACAGACAGTCTAGAAATCAGAATTCAACTTTCTTTACACCAATAAAAACTAGATTCAAATATGATTCTAATGGTATATTCCACAAAAATTAATAAAATCTACAAAAATTTATAAAAATTCTCAAAGTCTCTTCACAGTATAAGATTTCCAAAATTTTTACTGACCTATTTTTTGACCTTTCATCGAATAACAATTCATAACTTTTAGTACAAAACTCAAAATCAGTCACCGTTTGTTTCTATTGAATAGGAAACTTAAATATATTATGATTTGAAGTTAGGAGAGATTTCTTATGTTACAAGTAAACTCACTTATTCCTTTTTTCCAGTATCTTATAACACAAGTTGAGCTTTTAGCTTCTTTAGGCTTAGAATTATAAACTTATAACTTTGATATTCAATTCCTTTTTCGATTCTTATAACCTTATTGGTTAGTAGTTAGCTTCCAACATTATAGTAAGTGTACATAATCATCTATTGCAAACATAGCATAACAAGGAACAAGGTGCATATATGATGCAACATAACCAATGATTTATTGAAGATGCCATGCTATGAATGCATTCACACATTGTACTCTATGTGACATATGCACATGCTTATAAATTAATTAATACACATCATAGAAACGAAGATCGGGATGACATTGTGTCATCCGAAATAAATGTAACTACACTCACCTCTTATCCCGAAGTTACAGAATACCTAAATCCATAATTACTTCTAGCTTCCTATTGACTTACTTCTTTTACTCTTCCTTATCATAGTATGTACCTCAAATAGAGTAACACATCATTAAAACCGATTCCATTCATTTACTAGAGTTGACTATTGTCATCAAAACTATATGCCAATCAAATTATTTAAGCATTTTGTCCTTTCACTATATTTTATTCATAGCTATCGATTAAAATTAATCAAATTCCTCATTTACTATTCAAACAGCTCCAAACTATGCGTAGCATTTTAATGCAGCACAAAATGTTCATATAACTTTACTTTCTTAATTTGCATAACACATGTATTTATACACCCATAAAACAGTCCAACTTACATATTACACATATATATTTTTCAAACACATCAATAACAGTCCAGCAGCATTGATGTTAATCCTTTGTTGGTTTATGCCCCTGGCTTCAATTATTTAATAATCCAACGACCTTAATTTAATCTATTACTACCCTTAATCCATGTAATTTAGCACAAAACAGTGCAGCTCACTTACATGCATATTTATACATTCAAGGTTGTCTACTCTACACATATACATATACATATCAAAACAATCCAACATGTTTTCATGTATTTCATTTTGCATATATGCACATAAACATGTACAAATCAGTCCACATATTCTCACATTTACACAAATTAATCCAATGAAACATATGTACATAATTTCATAGCAAAACAGCCCACATATTCTCATATTTACACAAATTAATCCAATGAAACATATATACATAATTTACACAATTTGTGTAAACATATATTTACACAAATTAATCCAATGAAACACATATGCATAATTTCATAGCAAAACAGCCACATATTCTCATGTTTACACAAATTAATCCAATGAAACATATATACATACTTTCATAGCAAAACAGCCCACATATTCTCATGTTTACACAAATTACTCCAATGAAACATATATACATAATTTTATAGCAAAACAACCCACATATTCTCATGTTTACACAAATTAATCAAACAATCAACCCTTATATTAAATTCCTAGTGTTCAAAATTAAGATATCCTCTCCTTAGTTAAGATATAAATTTAACAAATCAAGGCAATTAATCATATATCATGCTCAAAAGATTTTATCATCATATAAACACCTATTCGAAACTTATAAGAAATTGAATAACACCATAGTAAACTTCATACATATCTTAATTCTCCATGCATGCATCATTCAAGTATTCTAAAGAAAGTTTCTAATAAGAAATTTGTTTCTCCAACAACCATTAACACAACTCATGATAATTTCTCAACCAATCTTTAAATCAAACTCTAATTTAAAAGAATGGAAGAGTATGCTTACCCTTTCCTTAAGCTATTCGAACAATAGCCTAGTAAATTTTGAATTCACCAAGCTAATTTCACCATTCTTCCATGAATAAGCTTAACTTTCTCTTTTTCCCCCACTCTCATGAACAATTCAGTTTATGGAAGAAGATGAAAGGAATTATAATTTTTTTATTGCCACCTAGCCGAATCCTCCATCACGTATCCCACTTAATTTGACATGTATAATGACCACTCTCTAATGTTTTCTTATCATGCATTCCCACAATTCTTACTTCATAAAATTTTGGTACTTAAACATTGGTCCTCCTTTCATCTTTCCTTTCAATTTGGTCCTAGGCCTTTGATTAACTCTAGATTTATGAATGAAATAAGGCAATTTAATTTACATTGAATTGGTAACATTCTACTAGACCAATTGGTCCCTAATTTCTATTAATTATCTACATCAAAGATTCACCAATTAAATTAAAACATACTCGAATTAGTGTCATACTTCTAGACCACATTTTGGGGTATTACAGATTCAATCTGGGTGATTGTTGATAGATTGACTAAGTTAGCACACTTTATCCCTGTTCAAACAGATTACCCTAGGGATAAGTATGTTGAGTTTTATATTAAGGAAATAAGTCAATTTAGCTTGTAAAAGTTCTTTGGCGAAATCATAAAATTGAGAAAATGACTTGGGAAAGAAAATGAGACGTGAGAAAGCAGTTTCCTCACCTTTTTTAACCAAGTACGTGTTAAAAATTCGAGGAAAAATTTTCTTAAGGGGGAGAGAATTGTAATACCACAAATTTTTCTAAGTTGATTAAGGATCATTTAGTACTAAGATAACACCTTAAAAGTTATCTTAGTGACTAAAATGACAAGAATGCAAAAGTTAGGATTTCTTTGATTATGGGTTATGGAAAAGGAATTTCTGAGATTTAAAGGCATTAGATGATAGAAGGCAAGTTAATTAGGGTACTTGCAAAGTTTTGTTTAAATTCGAGGAAAATTGGAATGGGAATTGAAGTTTAAAATTTAGTGACCAAAATGTTAAGCAGTCAAAACTTGTGCGGTACAAGACTAAAATGAAAAGTTGAAGGACTAAAGTTGTAATTTAACAAAAGTTAGGGGTTTTCATTTCATAAATAGATAGATCACCTAAGGGTGTGGATCAAATGTAGAATTCTGGTTTGAACCGATATTTCGATTATTGGGAAATTACACTCAAAGTTAAATACATATGAATGGCAATTTTCTGAATAAGTTGATCGATAAAGGGCATTTTGGTCATTTTTCCCAAAAGGGAGATGGAAGGAATTTTGAGATTTCTTTTATTGATGAGTAGTTGCTTATTAGAATCCAACTAAGTCTAGTTGGAATGTTACAAAATGGCAAATTAGAAATATAGATCTAGTTAGAGGGTATTTTTGGAAAGTAGAAATTATTGAATTAAAAATTCATTTTTTATAATACAAGTGGCATAAATACATGAAAATATGAAGGAATTATCAGAAAAAGACCCTCCAAAACCGTGGTGAAGAGTAGAAAGAAGAAGGAAATTTTCCAAGCTCAATTTAAGCCCCGAATCTCGATTTTAAGATACTTTTTCGAACTACAAAGTTGTTCTATTCTTCGAGCTCTATATTTTGAAGTAAAGAATTCATAGAATACTTGCTTGGTTGATGAGATTTGATATGAGGAAGAAATTAGGGTTTATGAATAAAATTGGGGCTTTTGAAATTTTATGATTCCATGGTTGAATTTAAGTTGGAATCAAGTTTATATGATGTTAAAATCATGTTATTGAGTTAGGATGTAAACCCTACATATTTTGGTTTGTATGGAGAAGATTAGGGTTTATGGATTTAAGTCTAACTTAGGGTTTGTGATGTTGGATTAATGATCTAGTAAGCTTGATTTGTTGTTTGGAAGCAAAACCTTAAGTTAAATATATAGGGACCAATTTGGAAAGCTTCAAATTTAAGGGACCGAATCTGAATTTTATGAAATTGAAGTGTATTTATGTAATTAGTGATGTTGGAGATGTGAAATTGATGTTAGAATGCTAAACCGATGTTGAATCGAATTAGTGGCCATTTTGACAATTTGTCAAAATCAAGTGACAAAATAGGAAATGAATTCTTGGATTGGGATTAAATCTTATTTTTAGTTAAAATAATAGAATTAAAGTAGTAATGTTGATTTGAGGACTAAATTGCAAAGTTAAGAAGTTTGAATCCTTACCTTTGCATTTTAGTGACTATTTTGGAAAAGAAAGAAAATTAAAGGGAATTATTTTGAATAATTATTTGATGAAGAATATGATGAATTGGTGGTTTGAAGCAAGTGATGGGACTAAATTGATAAGTAGAAAAATAAGAATAAGTTAGTATAAATTAGAAGTTAATTATGGAAAGCTATGTAGAAGATTGAATTTTGGCAGTGACTTCGAAAATTCACCATAAATTCTAAAATAATGTTTAGATGATGAATTTTATATCGATGTAAAGATTTGTTCGTCTAGTTTCGTTTCCAACAAACGAAAACTGATTTCGAGTTTTGAGTTAAAAAGATATGAATTTTTAATCGAATGAAGGTCAAAAAATTTACAGAGCAGTTTCTATCAGGATAGCTCTGTGACGGGAGTTTGAAGAATTTTCATAATTTTTATAGATTTTATTAATTTATGTGGCTTATACCGTTAGAATCGTTATCGAATCTAGTTCTTACATCATGAAGGATATTAAGATCCAATGTGTATTATGATCTTTAGAAGTAAAACTCAGAGGGTAGGAAAAGTTGCCAGAAAGTAGAATTTGATACATTTTGTATCTAAATATTTGATAACAAGCTCGGAAGAATTATTGGAAGTTCAAAATGGTCATTAAGAACCGAAATGAATTTTAGGACAGTATAAGGAAGGAAAATTATGGAAATTTTTATGTTAAATGATTAGATAGCTTAATTAAAATATTGTTAGAAATGAATCTAACAAATGTTAGTTTATATTCATGTGGTTAATGAAGTCAAATCTAAATCAAAAGAAGATTCGAGGTACTATAAAGGAAAGGATCGAGTAGAATTTAGTGAGGCATGCTAATAAATGGCCCAAGTGATTGCATTTTTGCTTATTTATTATATATGTGATATGAGTGATTGCATTATATATATTTATGACATGTTGATAAATAGGACGACTTGCGATGAACCGACCTTTTTATAAATAAAAATGTATGATGGCTTATTTAAGCAAATAACATGAAATATTAGATGGCATATTGATACAATATTTGTAGCATAATGTTTTACTCAAGGTAAATCGAATTTTAGATATTTGGATATGCACTGCTCATTATTGAATTATGGACAATAGTATTGAAAGATTGGATATAGAATATGAAAAATAATATATTGATATGCCCAAGTACTAGTGTGAGAGTCTTTGGTATAGTTGGATATCCATAGAGTCCTAGCAGTTGCGTCATAGCACTACGGTGCGAGATAAACAATGTAGACTCTTCGGGGTCGAGATAAACAATATAGACTCTTTAGGGTTGAGATAGACAATGTAGAGCTTTTGGGGTCGAGATAAACAATGTAGACTTTTTGGGGTCGAGATAGACAATGTAGACTTTTTGGGGTTGAGATAAACAATGTAGACTCTTCAGCGTCAAGATAGAATCTTCGGGGTCAAGATAGACTCTTCGGGGTCGAGATTGACTCTACGGAGTCGAGATAGACTCTTGGGGTCGAGTTAGACTCTACGGAGTCGGTTCAAACACTAAGTGTTACATAGCACAAAATGTGCGAGTATGAGGAGCAAAGAGCATCCTCAAGTACGTACTCATCTCAATCGCTTCGGCAATGCAGACGCTAAGGCGTCGTAGACACTACGGTGTCATGATGACTCGCGTACCATGGCATCACGTGATTTTGTACTTTGGGCTATAATACTTGAAATGCATTTATGCAGGTAGTTAAGCTAAAAAGCTTAATGTACACAAGACTGGTAAGATAGATCGAATTCTATGATTTAAATATTATATTGGTTAATGAACTATACTTATAAGGTAGTTTTATGCATGATAAAATGTTATCAACTGCAATTGGAAACTGCTTGCCATTTTGCAGAAAATGTATAGCACTGTTAAATGACAGGGGAATGACTTTGATAAGTTTATTTTATGTTATTTCTATACATGGAAATGCTTTACTTCAATTTATAGTTGCCTCACTAAGTGAATACTTAGCGTGTGCTGTTTCACACCTAAGTTATTGGAAACTTACCGGAAGAGGAGTCAAGCATGTTAATCAAGCTGCAATCTGCCAAACATAGTAAGACATTCTAAATTTATGATATTCTTTAGTGGGCATGTATTATTTTATTTGTTGGTTATTTTATAAGCCAGTTTTATGTCAGATTTTAAAAAAAATAATTAAAAAATTACAAGTCAAGAAATCAACTAAATAATTTAGTAACATCTTCAATGCGTATTTAATCATCAAATATACGTTGAGGGTGTTACAGATTATCGCTCTACATCGAGGTTTTGGGAGAGTCTGTAGACGGCTTTGGGAACTGGGCTTAATTTTAGTACCTCGTATCATCCTCAAACGGATAAACAATCTGAGCATATTATTCAGATTTTGGAGGACATGTTACGTTGTTTGTATTATTGAGTTTCAAGTGACATGGGAGAAGCAACTTTCGTTGGTGGAGTTTGCTTATAATAATAGTTTCTAGTAGAGTATATAGATGGCTCCCTATGAAGCTCTTTATGGACGTAGATGTCAGAAGCCGTTTTGCTAGGCGGAGGCAGGCGAAAAATATGTCACTAGACCTGATTTGCTTAGAGGTACGAATGCAAAGGTGAAGCTTATTAGTGATCGTTTAAAGGCAGCTTTGGATTGACAAAAATCGTATGCAGATTTGAAGCGAAGGGAGATTGAGTATGCTATTGGGGATAAAGTGTTCTTAAAGGTTTCCCCTTGGAAAAGGGTTATGAGGTTTGGGCGTAAAGATAAATTGAGTCCTAGATTTATTGGTCCGAACGAGGTGTTTGAACGTATTGGTCTAGTAGCTTATAGGTTGAAGCTACCAGTCGAGTTGGAAAGGATACATGATGCGTTCCATGTGTCAATGCTTCGAAGGAATAGATCAGATCCATCACATGTTGTGCCTATGAAGGAAATAAAGTTATGTCTGGATTTGTCTTATAATGAGGAGCCTGTGAAAGTGCTGGATTCTAGTACGAAGGTTCTTCACAAAAGAACAATAGAGTTGGTCAAGATATTGTGGCGACATCGAGGAGTCGAGGAAGCCACATGGAAGATAAAGGAGGATATGAAGAAATAGTTTCCTCATTTGTTTCCTTCAGATAAATTTTGGGGACGAAATTTCTTAAAAGGAGAGCTATAACACACCAAAAATAGGGTTAGAAGTTTAGAGGTTTGGTAGGGTCGGGTTCGACTCGGTCGAATCGGATTAACCGATAAAATGAGTTTCAAGAATTAATATTTTAAAAATAGAAATGGTTGAGATAAAAACCTGTTTGATTTACTAAAAATGTTTATTATATTATCAAGTGTTTTGGTAATTAATTTGGGAATTATTTAAATTAATCGAAGGTGACATTTTGATTTAGTGACTAAATTGCAAAGATTGAAAACCAATTATAGTGACTAAAATGTAGTTGGGCCAATAGTAAGAGTCCTTAGAGAGCTATTTTTTCCAAATGTTTTAATTAAGGTTTTTCCACCTTAATTGAGTAAGATTTTGACGATTAATTTGTTTACCAAAATCACTTTCCCTATTTTATCAAATTTTCTTGGATTTTCCTTTCTTATTTTCCCTCACTTTCCATCTCTTTTTCCCAATCATGATTTCTAGTTTTCCTTACTGATTTTCAATGGAGATTTCACAAAACCTTATAGAGATTTTACAAAGATTTCATTGATTTCTCAAGTTGTTTTCAAGAAAAAACTTACGTCAATTTTGGTGGAAGGTTCTTCAAAGGTAAATTGCTTATTCTCTCTTTATAGATATTCCAAAGTAATTGGATTGTGTATTGTATATTATAACATGGTTTTGTAATTTAATTCAAGAAAGATGAGATTTATTGATGATTAGCCTAAATTCTTGTTTTACAAGATGATTGCTGGAGGTTTTTATTGGGTTAATTCACACTTTGGTTGTATGTGTGTAATGTGAAATGAGATTTTGTGATCATTCCCAAAACTATTTAATTGGTTAGTTCTTGAGGTAATTTAAAGGTAATTTTGGGGTTGTTAAGTTAGATTCTTGATGACTGGAGGTAAAAGGATGTTAGAAATGTGGCTTTGGATGTTCAATGGTGTTGTTGAGATGTTAGAATCTTAGGTTTATGGATAGAGGTTGTTTGGTTGTGGTTTGAGGTTGTTTTCGATGTTTCGGCTAGCTTTCGGATGCCATTTCGTTGAGATTGTTTGGGCTGAGTGTAAGCTGGTGTTAGAATGTATTTTAATACATTTTGACTATGCTTTTGTGTGGTCAAAATAGGGAAGAGTCAAGCCTAGCTCATCTTGTGGAAATTTGCTCATTTTAGGGGCGTGGAACGCAACGGCAAGCGAAGTGTTGAGCATTAGTGAGTGTATATGTGTTTCGAACACTCTTAACAGGTTTGAATAAGGAGTTGAGAGTTTAGTTAAAGCCTAGCAAGCTTAACTAAGATTGAAAGTAAGTTCTCCCAAATTTCGCCTTGAATATTGGTTTGATATGCGACTTGTTTTACATATTTTGGCTTAAAAACATGGTTTGATTTATTTACTATTTTATGCTGCTTTTAAATGATATGCAATGATTTACCAAGTATATGGATACTTAAGAGCATTGAGAAATGGTTCCTAAATGGAATGTGGGTGTTGCTTTGGGCAATGTGATATTTGCATATGGAACATGGTTTGCTAAAATGCATAAGGGAATAACAATAAGTAAATGTGTTTAAAAGTGTATATTGGCTATGTGTGACAAGAAAAAAAGTATCGGATATAGTTGGCATGCCATAGGGTTTAAAGTGCACTATAATATATAAAGTTGATTGCCTCGCAGACCCTAGAGTGTGTAGTAGGCTACTTGAGCTGGTGGATTGTCACTTATGGTATGCAGTAGGCTGCCTAAGTTGATGTTGTACCATGTGTAGGATTGAGTTGAGACTATCCAGGTCAAGGTATGGTTTGGCAGAGGTTGTCTACCAAGAAATCAGTGTATCCGATGTGATTTTATAAAGGTCATTGTAATTATCAATAAATGAGAAACGAATGGAAACTACATTTTTCATATGGACTACTATGTATGTCATGATTTTAAAAGGGTTTCAAAGGTGTTGGCTTTTATGATCATGTTTAAATGCATTGTTGAATATGGAAAAGTGACACCACTAAGTATATGTTTGCTTACGCTCTCATTCCTCTTTGCAGAAAATTGAGGATTGAGGAAGCATTGGAGCGAAGAAATCTTAAGACATCGTTTGACTTGAGTATGGTTTTAGCTTTAAGTATTTGGTAAGGCAATGTGTTGTCCAAGTTTGAGGATTTGCAATTTGGTTGTACTTGCTCTCAAGTAAAATGTTTTTTGATGTCTTGTTGTTCTATTTTGTGATGTGGAATGATGGATTTATGCCTAGTTTCATTACCGAGTTTGTTGGTTGATATGTTTAGGAAGCATGCCTATAGTTTACGCTTTCTTGTTTGTAAATGCATATTTGATGGTTTAGAATGATGTGGATATAAGCATTACATGATAAATGTGTTTAGTATGCATGTTAGGATGCTTGGGGCTAATATGTGTTGGTTTAAAGGACTAAAACCAGGTAAAATGAGCATTATAGTCCTCTCGATATCGATATGGTACCCTCTGTATTGGTGCGCGGGGCCTGAATCAGGTGTGACAAGTGAGAAATTGGCATGAGTATCAGTACAGGGTGAGCCATACCAGTACGGGTTTGAGCTACTGGACATTGTGTTTTAGCCATTTAAGCCTAAGTACCTATACTCGAGGAAGTGTATCGGTATAAGCCTTGTGTTTTGTGACCCGAGTATCGGTACGTGTAAGTTGGTATCGATGCAACCCTTGGGTATGATGCATGGTATCGATACAAGGTCCCGAGTACCGATACCGAAGGCTGTTATGTTAGTTAATTGGCTGTTGAAATTAAGATTCTTCTATTTTGGTCCCGAGTATCGGTACGTGTAAGTATATGTGTTTTAATGATCCGTTTTAGCTGAAATTGAACATGTATGCATGTAACTTAACTAATTGAGGATAGGTAACCCCAAACTTAAACAAGTCCTCATAGTTTTCAGATTTATAATTTGGTCCCTAAATTACAAACTCACACAATTGGATGTCAATTCGACGTCCGATTCGAACGAGAATTTAACCAATGTCAGTATGTACACCCTAACTAATAATGATGCATCTAGATAAGATAAAAAATAGACTTAATTCGAGATATTCGATTCAGGCTTGCTACGGCAAGCCTAATGTTGCTCGCTCGGTTCGGCCTAGCACCTAGGCCGAGTCAAGGGGGTTACATTGAAACACTTTTTGTGTAACTATTTAATTCTTTTAACTTAAAAATAATAAATTTTTATTAAAACAATAAGTACTATTTAACTTTTAATTAAATTTTAGGGTTTATTATTGGGAAGATAAAGCTATGTTAAATATTAGATAAAGAATTAATAAAATTATTCTTTAACTTATTTAATTTTTTTTAAAGAATTTAATTAAAAAGTAAAAGCAGTAATTATTGTTTTAGTAAAATTTTATTATTTTTGTATTAAAAAACTAAAACAATGACACAAAAAGTGTTTCAACATATTTTATTCTCAAAAAGAAATAATTAGTTTTATGTCCCTATGATTGCATAAATTATTAAAATAGTTAAAGGTGTTTATCAATACATATGGTTAGTGGTACATATTAGTTTCATGTCCTTAAACTCTAAAACACCATACCTATAATTTCCTAAATTTAACCTTAAATCTTAACCATAAACCATAAAATTAATTTTTTAATATGGGGCATTAGGTATGTGATTTCTATTCAATTATAGTAAACATGATTGGCGAATTAAATTACTAGGTAACAGAAAGGTTCGATTATCAAGGGATTAGTACATAATAAATAAAAAATGGTAAAGAATTGAAATTGGAAGATTAGCTTCTTTATAATTTTATAATCAAATCTGTCAATGTTAGCTTAGTTTGAAAACACTTTCCATGGGGAGACATTGAAAAAAGAGATTTAAAAAAAAAAAAACAAAGCCTAGGGAATGAAGTTTTCATCTCTCATGAAATCAATCCAATACAAGATCGACTCAAGTGTGTTGCATCTCATCGTAAAACCCAGCCCATCAAGCTTTGCTCGGGACCCCAATAGTTTCCCCGGGAAACGAAACAAGTTGTCTATGAACTGCCAATTCGCCAAATCTTCCATCTTCGTCTCCACCAGCCTTTCCTTCACCACGATTTCTTCCCATTCTTCCCTCTTGTCTCCCATGGCAGTTTCAAACCGAAAGCCCTCCACAAACATCTCCTTCGGCACTCGAACTCCAAACTTCTTCCCCAGCACCGGCCACATCTCTTTCCAGGTAAAACCCAAACCGTTGATTGCATTAAACGCCTGGCCATATGAACACACCCCATCACCACCTCCGGTGGCCGCCCAAATCTGTTGCTCGGCAACGAGTCTCGAATCGGAGCAATCGATGTAACTCTCTTCCCAGCATTCGTTTCTCCCTCCAAACACAAAAGGGAGGTTCATGTGTTTACAGATAGCACCGTAAACACATAAACTCCCTATGAAGTTAAACAAAGTCCTATTAGAAACACCCATCAACAACCCGGGTCTATGTACGGTCCAAGCCACCTTACCAGCCAATCTCTCGTGGAGCAAATCTTCAAGGGCGTAGTAAAAGTTGGAGCTTGGCCTCGGCCTCCGCCATTCTTCGTCGAACAACTGAATCTTTTCCCCGTTCAAAGGCACATAATGACTCATCCCCGTTTGAAGTGCAAAATGCTTCAAATCCTTTGCTATAGGAAGCATGACATTCAAGGCATTACACATCATTGCCTTGTTCAGCTCACAACACTCTGGTGTATCCAAAGGATGCTGGCTCGCCCATGTGACCCAGAAAACGTGTGTCGCATCATGCAATCCCGACAGCTTCTGCTCGGTTTCAAAAGGATCTAGAAGGTCACACGATATGAACCGGTAGCTGCAACTTCTGATCGGTTTGATCTCGGGATTTCGAGCCACCCCATAGATCTTCCACTTGGATTTGGAGGCGAGCTTCTTGGCTAACTCTCTTCCGACAAGACCGGTTACCCCAAAGATGATGGCAACGTTGTTGTTCCTGTTTTCCATTGGGAACTCTGGATTTGTCTCTGGACTCTGAACTTTTGGACCATCTTTATAGAAAGGAACGCAAGTAGGGTAAGGGAAGATGCTTGTATGTTAATTCTCTTATGACTTTAATTAGGTTGTGGAACTGTTTAATGACTTTAATATAGGCTGGCAAGGGTAGATGCAATGAATAAAAATTGGGCGGAGGGAAACCACCCTTCAAGAACACAACTTCTCTCCTTTTGACTTTTCGAGGGAAGGGATTTCATGGTTGGATTATTATAATAAGCAATTAGTAGATATCAGCGATAAGGAAACCCTTTCTTTTTTTAAGTTCTTGCCATGTTCATATATATACATACATAGACAAGTTAGGATCAAACATTTATTAAACCTTTAAATTTAAAGATGAAAAAGAACAACAATTTTACTTAATTAATATTTAAACTAAAAAAACTAAAATAATATTATACCAAAAAGTTTAGGAGAGCAACAACTCCATTCACATTGTATATGGCTTTGTACCTATGTGTATATACATAATGATAAATTATTATTTCACGCCTTTCAGTACAAGCCTACAACATGCGGGGATGATACAGTTCTACCCAAGACTTTTCATTGAAGGAATTATTGTGAGCCTCTCAATTTTTAATTTATAGTTGGAAATGACAAAGAAATTAAATAGAATAAAGTTTTTTTAACTTTCAAGCATTTATATTAGTTTATTTTTTTTCATTTATAAATTAAAAAATATTGAATATTTAAATATTTATGACTATTTGTTTATTGTATTGTACCAAAAATATGTTAATCGAATTATATTCAAGTGATAAATGAGATAGAGTTGTGCAGCTTAATTAAATGACAAAGAAACAATTATAGGTCTCTCACGTAGCTTAATTAACTTAACTATATTGGTTTTTTTGACAAATCTTAAATCCAATCATAATTCTACCTAGATGGAAGGGAAAGAAGATTCTAGGAGAAGGAAGATGAGTGCTTCTAGTGAGTCTCGAACTTATAACCTACGGGGTACTTGCTCAATTACATTGGATTCAACTCGCAAGACTTTATATCAGTTTGAATAATTATAAACTTCTCAATTTATAGATGGAAATGAAATAAAGAAATTAAATGGAATAATTTCTTTTTAACTTATAGTTTGTAATAATATTTATATTGATTTAGATTTTTCTGTCCATAAATAAAAAGATATTAAATGTTTTGATTTTATATTTTTGTTTATTATATTATAGTAACAATATATTAATCGAACTATGCTCAGTTGTAAATGAGATAGAATTGTGTAGCCTAATTAAATGGCATAAAGAAACAAGTATAAGCCTCTCACATAACTTAATTAACTGAACTAAATTGGGTTCTAGCCAAAAACTTTCAATTGAAGGAACAATTATAAGCCTATCATTTTTCAATTTGTAGATGAAAATGATATAGAGAAATTAAATAGAACAATTTATTTTTAACTTATAGTTTAATATAGTATTTATATTTATTTAGATTTTTTCGTCCATAAATAAAAAAGGCATTAAATATTTTGATTTTATTTTTTCTGTTATTATATTGTAGTAGCGACATGCTAATTGAAAGTGGTAAATGAGATAGAGTTGTGTAGTTTAACTAAATGGCATAAAGAAACAATTATAACCCTCTCACGTAGCTTAATTAAATGAACTACTTTGGGTTCTACCTCAAGACTTTCAATTGAAGCAGTAATTATAAGCCTCTTAATTTTCAATTTGTAGATGGAAATGATATAAAGAAAGTAAATGTAATAATTTCTTTTTAAGTTATAGTTTGATATAATATTTATATTAATTTAGAAAAAAAATTAAAAATATTAATAAATGTTTTGATCTAATATTTTTGTTTATTATATTGTAACAACAACATGTTAATCGAATTACACTCAATTTGGTAAATGAGAGAGTTGTGAATGTAACGACTCAAATTTCGAGTCAGCAGGTTGGTGTTGGCTCGGACTATGGGCTTGGTGTTGGTAATAATGACTGCAAAATGAACTGTTAGCATTGATATGACAAGAAAATAATCGAAATAAATTAATGGCAACCGTGTCGTAGAGAACCACTGCCTTAGAAGAAAATTTGGCTCGATTTGTGCAATCGCTACAATGGTCGAATGCCCCATGAGATTAGCATGATCGCTTTGAATTCGTACACCCGAAACAAAAAACAAACTTGGTGGTACTACTCTTGTCATCGCTAACCCTGAGAAAGCGTTTGAATGCTTTCAAAGAAAACACTTGGAAATGTTTAAGAAAATGAATGAAAGAAAATTGTTTTCTTGCTGAGTGATTAAAAATGAAGTACAACCTCACTATTTATAACCATCAAATGGAGGGCAAAATGGACCAGATAAATTAGAGAATAAATCATCATTTAATTATTAGTATGTAAACGTCCAAAAAATGAATTCAATTTGCAACAAAACCGTCCAAAACTAATGCAATTTACAGCAATTTTTTTTACACTTTAACACTTAAATAACACACACTAAGGGGTAATTAACGTGGTTGTTGCAGCTGTTAAGACTTCTCAATAGCCGATTGCATCAAATCCAAGTATTATCAACATTTTTCCACTAATGAAAAGGAATTCATTTTAAAAATTGAGAAATTTTGAATTTAAAAATCGCAGGAAGAGAAATAGCTAGACTAGCCGTGTAACACCCTGAAATTGAGCCTAGGTGTTAATCGGATCGGGTAGATGGTTCGGGAGATCCGATTTACGCAATTCGAGTTAGTTTCGGGAATTAAATTGAAATAAATTGATTTTGGCTAAAATAAAATAAGGAAAATTCTAGAAAATACTTAACTAATATTCTAAGTATTTTGGTAAATTCAATTTGAAGTGATTAAATCTGATTTTTGGGACATTTTGGTCTAGTGACTAAAATGAAAAGTTTTTAAAACTATTTTTGGTGACTAAATCGTAAAATGGTCAAAACTTAGAATCTTCAAGGAGCTATTTGACCAATATTTTTTATCAGATTTTCCCCTTAATTTAGGCTATTTTAAAAGTGTTTTTAATTGATTTATTATTAAAATAAGACAGGATTTAATAAAAATGATTTTTAGTTTTACAAAATCATTTTCTTACGTAACTACTTTTATTCCAACTTTTTCTCTCAACTTTTCCAGTAGTCACACAAAGATTTTCACTCCAAAATTATCATGAATCAATTCCTATTGATTTCCTTTTGTTTCCTAATTGATTTCTTCAATTCTTATTGCAAAATCTACTTGGATTTCAACCAAGCTTTGTCAATTAAGGAAGAAAATAGTAATTAGATGTGATTTTCGTTTCTATCTTCTAATTAAAGGTTCTTTAATGAAATTCTCAAGTTCTTGATCATTTGTTATTGATTTATGTTATAGAATTATGGTTTAAACATGGTTTTGATGAGTAAATTGAGTTTTAAGTGGAAAATTTGATATACACTATTTTCGATCTATTGTGGATTGATTATAATGAGTTTAGATCTATTATAAGTTGTATTTTAATGTTGAAAGAAGTGATTAATCAATAAAATCCTAAAACTATATGAGTTGCTAGTTTCTAGGTTGTTTATTGATAGATTTTGGTGTGATCTTGTTGCTGTAGAGGTGCTGGAGGTATAAGGACGTAATTATGATGTTTTTGGATGTTAATTGATGTTGTGAAGATGTTAGAATCATTAGGTTTTGGCTGAGCTTTGGTTAGATGAGGTTTGGTGATGATTTCGGTTGTTTTAGAGATGTTTTTGATGGTTTATTGAGAGGCGAAGTTGTGTTTGTTGGTTACTAGAACTTTAAGTTGCAGAGATGTATTTTAATCCTTTATTTTTGATTAGGTAAAGTAGGGTAGTTGAATCCTTTGGCTTTTGCAGAAGGCGCGGAAGCTTCGAAAGCTTGATTCGCTCATCGACAAGCTAGCTTTCGATTGTTGGTGAATGGAAACATGTTTTACTACTATAAAAAGGTTTGAAAGAAGTTGTGGGAGTTTAAAATAAGTTTGAAACACTTATCTAAGCTCAGAAGTAAGTATTGGTTGAGCTCTCTCTCGATTTCGGTTTTGCAAAATGAAATCTTATGCACATGTTTATGGTTTTGATTACTCACTATATTATGCATGTTTTAGAAATGAAAGATGATGCTAATGATCATATATGGTGATTATTGAGAATGAAACTTGGTTTATGAAAGTATTTTTGAGAATACTAAAATGCATGGTTTAATGTATTTAGAATCAGATTGATTTGATGCATATGTAAAAGAGTGAGGTAATGTTGTTTTATTGAATATATTGGCAAGTGGCTAAGTTTAAAATGTTATCGGATATAGTTGGCTAGCCATAGGGTTTAAAGTAAACTATAATAAGTCACCTCATGTGTGTCGAGGTGGGTAATTGTTTTGTTGCTCTACCATGAGAACTGCAACGGTTGAGGTGGGTAATTGTTCCGTTTTCTCCCGCTGGTGGATTTATACATCAAAATTGTTGAGGTGGGTAATTGTTTTGTTGCTCCAGTTTAAACCGTTAAGGTGGATAATTGTTTCGTTGCTCCAGTTATATGATGTATGTGAAGTGATTGCGAGAACCACTTGGGAAATTCGTGTATCCGATGTGTTTTATGAAATGAAACGTTGCTGGTTTTTAGTCACTTGAGAGCCAATATATGAGATAGTGTATCATGAGAAATGGATTATGTTTGTATAATGAGATTTATACATGAGAATACTCTTTAAGCTTGTTATAGAGATTGTGGCATTTAAAGCTTAAATTGAGGTAGAGATAGAGTCCATGATACATGTATTGCAAATGATTTAAATGTGCACACTTGAAGAGATTTTTGAAGCATGAGATATTTTGCCATGAGCTATTTACATTTGGTTTGAGTTAAAATGATTTTAATTGCATTGATAAGTGTTTTTGAGATTCCCTCACTAAACTTATAGCTTATACTCTTCTTTCTCATCAATGCAAAGAAATAGACTATATTGGACAGCGAGTGAGCAAGGGAGGATCCAAGGGTTGAGACTTCCAAAGTATGGTTTTTATAAGTACTAAGTAGTAATATGAGGCAATGTAACCAAGTTGGTTTTGCGAGATGTATTTTTGATTACTCCCTTTTGTATAAGTTTGGATTGATGTTTTGGACTTGTATGATGCTAAATACTTGATGTTGAGAGGTTGGGAGACATTATGCATGATTGGATAGAAATCATGTTTTAGGAGCTTGCTATGAATATGCCATGATGTGTATGATCTTCTACCATGTTGCTATGTTTGAGGATTTGATGTTTGTGAGGTTATATGATAATTAGATGTTTGGTGTATGTTAGATTGAGCCAAAGTGTCATATGCTGGACCAAGAGGTCATTACAGGTTTGTCCGTACCGGTACGGGTCCTCAAGGATCAGTACGCGAGGACCTATCTCGGCTTAATTTGGGCAAAATTGCCTAGGTGTACCGATACGCCTGGTAACCGTATCGATACGTATAGCTACATAATAGGCCTAGTTTTGGTACACGGGTTATCGTACCAGTACGCCCTTTGGCTACTAGAATCCTGATTTTCGAAATTAGCATACCCGTACCGATACTCTTGAGGACCGTATCGGTACGCCTTTGTCATTTTTCCCGTTGCGATACGGTAGTAACCCGTACTGGTACGACAGTCGTTAATTCAGTGAAGATGCTCTTTGATGTTTGTATTATTTACAAATTAGTCATTGTTTCTTAATTGTGCAATTAAATAAGAT
This sequence comes from Hibiscus mutabilis, assembly GCA_019671005.1. Lineage (NCBI taxonomy): Eukaryota > Viridiplantae > Streptophyta > Magnoliopsida > Malvales > Malvaceae > Hibiscus > Hibiscus mutabilis. The sequence continues at coordinate 40,687,046 of CM033713.1, read as the reverse complement.
TGGATGGTTATTTTGAGTTGAGATTTGACCTGAAGGCATGTAATATGACTAATTAAGTATTGGTAATTTTAATTTTATGAGAGTCCTTATAATTAATGGAAATTATGTTTTAGTCTCTGAGATGCAAATTTAAGCAATTGGATGTCGAATCAACGCCCGATTGAGTTGTATCTTTCACCATAACCAACATGAACACCTTAGGGCTTAAATATGCATTTAGATAAGATAAAATAAAAATTGCACCATTTCTAATGTAATTCTCCCAGGTTTGTTTTGGCAAACTCTAATATAGCTCGCTCGGTTTGGTCTTGCGACTAAACCAGGTCGAGAGGGTTACATTTGGTGGTATCATTACCAGGTTATGATTATTGGAAGGTGGATTATGGTTGTTTGATTATACATGAGTATGTTGATTGACTAGCACGATGTTTAAATTTGTGAAATTATGTCCGAAACATGTAATGTTTGGGTGTTTAACTTGGGGACACATTGCCTTATTACTACTTGAGTTAAATGATTTTGTTTTTCAATAAGAGTGACTTGGATTCTTACTGCAAGCTGGCCTAATTATTTTGTTTTATTACATTATCATGTTTTAGACTCATATATATGCGTATGAGACTGAGACTGAGACTGAGACAAGGGACTAGAGCTCATTTAGGGAGTGTGGTAGATAGGCAGGATGATGAGTTGCCTCATTCTCTATCGATTCCTCTTACTGGTGTTGAGGTAGAGGGTGGTGCACCTCAAGCACCGCAATGACCTATTTTTAAAGATATGACACCGTTAATCCAAGCAATGACGGGAGCTTTCCATATTGCCATGGCTAGAGTGTATGTACCTACACCGGAGCCTATAGCTATTAACACCAGTTTACCTTTAGAGCGTTTACGTAGCTTGGGTGGTATCAAGTTTAGTGGTTTAGCTCCTGAAGCAGTCGAGGAATGGTTTGCTAGCATGGAAAGGATCCTTGGCCAAATGGAGTGTACAAACGTACGCAAGTTGGGTTGCATTATGTCGCTGTTGTAGGGTGATGCTTACAGTTCATGGAAAAATGCAATCCTGTGTATGGAACCTGCCGATATGACTTGGGAAATCTTTCGTGCTTCCTTCTATAAGAAGTATTTGGGTTCTCAATATTAGGACAAAAAGAAGAGGGGTTATAGCTTTAGAGCAAGGGAATATGTCTATTTTTGAGTATAAGATCTAGTTTGTCCGGTTAAGACAATATGCTCCTATGTTGGTTTCGGACGAGCAAAAATGATGTAACCGATTTCGTTATAGTTTGGTCAAGGAGGTGAAGACATACATGTTGGCTACAGATTATGCAGAGTTTCTTGAGCTAAGGATATAAAACAAAATTTAGGGTTGGTTGATCGATCTGGGAGTTTTTTAGCGGGAAAGATGAGTGCTAAATCAGATGTTAATAGAGACAGATACAAGAGGTACAGAGACAAAAGGTACCGTTCATATCAGAGACGTGAAAGAAATGGTGGTGGACGTGGATATCAGGGTCAGAATACCTATGCTGGAGTTCTTGAGTGTTGAAGATGTGGCAGGAAGCATTCAGGGGAGTGCTGGGGTGCTATTGGAACATGTTGAAACTGTAGATCGCGGGATTATCTTATGCGTAACTGTTTGTAGTTGGCCAGAGAGGGTCAGGCTCTTGCACCAACAGTTGTACCATAGAGAGGCCGTGGGCATGACCGTGGACATTTTTGGTGTAGGGATGATGGAGAAAGAATGGTGGCACATACCGTAGCGGTTCATCCAGAGAACGGTGGACCGAAAAGGGTCTTTGCTTATCGTATAGGAAGGAATAACACCGACGTGATTGTAGATACCTTTACCTTGCAGTCTATACCTTTGTTATCTTTGATTGATTTTGGTCCTACGCATTCATACATTTTGCACGAACATGCTTGCTTGCTTAACATACATGTAAAGTGTTGGTATGCGGGTAACCAGTTCCTTTGGTGAGACATTCGTAGCTAGGAGGTTGTATAGGAGATGTCCCTTAGAGGTTAAAGGGCACATATTTGTGGCCGACCTGATAGAGTTGTCGTTTCACGATTTTGATGTGATTTTGGGATGGATTGGTCTCAACATAGAGCTATAGTTGATTGTGAGACCAAGCGAGTTTTGCTGAAACTGGTAGAGAATTATGAAGTGGTGGTTGTGGGCGAGAATGTCAAGTTCTTGTCAAATATGGTTTAAGCCTTGGAAGCACGAAAGTTGCTAGAATGTGGGGGTCAAACATACCTAGCCTATGTTATAAACCCTAATATGAAAGAAGTATATGCCCAGGATATTTGCACAGTTTGCAATTTTCTAGGAGTGTTTCTAAAAGAATTGCCTAGTTTGCCACCGGATAGGGAGGTAGAGTTTTGCATTGAGACGTACACAGATACGAATCTGGTGTCTATTGTAGCATATCGCATGGCACCTAAAGATTTGAAGGAGTTGAAGAAGCAGTTACAAGAGTTTTTGGACCGTGGGTTCATTCGGCCAAGTGTGTCACTGTAGGGATCACCGGTGTTGTTTGTGAAAAGGAAAGATAGCACGATGAGAATGTGTATTGATTAACAGCAACTAAACAAGTTGACGATTAAGAACAAATATCTTTTGTCGAGGATTGATGATTTGTTTGATCAATTTCGGGGTGCCACAGTGTTTTCCAAGATTGATCTAAGGTCTGGGTATTATTAGTTGAAAGTGAAGGATAAAGACATGTCAAAGACAGCTTTTTGCACGCATTATGAGCACTATGAGTTCCTAGTGATGCCGTTTGGTTTGACCAATGCACCGACAATATTCATGGATATGATGAATCGAGTGTTTCATGAGTTATTGGATCAATTTGTGGTAGTATTCATTGATGACATTCTTGTGTACTCTCGTATCGAGGAAGATCACGATCGACATCTACAGATTGTGTTGCAAGTTTTGTTGGATAACCAGCTTTATGCCAAGCTGAGTAAGTGTGAGTTTTGGATCAAGCATATGGTTTTCCTTGGTCATGTTGTTTCGGCCGAGGGTATTCGCGTAGATCTGCAGAAAGTTAAAGCTGTTGTGAATTAGAAACAACCGAAGTTGGTATCGAAAGTTTGTAGATTCCTTGGGTTGGCGGGATATTACCAATGCTTCACGGATTTTTTAAGGATTGCTGCTCCTTTAACGAAGTTGTTGCAAAGGGATGTGAGCTTTGAATGGACGAAAAGTAGGTAACAAGCTTTTGATAAGTTGAAGGAAGCTTTGACACAAGCTCCAATCTTGATTCAACCTGAGTTAGGGAAGGAGTTTGTTGTGTATAGTGATACATTTTATGTAGGTTTAGGGTGTGTTGATGTAAGAAGGAAGGGTTGTAGCTTATGTATCTAGACAGTTAAAGGTGCACGAGTGCAACTATCCTATGCACGACATTGAGCTGGCTGTAGTGGTGTTTGCGTTGAAGATTTGACAATATATCTTTATGGTAAGCAGTGTATTGTATACACGGATCATAAGAGCTTGAAATATCTGATGTCGCAGAATGAGTTGAATCTTAGGCAACGGATATGGTTTGAGTTGCTTAAGGATTATGATTTGACAATCGAGTATCATCCGGGGAAAGCTAATGTTATAGCTAATGTTTTGAGTAGAAGGGTTGCAGTTGAGTTGAGGGTGATGTTTGCTCGATATAGTATAACGCATGATGGTGGTTTATTGGTTGAATTGCAAGTGAAGCCATCACTGTTACAATTGATCAAGGAGAAGTGACCGTATGATGATTTTTTCGTACCGCATGTTAAGGGTATTCTGGATGGCAATAAGACGGATTTTTGCTTTAGTGATGAAGGTGTTTTGCGTTTCAAAAGTCGAGTGGTGGTGTCGAAAGATGAAGAGTTGAGGTACACTATCTTGGCTGAGGCATATTCGAGTCTTTTTGCAATGATTTCGGGGAGTACGAAGATGTATCAGAACTTGAAGAAAGAGTATTTTTGGGTTGGCTTGAAAAAGGATGTCGCAAATTTTGTTGATCGTTGTATGGTTTGTCAACGTGTTAAGGCAGAGCATCAGTTTCCTTCGGGGTTGTTGCAACCGTTAAGGATTCTAGAATGGATTGAGAGAAAATTACCATGGATTTCGTGTCCATTTTTCCTTTGATGCCAAAAAAGAAAATTACCATGGATTTCGTGATTATGGACGGGTTTACGAAGTGTGCATATTTTCTAGCTGTGCATACGACGTATACTTTGACAAGTTGGCGGAGTTGTATATTGCTAAGATTTTAAGGTTGCACGGTGTGCCAAAGTCTATTGTATCAGATAGAGATCCGCATTTTACCACAAGGTTTTAGGATTGTTTGCATAGAGCTTTGGGTACACGGTTGAATTTCAATACTTCGTATCATCCTCAAACGGATGGTCAGTCTGAACGTGTTATCCAGGTTTTGGAGGATATGTTGATGTGTTGCATCATTGATTTCCAAGGATCTTGGGAGAAGCAGTTACCGTTGGCAAAGTTTGCCTATAACAAAAATTACCAAGCTAGTATCCAAATGGCACCGTACAAGGTTTTGTATAGTAGAATGTGTCGTACTCCATTTTGTTGGGCGAAGGCAGGAAAAAAATATGTTTCTTTTCAGGATGTGTTGAAAGATACCAATGAGAAGGTAAAGATTATTAGTGACTGATTGAAGGTGGCTTCGGATCGGCAAAAGTCATATGCTGATTTGAAGTGAAGGGAGATTTAGTATGCAGTTGGTGACCGTGTATTTTTGAAGGTCTCGCCTTGGAAGAATGTGATGAGATTTGGTCGGAAGGGCAAGTTAAGTCATAGGTTTATTGGGCCTTACAAGGTGTCAGAGCGTGTTGGTCTAGTTGCTTATAGGTTGAGGTTGCCGGCAGAGTTAGAAAAGATACATGGTGTTTTCCATGTATCGATGCTTCATAGGTATAGATCGGATCCTTCGCATGTAATGCCTGTGGAAGAGATTGAGCTGAATCTGGATTTAACCTATGATAAGGAGCCAGTGATAATTCTGGATTCAAGCAGCAAAAGTTCTTCGCGGAAAGACCATAGAGTTGGTAAAGGTGTTGTGGCGGCATCGTTGTGTTGAGGAAGCCACCTTGGAAAACAAGGAGGACATGTTGAAGCAATTTCCTAATATTTTTTCGCCAGGTAAATTTCAAGGACGAAATTTCTTAAGAGGGGGAGAGTTGTAACGCCCTGAAATTGGGCCTAGGTGTTAATCGGATCGGGTAGATGGTTCTGGAGAACCGGTCTAGGCAATTCGAGTTAGTTTTGAGAATTAAATTGAAATATATTGATTTTGGCTAAAATAAAATATGGAAAAATACTAGTAAATACTTAATTAATATTTAAATTATTTTGGTAAATTCAATTTGAATAATTAAATCTGATTTTGGGACATTTTGGTCTATTGACAAAAATGAAAAATTTTCAAAACTATTTTTTGTAACCCCCTCGACTCGGCCTAGATGCCCGATCGAACCGAGAGAACTACATTAGGTTTGCCGAAGCAAACTAGGGAGAGATTACAAAAAATGGTCCTTTTTTTCTTTTTATCTTATCTAGATGCATGTTATTAATCCTATGTGTACATACTTGCAAAGGGTGAATTTACAAAAGAATCGGACCACAAAAAGGCGACCGACTGCATAACATACATTTTAGGGACCAAAATGCAAATCTAATAAAATAAGGGACCAAAACTGAAGTTAAAGTTACCACTCCTCAATTAGTCCAATTACATGCTTACATGTCAATTAGTCCAATTACATGCTTACATGGTGTATGTGTGTCGCGTATGTATCTATAGAGTACGAGCGTATTTGTTTAATGTATATAGATGTTATGTTAATTACGTGTATGATTATATGTACGTACGCTAGTATGTTATATTAATTAATGTTTGAATAAGTATATACGTTTGTATTATCGTATGGGTATTGTAATTATAATATTACTAATATTATTGGGCTAATGTATAAAATGAAATCCAAAATAATATATATTAAACCAAATAAATAAATTACAGTCCAAGTCCAATTACAAATAATTACAAGGCCCGGTTGGCCCAAACCCAAACCCTATCTAATTACAATTATTGTTGGTGCAGGTGAATGTGGGCCGTTGGATCAAGATCTGATCCAACGGCCACGATCCAACCAAGCAACAAAATATCTACCAGCCGCGTGCACATCATGTCTGGACCGTTCGAGTGCCACGCGCGGACGCTTTGATATCCCACGCGTGCGTGAGCCCCACGCGCTCTGACTCCTCGACTGCTGAGCTCTACGTGGCACGATCTAGAGCCGTTTCACCAAATCGAGGCTTCATCTGGGCCGTTCATCCTTCAAGCCATCTCGACCGTTAGATTAGATCTGATCTAACGGCCGAGAACACGTCTGGCCCCAGGCAGAACCCCCACACTGCAACCATGCTGCACCATGCCGATCTTCAACCACCGCGCTCAGAACATGTCAAACACAACAAGAAAGAAATATGTCAGTCCAGATCTGAAAAAGCAAGTATCATGCAACTTGTACCAAAACCAAAGGCAGACATATATATGTAGGAAACAAATATTTTGTAAACGGGGAGAGAGTTGTAACATGCAAGAACAGAAACTTGTAATCAAAAGAACAAGTTGTAATCGAACCAGTCAAGTTACAATCGAAATACAAAAAGTCAGTCCAGTGGTAAATACTCGTTTCCCTTTTTTATTTTTGCATGCATGCACAAAAGAGGTAAAAAGAAAAGAGAGAGAGTTATCTTACCGTCGCCGTTTGTGGGTCTCCCCTCATCAGTGACAAGCCTTTTCGGCTTCCCCAAGCCAGATACGGTGAACTGAAGGGAGGGGAGACCCCCTTGAAGTTTTGTTTTGGGTTTAAAAAATGGGTTTTTTCGTTTCGTATTTCCTAGATCTAGGGCAAATAGAGGGTTTTCCTCTGAATCCAACCTCAGATTCGTATCGAGGGTGAGACGGGGGTTATTTTGGTAGGTTTTTGAGGCTTGCCGGCGCCGGTTAGCGGCAGCCGGCGACGGAGAACACGGCGGCCGGCCGCCGGATTCTAGGTTTTATAGAGAGAGTTGAGAGAAAATGAAGAACAAGGGCTGGTTATAAAACTAAAAATGAAGCAAATGATGGAAAAATTGATTTCGGCCTAAAAGAAGGGTTTATATAGTTATTATTATTTCGTTAAATGGGGAAATTACATACTAAATCCCCCCGCGTTTCCAATATTTTCACTTCTGTCTCGCCGCATGGTATATTTACAACTCTGGTCCCCCTTGTATTTCAAAATCTTGTAATCCAGTCCCTAAATTACACCGAATCAGTTTTTAAATGGTAAAATTACCCCTTTAACCATCCCGCGTTTTTGAACTTTTCATTTCGGGTCTGCCCCTTGGTCCAATTACAGTTTTAATCCTTTTAGGTTCTGTCTATTTCGCATTTTCGTCCTTAAATTACATATTATTGTTCTTTAATTTCTGCCACTGACTTTTATTTTTTTTTCATTTCAGTCCTGTTTCCATGTAAATATTCATGTTCGTATTATAATCGTATATGTTAATGTAGTCTTTTGTCTTATTTTATATCCCTCGTATATGCCTCGTATTTTTATGTTTACATGTATATGTGTATTAAGCTTATGATAGTTATGTATCTTTTTTATCCGGTTATTCGTATTAAGTATGTTATGTTCTAGTTGGTTCGTACACAACATGTTTTATATATTTTTATATGTGTATGTTCTCTTGGCTTTTTTAGGTTACATGTTAGTGTATTTTCTTTTTTGTATGATATATTGTCCCATATATGTTGAAATATGTTTTATTACTAGTATGTATGTCTTTTTTAAATATATGTTCGTCTATATATGTATTTATTCCTACCTTGTTATTGTGCCATGTTAAGTTTGCTTTTATCTGATATTAAGCTTGGTATGTATATGTGTATTTTAATTACGTATTTCATTTATGTTAGATTAGTATTCTGTTATGTGAATATTTACTGTTCTTAAATTATCTGCTGTGTCTTATATTTTTGTCACTAAGATTGCATATGGTATATAAATTGTTAATGCGGTGCCCTTTTTATCCAAGCGTAAACGGGGCCAGTATCAGGCGTAGTGATAGTGGTTGGGCGTTTAACCTCGGATAACGGGGCCCTTAAAATTTACTCGCAATTATGACCGAATTTTAAAATAATCGTCACTTTAATCCAGAAAATTCAATATTAATAAAGCGGTAATTATTAAAGTACTAATTTTGGGTGGTGTGGGGCTGCTAATCCTTCCCCATCCGTTACCGACTCCCGAACCCAACATTTTTTGAATCTCTGGTTTTATGGTGTCCGACCTACCTAAGTGGCCGGTGGCGACTCCATTTTTTTAAAATGCAGTTTTTTTTAAAACCCCACGGAATAAATATTTTATATCAAAAAAATCACAAACACCTTGCAAAAACACCTTCGAAAACCCTCGTTTTTTTTAGCGATCATAAAAAAGGGACATCGCTACAGATGGCGACTCCGCTGGGGATATTTTTTGTTTTTTTTTTCAAAAAAACAAATGAAAGTCAAGCTTTTAAAATAATTACCGCTTTACTAATATTGGAAGTTCCGGATTAGAGTGACTATTAAATTAACATTCGGTCATAATTGCGCGTTTATTTTAACACATTTAAAATATGGCATATAAACCTGTTTTTTTAAGTAGGGGAAAAATGCTAATGCTTTCATGGAGATATCGTTCTCCCGTATGGCCCTAGCAAGTACCTTCGGGGCTCGAGTACCTTATGCTTTCGTAAGGATATCGTTCCTTCGTACGGGCATAAGCGAATGGGTCCCCCTGAATTGAACCCGGTTGAAATGAGCCTATAATGGGTGATGATCGGGGGCCTTGCTACTCTTAGTAGAGGACAACAAGGACAATTCGGGTACCTCCTAGAACCAACACTGCATGTAGAGAACATAGAAACCCACCCTTTAGAGCCATGCAGATAACCTTAGGTGTTTTAGACGGGATAAATAGGGTTGTTTTGTGTGTTTATTCTGTTTAATTTTGTCCTTTTATTTATATATTTATTAATTTTATCCGGTACTAACTTGTTTTCTTTTCACTTTTGGTTTTTTTTCATACATCATGAATTTGCATCACATAAAGGTACTGGATCAAGTGGTTTGCCTGATCAGAAAGTCTTTCACCATGGAAAAAAGGTGTCTTAGGAAAGAAGAGCTTAATTTGTCAGTCAGACATTGGTCAGAGGTCAACCAGAAAATCCAAGGGGACAGTTCGCCGAACGAACGCGTAATAGCAGGGTACACCTATGTGAGTCTCCAACAGAACGACTTATGGGATCTTAAAAGCATTTGGGAAAGATGGGACCGAAGACTACAAGACTTGTTCTACGATAGTTATGGCGACATTGCACAGCTGTTATATGTTCGGATTAACCAGCCCCTACTCCGAGCTATAGTCCAGTTCTGGAATCCGGCTTTTTGCTGCTTCACCTTCAACGGGCAGGACATGATGCCTACGGTAGAAGAATACACTGCTTTACTTAACCAAAAAAACATTCAGGAAGATTGGATCTACGCGAAACCTCCGAGGAATCAGAATTACACTGTGAAACTCAAAACCTTTGCGGGAATGAGTGACGATTGGGTTAATGGCCTCCTTCAGATCCGAGGAGACAATACAGTCTTTGCATGGGAAAGTATTCGGGACATCATACCGAAACATCCAGACGAGGCAAAGAAAATGGACTTGTTCGCCTTAGGAATATATGGCTTGGTGATCTTTCCAAGAGTACTCGGGAACATTGACATAGCCATTCTGGACTTATTTGAGCGGGTAAAACGGAAAGCAAACCCAGTACCAGCAATCTTGGTCGAGACTTTCATTTCCTTAAATGCTAGCCGAAAACTTGAAGAAGGACGTTTTCGAGGATGCGCACAGCTGTTACAAGTATGGATTCAGAGTCACATGTGGAAGACACCGATGAGGGTCCTGCCGGGGATATCCTTCCAAGGTTTTTCGCCTTTACGGGAGTACTTAGCAAAGGAATGGTGAGAGGATTTGAAAACAAAAATGTGGACTAGTTTCTTCAGGAACATTCAAGATGAAGACATAGCATGGAGGGTCCCATGGCTCGGTAAAGTTAATTATTTTCTATACAGTTGTGGTGACTTCAACTGGCTGATGATGTTGGGATTGCATGGAGGGATCGCCTGTGCTCCGCTTTTAGTGTCTCGACAGTTCGGATCACGACAGTTCATTCCCAACACCGCCAGATTAAGCCAAACTGAATTTCTTTTCAAAGGGGAGTTCAAAGGAAAAATTCAGACCATCATTAGGGCCTGGGACCATTGTTACCGGATCAGGGTGGAAGGAGATACCGAGCACATGACTACCCCGGACTACGATCTTTGGAGACGTTTGAGGGTTAATAATGTGATTCCCGAATCTGATCAAGGACCAGCAGTGTCACTCGAAGAGCTTACAAGGGTGGTACCGTCTGAAGCTGACATCTTAAGGAATAAACTCGAAGAAATTAAAAAGAAAATGGACATCCAACAGACCCAACATGCGAGCGAGCTCTATAAGGCATGCCTAGAGGTTGACGAGCGGGATAGGATCATTAGGCAGTTGAAGAAATTAAATGCAGATTTGAACGACAAGAATGCTCTTTATCAAAAAGATATCCTTCTACTACAAGCAAAAATACAGAAGGCCAGCCAGAGTCAATTCATAGCCGTGGAAAGAGAAAAGATGAATGGTATCCGTTTGGTGGAAGAAGAACGAGAAATCAGCAAGAGAGCAATCGAGAAAGAGATAGAAAGCTGCCGGTTGGCTATGGAAGAGGAAAAATGGTCCTCCAAGAAGGCCACTGATCAGGAAAAGGAAAGACTCAGGAAAAAAATCAGCAAGGGAAAACAAGCTGTCCATCATGAGAAAGAAAGCGTCACCGTATGGAAAAGAAAGTCCATGAGTAGCCGAAATAAACTGTTAGAGATGCAAAAACTATACGATGATACTATTCAAAGTCTGGAGCAAAGCCAAAGTCAGAATGTCGAATTAAAAGGAAAGGTGACGGAAGTTGAACACTCACTTCGAATGTACTGCCGCAGAAATGGTTTCACTGATGTTCAAGAAAGAGAGCGCGAAGTAAGCATGTTACAAGCATGAATTGAGTCCCTCGAAGCAACTGTTGAGGATTACAAGGAAAGAATTAGTGTGTTCGAGGAAGCTACAGCCGGAGAGGACACCTATTGGCAAAAGAGACTGCGCGACGCTGCTCGGATGGTACAGGACAGGGACCAGTATTACGCAAACTTAATGGTGGACATACAGCGAGTCGCCAGGCATGTGAATGATTTAGCTATCGAAGCTGAGACACTCCGACCTTTCATAGTCCCTGAAATAGAAGAAGGTCCCAGGTTCCTCAAGCTGCTCAGAGCAATTGGAAAATTAGGAGATACAGCTAGGGCTTATCTATAGGACTCTGTGTTGTAATTAGATCTTTTGTATTAGGGATCTTTATTTTGTAACACGAACTCTGTTGTAATCTAGACCCTTTAATTCCTGTGGAAGTAGTTCAAAAGGGTGATTACCAGCGGAATCAGTACCTTACCTGCATGCATTCTTGCATTTGCATTATGACATTCGCATCATTATACATACATTTTTTTCTTGCAACCATATTAACATTATGAATGTTGTGGCATTGTGTGTAGTTAACCCGCAATCATTCATCACCCATACTTTACCCGGTTACAAAGAAAACTCATGGAAGACAGGATAATCACTCTAGAAAAAGGGCAAAAAGAGCTCGAGACAAGGCTTGAAGAGGCCCAGAGAAGCCTCAATGATCAGATTGCGCAGTCACAAGCATCTATAGTATCCGACATAACCGCATTGCTGGCTAAGAGTCTTGGAAAAAGAGTCGAAGGAGAAACCATTCAAGAGCCAGAGGGTACCCCAGCTCACTACAAGGTTCAACCAACTGCACCAAACCCGGCTAGGAAGGTGTATATCGACCCTGCAGGAATGTCATCTAGTTTTCAAATGGGGGCACCTGAAACTCAACCCCTCGATGCTGAAGCACTCTATGAAGAAGAGGTGCCGGTCCTGAACATGGTCGAAAGGATCAGGACTGAGGTAAAGAAAAAGTGGGAGGAAAGGTTTCGCCTCATGGAGGAAAAATTTAAAACATTACAATCTAATGAAGAATCAGGAAATGACGCTAGCGACTTAAGTCTGGTGTCCGATCTTGTCCTACCGCCAAAATTTAAAACGCCAGAGTTCGACAAATACAATGAAACCACATGTCCTTCCTCACACATAAAAATGTACTGTCGAAAGATGGCGGCCTACCATAAGGACAAAAAGCTACTGATCCATTGTTTCCAGGACAGCCTAACTGGAGCGGCGTTACGGTGGTACACCCAGTTGAGCAAAGCAAATGTTAAGACATGGAAAGATCTGTCAAGAGCATTTACTGAGCAATACAAGCATGTAACAGATATGACTCCCAGCATAATTATGTTGGAAAATATGGGGCAGAAGTCCAACGAAAGCCTGCGACAATACGCCCAAAGGTGGAGAGAAGTGGCCGCCCAAATTCAGCCACCCATCCCGAAGCATGAAATTACGCCGTTATTTGTTAATACTCTGAAAGGGGCACTCTTTGATCGCCTCATTAATAACACAACGCAGTGCTTTGCTGACTTAATCAGGACTGGCGAGTCCCTTGAATTGGCAATTAAGAACGGTAGAATTGATGGCGGGGAAGGGTCTCGGAAGTATAACAAGAGAAATGAAGTAAACACCACCAGCACTTATACCGCCCCGAAGAACTTCACAGTCTCACAGCCACAAGCACCTGTGGGAAAAACACAAAACTCGAATCAAAGAGATGAGAGAATCACCAGAAAAGAGAAAGAAAGAAGAACTTTCACTCCCCTACCTGTTTCGTACTCAGAACTTTATTCCCAGTTGTATGAAGCAGACCTAGTCCGTCCATACATCGTTACTCCTGTCAATCCTCCCTTCCCATCTTGGTATAATCCGAACGCGCATTGCGGCTATCACGGCGATACCCCTAGGTATCCCACTGAGAACTGCCTTGCCTTCAAAAACTTGTGCAGAACTTAATCGATTCTGGGATATTGAAGTTTGAAGAGCCGAGTGTAGCCAACAACCCACTACCTAATCATAGGAGCAGAGGGGTAAATGTTATTGAAGAATACTTTACCAGGAGGATTAAAGATGATGTGTCAGAAATCAAGTCTCCTTTACGGTGGGTATTTCAACAGTTATGCATGGCTCGTGTGATCGACAAAGGCATGATAACAAGGCGGAAGGGATGTGGAGTGTATTACGAATTCCACCAGACTGAAAGGCATGATATTCAAGAGTGCGATGAGTTCAAGAAATTGGTGCAGCAATTGATGAATGAAAAGCAAATAGAATTCTTCGAGGAGCCCATGGGGAAGAAGGGGTCGGACGTACACATGACGGATAGCCCCAATCTAAATACGGGAAGGATAGACCCTTTATCATCTCTCCCAGGCCAGGGAATGCAGGTGCCTCCCAAGGAGAAACCAACAAGATAAATCCCAAGATCATCATTTCAGCACCATCTCCATTCCCATTCAAAGATATGCTGCAAACCCCCTGGAATTATGCTATAAATGTGACTACGCTAGAAAAACCAGAATACGGTCAGGTAAAAGAACCTACGCTGAAAGACCAACAAAGCCAGAACGATGTGAACGTTGGTGAGGCAGGCCATTTCACAAGGAGCGGCAGATGTTATTCCTCCGAGGATTTGAAAGCAGCTGAAAAAGATAAGGGGAAGAGTACAACAGTTAGCCCTACGCAGATATTTGGAGAAGAACCTCCCCTAAAGATAAATGAGCCGGTAACTGAGGCCCAGGCCAAAGAATTTCTGAAGTTCTTATGATATAGCGAGTACAACGTGGTGGAACAACTACGAAAGCAACCGGCCAGGATCACAGTACTGGAATTACTCTTGAGTTCAGAAAAGCACTGGGAGACGCTATTGAAAGTGCTGAATCAAACTTTTGTGCCCCAGGACATTTCTGTGACAAATCTGGACATGATAGTGGGGCATATCACTGCCTATAATCATATAACGTTCAGTGATGATGAGATCCCTGAGGGAGGAATGGGGTCCACCAAAGCCCTTAACATCACTACCCACTGCAAAGGGTATGTAGTACCAGGCGTACTGATCGACAACGGGTCAGCATTGAACGTCTTGCCTATGGTGACCCTGCAAAAACTGCCAATAGATGGTTCTCACCTAATGCCCTACCACAATTCGGTAAGAGCCTTTGATGGTACGCAAAGAGGAACAATGGGGAAAATTGAGGTGCCCCTATTGATCGGACCAACTGAATATGTGATCGATTTTGTGGTGATGGACATAAAACCATCTTACAGCTGCTTGTTGGGAAGACCATGGATCAATTCCGCAGGAGTTGTCCCCTCGTCATTGCATCAGAAATTAAAATTTGTAGTTGAAGGCAAATTGGTCATAGTAGAGGTAGAGCAGGAAATTGTTGCTTCAGTGACATCAGACGCCCCCTACATTCAAAATGATGAAGATGCTGCAGAATGCTCGTTCTGAGCATTGGAACTACTGAATGCCACTTTCGTTTCGGAGGGAAGTCAGATCCCCTACCCCAGGTTATCTAATTGTACCAAGATGACCGCCGCAGAAACTTTAGGCCGAGGAGCCAAAATAGGAAAGGCGCTGGGGAAGAAGTTACAAGGAAACCTAAGACCCAAGAATATGATAACCAAGAAGGATCGTTTCGGGCTGGGTTACCAACCAAGTGTTCAACAGAAGAAAGAGGAATATAAGAGGAAGGAAGAGCAAAGAAAAGCCAGATCTAAAGGAGAAGACATTCCATGGAGACCAATGTCCTTTCCTAGTTTGAAAACCACTTTTGTTTCTGGAGGGTTCTACCAGCCAGGTCAAGATGTTGGAGAGGCAATGAAGGAAAATGAAGTACTCAACCAGGAGGAGATACTCAGTGAATTATTTGAAGGGATGTACATCAACATGATAGCTGAAAAGGACCGAGGTAGCAAAATGTTGACCAACATCCGCCCTTGCCGTCCCGGGGAAACACTCGATAACTGGAGCTGCATGGATCTACCTGTAGTTTTTAGGAATAGATCAGAGTAATGCTCCGAATCAACCTTTTGTTTTTGCCCGTAAATAATGGGGATCTCTTGTACGGGGCACCTATGTTAACTTTTTGATTGAAATGAAAATATCCCCACTTTCCTAAAATGACCAAAGTTTCATTTATTTCATTCATGCAATCTTCATATTCATTCCCTTCATATAAAGCCGCCTTTTCCCAATACAATTCATTCTCATTTAATGCAGGTCGCTCATGATTGACGATATGAATGATACCGGATCCAATCCTGGAGTGAATTTTGAATGCCCTGAGGTCTCAAAGGGAATGGAGGAAGGATATGATGAGATAGAAGGTGAGGTCCCGGAAGAGTTAAAGAGAATTGTGGCCAACGAAGAAAGTCAGATCATGGCCCATCAAGAAGAAACAGAAGTTGTAAACTTGGGGACTGAAGAAGAGAGAAAAGAAATAAAAGTAGGAACGACGATTTCCTCAAAAACCAAGCACAAACTGATAACCCTACTTCAGGAATTCAAGGATGTTTTCGCCTGGACTTATCATGATATGCCAGGGTTGAATACCGACATAGTGGTGCACAAATTGCCAACAAATTGGAGTGCAAACCAATACAGCAAAAACTTCGGAGAATGAGACCGGATATATTGTTAAAAATCTGAGAGGAAGTGAAAAAGCAGTTTGATGCTGGATTCTTGGAGGTAGCCAAATACCCCGAATGGGTTGCAAACATTGTACCAGTACCAAAGAAGGACGGGAAAGTTCGTATGTGTGTAGATTATAGGGATCTGAACCGAGCCAGCCCTAAAGACAATTTCCCCTTACCACATATTGACACGCTGGTGGATAACACTGCAGGACATTCATGGTTATCCTTCATGGACGGCTTCTCAGGGTACAACCAGATAAAGATGGACCCTAACGACATGGAGAAGACCACGTTCATAACCATGTGGGGCACTTTTTGTTATCGAGTAATGCCGTTTGGGTTAAAGAACGCAGGGGCAACATACCAAAGAGCAATGGTGACTCTTTTCCATGACATGATGCACAAAGAAATAGAAGTATACGTGGATGACATGATCACCAAGTCCCGAACAGAGGAAGAGCACCTACAGAACTTGAGGAAACTATTCCAAAGATTACGGAAATACCAATTGAGGCTCAATCCTGCCAAGTGTACCTTCGCCGTTACTTCTGGAAAACTGCTAGGGTTTGTGGTAAGTAGAAGAGGGATTGAGATTGATCCAGATAAAGTGAAAGCCATCCAGGATCTCTCACCACCCCGCACTCAGAAGGAAGTTCACGGTTTCCTAGGGAGGCTGAATTATATCTCTCGTTTCATTTCCCAATTAACCGACCAATGTGACCCGGTCTTCAGACTTCTTAGAAAGAATAATCCTAGCGTGTGGGATGAGGAATGTCAAAGAGCCCTAGAAAAGATCAAAAAGTACCTGACAAATGCTCCAATTTTAGTCGCACCAAGATGCAGTCGACCATTAATTCTCTACCTGACAGTTTTTGAGAATTCAATGGGATGCGTATTGGGGCAACACGATGAGTCAAGAAAAAGGGAGCAAGCCATCTATTACCTAAGCAGAAAATTCAATGACTGCGAAACGCGGTACCCGCCGGTGCAGAAGCTGTGTTGTGCTCTAGTTTGTGCTACCAAGCGGCTTAGACAGTACATGCTGTACCACACTACTTGGTTGATATCCAAGCTAGACCCATTGAAGTTCTTAATGGAAGCGCCAGCACTAACGGGAAGGATGGCCCGATGGCAGATGCTCTTATCCGAATTCGATATCGTATACGTCAACCAGAAAGCCGTAAAGGGGAGTGTCGTAGTAGATTTCCTAGCTAGTCGTGCTTCGGATGACTATGAGGCATTGAACTTTAATTTCCCAGACGAAGACTTGATGTGCATTACAACCGAAGAAGAGGTTTCAGATGATAAATCATGGAAGCTTTACTTCGATGGAGCCTCTAACGCCCTCGGACATGGGATAGGAGCAGTGCTAATTTCTCCAGAGGACGTCTATTATCCTTTCACCAGCAGATTGGAATTCTTCTGCACAAACAATATAGCTGAATACGAAGCTTGCGTCAAGGGACTGAACTCAGCTATTGAGAGAAAGATTAAAGAACTTCGAGTATTCGGAGATTCATCCTTAGTAATTTACCAATTACGCGGGGAATGGGAAAATAGGGACCCGAAGTTGGTCAAATATTATGAATTGATCCAAGAGCTCACCAAAGAGTTCGAAAAGGTCAGCTTCAATTACCGGCCCCGAGAAGAAAATCAGATGGCAGACGCATTGGCAACCTTGGCATCCATGTTCAAAACAAACACGGGGGCAGAAATGAAGCCCATTGAGATGCAGACGTTTGAAAGGCTTGCTCATTATTGTAATGTACAAGAAGAAATTGATGGAAACCCATGGTACTATGACATCTTGCAATATGTCAAGCTTCGAAAGTATCCAGAAGGGGCAAACGACAATGACAGAAAAACGCTCAGAAAAATGGCAACAAGATATGTCCTGGATGGGGAAATCCTATATAAGAGAAGTCATGATCAGACATTGCTGAGATGTGTGGATGCCTGGGAGGCAAAGGAGATTTTAGCCGAAGTACATGACGGGCTTTGTGGAACGCACGCCAACGGGCTGTCTATAGCCCGGAAAATTATGAGATATGGTTATTTATGGTTGACCATGGAGGGAGATTGCATTGATTACGCCATGAAATGCCACAAATGCCAAATCTACGCTGACAAAATTCACGCACCCCCATCGCCTTTACACACCATGAATTCTCCGTGGCCTTTCGCGGCGTGGGGCATGAACATCATTGGGCAGATCCATCCGAAAGCTTCCAATGGACACCGTTTCATTTTGGTCGCCATAGACTACTTCACTAAATGGGTAGAGGCAGCGTCTTATGCCAACATCACAAGGACTACAGTATGTAAGTTCTTAAAGAAGGAGATTATTTGTCGATACGGATTGCCAGAAAGGGTCATCACCGACAACGCTTCCAATCTGAATAACAAAATGATGACGGACGTGTGCACTCAATTCAAGATAACACACTATAATTCCACAGTCTACCGCCCTAAAATGAATGGAGCAGTGGAAGCAGCAAACAAGAACATAAAGAAGATCATAGCGAAGACTACAGATACCTACAGGGATTGTCATGAGAAGTTGCCATTTGCCCTTTTCGCCTATAGGACGTCCATTCGCACATCAACAGGGGCAACACCCTACTCCTTGGTGTATGGTACTGAAGCAGTACTCCCAATCAAGGTAGAGATCCCGTCTCTCCGGGTCTTAAATGAAGTAAAATTGGAAGAAGCTGAATGGGTGCAGGCCAGATACGACCAGCTAAATCTCATTGATGAAAAGAGACTAAAGGCCATTTGTCATGGTCAGATGTACCAAAAGCGGATGATGCAGGCATACAACAAAAAGGTGCGCCCAAGAGAATTCAAAGAAGGGGATCTGGTGCTCAAGAAAATCCTCCCGATCTAGAAAGATGCTCAAGGAAAGTGGATGCCCAACTGGGAAGGACCGTACGTCGTAAAAAAGGCCTTCTGAGGAGGAGCCCTGATCCTAACATAAATGGATGGAGACGAGCTGAAAAATCCCGTAAATTTAGATGCCGTTAAAAAATAATATCTTTGAAAAAAAATGAAAAAAGAGAACAAAAATGGAGAGCTCAGGGCGAAAACCCGAAACCGGGCGTCTTGAAGCAAAGGGAGGACCCGAGTTGAAAACCCGTAAAGGGTGGCTCGAGTAAATTGGAAAGTTGAATATCCGAAGAAAAGGGTATCCCCATGAACATCATGAAGAGGAGGCCTCAGGTAAAAAAAATTCTACGCCGGTCAACAGGATCATGTATCATTCATATCGAAGATAATGAGGGATCTTGTATTTCATACTTAACTTTTCTTCTTTCTCATGTGTGTCATACCTTTTTTTAAGATATCCTAAGCCCTTAATCATAATAAAATCGTGTTTTTGAGCATCCATTCCTTGCCTTCTTGTTAATTTCAGTCAAATAAGTTAACATAGGCTTATAGTGAAACAAGAGATTTCGGAGCATTACTGTGATCTAACCTTAAAATTGCAGGTGATCAAAGAAAACAATGTTAACCCCGTCTTCTAGTTCCCTACATAATGGTTGTTGATAGGGAAAGCGGAAAGCTTCAAACAACTGGATAGGATGACCAATGGCGTACGTCCTGTCTATTCAAGGAAGGCATGCGAGATAACAAGAGAGATCTCTTGGATGAAAACCCAGAAGGGCACCCCTAAAAAAAACTCTCTGGAGTGAAAACCCGAAAGGGCACTTTAGAATTCCAAGTCGTAAATGGAGAAAAAGAAAGGTTGGAATGGTTGAACCTGACAGTGAAGCGGGGTATCAATACCCGTGAGAAAGGAGAAAGTGAACAACGAGATCGAATAAGGACCAAAACAAGCCCACCAAGATATTGACACTCATGCATCATGAATAGTCAGACATCACTAGGATTAGATACATGTCAATTCATTTGTCATAGCATTTTGTTTTTATCTCAGACAGGTATCTCCAGATTCAAGGAGACATCAATGGCCATCGTGGTGTGAATCCCGGATGAGAAGACAATGTTTTTACATACAAAAGGCATATGTTTCCAAGTTCCAGAGAGAGGTTCTATATAGGAAGAATCCTCCGCTCCGAGGCTTCAGAAGCTGAAAGTTCTATATAGGAAAGACTGACAGCTCCAGGGTGAAGACTAGAAGTTCTATATAGGAAGGACTCCTAGTCGAAGGAATTCACCCATGACACACAAGATTATATAGGAAATCCTGCTGTGTCGAAAGCGAAGAGTTCTATATAGGAAGGGCTCTGAGCTTCAATGTCTTAGAGTAAAAGATTCTATATAGGAAGAATCCGTAGCTCCAAGATTTCAGACGCCAAAAGTTCTATATAGGAAGGACCGACGGCTCCAAGGAGAAGACTCGCAGTTCTATATAGGAAGAACTCCCAGTCGAAGGAATTCACCTATGACACAAGGTTATATAGGAAACCTGTTGTGTCGAAAGCGAAGAGTCTTATATAGGAAAGGCTCCGAGCTTCACTGTCTTAGAGTGAAAGGTTCTATATAGGAAGAACCTGTAGCTCTGAGATTTCAGACGCCAAAAGTTCTATATAGGAAGGACTGACGGCTCCAGGGTTTGAAGACTAGCAGTTCTATATAGGAGGAACTCCAGTCGGAAGAATCCATCAGCGGCGCAAAAGGTTTTATATAGGAGAAACCAGCGTTGAAGGCAAAGAGTTCTATATAGGAAGGACTCCAAGCTTTACTGTCTCGAAGTGAAAAGTTCTATATAGGAGGGACTCATAACTCGAGGCTTCAGAGCGGAGGGTTCTATATAGGAAGAGCCTGTAGCTCCAAGATCGAAAGGTGATGAAGCTCTATATAAGAAGAACTTACGAGCCCGAAGATTCAGCTAAGGAAGAGCGGAGATGTCCGAAAAAAACACGTTTTTCCAAAGCTACAAACAGGGAAGTCTGATAAAAATGAGTGCTTATGAATCTTTGCTTTGTTTCCCATTCCATGAGAACAAGCAAAGAGGGGCAACTGTAATCACTCATTTTTACCTATAAATACATATTAGTGTTGCATGTATACATATTATATTATATGTTTATTATTTGCATGAGTGTTACTAATATATATATAAGGTATGGTGTGTGCATATATATTATAAGCTATGTATGTATACGTATTAATGGTGTATGTGTGTCCCGTATGTATCTATAGAGTACGAGCGTATTTGTTTAATGTATATAGATGTTATGTTAATTATGTGTATGATTATATGTACGTATGCTAGTATGTTATATTAATTAATGTTTGCATAAGTATATACGTTTGTATTATCGTATGGGTATTGTAATTATACTATTACTAATATTTTTGGGCTAATATATAAAATGAAATCCAAAAAAATATATATTAAACCAAATAAATAAATTACAGTCCAAGTCCAATTACAAATAATTACAAGGCCCGGTTGGCCCAAACCCAAACCCTATCTAATTACAATTATTGTTGGTGCAGGTGACTGTGGGCCGTTGGATCAAGATCTGATCCAACGGCCACGATCCAACCAAGCAACAAAATATCTGCCAGCCGCGTGCATATCACGTCTGGACCGTTCGAGTGCCACGCGCGGACGCTTTGAGATCCCACGCGTGCGTGAGCCCCACGAGCTCTCACTCCTCGACTGCTGAGCTCCACGTGGCACTATCTAGAGCCGTTTCACCAAATCGAGGCTTCATCTGGGCCGTTCATCCTTCAATTCATCTCGACCGTTAGATCAGATCTGATCTAACGGCCGAGAACACGTCTGGCCGCAGGCAGAACCCCCACACCGCCACCATGCTGCACCATGCCGATCTTCAACCACCGCGCTCAGAACATGTCAAACACAACAAGAAAGAAATATGTCAGTCCAGATCTGAAAAAGCAAGTATCATGCAACTTGTACCAAAACCAAAGACAGACATATATATGTAGGAAACAAATATTTTGTAAACGGGGAGAGAGTTGTAACATGCAAGAACAGAAACTTGTAATCAAAAGAACAAGTTGTAATCGAACCAGTCAAGTTACAATCGAAATACAAAAAGTCAGTCCAGTGGTAAATACTCGTTTCCTTTTTTATTTTTGCATGCATGCACAAAAGAGGTAAAAAGAAAAGAGAGAGAGTTGTCTTACCGCCGCCGTTTGTGGGTCTCCCCTCATCAGTGACAAGCCTTTTCGGCTTCCCCAAGCTAGATACGGTGAACTGAAGGGAGGGGAGACCCCTTGAAGTTTCGTTTTGGGTTTAAAAAATGGGTTTTTTCGTTTCGTATTTCCTAGATCTAGGGCAAATAGAGGCTTTTCCTCTGAATCCAACCTCGGATTCGTATCGAGGGTGAGACGGGGGTTATTTTGGTAGGTTTTTGAGGCTTTCCGGCGCCGGTTAGCGGCGGCCAGCCGTCGGATTCTGGGTTTTATAGAGAGAGTTGAAAGAAAATGAAGAACAAGGGCTGGTTATAAAACTGAAAATGAAGCAAATGATGGAAAAATTGATTTCGGCCTAAAAGAAGGGTTTATATAGTTATTATTATTTTGTTAAATGGGGAAATTACATACTAAATCCCCCCACGTTTCCAATATTTTCACTTATGTCTCGCCGCATGGTATATTTACAACTCTGGTCCCCCTTGTATTTCAAAATCTTGCAATCCAGTCCCTAAATTACACCGAATCAATTTTTAAATGGTAAAATTACCCCTTTAACCATCCCGCGTTTTTGAACTTTTCATTTCGGGTCTGCCCCTTGGTCCAATTACAGTTTTAATCCTTTTTAGGTTCTGTCTATTTTGCATTTTCGTCCTTAAATTACATATTATTGTTCTTTAATTTCTGCCACTGATTTTTATTTTTTTCATTTCAGTCTTGTTTCCATGTAAATATTCATGTTCGTATTATAATCATATATGTTAATGTAGTCTTTTGTCTTATTTTATATCCCTCGTATATGCCTCGTATTTTTATGTTTACATGTATATGTGTATTAAGCTTATGATAGTTATGTATCTTTTTTATCCGGTTATTCGTATTAAGTATGTTATGTTATAGTTGGTTCGTACACAGCATGTTTTATATATTTTTATGTGTATGTTCTCTTGGCTTTTTTAGGTTACATGTTAGTGTATTTTCTTTTTTGTATGATATATTGTCCCATATATGTTGAAATATGTTTTATTACTAGTATGTATGTCTTTTTGAAATATATGTCGTCTATATATGTATTTATTCCTACCTTGTTATTGTGGCATGTTAAGTTTGCTTTTATCTGATATTAAGCTTGGTATGTATATGTGTATTTTAATTACGTATTTCATTTATGTTAGATTAGTATTCTGTTATGTGAATATTTACTATTCTTAAATTATCTGCTATGTCTTATATTTTTGTCACTAAGATTGCATATGGTATATAAATTGTTAATGCGGTGCCCTTTTTATCCGAGCGTAAACGGGGCCAGTATCAGGCGTAGTGATAGTGGTTGGGCGTTTACCCTCGGATAACGGGGCCCTTAAAATTTACTCGCAATTATGACCAAATTTTAAAATAATCGTCACTTTAATCCGGAAAATCCAATATTAATAAAGCGGTAATTATTAAAGTTCCAATTTTGGGCGGTGTGGGGGTGCTAATCCTTCCCCATCCGTAACCGACTCCCGAACCCAACATATTTTGAATCTTTGGCTTTATGGTGTCAGGCCTACCTAAGCGGCCGGTGGCGACACTATTTTTTTTAAAATGCGGTTTTTTTAAAACCCCACGGAATAAATATTATATATCCAAAAAATCACAAACACCTTTCAAAAACACCTTCGAAAACCCTCGTTTTTTTTAGCGATCATAAAAAAGGGGCATCACTACATCAGCGCTTGCAACATAATCCGCAAATGCCTATCATGTTCCTCCTCGGTACGCGAGTACACGAGTATATAGTCTATGAACACCACAACAAATTGGTCAAGATAGTCATGGGACACCCTATTCATCATACCATGAACGCAGCCAGGGCATTTGTCAAACCAAAAGACATGACTAGAAACTCACAATGCCCATACCTCGTATCGAACGCGGTCTTATGCACGTCCTCATCTTTAACCTTCAGCTGATAATACCTCGATCTCAAATCTATTTTGGAAAACACCACTACTCCATGAAACTGATCGAACAAGTCGTCAATCTATAGCAACGAATACTTGTTCTTCGCTGTTAACTTATTCAACTGCCAGTAATCAATGTACATACGCATCGTACCATCCTTCTTTTTCGCAAAGAGAACATGAGCACCCTAAGGAGAAACACTCGGTCGAATGAACCGATGATCTAACAACTCCTGAAGCTGCGACTTCAACTTCTTCAATTTCTTCGGTGCGATCCTATAGGGAGCAATAGACACCAGCATCGTACCTACAAATAATTCGATAATGAATTCTACCTCTCTATCAGGCGGTAAACCTGACAAATCTTTAGGAAAAACCTTTGAAAAATCACAAACAGCCCGAATGTCCTGCACTCGAACACCCTTGGCTAAAGGATTAACCACAATATCCAAATAAGCTTGGCAACCTCCTTTCATCATCTTTTCCATCTGGGTAGCCAAAACAACATTGGACAAGAACTTTACATTTTTGCCAACCACCACAACTTCATAATTGTCAGCTAACCTTAAAGAAATCCTTTTGGATTCACAATCCACAACCGCCTTGTGCTCACTCAACCAATCCATGCACAAAATGATATCAAAACCATAGAATGTCAACTCCATCATATCTGTGGCGAACTTATGACCTTGCACAACCAAAGGACACCGCCTATACAACTTTCTAGTAGTAACTGTCTCACCAAAAGAACTAGTTACTAACATACCAACCTCAAGGATCTCAACATGAACATTCAACAATGATGCATGTTCATTCAAGATATATGAATGAGTAGACCCCGAATCAATCAAAGATAACAATGACAAGGATTGTAAAGTAAAGGTACCTGCGATCACATCCATGTCATTATAACCCTCACGGTGAGAAAAGACCTGAGTCGGTCCACAACCCTCCGGTCTCACCACTACTGCATGAGCCATACCCCTCTGGCCATCATCGCGCCTCTAAAAATTACCCCTGCCTCAGCCTCGGCCCCTAGCAGGTGCAGCCACTTGTATCGCTGAATCCCTAACAGCTCTAGTACAACCACGCTTCAGGTGATCCGACGATCCACAAATCCAACAACCTCCAGCAATACCCAGAACATACCCATGTGGCGCCTACCACATCGCTCACACTCCACTGCAACACGAGCTCCCTGAGCACCTTGGCCAACTCTGCCACCACGCCTGTGATCTAACCTATGTCTCTTATCCCTGAACTCCCTATTCTGCCTCCCAAAATAGCTAGAGTCAACCACTCTCTTACCCAAATTCGCACCCGCAGCCTGAATTGGTGCACCCAAAGACTGCTCAATCTCCTTGGCCCGATTGATTAACACATCAAAATCTATATAATCTGCAGCCAGGAGATACATCTTAATGTCCTTAACAAGACCATAACGGAACCTGCCACATCTTTACTGGTCATTAGGAACCAACTCTAAAGCATACTGGCTCAGGCAAACAAACTTCACCTCGTATTCAGCAACAGACATGCCACCCTGTGTCAGCGCCATGAACTCACGTTTCTTCATATCCAAATAATAGGTACCAAGGTACTTCCTCTTGAAAGCTCTTCAAAATAACTCCCAAGTGACATCCACCTCTGGAACACCCTCAATGGTAGTCACCCACCAGTGATATACATTACCCTAGAATAGAGACACGGTGCAACCCAACTTGCGCTCCTCATTGCATCCTATCTTATTCATGATGCGAATCATCTTATCCCGCCAACCTTTGACTGCCTCAGGACTCAAACCTTGGAATTCCTCACCTCCCAAACTCCTTAAACGCTTCAAAGGTAACCCCTGATTTGCCACCATAGCCAATATCGGTGCTTGTGCCTGCACTCCAGCAACCGCTGCTTGGAAAGCTCTTGTTATTGCTTGAACTAACGGAGTCAAATATCTATAAACAGGCACCTAGTGAACCTGGGGTGCTTCACCCACCCCAACATCAACTGGAGGAACCATCAGAGGAGGAGGAGGTAAAACATGAGGGGGATTCTCATCTATCTTGTCATTCTGCCTACCCCGACGGTATTAGCCATTGATCGCGTCTCACGTCGAGCCATGCTATCAAAAGCATCAAAATACATTAAAGTTAGGCTAGCATCATACAAGGATCCAAGACAACTTTTAAATGCATTTTAAAACCTCGGTAATAGGCAATGTGTTCCCAATTCACACCCTAACCTGATATTAAACAATCACCGAATATATACACAATCACTATGCAATTCATACAACATCAGCCAATCAAGCAACAATATCCTAACCTTTTGCAAACCTGGCTCTGATACCAACAAATGTAACCCCCTTGACCCGGCCTAGTCGCAAGATCAAACCGAGCAAGCAACATTAGGTTTATCGAAGTAAACCGGGAAGACAAAAACTAAAACACGTCTATTTTTTTCTTTTTATCTTGTCTAGGTGCATTATTACATTCTTACATTTACATACTGTCCACAGGTGATAACTCAACACAATCGGGCACCGATATGATATCCAATTGAACCCAATTTTAAGTTACCAACCATTAATTAAGCATATTTTAGACTTACGTGTAAAAAATCAGCTTAATACGATCAACCATACTCATTCAATTGATAAAACAAGATTCAAGGACCAAAAACGAAAGAAACCAGAACTACATTTCCATGACATTAACAGAAATAACGGTCATCGTATTGATACGCTAAGTACTGTATCAATACGGTATTGGAACCATCATTTCGATACGACCAACCCTGTACCGGTATGCTACTTCGAATACAAAAATTCCTTTTTATTTCATTAGACACTGTACCGATACGGTCATGTGGTGTTTCAGTACGTGGGCTTATTCCAAAAAGTGACATTCTAGTAGCATTAAACCGTATCAAAACACCTTCACCCGTACCAAAATGCCTTGCCCAAAATTGCCTAGCCTTACCGGTACGATCCCCTACGTATCGGTACTCCTAGGCCTGTAATGTCAAGTTTAGCTGATTTTTCACTCGAATCTAAATGCATTTGGGTCCTAGCAACTTGCATACATGTATACAATCAATCATAAACACATAAACTCCCATCTATGCTAGGATCAAACATCCAACACAACTTCCTACTATCAAAGAATTACTCTAGAGGCATGCTTCCTAAACCACTTTGCCAAACATACCAAAATGCTCAAATAGACCATTCTCAGCATGAGCAACATGCCAACACAACCAACACAACATAATAAACTTGCTCAAACCATCACAACATGGCAATCAATAAGGAGGCTCTAGATGCATACATAGGCAACCAATTATCCACAACTAAAAGCAAGCATTAACATCAAACTTAGCAACATCAAACCATCCTAGAAAACCATCATGGAAACGTACTTAAAATCCATAAGAAAATAGAATTACAACTCCCCAAAACCATGGTGAACACATTTCCTTATTGCCTGAAATATAAACCGAGTTCGTACTCAAACTTGTAAATATCCTTCGATCGCTTAGCCTTGCCTCTTGCTGCCCCCAAACCTTAATGTTGTGCATCATTAGGAAAAAGAGAGCGTAAGCACACTTGCTTAGTGAGGAATCTCATACAACAATGATGCATTAAAAACCATTTAAAAACCATATGCTTGTTTTCCCAAAACATGCTTACAACCTAAGCATTTTTCCATGATTCCAACCGAATCAAAACATAATAACCTTTTATGCAACATCATGTACATTCCATGCTTAAATCTCCAAAGCATTAAATCATAAACCATGCTTAAATCCCAAAGCATTAAAATAGGTTCAACACATGAACTTTCTCATATATTGGCATTTATAGTGACGCAGATAAACCACCTCTATCCTATACATATCAGATACACGGATCTCGCATACCATACCTAGTTAAACCGCATGATATCCCAAACCTTGCTTAGTTAAACCGCAAGATTTGACGCCCTCGCCTAGTTAAACTGCGAGATTTCTCCCTTGCTTAGTTAAACCGCAAGAGTACCGACCTTTCCTAGTTAAACCGCAAGATCACCATCAATTTGGGTTACCTAATTAAATCGCATACCCCAAATGAGTTCCCAATAGTTCGAGTGGCCTAGTTAAACTGCCATACCTCAAGGACTCATGGCCACAATCGATTTTGTTCATATTTTATAGTGCACTTTTAATCCTATGGCATGCCAACTTTACCTGATTGTTTTCACCATGTCACATAGCCAATATACCATTTACAAACCATTTACTTACTACTTTACAATGCATTAAACCAAAACATCACATATACAAATCTCATTGCCAATGCAATAACACCATTCCCAACCGGAATGAAAACCAATGCTTAATAGCTATTAATATACTTTTAAACCCATGCATATGTACTCAAAATCATGCATTTCCAGTAAGTAAATCATACCATGTTTATCACCAAAACATGCAAACAACATGCTCATATCCAAGCTGATATTCAAGAGCAAAATAAGGGGAACTTACTTCCGAGCTTAGGTAAGTGTTTCACGGTTACCATAAACTCCCAACAACCTTTAAAATCCTTTGTAAAGCATCTAAAACCAGTTTCCACTCACCGATACGCTTCGCCTTCCTTGCCAACGCGATACAAACTCTCGAAAAGCAACAAAACAACGTCAAGCTTCTTCACCTTGATTATCTCCTGTTTTAAACACATAAAACCAAAGGATAAATTCATCATTATGCATTCAAACCACTGCCTCAAAGCAAAACACCGCAACTCTCAAGTTGCCCACTTAGAAACCATCCGAAACAAACGAAAATCATCATCAAGCATTTTTGAAACTTATCCCAGCCATAACAATGATTCAACTCATCAATCAACATTAATTATCATCCAAAAAACCTTTCCAAACACCCTTTTACTTCCAGCAAAGATTAAACTCAAATATCATCACAAAAACTCAAATCTAACAACCTAAACAATTAGAGATCCAAGAGTTTCAGTATTCTATTGATAAAAAAATAAATCAACATCATAATATATCCAAAATATGTATTAAATCAATCTTAAACACTGGAAAAACAGATCCACTTCAAAAATTACCTTGTTACATCAATATTACCCATTCACTTAATCAAACATTGATAAATCATTAAAATCATTTTACAATAAATAAATCAAGGATCAAATACTTGGGAATTTCAGTAAAGAACCATACAATAGAGAAGATCATGGACCTTACCCTTATTATGAGATTTCTCCCTCAATTGGTTTTGTAAAAGCTAAGAAAACACAAGATTTAAATGAGATTTTGCAAAACCAATGTTAATTAATCAATTAAAAATCATAAAAACAAGTTAAAATACACCTCACCTCTGGATTTTGATGAAAATGTGAGTGTTTGGCTGAGGAGAGGGTGGAGAGAAAAGTTGAGAGAAAAGTTTCGTGAATTTTCTTTAAAGAGCTTAACTAACTTTTTAACTAAAATCCCTTTTTAATTATCTTTAAAACACATGTTAAAATATCATTAATTAAGGGAGAAATCATCAAAAAAAACTTGGTAAAATAGCTCCTTAAAGATTCTAAGAATTTGACCATTTTCATTTTAGTCACCTTTAAAAATAGTTTTCAAAACTTGCATTTTGGTCACCAGCCTAAAATGTCCGATTTCCAAATAAAGTCTCCAAAATTGATTTCACCAATATCCTTAATATATTTAATAATGATTTTAGAATATTTTTCCCAAATTTTACCAGCTTTAAAAATATTTAAACCAATTAAATCCTAAAACCAACCCAAAACTCTAATACCGGTCCACCGGTCCTTCGAACCAACCTTAAAACATCTAAGCCCAAAACCGGGGTGTTACAACATTACTTGGATACAAAACATACCAAAGCATCACAGAGTCAACAACATTACGTAGCATTCATACACCCCAAGATATTTTATAGGCATGCTTCCTAATAACGTTCTACCAAGCAACCAAAACTCACATTAGGCACTTTTAAGGCATACTCATCATGCTCACACATCTAAGGCATCAGAACAAACTTGCTTGAATTATCAAAACATGGCATCCATCAAAGGTTAACTAGATACATTCCTATGCAACCACATAGTTTCAACTATAAGCAAAGATCATCAACCAACTTATTAGTTGTAACCCCCTTGACCCGGCCTAGACGCCCATCTAAACCAAGAAGGCCACATTAGGTTTGTCGTAGCAAACCGAAGAGATACAACAAAACCCAATCCATTTTTTTCCTTTTTATCTTATCTAGATACTAATTATTAACCCTACATGTTCATGTGGACATCATGTTCAGCCCCAGCTCAATTGGGCATCAATTTGACATCCAATTGATCACATTTACAATTTAGGAACCAAAATGAAATTATAGAAAATCTTAGGATTAAAGCTCACTTTTAAGTTACCAACATTTAATTTGACCGATTCCAAACTTTCATCTCAAGTTTCAGCTCAATCCGATCATTATATCACATTCAATTGCATTGGCAAGATTATGGACTAAATTGTAAAGATGACAAAACTACCCAAAGTGATGATAACAAAATTAACGGTCATCCGTACCGATACAGGTATACTCGTATCGATTCAGATTGAAACACCTCGTTTCGGTACACCTTCATGCCGTATGAGTATGCCTAACTGAAATACCAAACTTTTGAAAACCTTGATGATCGTACCGATACAGCTCTCCGGGCGTTTCGATACACGGGATTGGGATGAAAAAGTTGATTTCCAGTAGATGAGACCCGTATCGAAACACCCATTGCTGTACTAGTACGCTAAGACCAAAATGGCCTAGGCGTATCGAAACACCAACCCACGTACCAATCCCTCAAGTTGCAAAATGCCTAGCCATACTGATACGGTCCCTCGCGTATCGGTACTCATGGGCCTATAATGTCACATTTTGTTGGTTTTTCATCCTAAAAGCATACTCTAACCACTCCAAAATGCTTAAAACACAACACCAACATGGCAAACATATCTCAAGCCAACTAGCATCACAATTCTAGCAACACAACAAGGCTTCATGCATCAAAAAGGAAATCTATAGGCATGCTTCCTAATATGCATCCAACCAACATATCAAAAGATAAACCAGTGCCAAAATCAAACCCTAAAGGCCATATACAACCCAAGAGAAACTAAAGAAACATGCTCAAACAGAGAGTTCCACAAAACATCTCCCAAAACACAACTAGTACCCCATTGCCCTTATTCATTATAGTCTAGTCTCTAACATACTTTGGAAACAAGTCTTGGCAAGATCCCCTTGCTTCTAGCTGCTTCTCGGGACTTTAATTCTCTACATTGATGGACAAAAAGAGCGTAAACACACATGGATTAGTAAGGAATGCTCAGATAAAAACACCAATAATGCATTTAAACCATTTTATTTACATCATCCTTTAAAACATCATGCCCTTTTAAAACATTCACTTTACATCATTAAAACCAGCATATCAAACCATATGCTACATGTATCATTAATCAACAGCAAGTCACATTGCTAACCCTCTACTTAAGCCTTCCCATGCATTACTACCAAATGCAAAGCTCAAGGAGAAACATGTATAAATCACGTTATACAACATAAAACATTTCAATGATACATTAACAATTATATTGGCTTACAAGTGATCATTAAACAAGTCCAATAACAAAAGAGTTCATCGGATACATGGATTCAACAAGTGTTAACCCAACACTTCAAGCCATCTCAATAGGAATAGCGGTACAATCACAATCGCAGTACAATAACAACCGGGTACACTTTCAACCCACGGGGACACCAGCCCCTTTCATCGGTTAGATGCTTAACCCACGAACGGGAGTTTTCAGTACTGTTTAACCCCTCTACCGTTAGGGTACTTAGATGGAGTACTCGGTACGCCGTATAAACCCCTCAACATCTAAGGTGACTTATTTACAGTGCACTCAATCCTATAGCTGGCCAACTATATCCGATAACAATTTTAAAACCACATCACTTGCCAATATGATTAACAATTTTAACATTTGCCTCACTGTTTTAAACAAGCATTAACCAAAACACTTTTCCAAAGCAACAAACATGCTTTAAACCACAACTATAAACCATACTTACAAGGATCACTTACCATGTGCATCCTTCAGCAAAACATGCTCAAAACAGTATATTGAATACTTTAAAACATGCTTAAACAGTAGGTAACATGTAAATTAAAAAAAGTGCATAAAACCATTTCCAACTAGTAAAACCGGGAGAGAAAACCAATTTATACTTACTTTCGAGTCTAGGTAAGCGTTTCAAGCTCTACCTTAACTCCCAAAACTCTGCTCCCAAAACATCAAAATGCTTTAAACCATGTTTTCACTCACCAATACGCGAAACCTCGATTCGCTGACGCGAAATCAAGTATCCGAAACCTCCAACGCTTCTCCAATCACCTCCGGATCAACCTCCCATGTTTTTACCATAAAACAACAGTGGATTAATGCATCATAATACATTCTAAACACATCAACTACAATCCTTCTCAGATTTCCACAAAACTTCACAATTAACCCTCCACAACAATCGAAAACATAACCAACACACTTCGATTCACAACCCAGCCAACATCTATCAAACTAACATCACTTTGAACATCAAAACACATTTAAAAACATATCCGAATCAACCTACCACCTTTAGGAACCTTACAACCATAGAAACACCACAAAACCTCAAAACTAACAACCTAAACAAATAGAGAATCTTAAGTTTTGGGATTCCATTGATAAAAATCCCTTATCAACATTATTAAACATCCAAAATATAAATCAAGGTATCCTTAATTACTGGAAATTAGATCCAATCCGTGAATTAACTCATTTCCCCCAAATAACTCAATTAAACATTAGAAAATCATCAAAATCAGATTAGAAACACAAAAACAAGGATCAAATGCTTGGGAATTTCAATAAAGAACCATACAATAGAGGAGATCTCAGACCTTACCCCTATTGCGAAGTTTTTCCCTCAATTGATTTGTGAAAAGCTAAGAAAGCATAAGATTTCAATTAGATTTTGCATGACAAATTTAAAGAATCAAGTTAAAATCAATAATTTGAGTGAAAAGAATCTCTCACCTCTAGATTTTGATGAAATTCTAATTGTTTGGCAGAAAAGAAGTTGGGAGAAAAGATTTAGGAAAAAGTTATGTAAATTTTCTTTAAAAGCTAACAACTAACTTAGATATTTTAATCCATCTTAAACCACCTTTAAAACACATGTTTAAAATGATTTAATTGAAGGGAGAAACAACCAGCAAAAACTTGGTAATTTATCTCCTTAAGGATTCTATGAATTTGACCCTTTTCATTTTAGTCACTTTAAAATAGTTTTCAAAAATCGCATTTTGGTCACTACCCAAAATGTCACATTTCCAAATTCCATTTTCCAAAATTTATTCCACCAAAAATCAATATATATTAAAAGATGATTTTTAACTATTTTTCCATATTTTTATCTTACCGAAAAAATATACAGTCCCGAAACCGACTCGAATCCCTACTTTAGTCCACCGGACCGTTTAATAAACCCCCAAACCGCTAAGCCCTAAAACTAGGGCGTTACAACTCTCCCCCACTTAAGAAATTTCATCCCCGAAATTTACCTAGAGGAAACAGGTGCGGAAACTGTTTCAATATATCCGACATACGTTCCCGCGTGGCCACCTCAACACTGCGGTACCTCCACATCACCTTAATGAGCTCAACCGTCTTGCTATGCAGCACCTTACTGCTGGTATCAAGAGCCACTATCGGTTTCTCATTGCAAGATAGGTCCGGTCTTAACTCAATCTCCTCCACTGGCATGACATGCGATGTATTCGACCTATACCTCCGCAACACCTAAACGTGGAACACATCGTGAATCTTTCCCAAGTCCGGAGGTAGCCTTAAACGATACGCAACAGGACCCACACACTCAATAACCTCATAAGGTCCAATGAACCTCGGGCTAAGCTTCCCTTTCCGCCCAAACTGCAACACCTTTTTCCAGGGTGACACTTTCAAAAACACTTTATCACCTACAACACACTCTATATCCCTACGCTTCAAATCCGCATAGGATTTCTGGCGATCTGTAGCTGCTTTTAAGCGCTCACATATCAACTTTACCTTTTCTGTTGTGCCTTTCAATACATTGGGCATCGACACAAACTTTTCCCCCAGTTTTTCCCAACACACGAACGTACGACATTTCCTGCCATACAACGCCTCATAAGGTGCCATTTGTATGCTAGCATGATAACTGTTATTATAAGAAAACTCCACCAACGACAAGTGTTTCTCCCACGTTCCCTGGTACTCAATAACACAACACCTCAGCATATCCTCAAGAACATGAATCACGCGCTCTGACTAGCCATCCATCTGAGGATGATACGAGGTATTAAAACTCAATCGAGTTCCCAAAGCACGATGCAAACTCACCCAAAACCTTGCAGTAAACCGTGGATCCCTATCTGAAACTATAGATTTGGGCACTCCATGCAAACGTACAATCTCAAAGATGTACAGTTCAGCCAACTTGTCCAAGGTATACGTTGTATGCACTGGCACAAAATGCACACACTTCGTAAACCGATCCACAATCACCCAAATGGAATCCTTTTTGGTCGGCGTCAAAGCCAACCCATACACGAAATCCATGGTGCTTCTTTCCTACTTCCATTTCGGTATCCTCAACGGTAGCAATAACCCGGAAGGAAACTGATGATCAGCCATTACCCACTGACAAACCATACACCGAGCAACAAAATCAGCTACATCCCTTTTCAGTCCAACCCAATACTACTCCCTTTTCAACCCTCGATACACTTTACTACTACCGAGGTACATAGCGAAAGGACTAGCATGTGCCTTAGTCAGAATAGTATGCCTCAACTATTCATCCTCAGGCAAACACAACACCCCATCATCGTTGAAATGAAAATTCGTAGGATTTCCATCCTTGATATCTTCCACATGAGGTACCAAACTCCCATCGTACGGTTGCTTCTCCTTAATCATCTGCGGCAAGGATGGCTTCACCTGCAACTCGGCCAACAAACCCCAATCATTCGTCACAATCAACCGAGCAAACATGGCTCTCAACTCCACAACCACTTTTCTACTCTAAGAATCTGCCATAACATTGGCTTTCCCCGGATGATACTCAATGGTCGGATCATAATCCTTAAGCAACTCCAACCATCTACGTTGCCTAAGATTCAGCTCCTTCTGTGTTATCAGATATTTCAAACTCTTATGATCCGTATAAATCACACATTTCTCACCATAAAGGTAATGCCTCCAGATCTTCAAGGCAAACACAACCGCTGCAAGCTCAAGATCGCGAGTAGGGTAGTTACGTTGATGCACCTTCAACTGCCTAGATGCATACGCCACTACCTTACCCTCCTGCATCAACACACAACCAAGCCCAATATATGACGCATCACTATAAACAACGAACTTCTTCCCCGATCCTGGTTGAACCAAGACTGAAGCTCGCGTTAAGGCTTCCTTCAACCTTTCAAAAGCTCGCTGCCTATCTACTGTCCACTCAAACCAAACATTCTTCTATAGCAACTTTGTTAACGGAGCCGCCAAGCTGGAGAACCCTTCCACAAACCTTCGATAGTAATCTGCTAAACCAAGGAAACTCCTAACCTCCGTCACAGACTTGGGCTCCTTCCAACTCATTACAGCCTCAACCTTATGTGGACCGACATGTATTCCTTTGGCCGACACAACATGCCTGAGGAACACAACTTCCTTAAGCTAGAACTCACATTTGCTTAACTTAGCATAAAGCTGATTAACCAACAACGTCTGGAGCATAATTCTCAAATGTCTATCATGATCCTCCTCGGTATGGGAGTACACAAGGATATCGTCGATAAACACAACCACAAACTGGTCCAAAAACTTATGAAACACTCAGTTCATCATGTACATAAAAGCAGCTGGTGAATTGGTCAAACCAAATGGCATCATAATAAACTCATAATACTCGTACCTCGTATGAAAGGCTGTTTTGGGCACATCCACCTCCTTCACCTTTAATTGGTAGTACCCCGAACTCAAATCTATCTTGGAAAACACCGAGGCTCCCCTGAACTGATCGAACATGTCATCTATCTGCGGTAAGGGATACTTGTTCTTTATTGTCAACTTACTCAGCTGCCTGTAATCTATACACATTCGCAACGTACCATCTTTCTTCTTAACAAACAACATTGACGCCCCCATAGTGAGATACTGGGTCTAATGAACCCATGGTCAAGCAACTCCTACAACTGCATTTTCAACTCCTTCAATTCCTTCGGAGCCATGTTGTACGGACAAAGGATACCGGTACCATACCCGTAAAGACCTTGATGCCAAACTCTACCTCATGGTCAAGTGGCAACCCTGGTAAATCCTCCAGAAAAACACCTAGAAACTCACATACGGTGCGAACATCCTGCACCCTCAACTCTTTTGATCCCGAATTCATAACATAGGTAAAATAAGCCTAACATCCTGAATCCAACATTCGACTTGCTTCCAAAGCTAAAACAACATTAGAAAAAAACTTGATATTCTGACCAACAACCACCACCTCATAATCATCCGACAACCTCAAGGATATCCGTTTGGTCTCAAAATCCACAATAGCCTGATGATCGGTTAACCAATCCATTCCCCAAATCACATTAAAACCATGAAATGGTAACTCCATCAAGTCCACAACAAACACATGTCCTTGAACCATTAGCAGACACCTAGGATACAACCTCCTAAACACGACTGTCTCCCGAAGAGAACTAGTCACTCTAACACCCACATTAAGAATTTCAACAGATATATCAAGCAACTCAGCATGCTCACTCAAAATGTATGAATGAGTAGAACCAGAATTAACCAACGAATACAACGACAAAGACTGTAGGGTAAAAGTACCTACAATCACATCGGTGTCATTACGAACCACGCGGTGCACATACACCCTAGCCGGTCCACCTCCCTAGGGCTGGATAGCAACAATATGAGCCACCATCCTCTGCCCACCATCTTGACGCTGAAACGGTCCGCGGCCACGACCCCGCTGCGGAGTAACAACAAGTGCAGCACCGTACCCACGTCGAGCCAACAATGAACAATCACGCCTCTGATGGTCGCTTGACCCACAACTCCAACAAGTGTTAGCCACCATAGGCGCAGGTGCCTGGCCTTCCCCGGCTAAACATGGGCAATCTCGCCTCAAATGATCTCGGGATCCACATACCCAACATGTGCTATACGGGGCTCTAACCTGGGCACCCTACCCCTGGACTCCACATCCTATAACACCTCGGCCATGCCTCAGCTCCGGGCGAAACCTCTTGTCACGATGTCTCTTGGCCTGACCACCGCTATAACCCGAATCAACAGCTCTCTTACCCAAACTAGAACCTCACGTTCTAGATGCCAAACCCAAATTTTGCTCCACATTCTTTGCTCGCAAAACCAACACAATAAAGTCAGTGTAATCAGCATCAATCATATATGTCTTAACATCCTGCACAAGCCCATAGTGAAAACAATCACATCGAGTACGCTCGCCAGGAACCAACTCAGGTGCATACTAACTGAACCTCACAAACTGCACCTCGTACTCCACAAAAGACATACTGCCTTGCACTAGAGCCATAAACTCACGTTTCTTCTCGTCCTGATATCAAACTCCCAAAAACTTCTTCCAAAATGCCCCCGCAGAAGAACTCCAGGCCACCTCCTCAGTCACCATACCAGATATCATGGTAGTCCACCGTGCATAAGCATCACCCTGCAGTAGGGAAATAACATAACCCAGCTTACGAGCATCGGTGCACCCCATCTGGCCCAATATCCTCTCAATACTGGCCAACCAACCCTCGGAGGCCTCAAGTAACAAACCTCGGAACTCAACTCTACCCAAACTACGAAAACACTCAAGCGACAAACCTTGCCCCTCAACCGGTGGTGCTGGCATACAAACACCCACAACTACTGCCTAAAAAGCACCGATCATGGTCTGTATCAGTGGTGCCATATCACCCATCCCTGGCCCAGCCGGCGCAGGTGGTATATGTTCCACCCCCTCTGGTGGATTAGGTGGGGGTGGTGGCAACCCTCTAAGAGGTACAATTTTCGAGCTTAAACATAAACTCTCAAAGCCACTTTCAAACCTTTGAAAGACTTTTAAAACCATTTCCACTCATCGATACGCCTCACTTTTGCTCGCCGACAAGAATCGAGCTCCTGACAAGCGACAAACAACGTCAAGTTTTGTTCCCTTGATTATCCCTTGTTTTAATCACATAAAACCATAGGGCAAATGCATGATTATGCATTCAAACTATTGCCAACAAGCAATTACCCGCAACTCTTAAGTTTCTCACTCAAAAACTATCTGAAACATATCAAAAACATCATCAAATACTTCCAAAACTCAACCCAGCCATAATATAACGATTCAACCGATTAAACCCCATCAATTAACATATAAAAATCCTTTCCTAACATCCTTTTACTTCCAGCAGTGATTAAACTCAAGTATCACCCAAAAAACCAATTATTAACAACCTTAAACATTAGAGATTCAACTTGTTTCAAGATTACAATGTTAAAACCAAGCTATTAACTCAATTAAACATCAAAATCATGATCTACTCTGATCAAAATCCCAGCAAAATAGAACAAGTACGAAGATCCACAAATTTCATCAATCAAAACACAATTAAACCAATTTTCCCCAATTAAACTATCAAAACACATTATAAAACAATTATAAAGAGTCACTAAAATTCATCGATATAAAATTCAATCATCTAAACATTTTTGTAGAATTTATGGTGAATTTTCAAAGTCACTATCAAAATCCAATCTTCTACATAGCTTTCTATAATAAACTTCTAATTTTTACTAACTTATTCGTATTTTCTACTTGTCAATTTAGTCCCACCACTTGCTTCAAACCACCAATTCATCATCTTCTTCATCAAATAAAATAATTCCCTTAAATTTTCTTTCTTTCCCAAAATAGTCACTAAAATGCAAAGGTAAAGATTCAAACTTCTTAACTTTGCAATTTAGTCCTCAAATCAACATTACTACTTTAATTCTATTATTTTAACTAAAAATCAAATTTAATCCCCATCCAAGAATTCTTTTCCTATTTAGTCACTTGATTTTGACAAATTATCAAAATGGTCACTAATTCGATTCAACATCGGTTTAGCATTCTAACATCAATTTCACATCTCCAACATCATTGATTACATAAATACACTCCAATTTTCATAAAATTTAGATTCGGTCCCTTAACTTTAAAGCTTGTCGAATTTGTCCCTACATATTTAACTTAGGGTTTTGCTTCCAAACCACAAATCAAACTTACTAGATCATTAATCCAACATCATAAACCCTAAGTTAGACTTGAATCCATAAACCCTAATCTTCTCCATACAAACCAAAATATGTAGAGTTCAAATTCTAACTCAATAACATGATTTTAACATCATATAAGCTTGATTCCAACTTAAATTCAACCATGGAATCATAAAATTTCAAAAGCCCCAATTTTGTTCACAAACCCTAATCTCCTCATGTAAAATTTTCATCAATCAAGCATGTATTCCATGAATTAATTGCATCAAAAGATAGAGCTTGAAGAGTAGAACAACTTTACAGTTTGAAAAATTACCTGAAAATCGAGTTTTGGGGCTTGAATCGAGCAGAGAAAATTTTCTCCCCTTTTTCCCTTAATTTAAAAAAAAAGATGAAGAAGGCTTCATCTTTTGGCCTTTAATTTAAAATTGCCACAAATATGCCACTTGTATTATGTAAATATATTTTAAATTCATTTACACAGGGAAATTACAAAATTGCCATTTTATCCAATGGTTGAGATTGATTTTATCATCAATGAAGGGCCAAGATTTCATCTATAATTTTCTTCTTCCAAAAATAGACCTTGTAACTTCAAATATTTCAAAATTGCCATCCCTGCCAAATGACTAACTTGCCATCCAACTATTCTTTATTTACTAGTTTGCGATTCTTGTAAAAATTCAACTAAGTCTAGTTGGAATCCAACCAACTATAATAAAATACTCATAAAATAGTATTTTATAAATTTTCCATAACTTTTGGATCTATCTTTAAAATTCCAATTCGACCCGATGTACCGATAATTACCAAAAAAAATTACGGATACAATCCCTCTTAGAAACTTTATAGCAATAATCATTACAAATATTATTGACTAATGCTGAATCCTTTTTATCAGTCAAAAATATTAACATGGAACCTTCCTAGTAGGTCACCCATCCTTGTGCTACTCTGGCCTGAGCACGCTTAACAATTTTTCACTCGATCCAACTACGATTTCCAAATTTCTGAACTTTATCATTTTATAGCCATTAATATAAGCTTCGTACGAAAATCTGGGTAACACGGAAATGTCACTCTTGGGGGTAAACTATTCATTTACGAGGTCAAAATACATAACTTTAGAAAATTACACTTTGGTCCCTAAACTTTTCCAAAGTTTACACTTGAACCCTTAAACTTTAAAAATTTACATTTTGGTCACTAGTCAAAATTTGGGACATTACATTAAGTAATAAGTGCAATGGGGTTTCTGTGTTTGTTTTGGGAGATGTTTGTTGAACTCCCTGTTTGAGCAAGTTTGTTTTGCTGCTCATAGATTGTAAATGGTCATTATGGATTGCTTTTGTTAATGGCTTGAAGTTTCATGCTTTACTTGATTGGTTTTTAGGATGCATTCTTATAGATTTACATTCAAAGCAAGATGTCATAAAACGTTTTTGAATATGTGATTCTTTGATGTGGTTTAAACCCTAAATATGAAGGATGTATATTAGTCGCACGTTGATTGCTTTATGCCATGTTGGGGGGAAATTCAGAAAACCATTTCCTTATTATTATAGTCTGAAATGTTATGATTTTGAAATGGAATTCTTAGATCCTTGCTTGAAGCAGGCCTAACTATTTTTGTTTTGAAATGATTATCATGCCTTAGAAAATGTGTTATGTTATGACCGAGAGGAGAAATGAGAACTAGCGTTATGTTGTTGCCTTTGGGTAGTGAGTTGAGGAGAGTGTTGTGTCTCCTGGGGATTTGTCACCCCGAAGTGTGTACCACATGTGCTGGTTGAGCCAGTGTTGGGGATATGATGCCTTGATATAGGCGATGTTTTGAGCTTTAAAGCTATTGTTGCTGGAGTGCGAGTGTTTGCACTAGCTGTTGGGCAAACGAGGATGCCGTTAGAGTATCCTTGTAGTTTGGGAGGAGCTGAGTACCGTGGGTTGTCACCCAAGGCATACGAGACATGGATGACAAGTGTTGTTCAGGTTATGGATCGAATGGGGTGTATTGGTACCCGTAGATTGGGATGTATTGAATCCTTATTGCATGATGATGTTTTTAGTTGGTGGACAACTGTATTTGCGGGCATGGAACCCCATGGTGTGGATTAGGAGTCTTTCCAAGCTGTCTTTTGAATGAAGTATCTGGGTTTAGATACTTGGATGGAAAGAAATGAGAGTTCGTGGCTTACGTTCGGGGTCGTATGTATGTGGTCGAGTTTAGGGTACAATTTGTTTGGTTGAGCCAATATACTCCTGAACTGGTACCGACAGGGAGGTATCGCTATGACTTATTCTGTTATTAATTGATACAGGATGTTAGGGTGTACATGTTGGATTCTGTCTACCCCATTTTCGACGTGTTGGTATACGGGCGAATTACATCGAGTAGGACTTGGGTTTATTGGTTTCATGTGGGAGGTTATGGATCTGGCAAGAGAATTGCGGAATCTAGTTCTGGCAGCGTTCAATTTGAAAAGAAGCGTGATAAAAGATATCACCCTAGGTTGAGGGGAGGTGATGATAGTGCTGGGTGAGGACAGCAGGGTCAGAGTATCCAGAGTAGAACATTATTTAATAAATGTTGGGCATGTGGATTGTGTGACCACATGAGGCGAGATTATCCACATTTGTTATGTGGAGTGTAAACTCTTGTGCGTGTTGTTGTTAATGGTTGTGGGAATTGTGGTTGGATCGAAACACCTAGCCAAAATGCTTAAGACTGTGTCGAAACACTTGCTCGAGTACCGAAACGCTATGCCTGAAAGGCTTGCCCGTATCGAAACGCCCTCCTGCATATCAAATTGCTATGCCTAAAATGGCCTAGCTTTACTAGTACAAGGACACATGTTTCGATACGTCTGGACCTGTAATGTCCCAAATTGTTGTCTAAACATTCTTTAATGATAACCAAACCGTTCTAACATGCTTTGATCACTTATACAACATTACTTTGATACAAACCATACCAAAGTATCACAGAATCAACAACATTACATAGCATTCATACACCCCAAGATATTCTATAGGCATGCTTCCTAATAACGTTGTACCAAGCAACCAAAACTCACATTATGCATTTTTAAGGCATACTCATCATGCTCACACATCTAAGGCATTAGAACAAACTTACTTGAATTATCAAAACATGGCAACCATCAAAGGTTAACTAGATGCATTTCTATGCAACCACATACTCTCAACTATAAGCAAAGATCATCAACCAACTTATCAGCCTTACAATCCAGCACATAACATGCTTAAGAACCATGGGAAAATAGAATTACAAATTCCCAAAATATAGAGAACACATTGCTTTATTAACCGAAAACATAAACCGAGTTCTTACTCAAAGTAGTCATTGTCTTGGATCGCTTTAAACTTTGCCCTTGTAGCCCCCAAACTTCAATGCTCTGCATCATTAGGAAAAAGAGAGCGTAAGCACTCATGCTTAGTGAGGATTCTCTTAAAACAATGATGTGATATAACCCTTGAAAACTAAACACTTGTTCTCAACCCATGCTTACGACCTAAGCAATTCCAATGATTCCAATTCAAACATACATATCGACCATATGCAAAAACCTTTACAAAACCATATGCTTAAATCCCAAAGCATTAAATTACAAAACTATGCTTAAATCCCAAAGCATTACAAAGTAGGTCTAACACATGAAATTGCATATATTGGCA
Organism: Hibiscus mutabilis; assembly: GCA_019671005.1. NCBI lineage: Eukaryota > Viridiplantae > Streptophyta > Magnoliopsida > Malvales > Malvaceae > Hibiscus > Hibiscus mutabilis. Next base: position 40,643,966 of record CM033713.1, on the reverse strand, counting down.
TTTATAGTGACCCCGGATAGACGACCACTATCCTTGATTAGCCGAACGCTAATCTTTAGGTAACCGACTGTTAACCTTACACTTCGGATACACAGATCTCCCATGATAGTCGACCACTACCATGACCCATATCATGTCGACCGCATGATACAACACCCTTGCCGACTGCAAGATCAACATCAACAAGGGGAACCCATAGCTCAACCCAAGTGACAACATCATAGTCTGAGTAGCCGGCCACTTACCTCAAGGACTCTTAACCACGATCGATTTTTATCATATTAAGTGCACTTCATCCTATGGCATGCCAACTATATCCGAATATTTTCTCATCACGTCACATAGCCAATATATCATTTACAAAACCGTTTACTCGTTGTTTTACAATGCATTATACAAAACCACCACATATGCAAACCATATTGCCAAAGCAATACCACATTCCCAACCAGAACGAAAACCAATGCTCACTAGCATTTCATGTACTTTTAAACATCTACATATGTACTCAAAATTATGCATTTACAGTAAGTAAAACAAACCATGTTTACGACCAAAACATAAATTACACATTCTCATATCTGAACCGATATTAAAGAGAAAAAGAGGGAAACTTACTTTCGAGCTTAGGTAAGTGTTTCAAGCTCAACCTAAACTCCCAAAACCACTTTCAAACCTTTGAAAGGCTTTTAAAACCATTTCCACGCACCGATACACCTCGCTTTGCTTGTCAACGTGAATCAAGCTCTCGGTAAGAAACAAACAACGTCAAGCTTCGTTTCCTTGATTATCCCCTGTTTTAATCACATAAAAATGGAGGGAAAATGCATCATTATGCATTCAAACTATTGCCAACAAGCAATTACCCGCAACTCTTAAGTTGCCCACTCAAAAACCATCTGAAACATATCGAAAACATCCTCAAACACTTCCAAAACTCAACCCAGCCATAATATAACCATTCAACCCATTTAACACCATCAATTAACAACTAAAAACCCTTTCCTAACATCCTTTTACTTCCAACAGTGAATAAACTCAACTATAACCCCAAAAACCCTTGATTAACAACCTTAAACATTAGAGATTCATCTTGTTTCGGGATTACAACGTTAAAACCAATCTATTAACTCAATTATACATCAAAATCATGATCTAATCTGATCAAAATCCCAGTAAAATAGAACAAGTACAAAGATCCACAAATTTCATCAATCAAAACACAATTAAACCAATTTCCTCAATTAAACTATCAAAACACATTATAAAACAATTGTAAAGAGTCATCAACTTAGGAATTTCAGTAAAAAACCTTTCATTAGAGGAGGAGAACAAACCTTATCTCTAATGGATGCTTTCTCCCTTAATTGGATGATTTACTTGATGATTTACTTTAAAAATAGCCAATTAAGGGATAAAGTCTGATATTAGACTTTTAGGGAAATTAGCTCCTTAAAGATTCAAAGCTTTGACTCTTTAAAAACGGCCCCCCAAAAATAGTTTTCAAAGTTTTCATTTTGGTTACTAGTCCAAAATGTCTGATTTCCAAAACTTGTTTTCCAAAATTGACTTTACCATAATAATTAATATATCTAATAATGATTTTAGAATATTTTTTAATAATTTTATCACCTTCAAAAATATTTAATCCAATTTAATCCTGAAACTGACTCGAATCTCTAATACCGGTCCACCGAACCTTTGAACCGACCCTTAAAACATCTAAGCCCAAAGCCAGGGTGTTACATTTTTGGTGAGTAAATCGTAAAAGGGTCAAAACTTAAAATCTTTAAGGAGCTATTTGACCAATCTTTTTTATCAGATTTCCCCCTTAATTTATTTTAAAAGTGTTTTTAATTGGTTTATTATTAAAATAAGATAGGATTTAATAAAAGGGGTTTTAGTTTTGCAAAATCATTTTCTTACGTAACTACTTTTATTCCAACTTTTTCTCTCAACTTTCCCAGTAGCCAAACTAAGATTTTCACTCCAAAATTCCAGGAATCAATTCCTATTGATTTCCTTTTTGTTTCCTAATTGATTTCTTCAATTCCTATTGCGAAATCTACTTGTATTTAACCAACCTTTGCCAAATACGGGAGAAATCAACAATTAGAGGTGATTTTCATTTTTCTTCTCTAATTAAAGGTTCTTTAATGAAATTCTCAAGTTCTTGATCCTTTGTTATTGTTTTATGTTATGGAATTATTGTTTAAACATGGTTTTGATGAGTAAATTAAGTTTTAAAGGGAAAATTTGATATACACTATTTTGGATCTATTATGGATTGATTCTAATGAGTTTACATCTATTATAATTTTTATTTTAATGTTAAAAGAAGTGATTAATCAATGAAATCCCAAAACTATATGAGTTGCTAGTTTTCTAGGTTGTTTATAGATAGATTTTGGTGTGATCTTGTTTCTGTAGAGGTGCAGAGGTATAAGGATGTAATTAAGATGTTTTTGGATGTTAATTGATGTTGTGAAGATGTTACAATCAACAGGTTTTGTATGGGCTTTGGTTAGATGAGGTTTGGTGATGATTTCAGTTGTTTTAGAGAGGTTTTTGATGGTTTCTTGAGAGGCGAAGTTGTGTTTGTTGGTTGCTAGAAGTTTAAGATGCAGAGATGTGTTTAAACCCTCTGTTTTTGATTGGGTAAAGTAGGGGAGTTGAATCCTTTGGCTTTTGGAGAAGGCGCGAAAGCTTCAGAAGCTTGATTCGCGCATCGGCAAGCTAGCTTTGGATTTGTGGTGAGTGGAAATGTGTTTTACTGCTATAAAAAGGTTTGAAAGAAGTTGTGGGAGTTTAGAATAAGTTTAAAGCACTTATCTAAGCTCAAAAGTAAGTATTGGTTAAGTTCTCTCTAAATTTTGGTTTTGCAAAATGAAATCTCATGCACATGTTTATGGTTTTGATTACTCACTGTATTATGTGTGTTTTAGAAATGAAAGATGATGCTAATGATCATATATGATGATTATTGAGAATGAAACTTGGTTTATGACAGTATTTTTGAGAATACTAAAATGCCTGGTTTAATGTATTTGGAATCGGATTGATTTGATGCATATGTAAAACAGTGAGGTAATGTTGTTTTTATTGAATATATTGGAGAGTGGATGAGTTCAAAATGTTATCGGATATAGTTGGCTAGCCATAGGGTTTAAAGTGCACTATAATAATTCGTTTCATGTGTGTCAAGGTGGGTAATTGTTTCGTTGCTCCACCATGAGTTCCGCATTGGTCGAGATGGGTAATTGTTCCTTTTTCTCCTGCTGGTGGATTTATACATCAAAACCGTTGAGATGGGTAATTGTTCTGCTACTCCAGTTTAAACTGTTGAGGCGGGTAATTGTTTCGTTGCTCCGGTTCGAAGATGTATGTGAAGTGGTTGCGAGAACCAGTTGGGAAATCCGTGTATCCGATGTGTTTTATAAAATGAAATGTTGCTGGTTTTGAGTCACTTGAGAGCCAATATTTGAGATAGTGTATCATGAGAAATGGATTATGTTTGTATAATGAGATTTATACATGAGACTGCTCTTTAAGCTTGTTATAGAGATTGTAGCATTTAAATCTTAAATTGAGGTAGAGATAGAGTCCATGATACATGTGTTGCAAATGATTTAAATGTGCATACTTGAAGATATTTTTGAAGCATGAGATATTTTGCCATGAGCTATTTACATTTGGTTTGAGTTAAAATGATTTTAATTGCATTGATGAGTGTTTTTGAGATTCCATCACTAAGCTTATAGCTTACGCTCTTCTTTCTCATCAACGCAGAGAAATAGACCATATTGGACAATGAGTGAGCAAGGGAGGATCCAAGGGTTGAGAATTCCAAAGTATGGTTTTATAAGTACTAAGTAGTAATAAGATGCAATGTGAACAAGTTGGTTTTAGGAGATGTATTTTTTATTACTCCTTTCTGTATAAGTTTGGATTGATGTTTTGGACTTGTATGATGCTAAATGCTTGATGTTGAGGGGTTGGGGACATTATGCATGCTTGGGTAGAAATCATGTTTTAGGAGTTTGCCATGAATATGCCATGATGTGTATGATCTTCTACCATGTTGCTATGTTTGAGGATTTGATGTTTGTGAGGTTATACGATGATTAGATGTTGTTTGGTATATGTTAGATTGAGCCAAAATATCATATGTTGGACCAAGAGGTCATTACAGGTCTGTCCGTACCGGTACGGGTCCTCAGGGATCAGTACACGGGGACCTATCTCAGCTCAATTTGGGCAAAATTACCTAGGCATACTGATACGCCTGGTAACCATATTGGTACACACAGCTGGATAATAGGCCTAGTTTCAGTACATGGGTTATCGTACCGGTACACCCTTTGGCTACTGGAATCCTGATTTTTGAAATTGGCACACCCGTACCAATACGATTGAGGACCGTATTGGTATGCCATTGTTATTTTTACCCGTTATGACACGATAGTAACTTGTACCGGTATGCCAGCCGTTAATTCAGTTAAGATGATCTCTGATGTTTGTATTATTTGCAAATTAGTCCATGTTTCTTAATTGTGTAATTAAATAAGATTGGATGGTTATTTTGAGTTGAGATTTGACCTGAAGGCACGCAATATGACTAATTAAGGATTGGTAATTTTAATTTCATGAAATTCCTTATAATTAATGGAAATTACATTTTAGTCCTTGAGATGCAAATTTGAGCAATTGGATGTCGAATCGTTGCCTGATTGAGTTGTGTCTTTCACCATAACAAGCATGAACACTTAGGGTTTAAATATGCTTTTAGATAAGATAAAATAAAAAATGGACCATTTCTAATGTAATTCTCCTGGGTTTGTTACGGCAAACCCTAATGTAGCTCACTCGGTTCGGTCTTGCGACTAGACCGGGTCAAGAGGGTTACAAGATGCTTGCACTAGTGAATGTATCTAGAACTTGAACATAGTGAAAATGAGTAATTCTTGTCTTAACGAGTGAATGAATATAGAACTTGTTAAGATACGAGGGAACTCATAACACAAGACTAACCTCATTCATCCACCAAAGTCCTCGATAAATTAACAAAGAATATATATATATGTGTGTGTGTACGTGTGTAATATATATCCACAATACCACATGATTCTAATAAGTGTACTAGAAAGACAACCCACTAAATTTCATAGAAGGTGGCTAATCCTTCTACTTACGTAAGTAATTTCATCCAGTTTATCTCAATATAAACCACCCAAATTAGAGCCATGAAATTATTAAGAGCTTTTCACTAAGCTCAACCTCTTGCAAAAAAGGTAAATTCTTCAAGTCCATTAAAAATGGACCACCCAAACTCTAGGATAAGAATTCATTAAGAATAAAAACTTAGCCTCTTTATTGGTGAATTCAGTAAGTCATTCTCAAATAGGATCCTCCAAACTCTTGGGATTGAATTCATTAAGAGTTAAGAAACTCATCTTTTCTAGCGGTAAGTCCATCAAGTCCTTCTTACTATGACCACCCAAAAACTAGGCAATGGACTTGATAACTCTCTAAAGAGAACGTATTTCCTCATTAAGTTTTTATTTGTAGTCTCACATCAACCATATATTCAATCCTTTTATTTTTCCTTTACAGTCACAATTACACTTACAATCCTTTCAGAATTACTTGCAATGACATAAGATTACAACTAAATACCTATCCTCTTGGGATCGATATCTAACAGGATCCACCTGTTAACCATACTTGCATCAACAGTGTACGCTTGATCAGTTTGTGTGATGATAATTCACCAATCAAGTTTTGGAACCGTTGTCGGGGATGATGCTATTTAGTGTTTATGTTTTTGTTTGCAAATCCTTCTCTTTTCATTAGTTAGTAGTTGTTACTAATATATTTTTGTTATTTCTTTTTACTAGAATCTTTAGTGTGGTTTGACCAAAAGTTCTACCACGCCACTTCTCATACTTGATCCAGAAGTTGAAAGTACTCTTAGACGAGGACTTAGAGAACAAACTATAACACCCCAAAATCAGGCCTAGTCGAAATTGAATTCTGGCAATCAGAAATTCAACACCGAAAGGTCAAATTTTAGCTTTTGACGTTTGATCTTTTACTAAGAGTTAATTATTCAAATATTAAACCTTAATAAAATATTATTATTGTTTAAGAAACCTATTGCAAACACTGAAACTTTTCTTTGTGATAATTGAAGTATTGAGATAAAAGTTTAAGAAATAGTAAGAGGGAGGATTAAGTGGTTAATTATTGACTCATTATTAAGTATTGAGACTAAATCGCAAAAATTGGAAATATGCAGTTATTGATTAAAATTTAGAGATAAAGCATAAAATGACATAGATTTAAGTTATTGCTTAAAAAGGACTAGGGATGTAATAAGACTACCTGCAGGATAATTTGAAAAGAATGAAAGTATGGTTAGTGACTAAATTGGAAATATTCAAAGTTAAGGTTCCATAGTATAAATGATAAGAAATACAAGGATCTAGAGTATGACTTGACCATGACCTTTCTTCTTAGGAAGGAAAGGTTCTTGGAGGATTAAAAGCTTAATTTTTCTATTGTCATAACAGTGTATAGGTGGCATGATTGTATGAAAGGATGAAAAGAGGTGAATGATAATGTCTTGAATATTTTGGTTAATTAATAAGTAAATTAAATTAGTGGAAAGTCTTAATATACTTCATCGGGTATCATAAATCAAGAAAAGGAATAGTTATTCCATCTTTATCTTCTTTTTTAGTTTGAATAAGCAAGCACCTCCACATGTATAAGCACACACCTCTATTGATAAATCTTTGGAAGCTTAGATTTTTCCAAAGAATCCATATTCTTCTTCTACTCTAACCTTATTCAAGGTATGTTTATGGTACAAAAGCTCACATTTGTCTTTAAGGAACATGTAAATTCTTCTAACGGTTCCATATAACTAGATATGAAGATTATCGAAATCATGTCGTTGTCTTTGCCTTATAAATAAGGTAAAAGTGGAAACTTATCCATTTCTTCAAAGAAGCCCAAGCCAGGGAATAAGGGAATCTATATAGGTGACCATCCATATCTTTGGAAAGTTTGGTGAGTGTAGTTCATTATTTGGATGGCTAGCTATCATCCTTGTTGTGTTACCTTTTATAGTTTATTGTATGATTATTGTAGAATTGTTCATTGGTTCATATAGAGCATTAGGTGGAAAAACTCATATTATTGGAAATCATTGGTAAGTCTTTTTGTGTTGTCTTGCATCATGTTATATTGACTAGAGTGTAGCATTGATAAGTCTATTGCATTGGAAAGTTCATAGTATTGGTTAAATTATCGTATCGATGAAAGCATGGCATTGATAAGATCATTGTATTGACAAAGACATTATTGGCAAGGCTATTGTATTGATAAATTATTGTATTAGCAATGATTGTTAGAGCTAAGGCTCAACTATTGAATAAGAATAACTTCCTATTGTTAAATCATAAGTCATGTAAGTTGCCTTGCAATGGAAGCCCTTGGACACCTTGGTATGGTACAAGATATATTTGGACTACAGCCCATGAGCTACAGCTCAAGGGTAATTACCCTATATTGGAGGTTAGAGGGAGATGATGGATGGTGATGAAGGAAGTATTATTGTTATTACATTGAAACAAGCCATTGCTTTTTGCTTTTTGCTTTGAGCTTACTTAAACACATACCAATGCTACCTATGTCCAAATGTGTCCCAAGGCAAACAATGTTAAAAGACAAGAATACTATGGATATGATTATTTTATAAATAAACAAAATAAAATATGGAAATGGATCCACGACATTGAGCATTGTTTATGTATATGTATTCATTGGGTCACCATAATCATTGATTTTCATAAAGAGTTAGGAATTGTGCTATGCCAGTATGAAGGGTTGCTTTGTTTGCGTTATTGCAGGCATAGCAGAGCAGTGCAGCGCAGAAAGGAAGGAATGCCACAGAGAATGCTGAGTTGCTGTTGGCAGTGATGGACCAAAAATTGTTAAAGCACCAGTTGGCAGTGAAGACGAGTTTGATGCACAGCCAAGTAGTTGTTGGGCCTTGATGACATTAGTACTAGGATTCAAATATAGGATAAGATGATCACATCCATTATTCCTTGAGCATTCAAAATTCAATTTTCAAGCCTTATCCTAGGTTATCCTTGCACGCCTATTTAAAGAACTCAAGCAAGAACATAATCGATATTCACCAATCATCAACGATCAGATTGAGAGGAAGGCTGCACTAAGGAGACGTGGTTTGACCAGCTTGACCGAGAGCCTAGACCTTGAAGGGTTGCATTGATCGAACCCCTTCTAGCCCATTCTCTTTGTCTAGTTATTTTTATTTTTAAATGATGATGTTTTTAGAAAATGATGAAGGTTTTTGATTTGATACCCTAACCATAAACTAATTTAATAGTTGGTGGGGGATGTTTGCATTGAACGCTATTTCTATGTTTTGTTTTTAATAATAAAAAATGCCTTGGCATTGTTTCCCCTATCTGGCATGTTCTTCAGTTCTCTAAATTCTTTGCCAAGTAGCCGCTTGCATTGTTTGCTTATTGCACCTTAATATCTTAACAGACTTAGGGGGCAACGATTAGTTGCTAGATACTAAGAGAGATGCTTCGATAGAAGATGTTCAAGTAGATGAACTTACTTAGGGAGTAAATCTACCCCTTAGAAGTATAGATTGGAACTTAATCAAATTGATTTATGAAAAAACTTCATTAGAGATATAAGGGTTTTTACATGGTTAATTTCGGGCATTTCCATCGACAGAGGCAATGACAACTTTGAATCTGCTCGGCAAATAATATCAAGGTAGAAAATTATTAAAGGCTGACATGAAAAGCGTGAAAAACAGGCATCCCTTGCCAACATTCATCACTCATTTAAACTCTCCTTGTGCCAACGCTGTTTTCCTTTTATTTCTTTTCTTTTAAATTGTTTTCAAAACCAACTTCAAATCAACGACACTTTCTCTTTGACGAGTAAACAAGCAAAGCAATAAAACTTTTGGCCAATCCTTGTGGGATTGGTAACTCAACTTACTGCGTATTACTTGCAGACAGTGTATACTTGTACGCAAAAAACTTAGTCATGACACTGTTTTCATACATTCCCAATACATTTTCCACCCTTTTGCCAAGCACTCACGCAGTCGAGCAACAGCTACATTAAAACCCAGCCTGAAGCGCAAAAAGCATAAGGCTCTAATAGAAGGAGTTTCATCAAGAGCAAAATACGTGTTTCACGACAAAAACCCTCCAAAGGGGAGTCTTCCTCCTCTTAAAATCCTTGCATTTCATTTCAATTTCACTCACATGGTCATGCATTTTTATATCTCATTTGAATATATGTGTTGTTTTCATGCATTGTGGACAATACACACCTTAGGTTTGGTGGTGTGGGTTGCCTCACATTTTATTGCCATGACATTCATGTTTAATTTACAGTTTTCCATATAGGATTTAAATTTGCATACCAACCACTAAAAAAAGAAAAATTACCTCAGTCAATAAGTTGTTTTAATTGCCAACACTGCTAGTTTAGTTGAATTTGTTCTAGATTATTTATCCGATGAAGAACTGGAATTTAGAACCTCTATGCTAGCAGGGTAGCATTGCCAAGTAGCTTGGGAATTGAACTCTAGTTTGAGGAACTTTAGTTTCACTATACAGGCGGTATGTATCCAGTCAGCATAACAAACTTAGGTTAGCTTGAAACCGAACTTAGAAAAAAACAATTCCAGGGTAAAAAGAATAAGGCAACAATGTTTTGCCACAGGCTGAAATTTTTAGAACACTCCTCTACCTTAGGGAAAATAATTAACTTGGGTCTTCGTTGTTTGCATCCTCTTAGTTCTCAAGGCAACATAACTTTGGGGTATGAGTGTAATGAGTTAGATTAGTGATGTAATTTGGATTAACGTGGGTATTTGTGGTTTGCTCCTCTTATGTCTCACGCCAAACAGTGCATGACGCAACCTTAATTTAATGCCAACATAAAAACACCCTTGGACAATAAAAAATAAAGAAATGATGAAATTGATTATGAGTTTTGGTAGTAAAGCGGCTAAGTGAGTTAAGTAAATTTGATGCATATTGCCCGCACTTTATGCACACTTAATAAACTCAGACTAGAGCTATATTGCTGAACTTGAATTTTTTTATCTGTCTGGCATTGATATACAGAATATCTTAGGGCAAACCTAGAATCATATATTGCTAGTTGGCAGGTGTTGGTGACTATGACAAGTTTTGCCGAGGTATTTTTTGTTTTTGTTTTATTTTTAGTTGCATTACTTGAGGACAAACAATGAGCTAGGTTTAGGGCTTTGTTAACTCCTCAAAAGTATTTTTTATGCTTATTTTACAATGCCTTTGCTTGCCCTTTTAGTACATTTAGTTGCATTTAGGTATTAAAATCATGCATTTGCATAAGGAGTTTATGAGCTATTCTATTTGCCAGTGTGAAGGGTTATTTTGTTATTTTTGAAGCAAGACAAAGGAAGGCAAGCTTGGTAGAGAGAAATGCTGAGGCAAAGTTGACACAAAAGGACCAATAAATGCCAAGCCTGGCTGGCAAAGGAGTGACGTCAGCCGATCGGTAAAAGTCTTAGTTGGACCTTGTACGCGTCAGCCTTTGGATTCAAATCTGGATAAGATGCGTGATAATCTTATCCCCTGTGCATTCAAACTTTAAATTCAAAGGCCTTATCCTAGGGTTTCCCATGCAAGCCTATTTAAAGAGACCAATCGATGATGGGGATTGGGGAGATTGGATTGAAGAGGCTGAACAGTGGTGAACCAAGACGTGGTCCGACCAGCTGAAGACCAAGAGCTTGGACCCATTGAAGGATAACATCGACAGATGACCTTCTTGCCCATTCTCTTTACTTTTATTTATTCTATTTAAATGATGATGTGAAGATCAGATAATGTTTTTTGGATGGAAACCCCAACCATTAACTAAACTTTTACAATTGGTTGGGGGATGTTTGGGATGAATGCTGATTTTATGTTTAGTGTTTAATATTGAAAACGTCTTGCCATTGTTTTCTACCTGGCATATACTTAATGTAACACCCTCAACGTATATTCGATGATTAAATAAACATTGAAGATGTTACTAAATTATTTAGCTGATTTCCTAACTTGTAATTTTTTTAAATTTAATTTTTTAAACATCTAACATAAAACTAGTTTATAAAATAAACAACGAATAAACTGATACATGCCCACTAAAGAATATCATAAATTTAGAATGTCTTACTGATGTTTGGCAGATTGCAGCTTGATTAACATGCTTGACTCCTCTTCCCGTAAGTTTCCAATAACCTACGTGTGAAACAACACACGCTAAGTATTCACTTAGTGATGAAACTATAAATTGAAGTAAAGCATTTCCATGTATAGAAATAACATAAAATAAACTTATCAAACTCATTCCCCTGTCATTTAACAGTGTTATACATTTCCTCCAAAACGGCAAGCGGTTTCCAATTGCAGTTGATAACATTTTATCATGCATAGAACTACCTTACAAGTATAGTTCATTAACCAATATAATATTTAAATCATAGAATTCGATCTGTCTTACCAGTCTTGTGTACGTTAAGCTTTTTAGATTAACTACCTTCATAAATGTGTTTCAAGTATTATAGCCCAAAGTATAAAATCATGTGATACCATGGTACGCGAGTTATCACGACACTGTAGTGTCTATGATGCCTTAGCGTCAGCATCGCTGAAGCGACTAATATGAGTACGTACTTGAGGACACCTTTTGCTCCTCATATTTACACATTTTTTGCTATGTAAAACTGTAGTGTTTGACCGACTCCGTAGAGTCTATCTCGACTCCGTAGAGCCTATCTCGACCTGAAGAGTCTACATTGTCTATCTCAACCCTGAAGAGTCTATATTAGTTATCTCAACCACGAAGAGTCTACATTGTTTATCTAGACCTCGAAGAGTATACATTGTTTATCTCGACCCCGAAGAGTCTATCTCGACCCCGAAGAGTCTACATTGTTTATATCGATCCCGAAGATTCTACATTATTTATCTCGCACCGTAGTGCTATGACGCAGCTGCTAGGACTCTATGGATATCCAATTATACCAAAGACTCTCACACTAGTACTTGGGCATATCAATATATTATTTTTCATATTCATATCCAATCCTTCAATACTATTGTCCATAATTAAATAATGAGCAGTGCATATCCAAATATCTAAAATTCGATTTACCATGAGTAAATCACTATGCTACAATCATTATATCAATATGCCATTTAATATTTCATGCTATTTGCATAAATAAGCCATCATACATTTTTATTTATATCGCAAGTCGTCCTATTTATCAACATGTCATAAAAATATAGAATGCAATTACTCATATCACATATATAATGAATAAGTAAAAATGCACTCACTTGGGCCATTTATTAGCATGCCTCACTAAATTCTACTCGATCTTTTCCTTCATAGTACCTCGAATCTTCTTTTGATTCAGATTTGACTTCATTAACCACATGAATATAAACTAACATTTGTTAGATTCACTTCTAACAATATTTCAATTAAGCTATCTAATCATTTAACATAAAAGTTTCCATAATTTTCCTTCATTCCTTCATTATATTGTCCAAAAATTCATTTTAGTTCTTAATGACCATTTTGAACTTCCAATAATTCTTCCGAGCTTGTTATCAAACATTTAGATATAAAATGTATCAAATTCTATTTCCTGGCAACTTGTCCTACCCTCAGAGTTTTACTTCTAAAGACCAGAACACACATTGGATCTTAATATCCTTCATATTGTAAGAACGACATTCAATAACGATTCTAACGGTATAAGCCACATAAATTAATAAAATCTAAAAAAATTATGAAAATTCTTCAAACTCCCATCACAAAGTTGTCCTGATAGAAACTGCTCTGTAAATTTTCTGACCTTCATTCGATTAAAAATTCATATCTTTTAACTCGGACCTCAAAATCAGTTTCTGTTTGTTGGAAACAAAACTAAACAAACAAATCTTTACATCGATATAAAATTCATCATCTAAACAGTTTTGTAGAGTTTATGGTGAATTTTCGAAGTCACTGCCAAAATTCAATCTTCTACATAGCTTTCCATAATTAACTTCTAATTTATACCAACTTCTTCTTATTTTTCTACTTGTCAATTTAGTCCCATCACTTGCTTCAAACCACCAATTCATCATCTTCTTCATCAAATAATTATTCAAAATAATTCCCTCTAATTTTTTTCTTTGCCAAAATAGTCACTAAAATGCAAAGGTAAGGATTCAAACCTCTTAACTTTGCAATTTAGTCTTCAAATCAACATTACTACCTTAATTCGATATTTTAACTAAAAATAAGATTTAATCCCCATCCAAGAATTCATTTCCTATTTGGTCACTTGATTTTGACAAATTGTAAAAACAGTCACTAATTCGATTCGTCATCGGTTTAGAAATCTAACATCAATTTCCTTCTCCGACATCATTAATTACATAAATACACTCCAATTTCACAAAATTCAGATTTGGTCCCTTAACTTTGAAGCTTGCCGAATTGGTCCCTATATATTTAACTTAGGGTTTTGCTTCCAAACAACAAATCAAGCTTACTAGATCATTAATCCAACATCACAAGCCCTAAGTTAGACTTAAATCCATAAACCCTAATCTTCTCCATACAAACCAAAATATGTAAGGTTTAAATCCTAACTCAATAACATGATTTTATCATCATATAAACTTGATTCCAACTTAAATTCAACCATGTAATCATAAAATTCCACAAGCCCCAATTTTGTTCATAAATCCTAATTTCTTCCTCATATCGAATCTCATCAACCAAGCAAGTATTCTACGAATTATTTACATCAAAAGATAGAGCTCGAAGAATAGAACAACTTTGTAGTTCAAAAATTACCTTAAAACTGAGATTCGGGGCTTGAATCGAGCTTTGAAAATTTCCTTCTTCTTTCTCCTCTTCACCACGGTTTTGGAGGGTCTTTTCTGATAATTCCTACATATTTTCATGTATTTATGCCACTTGTATTAATAAAAATGAATTTTTAATTCAATAATTTCCACTTTCTAAAAATACCCTTCAACTAGATCTATATTTTTAATTTGCCATTTTGTAACATTCCAACTAGACTTAGTTGGATTCTAATCAGCAACTATTCATCAATAAAGAAATCTCAAAATTCCTTTCATGTCCCTTTTGGGAAAAATGACCAAAATGCCCTTTACCGATCAACTTATTCACATAATTGTCATTCCATATCATTTCAATCGATTTAAATTTTTCCTAATCTTTTTAACATCTAAATATTCATAAAATAATATTTTATGACTCTCCTAAGATTCATGGAACTATCGCTAAAATTTTAGCTCGATCTGATTTACAGATAATTATCGAGAATTTTATCGGTTACTAAATAAATTCCTTAATCAAAATAAATCATAGGATTCATCCTGAATCGAACTAAAAATATTTCCAAAACTTGGAAATAATTTTTTATATCCTTCTTCTATCATATAGTAAAATTTCATAATTTTCCAAATCGATCTAGATACCCGAATTCTACTTAAACTTTGGTTGCGATTTCCCAACAATCGAAATATTGGTTCAAACCAGAATTCCACATTTGATCCACACCCTTAGGTGATCTATCTATTTATGAAATGAAAACCCTAACTTTTGGGAAATTACAACTTTAGTCCTTCAACTTTTTATTTTTAGTCTTGTAGCACACAAGTTTTGACTACTTAACATTTTGGTCACTAAATTTTAAACTTCAATTCCCATTCCAATTTTCCTCGAATTTTGACCAAACTTTGCAAGTACCCTAATTAACTTGCCCTCTATCATCTGACGCTTTTAAATCTCAGAAATTCCTTTTCCACAACCCACAATCGAAGAAATCCTAACTTTTGTATTTTTGTCATTTTAGTCACTAAGATAACTTTTAAGTTGTTATCTTAGTACTAAATGATCCTTAATCAACTTAGAAAAAATTTGGTGTATCACAATTCTCTCCCCTAAAGAAAACTCATCCTCGAATTTTTAATACGTACCTGGTTCAAAAAGGTAAAGAAACTGCTTTCTCACATCTCTTTTTTCTTTCCCAAGTCATTTTCTCAATTTTATGATTTCGAAAAAGAACTTTAACAAGCTAAATTGACTTATTTCCTTAATATACAACTCAACATACTTATCCGTAGGGTAATCTGTTCGAACAGGGATAAAGTGTGCTAACTTAGTCAATCTATCAACAATCACCCAAATTGAATCCTTCTTATTCGATGTCAAAGATAGTCCTAATACAAAATCCATCATCACTCGTTCTCATTTCCACTGAGAAATTAAAATCAGTCACGACAA
Source organism: Hibiscus mutabilis (assembly GCA_019671005.1). NCBI lineage: Eukaryota > Viridiplantae > Streptophyta > Magnoliopsida > Malvales > Malvaceae > Hibiscus > Hibiscus mutabilis. The sequence continues at coordinate 40,628,540 of CM033713.1, read as the reverse complement.
TTCAGAAGGTAACTGAATTTCTGCTTTTTCTTGTTGACATGTCAGATATTTAGAAACAAACTTAGTTATAACTCTTTTCATGCTTGGCCATCAAGATCGATTCTTTAAATCTTGATACATCTGGTTTCCACTTGGATGTACAATCAAAGGACTATAGCGTATGTCAAAGATAAGTTATTTCTTCAATTATTCATCATTTGAAAAATAGGTATTTCCTCGATAATTCAAACATCCATCAGACTAATTTTAAAGTCTTCAGTTTTACCTTCTTCTACTTATTCGATCAAAAATTTGATTCCATGACACTTCACAGAAGGTTACCCATCCTTGAATTTTTCTGGCCTGAGCATGCTTAACAATCTTGTCGATCCAAATTCAATACCTTCTACTACATTTCAATTTCTAAATCCGATATCAAAATTCTTATTTTGATCAGATTTATCCTTATACTGACTATCCACCTTCTTGCCTCAGGTTCAACTTCTTTTTAGTTAATAGATACTTCAAACTTCTTTAATCTATGTAAATATAACATCATTCACCATATAAATAATGACATTATATCTTTAAAGCAAATACAACCATTGCCAGGTCCAAACCATGAATAGGATAATTTCCTCTCATGCATCTTAAGTTGTTTCGAAGCATAAACCACTAATTTTCCTTCTTACTTAACTACACTTCCCAAACCTTTATGAGAAACATCGCTATAAACTACATAATCTTTGCTTGATTCTAGTTGTACTAATATCGAAGCTTCGATTAATATCTTCTTTAATGTCTCAAAGTTTTATTGGCACTTACCTGTCCAACTGAATGGCTCATCTTTCCTCAATAGCTTGGTTAGTGGGGATGCAATCATCAAGAAATTTTTTACAAATTTCGATAATAACCAACAAGTCCCAAGAAACTTCGAACCTCAGAAACATTCTTCAAAGGTTTCTATTCAACTATAGTTGGTACTTTCTTGGGATTTACTCTTAGCACTGCTGCCAAAACCATATGACTAAGAAAAACAATCTTCCAGCAACCAAGATTTACACTTTAACAACTTAGCATATAGCTTCTTTTCTCAAAGAGTCTGAAGAACAATGCGAAGATAGACATCATGTTCTTCATTTGTCTTCGAATTGAATATCTTTTCCTTTCAAGTCTATATAAGACTTCTGTTGATCATTAATCTTTTTAAGATTATATTGTATAATCTTTACTTTTTCTTCCATTTCTTGTAATAAATCTGACTTAATTAATTTATGATCTTCAAATCAAACTAATTTAATAGTGATTTACCCTTTTGACCATAGAGATCCTCGTAGGGTGCCATTTGTATACTTTGTTGATAACTATTACTATAAGCAATTTCTACTAATGGTATATATCTTTTCCATGATTTCAAACTCAATTATACAAGCTCATAACATATCATCAAGAAATCTTTCTCAAACCTTTGATCATAACCAATAAGTTTTAAGAAACTGTGAACCTCTGTAATATTTTTAGGACCGACTCAGATCCCTATAGCTGAAGTAATATGACCTAAGAAAGCCACTTTTAATAACCAAACTCACATCCAGTCTTTCTGGTTCAAGTTAACTGATAATTCTGATAGAAAATATATCATTATCTTTTCTTATTTTCCTTTTATAAATAATCACTACATGGTCGTAAAGAACTATCTTCCTTCTTTACGAATAATTCTGGAGCTTCTCACAATAGTACACTGGATTAATTATAACTCCAGTCTAATAATTCTTACAGTTGAGCTTTCAGCTCTCTTAACTCCTAGAAAATTTTCCAGGTCATTTCTATTGTAGGTACTACTTTGTGGCATTAATCCACCCAAATACAAACATGTTCCCTTAGGAATAATATTACTTCTTCTGACTTTTCAATATTCATATCTTTCAGACCTTCCAAAATCTTAAAGTAAACCTCAGATTTCTATTAGATACTATTGAGGCTGGTACTCCATGTAGTCGATATATTCCCTTATAATCTATGTTGTTATAAACATAAGTGAACGTATAGATGTTAAAGACTAACATATTATAATTACTGCATCAACTCCTTACAATACAAGTAACTTAACTCAAACTGAAGTTGATTACAATAACTATTTTACTTCATTTTACTCGTTGTGAGTCCTTTCTTGACCTTTGAGATTCGTCGATTGACGAAATCCAGTAGCCTCTTACTTTTCTTATTATAATATTATCTCATCTTATACTAATGAGGAGTAGCTTCAGGTCATACAACCAACACATCAGTAATATGACATTCCAGGTGCATGTATTTACTGACAACTTATAACAAACTCGGTTTTGAATCCAAAACCGGCTAAACCTGTAGCTCTGATTGTAACACCCCCTTCCCTTATCCGTACACCAGATATGAGTCGGAAATGCTATGACTTCTTTATTCAAAGATCATGGTAATTTAAAATTTCCACAAAACTTCTCGATGGTCACCCATTCAAAATTTCTCTAGCCCAAGCACGCTTAACTTTACTTAAAATCGACATAAATTATTTATTCAAGTTCTAATCATGAATCAATTATCTTAAAACCCATAACAACTTTAAAGGCCAATCTCAACTAGAATAAGTTTAGGAAGCATACATGCCACTATAAAAATCAACCTTAATTAGGATGTCATTACTGTGATTACCTGTTGAGCTTTTCAATATTGATGCAATGCTTTTCTCCCTCTCATATTGATTTACCTACGTGTGTATAATCAAATACACGCTAAGTAATAAATTAGTGAGGTAATAAAGGAATTAATAACAATAATTTAAACTTTATTCAAGTTCATGGCTATGTTTATGTAGCATGATAAATGTCAATGTCATAAGATTTTCATGTATGCCCGATTATCATAATATGCCTTATATGCATCATGATCACTATATAAATATTACCATCATACCAATCATGTATCAACATAATATAAACCGAATATAAATTTCTTACCGATATACTTGACATTTACCCTGAGTGTTCATATAAATATGTCTTGAGAGTTCATATACTCTCTAACCTGTTTACCATTTATTATCCCTTTATTTATAGCCCAATTATCAATGATTTCCCGGTTTCCCAATTTTATAGCCCAAATATAACCTTGAGGACCCTGGGTACGCAAGTCAAATATGCACCGAAATGCTAACCTGCACGTTTATAAGGTCGTGCTAACCATTATCCTGCACGTTTATAAGGTCATGCTAACCATTATCCCGCACGTTTATAAGGCCATGCTAACCATTATCCTGCACGTTTATAAGGCAGTACTTACCATACACTAAGTGTACTTTTAACACTATAGTGTTATCCCGAATTCCCGATTATGTAGCGTGCTGCTAGACTCTATGGCATGCCAACTATACCTTGTCCCTCAATGACTCATTTGGGCAAAATTCCTGAATTTATTCCATCCATGGCAATGTATATCAATATAATTTAATATTGGGCAGTTCATACCCGAAATAACATTCATAGCATACCATCATCAAGAACTAGTGATCAATGCATTTGTTTTCAACCCTTGACATATTAAAATATGTCAAATATATGATCAATGACATAAATATCATGCAAACATATAAATCATGTAGACTTATCGCAAGTCTTACCAATGATGTATAAAAGAACCATGTATCATGTTATGTATGCATTGCACTCACCTGGGCCATTTATTAGCACGCCTCACTAAATTCTACTCGATCCTTTCCTTTATAGAACCTCGAACTTTCTTTGATTCGACCTTGACTTCATTATTCACATGAATAAGATAAAATATTTGTTAGAATCAAATCTAATAATACCTTAATCATGCGGTCTAATACAATCATTCGAATATAAAATTTTCAATTATTTTTCCTTTCTTCCTTGTATTTTTCACAAACTCGTTATGGTCCGTAGTGACCAATTTGAACTTCTAATAATTCTTCTGAGCTTGCTAACTCACATTTAAATACCAAATGTTTCAAATTCTATTTTCTGACAGCTTGTGCTACCTTTAAAGATTTACTTATACTGGGCAGAATACATACCGGATCTTAATTTCATTTATACTGGAAAAACTAGATTCGATAACGGCTCTAACGGTATAAGCCACATAAATTAATAGAATCTACAAAAAGTAAGAAATTCTTCAAACTACCGTCACAGACAGAAACTGCTTTGTAAATTTTATGACCCTCATTCGATTAAAAAATCATATCTTTTGACTCGGAACTCAAAATCAGTTTCCGTTTGTTGGATACGAAACTAGACAGACACATCTTTACAACAATATGAAATTCATCTTTTAACCATTTTTTTAGAATTTATGGTGAATTTCCAAAGTCACTGACAAAATTCAATCTTCATTATAGCCTTCCATAATCAACTTCTAATTTATACTAACTTCTTATTTTTCTACTTATCAAATTAGTCCCATCACTTGTTTCAAAACATCAATTTATCATCTTCTTAATCAAATAATTTTTCGAATAATTCCCTCTAATTTTCTTTCTTTGCCCAAAATAGTCACTAAAATGCAAAGGTAAAGATTTAAACTTCTTAACTTTGCAATTTAGTACTCAAATCAACACTACTACCTTAATTCTATTGTTTTAACCAAAAATCAGATTTAATCCCCATCAGAGAATTCATTGCCTATTTGGTCACTTGATTTTGACAATTTGTCAAAATGGTCCCTAATTCAATTCAACATCGGTTCAGCATTCAAACATCAATTTCACATCTCCAACGTCATTAATAACACAAATACACTCCAAATTCTAAAAATTCAGATTTGATCCTTTAACTTTTCAAGTTGCCGAAATGGTCCCTACACAATTTAACTTAGGGTTTTGCTTCCAAACAACAATTCAAGCTTACTAGATCATTATTTCAACATCACAAACCCTAAATTAAACTTAAATCTATAAACCCTAATCATCTTCATAATAATCAAAACATGTAAAACTTAAATCCCAACTCAATATCATGATTTTAACATCATACTAGCTTGATTTCAACGTGAATTCAATCATGGAATCATAGAATCTCAAAAACCCCAATTTGATCCATAAACCCTAATTTCTTTCTCATGTAAATTCTCATCAATCAAACATGGATTCCATGAATTATTGATATCAAAAGATAGAGCTTGAAGAGTAGAATAACTTTGTAGTTGAAGATATTACCTGAAAATCGAGTTCCGGGGCTTGAATCGAGCTTGGAAAAAAATTCTCTTTCTTTCCCTAGCCCTCACATTTTTGGCTAGAAAAGAATGTTCATCTTTTCACCATTATTTTACACATATATCTATTAAATGAATATTAAATTCATTTAATAGTGAAATTACAATTTTGCCCTTTTTATCCAATGGTTGAGATTGATTTTATCATCAATCAAGGGCCAAGATTTAATCTTCCATTTTCTCTTTCCAAAATTACCCTGATAACTTTTTAAATATTTCAAAAAAGCCATTAGGGCCAAATGACCAATTTGCCCTCCAACTAGTTTTTATTTACTAGTTTTCCATTCTTGTAAAAATTGAACTAAATCTAGTTGGAATCCAACCAAATAAAATAAAATATTCATAAAATAATATTTTATGAATTTTCCATGTCTTTTGAATCAGTCTCCAAAATTTTCATCCGATCCAATATACCGATAAATAATCCTTTACTCAGAAATAAACTGTAGGATTCATCTTGAATCAAACTAAAAATATTTCCAACACTTGGAAAATAATTTTATAACCTTTCTCTATCATATGGCAAAATTTCATAATTTTCCAGTTCGATACGGGTATCCGAATTCCACTTAAACTTTAACTGCGATTTTCCCAATAATCGAAATATCAGATCGAACCAATAATTCCGCATTTGATTCACACCCTTAGGTGATCTGTTTATTTATGAAATAAAAACTCTTAACTTTTGGGAAATTACAACTTTAGTCCCCCAAACTTTTCCAAAGTTTATACTTTAGCCATAAAATTTCAAAAATTTACATTTTGGTCACTACCTCTTTAAACTTCAATTCCCATTCCAATTTTCCTTGTAATTCAGCCAAACTTTAAGAATACCTTATTCAATTCACTATATATCACATGAGACCTTTAAACCTTAGAAATTTCCTTTCCAAAACCCATAATTAAAGAAATCCCAACTTTCACATTTTTGTCATTTTAGTCACTAAGTTAGCTTTTAAGCTATTATCTTAGTACTAAATGACCCTTAATCAACTTAGTAAATTTTGGGGTATTACACTGATACCATTAAATGTAACACCCTTAACGTATATTCAATGATTAAATACACATTTAAGATGTTACTAAATTATTTAGCTGATTTCTTGACTTGTAAATTTTTTTATTTTTTAATTTATTTTTTTTACATCTGACATAAAACTAGCTTATAAAATAACCAATGAATAAATTGATACATGCCCACTAAAGAATATCATAAATTTAGAGTGTCTTACTAATGTTTGGCAGATTGCAGCTTGATTAACATGCTTGACTCCTCTTCCGGTAAGTTTCCAATAACCTACGTGTGAAACAACATACTCTAAGTATTCACTTAGTAAGGCAACTATAAATTGAAGTAAAGCATTTCCATGTATAGAAATAACATAAAATAAATTTATCAAAGTCATTCTCCTGTCATTTAACAATGTTATACATTTCCTGCAAAATGGCAAGCGGTTTCCAATTACAGTTGATAACATTTTATCATGCATAGAACTACCTTAAAAGTATAGTTCATTAACCAATATAATACTTAAATCATAGAATTCGATATGTCTTACCAGTCTTGTGTACGTTAAGCTTTTTAGCTTAACTACCTGCATAAATGCATTTCAAGTATTATAGCCCAAAGTACAAAATCATGTGATGCCATGGTCCGCGAGTCATCACGACACCGTTTTGTCTACGACGCCTTAGCATCTGCATCGTAGAAGCGACTGAGATGAGTACGTACTCGAGGATGTCCTTTGCTCCTCAACTCACATATTTTGTGTTGTGTAACACCGTAGTGATTGAACCGACTCCGTAGAGTCCATCTCGACCCCAAAGAGTCTATATTGTTTATCTCGACCTTGAATAGTCTATATTGGTTATCTCGACCCCGAAGGGTTTACATTGTTTATCTCGACCCTGAAAAGTCTACATTATTTATCTCGACCCCGAATAGTCTACATTATTTATCTCGACCCCGAAGAGTCTACATTGTTTATCTCGACCCCAAAGAGTCTACATTGTTTATCTCGTACCGTAGTGCTATGACGCAGCTGCTAGGACTCTACGAATATCCAATTATACCAAAGACTCTCACACTAGTACTTGGGCATATCAATATATTATTTTTCATATTCTTTATCCAATCCTTCAATACTATTGTCCATAATTCAATAATGAGCAGTGCATATCCAAATATCTAAAATTTGATTTACCTTGAGTAAATCATTATGCTACAATCATTGTATCAATATGCCATTAAATATTTTATGCTATTTGCATAAATAATCCATCATACATTTTTATTTATACAAAGGTCGGTTTGTCACAAGTCCTTCTATTTATCAACATGTCATAAATATATAATGCAATCACTCATATCACATATATAATAAATAAGTAAAAAATGCACTCACTTGGGCCATTTATTAGCATGCCTCACTAAATTCTACTCGATCCTTTCCTTCATAGTACCTCGAATCTTCTTTTAATTCGGATTTGACTTCATTAACCACATGAATATAAACTAACATTTGTTAGATTCACTTCTAACAATATTTCAATTAAGCTATCTAATCATTTAACATAAAAATTTCCATAATTTTCCTTCATTCCTTATACTGTCAAAAAATTCATTTCGGTTCTTAATGACCATTTTAAACTTCCAATAATTCTTCCGAGCTTGTTATCAAACATTTAGATACAAAATGTATCAAATTCTATTTTTTGGCAACTTGTCCTACCCTCAGAGTTTTACTTCTAAAGATCAAACTCTCGTCACAGAGCTGTCCTGATAGAAACTGCTCTGTAAATTTTCTGACCTTCATTTGATTAAAAATTCATCTTTTAACTCGAAACTCGAAATCAGTTTCAGTTTGCTGGAAACGAAACTAGACGAACAAATCTTTACATCGATATAAAATTCATCATCTAAACATTTTTTGTAGAATTTATGGTGAATTTTTGAGGTCACTACCAAAATTCAAGCTTCTACATAGCTTTCCATAATTAACTTCTAATTTATACTAACTTCTTCTTATTTTTTTACTTGTCAATTTAGTCCTATCACTTGCTTCAAACCACCAATTCATCATCTTCTTCATCAAATAATTATTCAAAATAATTCCTCAAATTTTCTTTCTTTGCCAAAATAGTCACTAAAATGCAAAGGTAAGGATTCAAACTTCTTAACTTTGCAATTTAGTCCTCAAATCAACATTACTACCTTAATTTTATTATTTTAACTAAAAATAAGATTTAATCCCCATTCAGGAATTCATTTCCTATTTGGTCACTTGATTTTGACAAATTGTCAAAATGGTCACTAATTCGATTCAACATCGGTTTAGCGTTCTAACGTCAATTTCACATCTCAAACATCATTAATTACATAAATAAACTCCAATTTCATAAAATTCAGATTTCGTCTCTTAACTTTGAAGCTTGCCGAATTGGTCCCTATATATTTAACTTAGGGTTTTGTTTCTAAACAAAAAATCAAGCTTACTAGATCATTAATCCAACATCACAAGCCCTAAGTTAGACTTAAATCCATAAACCCTAATCTTCTCCATACAAACCAAAAATGTAGGGTTTAAATCCTAACTCAATAACATGATTTTAACATCATATAAACTTGATTCCAACTTAAATTCAACCATGGAATCATAAAATTTCAAAAACCCCAATTTTGTTCATAAATCCTAATTTCTTCTTCATATCAAATATCATCAACCAAGCAAGTATTCTACGAATTATTTACATCAATAGATAGAGCTCGAAGAATAGAACAACTTTGTAGTTCAAAAAATTACCTTAAAACCGAGATTCGGGGCTTGAATCGAGCTTGGAAAATTTCCTTCTTCTTTCTCCTCTTCACCACGGTTTTGGAGGGTCTTTTTCTGATAATTCCTTGATATTTTCATGTATTTATGCCACTTGTATTATAAAAAATGAACTTTTAATTCAATAATTTCCACTTTCCAAAAATACCCTCCAACTAGATCTATATTTCTAATTTGCCATTTTGTAACATTCCAAATAGACTTAGTTGGATTCTAATCAGCAACTATTCATCAATAAAATAAATATCAAAATTCCTTCCAGGTCCCTTTTGGGCAAAATGACCAAAATGCCCTTTACCATTCAACTTATTCACATAATTGCCATTTCATATCATTTCAATCGATTTAAATTTTTCCTGGTCTTTTTAACATCTAAATATTCATAAAATAATATTTTATGACTCTTCTAAGATCCATATAACTATATCTGAAATTTTAGCTCGATCCGATTTATCGATAATTATCGAGAATTTTATCGGTTACTAAATAAATTCCTTAATCAAAATAAATCATAGGATTCATCCTGAATCGAACTAAAAATATTTCCACAACTTGGGAATATTTTTTTATATCCTTCTTCTATCATATAGTAAAATTTCATAATTTTCCAATTCGATTCAAATACCCGAATTCTGCTTAAACTTTGACTGCGATTTCCCAACAATCGAAATAATGGTTCAAACCAGAATTCCACATCTTATCCACACCCTTAGGTGATCTATCTATTTATGAAATGAAAACCCCTAGTTTTTGGGATATTACGACTTTAGTCCTTCAACTTTTCATTTTTAGTCTTGTACCACACAAGTTTTGACTGTTTAACATTTTGGTCACTAAATTTTAAACTTCAGTTTCCATTCCAATTTTCCTCGAATTTCGACCAAACTTTTCAAGTACCCTAATTAACTTGCCCTTTATCATCTGATGCTTTTAAATCTCAGAAATTCCTTTTCCATAACCCACAATCGAAGAAATCCTAACTTTTGCATTTTTGTCATTTTAGTCACTAAGATAACTTTTAAGCTGTTATATTAGTACTAAATGATCCTTAATCAACATAGAAAAATTTGGGGTATTACACTTAATCTTTTTACAAATCCATTTCCATACGACAGTTGGAATTGCGTTCTTATTGCACCTTAATATCTTAACAAACTTAAGGGGCAATGATGTGTTGCCAGGTACTATGGCGAGAAGCTTCGATAGAAGATGTTCAAGTAGATGAACTTACTTCGGGAGTGAGTCTACCCCTAAGGATTAAAGATTGTCGCTTAATTAAGTTAATTCATGAAAAACATTCACTATAGAAATATCGGGGTTTTATCATAGTTAACTTAGGGTATTGCCATCGACAGAGGCAATACTACCTTTAATTTGCTCAAAAATAAACCAAGGTAGACCATTATTGAAGGCTGACATAAGTAGCGTAAAATTTGACATCCTCTTGCCAATGATCATTTTTGCGTGTTTTGGGTGCTACGCAAATGTGCAAGCGAACATGTCGCAAGTAATAAGTGATAAGTATAGAGTATCGTCTCCACAGGGACTGATCTGAAGGACTTGGACTCTTAACTCCTTGCACTGAAATAAAATAATAACTGTGATGATAGATAGTGATAGAAAAATAAAACAAATAACTAAAGATTGTAAAAGAAATGAAGTAATCAATGAGAGAGTTGGCATATTATTAGGATTGAGATTATGCCAGATGGGTTGCTTTGGCAAGTTAAATGCTGGAGGCAAGTGAAATGCTGGGACAAGTAGACTTCCGTGTCAAGTAATTGCCCAGGCAAGTAGTTGATGGAAGTAGGACTCTCTGTGACCAGTGAAATGCAATTGCAAGTGGTTGAGTCAGAGTAGGACTTTTCTAGGCAAATGGTTGCACTGACAAGTTAATTGTTGCGGCAAGCACGATGTCGTGGCAAGTCAATTATGTCTCCAATGTTTGGCAGTATGTTCTTTAATGCCTTCATGCTATCTCTAACTTGAAGGGCTGACGCTTGTTAGCCTCTTGAAATTCTCACCGTCGCCAAGCTCCTTCACTTTGTCACTTTCCGGAAACTTGGTTCAAGAGGGAATGGGTTTCCATCAGCTCTCACAATGTTAGGAAACCCAGATTCAATTTAGTTTGTTGATCTTCATCAACTCTCGTAATGTTTGGAAATCAACTCGATTGAGGAACCTCCAATGGCTGTCACTTCATCGGAATGATTTCTTCTCACAAATCCTTCATTGATCTCACTCTCCCTTGTGATGTCACTGATTTAGGGATTTGAGTTTCAACAAATGATTCTCAACCAAGTGTTTATCTCTAAACTACTCAAATTTCAAGATCAAGAATTGAATCAACATTGTGTATTTAACTTTAAACAAAAATCAAATCATCCATACAAAATCCTCTCAAAACCTAATAACCCAAACCATGTAAGTTTAGTTCATGGTCGGGTGAAAAGAAAATACAAAGAAATATTCCCAAACATAGAGGGTGATGTACGAATAAAGAAATGAAAGAAGAGAGGAGATGATCTCCCCAATCTGATCACTCTCTTGATCAACTTTCCCTTGATCTCTCTCTCTCGATCTGAATTCCCCAATTTCCTCTCTCTCTGATCCAATCCAATTTGATTTTGTTCATGTGTTTCAATCCTTTAAATAGGTGTGGAGAGGAGTTTGTTGTGTGATAATTTGGTGGAGATAGCCTTCTATTTTGAATTTCAAATGTAGGAGATAATGTAGCTAATAAATAAATCAAAATTGGGGATTTATCCTTTGCATTTAAATTTGAATTGGGTGGTTGGAGATCCTAACCGCTTTGATCCCTTCAACGCCATGGCAGACTTCGGTAATTGGCTCATCAATTCGTCCTGCACACAAACGAACAAAAGAGCAACATTTTTTCTACAAAAAGTAACAAAATGCATGGCCAAGCACAATGAACTAGAAAACTACGAACTTATGCATGAATGACTACAAATGCAACTAAAAAGAGCTTAATTCTAACAATAATGTGAGTAAAAAGGGTAGGAAAATCAGTACTTTTACACACTTATCAATCATCATTCAAATTGAATAACTCATTGCCAGTCTGCTTATTTTCACTACTTTGTTTTGTTAACTTTTCAATCAAAATCCTAAAACATTTCAAACACTTTTAAAACTTTCAAACAAGTAAACGTTGAGCAAATAAGATCTTGGTCAATCCCTGTGAATTCGATACTCTGCTTACTATTGTATTACATGCTGACCGTGCATACTTGCAAGCATAAGACTCACCTTGGCACTGCACTTTGGCATACTTTTACCCAAACAAATATACTCTTCTGCCAAGCATTAGCAATAGTCGACAATCAACTTTTCAGAAGTTAGGCATTGGACAAATGAAACATACTGCAGTCATATTTCAACTAGGAGATAGATTTTTAACTCATCGGAATGGACAAATTAAAGACGTGCTTGTTCGTGTGGATAAGTTTGTATTTCCAGCGAATTTTATTATTCTTCACTGTGAAGCAAACAAGAATGTTATTATTATTCTTGGCCGATCATTCTTAGCAATCAGAAAGGCTATTATCGATGTCTCGAAAGGAGAACTCACAATGTGAGTTGATAATTGTAACCCCCTTGACCCAACCTAGTCGTTAGACCTTAACCAAGAAGATCACATTGGGTTTACTGAAGCAAACCTGTAATGGCTTACTCTAATTGTGGTCCATTTTTTGTTTTATCTTATCTAGGTGCATCGTTAATACCTACAATGTGCATGCAAGCAGCGATTCGATTTTCATTCAAAACAAACATCAATAAGGCACTCAATTGCAAATACAAGCATTTTAGGGACAAAAATGTAAATCTAAATAATTAAATATAGTTAGCCAATTTCAAATTACCAATAATTAATTAATTATATTTTATTCTATCATGTCGATTTCAACTCAAATAGATCACAGTTAGGCATCCAATTTAACAAAATACGAAATTATAGACTAAATCGTAAAACCGACAAAATACAAGGACTAACACATTTCCAAAAGCATCATACTGTAATTATCTACATTATAAGCATACTTACAAAATCTCAGGTCAATCGGACATCAATTACTTATTTAACTAGTGCATGAACATACAAAGATCAAAATGCAAAGAATCTAAACTTGGTAAAACCCAATAACTAAACATACTCGAATTTCTTATAAACATCCTTCACATGCTTCTAATATTATACAATCAATAAATAAGTAGGCTCAATTAACCACATGCCAATTATTCAACATAATTTATATTCATACAAGTAATCTAAAGGCATGCTTCCTAACAAAATAAAGCATTATTCAATAAGCATCAAATGGTCAAACCCCCAAACATAGGCTATAAATCAATTAGAAAAATAGAAGCACATGACCAAATGTACACTTAGGGTAGAAGCATTATCCAATTACTCGACTCCAAGAGCTCAAATCTAAAATTAACTAATTAGATTAATTCCGGAAATTAAATTACAAAATCAACTTTAGATTATTATTACCCATGCACAAAATATTAGAACTCCATAGAAATCACTAGATTACTATAATCTAATCAAGATTTATGAGAAAATCCATTAAAATATAATAATTACATTAGAAATTCATTTTAATTATCCCAAAGCATGGGAAAATCATAGATTAAAAATCAAAATCATGTAGAAAATCATTAAAGAACATTTTCTCACCTTGCTTGATGAAAAACTAACTTGAAGATGAACTCCCCTCTTGTTTTCCAACAAGAAAGATAGTGAAGATGATGTAGAAATCAAAATCCTTGATCCATAATTGTTTAGAAATAAATGGAGAAGAAATTGAAGTGGAAATAATTAAAGAATCAAGAAATTCCTAAGTTTTGTTTGGAAGGAAATGAGAGAAACATAAAATATCTTTCTCATCTTTTAGCAAATTATAACCGTCCACTTCCTTTTGTTAAAAACAAAAAATATATATTTAATCATTAATTTAATAATTATAATAAAAATACTACTTTAATCCCTTTTTACAAAATTATAATTATTAATATTTTACAACATTTTACAAAATAGTCACTATTTAATTTAATATTAAATTCACCCATTTAAAATTACCCAAATTCAATTTCGTCCTTCGATAAACCCATTAAAATATTTTCAAAAATATTAGCCATAATAAATTTACCAAAGATCAATTTAATCAAACCAATTTATTTTCCGAAATTAATTAATTAGCTAAACTAACTAAAAATTCTGACCCAATTCTTATAATTCACCCAAATCTTCTAGCCCGTTTTCTGGGTGTTACTACTCTCCCCCTCTTAAGAAATTTCGCCATCGAAATTTATGTAAAGAGAACAAAACAAATGCAAGCCTTCCTTCATCCAACAACTTCCTCAATTACACTTACTCCGTATAACTTCCACAAATTCAATCTTCTCGATGAACAACACCTAGTTTCTAGAGGCTTAATTAGAAATATCCCTTACCAATGGTAAAACCAACAATTCTCGTCTTTCTCTTAATGGGGTCAAACAAAGGGTCAAACAAACCTCGCCATAAAAAAGTAGAAAAATTATCATTACACATTCGAGCCCAAAATCATCTCGACACATCATGCCACAAAATCGATCATTCCAAATCTCCACATAACGTCTATTAAGACTTGATTCAACACAACATTATGAATTATTCTCAACAACCTCCATCCATGGAGAAACGCCGAAAAACACTTAACCACCAATATGATATCCGGTTTCTCGTCCTCTCAATCCGCACAAAACTTATATGATTCCCATCAAAAGCACCATGAAAATTCAGAAAACCGCTTTTAGCTTGCACCCATCCTGTCTAATATCCAACTAGCCCTTCATAAACAATTCTCATCTCAACAATTGTTGCAAGGATCGCCAACCCATTTCCAAAACTACAACCAACACCAAAGGCTTGACTTAACCATACATCAATCTCAATCCATGAAGAACAACTATCTCGATTTAGACACTTAAACTAATTCTGGGACCAAACTTGTAAAACCAATTTTAGATTTTTATCAACCAATAAGAATTCATTAGTACCCAAGAGAAACTAGTAGGTTTGAACAACCAAACCATGATTTATTCTTAAAACCATTACAACCCAATTTAAACCCAATTAAAATCATTCTAGTTACAAATGATATTAGAAATAATAGGTTAAGGACACAAAGCATGTGGAATGTCAATAAGAAACCATAGCTCACCTTGTTTTATAGGAGTACAACCAAAATGAGCTTCCCCTTATATTTCAACGTGAAAATCATTGCTGACCATAATCTACCGATTTAATTAAGTTTATAAATCATTAAAAATGGTTTAAAAATGAGATCGAAAAACCAATAATCATTGAAAACATTTTAAGAAAGTAGAAAATAAGAAAATAATAGTTTTTTTAGTTTGAAAGGAAATTTAGAAAAACCCTAGAGAAAATGTTAGCCATCGATAGTTTTTAAAAAAAACAAAAGAAAATTGAGTTGTTAAAATAAAAAGGGTGAAACTGCTCCCTAAAGATTCTTAGCCTATGTTCCCTTTCTATTTAATTCACAAAAATCACTTTAAACCCAATTTGTCTCATTTTCTTCTTAAAAGTCATCAAAAACATAAATATTGTTATTTGGTAAACCAATTAAATAGCCTTCCAAAACATTAGCCATGTCCAGTTTGCCATATTCCTTTGGAACCGCATTCGATTGTTAACCCAGAACTAATTAACTAACTAAGCCCAAGATATGACCATGAAAGAAACTCACCATACGTCCAATTCAACATGACATCTCTCGCCACAACTTCGCTAACAGTGCAACCATCTAAGAAGATTCCTCAATGAATTTCGATAGCAATCAATTGATCCCAGAAAAACCACGTACTTCAAATACCAACCTTGGTTGCTTCACAAATAGCACAACTCCAACTTTCAAGAATCAATCTATAACATATCCATTAAGCCATAAACTCTGAGACTTTAGAGAACCTCCTCGCTAGAGCTAACTTACATCATTACCTCTTCCAGCCTTCGAAAAGTCATCCGTAAGTGTGAACATATGTATGCATGATCTCCTATATGACTTCATAGATGTCTATGTATATGTATGCAAAACTTCTAATGTCATGCTCATATGTATGTATGTACGGATATGTATTTATACATATACATATAAGTGTTTATGTTCCGTGCATGATTAACAATTAACACTTACTAACAACATTTTCGAACAAACTTACACAACCTAATCACATCCCCAGAAAACCTCATTCAGATTTTCCAAGACCCGCACCTACTCCAATTATGAAATAAAGTTTTGCAACAAAAGCCTATTAACAAATCTTGATTGTCAGTCAAGATTCATCTCGACACCACTGTACATGAAAATACCACCACCTTTGTTATCCACGAAACCAAGCATTCACAGAATTCCTATCTCATTGCAACCTCGAGTGCCACTAGTGTATTCGCCATCTACCCGGCATAACTACTAACCCATACCAACCAAACTGTCCTAACACCGCTTTTACTAACAACCACCTCGATGTTC
The DNA here is from genome assembly GCA_019671005.1 of Hibiscus mutabilis. NCBI lineage: Eukaryota > Viridiplantae > Streptophyta > Magnoliopsida > Malvales > Malvaceae > Hibiscus > Hibiscus mutabilis. The sequence continues at coordinate 40,611,895 of CM033713.1, read as the reverse complement.
CCAAAAAATAGGACCTCAAATTGAATCCATCCACAAACTGACCATTTTCACAATTACACTCTCAACTCATACATTTCCTTAATGCCTGTCAACATGATACAAAAAGGATTCAGGATTCATACCAAGGTACATCTTAACACCGAACTCACCTTCACAAACATAGAACAACACAAAAAACCTCCCTCAAAAGCACCTCAGAATAGAATTCTTAAACAACACATACATTCAGAATCTGAACATCTTTAACCCCAGATTCATTCACATAAGCTAGGACAACTTCACAATATAAATCTTGACATCCTTTCAGCCTCATTAGCCAGAACCACATCAACCATAATTTGGTATATACCATGGCAATATCTATTAAGAAATCAACTCTAATCCTCAAAACTTCATAGCGTTGAAAATTAATCATCACTTGGTGTTTCGATACTCGACCATCTACAAAAATAGCGTCAAAATTCAAATTCTCCCATGAACATATTCGACATTCGGTTAACAACCATGGTCTTACTAAGAGCACTCCTAAAAATGATTCCCAAAATGGAAATCTTATCGCAATTATCCAAAGCATAGCCACTTTCGGTTGATAAGCATAACCAAATGAAGCATGAATCCTCCAGACGACGCGATAGGAAATGAGAGACAGATTACTCAAACTTTCCATAATCGACATACAGATACCACGATTCAGCTACGCACTCTAATTTCCAAAGATGAAAAATCAATCTCATGCCTTATGCACATTTCATACTTTGACCATCCTCGTGGAAATGATGTTAGAGACACTATCAAGTTCTCCTTAACAATTAATATCACTGGTCAGGTTTTAATCCTGAACATCAACTTTCTTGCCTGATGCATACATCATAGCCTTATCAACTTAAACACTTCAAAATTCTCATTAAAATCTCACTCAAAGCTTTATCGAGAAAAACTCAAGCATACCCTACAAATCTTGGTTTTACCATCAAGCTTACGACACCTTATGGTGTACCCACTTCCATTTACATCACAACACTAGCCTATTGTCTTCAAAATCCATATCAACAACACTGATGGTAATAACCACTTAATATTCAAAACAGTAAACCAACGCCACCTATAAACTCGCGAACGAGGACAACGTCACTCAACTTCAAAGACCACTTTTAACAATTCTCAATCGAGGACCAAATCAACTCAAGATCGAAAATCACTTACCTTATACTACCAACAACCCAGACAAAGCTTACTAAGATCAAAAGTAACTACTGAATAATTCATTTTTTATTTAAAAATCAAATTCATTATCGGGGTTTAAACTGACAGTCGGGGTGTAGGCTTGCCAAGTGATACAAGACAAACTTGCAAAAACTTTTTCAATAACATCTGTAACAGGCAATGTGTTCCCAATTAACTCCAACATAAACAATTAAAAACATGAGGACATATGAATACATTGATCAATTTCTCAAAATAATGAGATTAAACTTTATTCGTCCGAGGTTGTGAAACTCAAGCTCCAATTTTATATGTAAATAACCCATCAATCAAATAATTCAACAAAAACACCTAACAATCACAAACCTGGCTCTGATACCACCAAATATAAGCCCCTTGACCTGGCCTAGTCGTTAGACCCGAACGAAGAAGATCACATTGGGTTTACCGAAGCAAACCTAAAATGACTTACTCTAGTTATGGTCTATTTTTTCTTTTATCTTATCAAGGTGCATATTTAATACCTACAATGTGCATTCAATCAGCGGTTTGATTTTCATTCAAAACAAACATCGATAAGGCACTCAATTGCAAATACAAGCATTTTAGGGACCAAAATTGAAATCTAAATAATTGCAGATAGTTAGCCCAATTTCATGTTACCAATAATTAATTAATTATATTTCATGCTAGCATATCAATTTTCAACTCAAACGGATCACAATTAGGCAGCCAATTTAACAAAATATGAAATTACGGGTTAAATGTAAACTGCCGAAATACAAGGACTAACACATTTCCAAAATCATCATACTGTAATTAGCTATATTATAAGCATGCTTACAAAATCTTAAGTCAATCGAACATCAATCACTTATGTAATCAGTGCATGAACATACAATGACCAAAATGCAAAGAATCTAAACTTGGTAAAACACAATAACTAAACATACTCAAATTTAATACAAACAACCGTCACATGCTTCTAATATTATACCATCAATAAACAAGTAGGCTAAATTAATCACATGCCAATTATTCAACACAATTCATATTCATACAAGTAATCTAGGGGCATGCTTCCTAACAAAATAAAGCATTATTCAATAAGCATCAAATGGTCAAGACCCCAAACATAGGCTATAAATCAACTAGAAAAAAAGAAGCACACGAACAAATGTACACTTAGAATACAAGCTATCCTTCCAACAATTATTTAAACTTTTTAAAACATTAAACCATAACTATCAAATGTATTTGGAACTAAAACATAATCAACATCATACATATCAATTAACACCACCATCCAACATAATATAATCTCCAACCAAATAATTATACATTGTACAAAAATAACATCTCAGTGATTAACCCACATTGCCTTATTACAAATAATGATAACGCCATAAAACCCACTTGTTTAATTTACTGCATTGACGGAAGAAAAAAGAGCATAAGCATATAATGCCTAGTGAGTGCACTAAAAAAGGATACAACGTGAATGCATTTTCAAAACCAAAACCGATATTAGAAACCCATATTAAAGCAATTCAAACTCACAATTTCCAAAGCATTCAAATAAGCCATTCTTGTTCGTAACATAAACATCATGCTTTCGTAATAATCATTTTGTTCACAAAGCATTTAATAAAACATGCTTGTACAAAACATATGCATCAAGCTTTCATAAAACTCTTGCTTTCCTTCATATAGTCATATATTGGCAACAATGTGACTAATCAAAATCGTTATCATTTAAACGTAAATCTCACTGGATACTCGGATTATGGTGGAGATAATATTTCAATCCCCTTTTAACGGAGGAGGTAATCTTTCACCCCTTTTTACTCCCAATGGCTTGGAATAGCAGCTTTAACCTACACTCAAAGCGGAAGACCACAACAACTCAAAATAGTACCTTTAAACTACCCTCAAAGTTAGAGTACATCGACTCAAAATATTACCTTTAAACTATCCTCAAAGCCTGAGACCTCAACGACTCAGAATAGTACCTTTAAACTACCCTCAATGTCAGAGTACATCGACGCAAAATAGTACCTTTAAACTATCCTCAAAGTCGAAATCGATCGATCGATCATCTAGGCTACAAGTCCTTACAATTTATAGTGCACTTTAATCCTATGGCATGCCAGCATATCTAATACATTTCTTTTAGTGTCTCATAGCCAATATAGATCATACATGCATTTATTAAATCTCATCTCAAAACATTTATTCAAATCAATTTCTTATTCGAATAACATTGCCCTCGGCAACTACCACATTTCTTTTCGAAATCATATTACGATGCACATAGTCATCCTGTGCAAATCATGTCAAATCATAATATGGTGCTCTAAGGCACATACATTCTTGTATAAACATATCATGTCGAACTTTAGTGCACAAAAATAACAAGCTTTCATAACATATGTTTCCAAAACAACTCATTTAAATCATGCTTTCATATGGCATTTCAAAATTCATTAGCAAAATTAGAAAACACTTACTTTCGAGCTTAGCTATGCTTTAACTAAACTCCCAAATCCATAATTCAAACCTTTTTATAGTACCAAAACACATTTGCACTCACCAACTTGCTATCGCCTTGATGCCAACGCCTCGACGCCTAACCGAAAAATCGTCCAAACACTTGCCATCTACCACAAGAAAATGCAAGGGTCAATATAAATTGGACCACACCAAAGTAACAACTTGATTAAAATACCCTATGCATCATTTTTCATACGAATAACCATTAACGTTGAAAATAGGCAGCAACCATCCAATTTCCCCCGCTTCGACCCTGATTGCCATTTTGTTTCTTTTTTTACCACCAAGTTGTACATACAACTATACAAGCAGCAGTAGCCGCATCACCAGACCAAATTCCTTCGAAGGAATTGGCACAACATCACTACCCTGCTTGGGCAATACGATCTTTCCCCCCTTTTTTCACGATCTAATTCCTATCAAACATCTCATTGAACACTCACAATACACTCAAATATTTGTTCCAAAAATTAAATCAACCATTCCACCAATTACCCCACTCCAAGGACTCAAATCTAAAATTAACTAATTAGATTAATTTTGGTAATTAAATTAAAAAATCAACTTTAGATTATTATTAACCATGTACAAAACATTAGAACTCTATAAAAATTATTAGATTACTATAATCTAATCAAGATTTATGAGAAAATCCATTAAAATCCAACAATTTTATTAGAAATTCGTTTTAATTATCCCAAAGCATGAGAAATCATAGATTAAGAATCAAAATTATGTAGAAAATCATTAAAGAACATTTTTTTTCACCTTGCTTGATGAAAAACCAACTTGAAGATGAGCTCCCCTTTTGTTTTCCAACAAGAAAGATTGCGAACATGATGTAGAAATCAAAATCTTTGATCCATAATTGCTTAGAAATAAATGGAGAAGAAATTAAAGTGGAAATAATTAAGGAACCAAGAAATCCCTAAGTTTTGTTTGCAAGATAATGAGAGAAACATAAAAATGTCTTTCTCATCTTTTAGAAAAATATAGTCGTCCACTTCTTTTTGTTAAAAACAAAAGAAAAGATATATTTAATCATTAATTTAATAATTCCAATAAAAATACTACTTTAATCCCTTTTTACAAAATTGTCATTATTAATATTTTACAATATTTTGTAAAATAGTCACTATTAAATTTAATATTAAATCCACCCATTTAAAATTACTCAAATTCAATTTTGTCCTTCTATAAACCCATTAAAATATTTTCAAAAATATTAGACACACTAAATTTGCCAAAGATCAATTTAATCAACCTAATTTATTTTTTGGAATTAATTAATTAGCTAAAGCCTAACCAAAAATTCCAACCCGATTCTGATAATTCGCCTAAATCTTCTAGCCCGTTTTTCGGGGTGTTACAATAGAGATCAAGTTACTCTTGGGATGTTTAATGTTGATATTGGAAGAACTATGGAGGAATGTCATCATCTTGATGTTCTAGACAATCTCATCCAAGAAGACTTGAATCACTGTAGTATACTCATTGCTGAAGACGTTGCGCTAACAACTGTTGAAGACGATCTCCCAACTTATGACAACATTGTTGAAGTGCTTATAGTTCCTATTCAACACAAATGACAGGATGAATCGGTTTTAAAGTTCTTCTATAAACATATACTCACCCATTTTGGGACACCAAAGGCATTAATTAGTGACCAATGAAAGCATTTTCATTGCAGTCAGGTAGCTGCTGCATTTGAAAGATATGGAGTGAATCATAGACTCACTATAACTTATTATCCTTATTCTAATTGACAAACCGAGGTCTCTAACTGGGCTATCAAAAATATATTGGAAAAAGTGGTGAATACCATTAGGAATGATTGATCTCCGCGCTTGGATGATGCTTTGTGGGCTATTCGTATTGCATACAGTAATCCACTTGGGATGTCACCGTAGCAGCTGTTCTTTGGAAAATCCTATCACTTACCTGTTAAGTTAGAACACATGGCTATGTGGGCTTTGAAACAAGTGAATTTGGATTTTGGAGCTGTGGGGAAGAAACTAGCATTGGATATCACTGAGCTGGAAGGAACTCGCCGCAATGCTTACGAAAATGCCTCCATTTACAAAGGCAAAAACAAATGATGGCATGACAAGATCATATCGCAGCGACAATTTGAAGTTTGACAATAATGATGTGATCCTGGATTAGAGCCTTACAAGGTTTAAGGCAAAGTACAAAAGTCCATTTGATAGAGGCAAGTGTTCTATGACCAAGAAGCCTCAAGAAGCTCCTGCAAGCTTATTCCGATATGTTTGCAACAAATTTGGGTATCTAAAGGTTTTGATTAATTATGTTCGTGGCAAGCACGAATATGTGATGTCTTAATTTGGCCCCAAGAAAGAGCCTCAACCATTGAAGATGTCACATTGATTTAGAGAGAGTTCTTATTAGCCACATATTTATATTATGTTATAATTTTATATACGTTACATGTTTGAGAAGGTAACTTTACATCACCAACGGCTAGGTGGAAAGAATTCAAATCTTAAGGCATTATTGTTCATTCCGAGGGCTAGAAGATTTAAATCAAGGGGAATGCTTCTTCACACCAAACGGATAGGAGATTCAAATCCAAGGGGCATGTTTCTTCACACCAAATTACTAGGAGGCCGAAAAGATGCAACTCTTCACCAAAAAGAGCCTACCAGAAGTTATGTTCCTTCATCAAAAGGTGCCGCCAAGAGTTGTAACTCTTCACTAAATGTTGTGACTCTTCATCAAAGGGTGCCACTAAGAGTTGTGACTCTTCATCAAAAGGCGGCACCAAGAGTTGTGACTCTTCACTAAGAGGTGCCTCCCAAAAGTTATGTCTCTTTTGTAACCCCCTTGACCCGGTCTAGTCGCAAGACTTAGTCGAGTGAGCTATATTAGGGTTTACCAAGACAAACCCTGAAGAATTACATTAAAAGCGGTCTATTTTTTTCTTTTATCTTATCTAAATGTATATTTAAGCCCTAAGATGTCAATGCTGGTTATGGTGAAAGTTACAACTCAATCGGGCGTCTATTCAACATCTAATTGTACCAAATTGCACTTTAGGGACTAAAAAGTAATTTCCATTAATTATGAGGACATTCATGAAATTGAAGTTACCAATCCTTAATTATTCATATTACGTGCCTTCAAGTTAAATCTCAACTTTAAACAACCATCCAAAGCCATTTAATTGCATAATTATGAAATAGGGATTAAATTGCAAAGACTACAAACATTCAGAAACACCCTAACTAAAATAACGGCCGACGTACCGGTAAGGGCTATTACCATATCACAACGAGTGGAAATAAAAAAGGCACACCGATACGGTCCCTAAGCGTATTTGTACAGGTATGCGAATTTCAAAAATTAGGATTCTAGTAGCCTAAGGGCGTACCAGTACGGTAACCCGTGTACCAACACCAGACCTATTTTCCAACTATGTGTACCGATACGGTTACTAGGAATATCGGTACACCTAGGCAATTTTGCCCAGATTGAGCCGAGACAGGTCCCTGCATACTGATCCCTAAGGACCCGTACCAATACGTACAAACCTGTAATGACTTATAGGTCCAATATATGACACATTGGCTCAATCTAACATACACCAAACAACATCCATTCATCATATAACTTCACCAACATCATTTTCCCAAACATAGCAATAGGATAGAAGATCATACACATCATGGTATACACTTAGCAAACTCCTATGGACATGATTTCTACCCAAGCATGCATAATGTTTCCCAACCCCTCAACATCAAGCATTTAGTATCAGACAAGTCTAAAACATCAAACCAAACTTATACAAATAGGGAGTAACCAAAACACATCTCCCATAAACAACTTGGTCACATAGCCTCTTATTACAACTTAGTACTTATAAAACCATACTTTGAAAGTCTCAACCCTTGGATCCTCCCTTGCTCATTCGCTGTCCAATATGGTCTACTTCTCTGCATTGATGAGAAAAGAGAGCGTAGGCTATAATTTTAGTGAGGGAATCTCAAAATTACTCATCAATGCAATTAAAATCATTTTAATTCAAACCAAATGTAAATATCCCATGGCAAAATCATCTCATGCTTCAATAATCTCTACAAGTATGCACATTTAAATCATTTACAACACATGTATCATGGATTCTATCTCTACCTCAATTTAAGCTTCATATGCCACAATCTCTATAACAAGCTTAAAGATCAATCTCATGTATAAATAACATTATAAAAACATAACTCATTTCTCATGATACATTATCTCATAGATTGGATTTCAAGTGACTCAGAACCTGCAACATTTTGTTTCATAAAACACATCAGATACACGAATTTCCCTAAGTGGTTCCCACACCACTTCACATACATCCTCGAATCGGAGCAACATAACAATTACTCACTTCAATGGTTATGATGTATAAATCCACCAGCGGGAGGAAACGAAACATTTACCCACCTCAACCGCTGCGGTTCTCATGGTGGAGTCAACAAAACATTTACCCACCTCAACACACATGAGGTGACTTATTATAGTGCACTTTAAACCCTATGGCTAGCTAACTATATCCGACAGCCACTTGCCAATATATTCATTAAAACAACATTACCTCATTGTTTTATATATGCATCCAATCAATCCGGTTTCAAACACATTAAACCATGCATTTTATTATTCTAAAAAATACTTTCATAAACCAAGTTTCATTCTCAATAACCATCATATATGATCATTAGCAACATCTTTCATTTCTAAAATATCCATAATATAGTGAGTGATCAAAACCATAAACATGTGCATGAGATTTCATTTTTCAAAACCAAAATTGAGAGGGAGTTCAACCAATACTTACTTCCAAGCTTAGAGAAGTGTTTCAAACTTTATCTAAACTCCCACGAGTTCTTTCAAACCAATAATCCAAAGCTAGCTTCCCATTGCGTGAATCAAGCTTCCGAAGCTTCTCCAAAAGCCAAAGGATTCAACTCCCCTACTTTACCCAATAAAAAATAGAGGATTAAAACACATCTCTGCATCTTTAACTTCCAGCAACCATCAACACAACTTCACCTTTCAAGAAACCATCAAATACCTCTCTAAAACAACTGAAATCATCACCAAAACCCACCTAAACAAAGCCCAGCCGAAACCTATCAATTGTAACATCATAACAACATCAATTAACATCCAAAAACATATTGATTACGCCCTTATACCCCAGCACTACTACAACAACAAGATCACACCAAGATCTAACTATAAACAACCTAGAAAACTAGCAATTCACATAGTTTTGGGATTTCATTGATTAATCTCTTCTTTCAACATTAAAATACAACTTATAATAGATATAAACTCATTAGAATCAATCTATAATAGATCCAAAATAGTATGAATCAAATTTTCCACATAAAACTCAATTTAATCATGAAATCCATGTTTAAACCATAATTCCATAACATAAATCAATAACAAAGGATCAAGAACTTGGGAATTTCAATAAAGAACCTTTAACTAGAGGAGAGAAATGAAAATCATCTCTAATTGTTGATTTCTCCCTTAATTCGCTAAGCTTAGTTGAAATCCAAGTAGATTTTGCAATAAGAATTGAAGAAATCAATTAGGAAACAAAAAAGAAATCAATAGGAATTGATTCCTGAGAATTTTGGAATGAAAATCTTAGTTTAGCTACTGGGAAAGTTGAGAGAAAAAGTTGGAAGAAAAGTAGTTACCTAAGAAATTGATTTTGCAAAACTAAAAATCCTTTTATTTAATCTTATCTTATTTTAACAATAAATCAATTAAAAACACTTTTAAAATAGCCTAAATTAAGATAAAAATCTGATGAAAAGTATTGGTCAAATAGCTCCTTAAAGATTCTAAGTTTTGACCCTTTTCTATTTAGTCACCAAAAACAATTTTGAAAAATTTTCATTTTAGTCATTAGACCAAAATGTCCCAAAATCAGATCTAATTACTTCAAATTGAATTTACCAAAATATTTAAAATATTAATTAAGTATTTTTTAGCATTTTTCCATATTTTATTTTAGCCAAAATCAATTTATTTCAATTTAATTCCTAAAACTAACTCGAATTGCCTAAACCGGTTCCCCTGAACCAACTACCTGATTCGATTAACATCTAGGCCGAATTTCAGGGCGTTACAACTCTCTCCCTCTTAAGAAATTTCATCCTCAAAATTTACCTGGCAGAAAAAGATGAGGAAACTGCTTGAACATGTCCTCCTTGCTTTCCCAGGTGGCTTCCTCAACACCACGATGCCGCTACAACACCTTTACCAACTATATGGTCTTTTTTCTCAAAGAACTTTGCTGCTCGAATCTAGATTTCTCACCGTCTCCTCATTATAGGTTAAATCCAAATTTAGCTCAATCTCTTCAACAGGCATTACAGGCGAAGGATCCGATCTATACCTCAAAAGCATTGATATATGGAAAACATCATGTATCTTTTCCAACCCTGTTGGCAACCTCAACCTATAAGCAACTGGACCAACACGCTCCAACACCTCATAAGGTCCAATAAACCTAGGACTTAACTTGCCATTTCGACCAAACCTCATCACCTTCTTCCAAGGCGAAACCTTCAAGAACACACGATCATCAACTGCATACTCAATCTCCATTCGCTTTAAGTCAGCATATGACTTTTTCCGATCCGAAGCTTCCTTCAACCGGTCACTAATAAGCTTCACTTCCTCATTGGTATCCTTCAACACATCTGGCAAAGAAACATACTTTTTCATGCCTCCATCCAACAAAGTGGTGTACAACACCTTCTACCATACAAAGCCTCGTACTGTGCCATCTGGATACTAGCTTGATAACTGTTGTTATAGGAAAACTCTACCAATGGTAATTGCTTCTCCTAAGATCCTTGGAAATGAATGATGCAACACCGCAACATATCCTCCAACACATGGATAACACGTTCAGACTGACCATCCGTTTGAGGATGATATGAATTACTAAAGTTCATCAGTGTACTCAAAGCTCTATGCAAACACTCCCAAAACCTCACTGTAAAATACGGATCTCTATATGATACAATAGAGTTTGGCACTCCGTGCAACCTCACAACCTCAACAATATGCAACTCTACCAACTTGTCCAAAGTGTACGTCGTATGCGCAGCTAGAAAATGTGCACACTTCGTAAACCTATCCATAATCACCCACACATAATTCTTCTTTGCTGGCGTCAAAGGCAAACTAGACACGAAATTTATGGTAATTCTCTCCCACTTCCATTTCAGAATCCTTAATGGTTGCAACAACCCTGAAAGACACTGATGCTCAGCCTTAACACATTGACAAACCATACAACGAGCAACAAAATCCGCAACATCCTTTTTCAAACCAACCTAGAAATATTCTTTCTTCAAGTCCTGATACATCTTCGTACTCCCAGATGCATAGAAAAAGGACTCGAATGTGCCTCAGCCAAGATAGTGTGCCTCAACTCTTCATCTTTTGGCACCACCATTCAAATTTTGAAACACAAAACACCTTCCTCACTAAAGCAAAAATTCGTTTGATTGCCATCCATAATATCCTTAACATGCGGTACCACAGAATCATTATACTGTTACTCCTCCTTGATCAATTGTAACAACGATGGCTTCACTTGCAACTCAACCAATAACCTACCATCACGCGTTACACTTAACTGAGCAAACATCACCCTCAACTCAAGCGTGACCTTTCTACTCAAAGCATCGGCTACAACATTAGCTTTCCCTGGATGATACTCGATAGTCAAATCATAATCCTTAAGCAACTCTAACCATCTTCGTTGCCTAAGATTCAACTCCTTTTGAGACATCAAATAGTTCAAACTCTTGTGATCTGTGTATACAATACACTTCTCACCATAAAGATAATGTCACCAAATCTTCAACGTAAACACCACTACAGCCAACTCAATGTCGTGCGTAGGATAGTTGCGCTCGTGCACCTTCAATTGTCTAGATGCATAAGCTACAATCCTTCCTTCTTGCATCAACACACATCCTAAACCCACATAGGATACATCGCTATACACAACAAACTCCTTCCCTGACTCGGGTTGAATCAAGATTGGAGCTTGCGTCAAACCTTCCTTTAATTTATCAAAAGCTTGCTGTCTACTCTCCGTCCATTCAAACTCACATCCTTTTGCAATAACTTCGTCAAAGGAGCAACAATCCTTGAAAAACCATCCATAAAGCGTTGGTAGTATCTTGCCAACCCTAGGAAATTACGAACTTCCGATACCAACTTTAGTTGCTTCCAATTCACAACAGCTTTAATTTCATGCGGATCCATACGAATACCCTCGGCTGAAACAACATGACCAAGGGAAACCACCTGTTTGATCCAAAACTCACACTTACTCAGCTTGGCATAAAGCTTGTTGTCCAATAGAACTTGCAACACATTTCCTAGATGTTGATCGTGATCTTCCTCAGTACGAGAATACACAAGGATGTCATCGATGGACACTACCACGAATGGATCCAAGAATTCATGGAACACCCAATTCATCATATCCATGAATGCTTCCGGTGCATTGGTCATCCAAACAGCATCACTAAGAACTCATAATGCCCATAACGCGTGCGAAAAGATATCTTTGGCCATCTTTATCCTTCAACTTCAACTGATAATACCCAAACCTCAGATCAATCTTGGAAAACACTATAGCACCCCAAAACTGATCAAACAAATCATCAATCCTCGGGAAAGGATCCTTGTTCTTAATCGTCAACTTGTTTAGTTGTCAATAATCAATGCATATTCTCATCGTGCCATCTTTCTTTTTCATAAACAACGTCGGTGCTCCTCACAGTGACATTTGGCCGAATGAACCCACGATCCAACAACTCATATAACTTCATCTTTAACTCCTTTAACTCTTTAGGTGCCATACGATACGGTGCAATAGACACTAGATCCATATCCGCGTACGTCTTTATGCAAAACTCCACCTCCCTATCTGACGACAAACTAGGCAATTCTTCCAAAACCACTCTTGGAAAATTGCAAACTGTATGAAATCCTGGGCACTCTCCTGAATGCCGCCTACCACATCGCTTACACTCAGGTACTCTAGCATAGGTATTCTAACCTTAATATCCACGTCCAACACCATTTCCTCTGTGTATCTGATCTGAATGATACCTTCTATCTCTGTGCCTCTTATAACGATCCCTGTCAACATCTAGCTCAGCACTCCTCTTTCCTGTAGAAGAACTCCCCAGAATAAGCAGAAAACCCCATGTTTTGTTCTATGCCCTTAGCTCGGGAAACCAGTACATCAAACTATGTATAAGCTGTAGCCAACATGTATGTCTTCACCTCCTTTACCAAACCATAGTGGATTTGATCACATTGTTGTCGCTCATCGGGAACTAATTCCGAAACATATTAGCTCAACTGGACGAACTAGATCTCATAATTGGAAACAGACATGTTCCCTTGCTCCAAAGCCATAAACTCCCTCTTCCTCTCATCTTGATATCGAGAACTCAAATGAAACCCAAAGTAAACCGTAAAGATGAAACCCAAAACATGTCCATTTTTTCCTTTTATATTATCTAGATGCACAATTATTATCCTACATGTTCATACTAGTTACAAGTGAAAACCCAACTCAATCGGGCATCGAATCGACATCCAATTGGCAACATTTGCAATTTAGGGGACCACATTGCAATTTTAGAAAACCATAGGGACTTAAATCAAATTTATGTTACCAGACTTTAATTAATCAAATTCCATACCCTCATGTCAAGAATCAAATCAAAAAGATCATCCAAACTCATTTAATTGCATCACCAAGATTCAGGGACTAAAACGCAAGAACACAGAAACTTCTCTCTATGACATTAACAGTTTTAACGGCCACATGTATCGGTATGCCACTAGCCGTATCGGCACGGCCTAACAGTCACGTTTTGATACATTGTATGATGTACCGACACGCCACGTCGGATTGAAACATGATTTAAAATTTGTCAAAGGTCGTACCGATACGGGTTATAGATGTTTGGATACACGAGATCCATCCCAAAAAGCATTTTCTAGTAGCGTAAGACCGTACCTATAGTCCTACCCCTATATGATAAGCTTAAGCTTATATTTCCTAACCGTGCCAACACCTAAACACCCGTACCGATCCCAAGTGCCTAAATTTGCCTAGCCGTATTAATACAGTCCCCCGCGTATCAGTACGCATGGACCTATAATGTCATTTTTAGCTGGTTTATCATACATTCAACCATACCAAAACATCCTAACATGCTCCAAACACATAACCAACACAATCTAGAAACATACCACAACATAACATCACAGATTCAACATCATTTTATGGCTTCTTGCATCAAGTGTAAATTTATAGGCATGCAACCTAGAAAACCAAGTACTAAAACACGATAATGCAAACCATCACCAAAATCAAACCATAAAGGCCATTTACAACTCAAGAGCAGCTAGACAAACTTGCTCAAACAGGGAGTTCAACAAAACATCTCCCAAATAACAACGGAAACCCCCATTGCCCTTATTACTTATAGTTTAACTCAAAACATACTTTGGTTACCAAGTCTTGTACCGATCCCTTGCCTCCCGCTGCCTTCCAAGCTTTTAATTCTCTACATTGATAGACAAAAAGAGCGTAAGCACACTAGGCTTAGTGAGGAGTGCTCAAAAACACACCATCAATGCATTAAAACCATTTCTCAATATTACATTGAAAACTCATTTCAAACATCCTTTAAAACATTATCATGCCTTTAAAACATGCACTTAACATCTTTAAAACCAGTATATTAAACCATATGCAACATGTATCATTAGCCAACAGTAAGTTCCATTGCTCAACCTGAATTTAAGCTTTCCCGTGTATAACAACCATATGCAAAGCTTAAAGAGTAAACATGTATAAATTGCATTATACAACATAAACTTTTCAATGGTACATCAACAATTATATTGGCTCACAAGTGATCATTAACCAAGTTCCTTTACCAAAATAGTCCATCGAATACACGGATTCAACAAGTGTTTACCCAACAGTTCAAGCCATCTCAACTGGAATAGCGATACAATCACAATTGTGGTACCTAAACAACTGGGTACACTTTCAAACTGCAGGGACACCAACCCCTTACCTCGGTTGGATGCTTAATCCACTAACGGGAGTATACGGTATTGTAAAACCCCTCCACAGTTAGGGTACTTGGATGGATTTCTTGGTACACGGATCTAAACCCTTCAACATCCAAGGTTACTTATTATAGTGCACTATCAATCTTATGGCCGACCAACTATATATGATAAGAATTCTAGAACCACATCACTTGCCAATATAATTAACCATTTACCATTTACCTCATTGTTTTCAACAAGCATTAACCAAACCAATTTTCCAAAGCAACAACCATGCTTTAAAACAGAAGTATAAACCATATACTTACAAGGATCACTTTCCATGTGCATCCTTCAGCGTTTCATGCTTAATTACAGTATTTCACATACTTTAAAACATGCTTTAACAGTAGGTATTATATAAATCAAAACAAGTGCATTAAGCTATATCATACTTGCACGACCGAGTGAGAAAACAACTTTATACTTACTTCAGAGTTTAAACCAGCGTATCAAGCTAAGTTTAAACTCCCATAAACAACCTTTAAAATATTCCAAAGATGGAATCCACGTTCTCACTCATCGATAAGCGAAACCTTGATTTGCCGACGCGAAATCAAGCGTCTAAAGCCTCCAAAGCTTCACCGATCACTTCCGGATCAATCTCCCTAGTTTTAACCACATTATAATAGAGGATTAATGCATCTCAATGCATTCAAAACACTACAACAACAATCTTTCACAGATTCACACATTTCTTTCACATTTACCAAACCATAACAACCGAAATATCATCTAATCCTTTCCAAATACAACCCAGCCATAATCTAACAATTAAACTCCTTCAATATCATCAATCAACACCTAAAAACAGAATCAAAACTTCCAAACACTTCCAGCAACTAAACAGCCACCACAACTCCACAAAAATACGATTCTAACAACCTAAATAAATAGAGATTCAAGAGTTTCGAGATTCCATTGTTAAAACAACTTATCAATATTATTATACATCCAAAATATGTTAAAAATCAATCCACATCATTGAAGAACAGATCCAATTCGAATCTTTAACTATTTCATCACTTTCATCCAATTAAATTAGTTAATTCAATATAAAAACACAAAATCAGATTATAAACCATAAATCAAGGATCAAACACTTGAGAATATCAATAAAGAACCATTCAATAGAGGAGATCACAGACCTTAGCCCTATTGTGTGATTTCTCCCTCAATTGGCTTGTTTAAAGCTAGGAAAGCACAAGATTTCAATGAGGTTTTGTAAATCAAAGTTAAAGAATCAATTACAAATCAATAATCTAAGTAAAATGATCTCTCACCTCTGATTTTTGATGAGAACTTGAGTGTTTGGCAGAAAAGAAGTGGAGAGAAAAGTTACGTCAATTTTCATTAAAACCAAATAACTAACTTTAATATCTAAAATCTCTTTTTATTATCATTTAAAACACATGTTAAAATGATTTAATTGAAGGGAGAAATCACCAGCAAAAACTTGGTAAAATAGCTCTTTAAGGATTCTAAGAATTTGATCCTTTTCATTTTAGTCACCTTTAAAAATAGTTTTCAAAAATCGTATTTTGGTCACTAGCCAAAATGTCATGCCTCCAAATCTCATTTTCAAAAATTGATTTCACCAATATTAATCATATATTAAAAGATGATTTTTAACCATTTTCCATATTTTTATCTTACCAAAAAATATATTGTCCCAAATCTGACTCAAATCTCTAACTCGGTCCACTGGACCGTCTAAAAAGCCACAAAACTGCTAGGCCCAAAACCGGGGCATTACACCAAATACTTCTTACGAAAGGCAGCACAAAAGAATTCAAATGTCACATCAGCATGTTTTATGCATGTGATCGCAGTTGTCCACCAACAATAAGCATCACCCTAAAGCAACGATACAATACATCCCAACTTGCGCACATCTTGTATCGCCCTAGTTTTGGGTCTAGATGGTTTGAGGTTCATTTTAAGGGTTCAGTGAACCAATATTAGAGATTCGAGTCAATTTCAGGATTAAATTGGATTAAATATTTTTGAAGGTGATAAAAATATGGAAAAATATTCTAAAATAATTAATTAATATATTAATAATTGTGGTGAAATCAATTTTGGAAAATAAGTTTTGGAAATCATAAATTTTGGACTAGTGACCAAAATGCAACTTTTGAAAACAGTTTTTAGTGACTGTTTTCTAAAGGGTCAAGACTTTGAATCTTTAAGGAGTTTATAATTCAAAAGTCTAATTTTAGAATTTATCCTTTAATTGGCAATTTTAAAAAGTGTTTTGGAAAATAAAAGAGGGTTGAGAGAATTGATTGATAATTAATTCTTTGAAACAAAAGTCACGTAACTAACTTTCTCTGAAAGCCTTTTCTCTCAAAACCTCTCCAGCCAAACATTATTTCCTTCTTCTAAATCTTTAGGTAAATCATCTTTTTCTTAAATCTTTTGATTTCTAATGCATTCTCTATGATTTCTCAATAAAATCTTATTGTTTTAACTTTGTTTTCACATGTAAAATCAGCAAATTAAGGGAGAAAGCATCCATTAGAGGTAAGGTCGTTCTTCTCATCAAATGAAAGGTTCTTTACTGAAATTCCCAAGTTGTTGATCCTTTATAATGGGTTTTGATCGTTTAATCAAGGAAAATTGGTTTAATTGTGTTTTAATTGATGAAATTGATAGATTTTCGAAATGGCTCTGTTTTGTTGGGTTCTTGATCAGTTTAGATCATGATTTTGATGTTTAATAATGTTAATAGCTTGGAGTTAATATTGTAATCCCGAAATAAGTTGGATATCTAATATTTATGGTTGATAGTAAAGGGTTTTTATGTTGTTAATGGTGTTCAATCATTACTGGAAGTAAAAGGATGTTGTAAAAGGGTTTTTAGATGTTATTTGATGAAGTTTAATGTATTGAATCGTTATGTTGTGGTTGGTTTAAGTTTGGAAGGTGTTTGAGGTTGATTTCGATAAGTTCAGATGGTTTTTGAGTGGGCAACTTGTGAGTTGCGGGAATTTTCTTTGAAGCAATGGTTTGGATGCATTTCGATGCATGTTTCCTCTGATTTTTTGTGATTAAAATAGGGGATAATCAAGGAGAAGTAGCTTGAAGGGGATTGAGGCTTTCTAGGAGCTTGTTTTGCTTTGGCGAGCAAGGCGAAGTGAAATGGCGAGTGGAAACTGATTTTGAATGATTCCTAAAGGTTTGCAAATTATGTTGGGAGTATAGGTTAAGCGTGAAACCCTTACCTAAGCTCAGAAGTAAGTTTCCCCTATTTTGCTCTTGAATATCGATTTGGATATGAGCATGTTGTTTCATGTTTTGGTTTTAAACATGGTTTGATTTACTATTGTACATGCATGGATTTGTAAACATTTGCAATGGTTTAAAAGGGACATGAAATTCTAGTGAGCATTGGTTTTCATTCTGGTTGGGAATGGGGTAATACTTTGGTAATGTTATTTGCATATGTGGTGATTTTGTTTAGTGCATTGTAAAACAGTAAGTAAATGGTTTTGGAAATGATATATTGGCTATGTAACAAGTTAAGAACATTCAGATATGGTTGGCATGCCATATGATTAAAGTGCACTATAATATATACAAAAATCGATCGTGGCCATGGGTCCTTAAGGTATGGTAGTTTAACTAGGACACTCGGACTATTAGGACATCACTGCGAGCATACAGTTTAACTAGGTAGCCGAAGATGATCATGACATTACAGTTTAACTAGGCAATGTCGGTAAAACTCGCGGTTTAACTAGATGAGGTTGTTGAATCGTGCAGTTTAACTAGGCAAGGTTTGGGGTATCATGCAGTTTAACTAGGCATGGTATGGGAATCTGTGTATCCGAAATGTATATTGAAAGGGGTTGACTATCCAAGGTAAGGGTTGTGTACCCGGGGTCACTATAAATGCCAATATATGAAAGTTCATGTGTTGAACCTATTTTATGATTTAATGCTTTGGAATTTAAGCATGGTGATATGATTTAATGCTTTTGGATTTAAGCGTGGTAATATGGATTAATGCTTTGGAATTTAAGCTTGGAGTTTATACATGATGTTGCATAAGGATTGTTATGCATGTTTTGATTGGAAACAATGAAAATGCTTTGGTCGTTAAGCAAGGTTTGCAACAAGTGGCTTTAGTTTTCAAATGGTTTAAATACATCATTGTTTTTATGAGCATCCTCATTAAGCATGTGTGCTTACGCTCGCTTTTCCCAATGATGCGGAGCATTGTGGTTTGGGAGCAGCAAAGGCAAAGTCTAAGTGATCGAAGGACAAGATTACTTTCAGTATGAACTCGGTTTTAGTTTTCAGTTAACAAGGCAATGTGTTCGCCAAATATTTTTGGGATTTGTAATCTTGTTTTTTTTGGTTTTTGTGCATGGTCAATGCTGTAATTTGGAGTTGGTTTGTTTTTGGTATGCACGTTAATGGTTTTGCTTATGGATGATGATACGTGGTTGCCTAAGTATGCATCTAGTAGCCTTGTTTGATTGACAAGCTTTGGTGATTTTAACATGAGGACAATGGTACTAAGGATACGTTGGAATGTTGCATCTGCTGGTTAATGTTCAAATGAGGGTTTGGTATGTTTGGCGATAGTTCTGCATGAAGGTTAATGTTTCTCTGGGGTCTCGAGGAAAATATAGGCATGTTGGGTAGAAATCATGCCTATAGGATTACCTTCGTGGTCGTAATGCCTATGTTCATGTATCGTAGTGGTCTTTGGTTGATATGACGTATGTATGTTGTTTTAATATGATGCGTTGAGTGTTAAATGATGTTTGGGGTTAATTTGGATATATTTAGAAGGGTTATAAGGTGTTTTGAAAGTGCAGAATCTATAAACCTATAGGAAGGTTTTGAAACCAGTTAGCAGGTTTCGAAACTAGAGGCCATTTTTCTCCAGGTATGTATCGAAACCAAGCCCTATGTTTCAAAACCAGCAGTCCCAATTTGGCTACTAGAGTACAAGTTTCAAAACCACTTGTACATGTTTCGATATTAATCACGGGGACTCATCTGTTGAGTTGAAAAATAGTTTCTAAAGTTATATTTTGGTCCCTGGTTGATAAGCATGCAATCGGATAAGTTAGGATGATCTTTTTAAGCTGAAATTTGCATGTTTGCTTGTATCTTAACTAATCGAGGATTGATAAATCTAATTAATCCCTTATAGTTTCGCATATTTACATTTTGGTCCTTAAAATGCATACGTGTGTTATTGGTTGCCTTTCCAATGTCCTTTTATTTTGTATCTTCAACCGGTGCGAGCATGATCACTCAGGTTTAATATTATGCATCTAGACAAGATAAAAAGGAAAAAATGAACCGGTTTTAGTAATCTTTTTTTGGTTTGCTTTGGCAAGCTTAATGTAGCTCCTTAGTTTGGTTGAGCGTCTAGGCTGGGTCGATAGGGTTACATTTTTTGGTATCAAAGCCAGGTTACGAAAGGTTGGGATGTTGTTGTTTGATTGATTGTTATTGTTTGATATGCACGGTGATTTTGCACATGAACAATGATTGTTTATGTCATGTTGGGGTATGAATTGGGAACACATTGCCTATTACCGAGGTTTTATATTGTTTTATAAGGTTGTCTTGGATCTTTTGCCTTATGTTAGCCTAAATTTAATGTGTTTTGATGCTTTTGTTAGCATGGCTCGACGTGAGACTCGTTCGATGGCTGGTAATGTGGGTCTGGGCAAAATAATGACGAATTAGTGAATCCTCATATTACATTACCTCCTCCTCCTCTATTAGCTCCACCTATTGATGTTGGGGTAGGTGGGGTACCTCAGGCTCTATAAGGGTCAGTTTTTAGAGATTGACTCTGTTGATTCAAGCAATGACGAGGGCTTTTTAGTCAGTGATGGCAGGAGTGCACGTGCAAGCACTAGCACCTGCTGTGGTGGTTAACCCTGGGTTACCGTTGAAGCATCTCCGTAGTTGGGAGGTATGGAGTTTAGGGTCTAAATTGTACCGATGAGCGCAAGTTGGGATGTACCATGTCTTTGTTACATGGTGATGCGTATCATTGGTGGGTGGCCACAATTGCTAATATTCTGAAAGTGGATGTAACTTAGGAATTCTTTTGAAGGGCTTTCAAGAACAAGTACCTTGGTCCTCAGTATTTGGATGCAAGGAAATGTGAGTTTATGGCTTTGGAACAAGGTGGCATGTCTGTAGTTGAGTATGAGGTAAAGTTTGTCCGCTTGAGTCAGTATGCTTCAGAGTTGGTTCTGGATGACCGTGAGAGGTGCAACAGGTTTCGTTATGGTCTTGTGAAGGATATAAAGACATATATGTTAGCGACAGACTATACAAATTTTGATGTGCTTGTAAACCGTGCCAAGGATATTGAGCAGTCTTTGGGTGCATCGTTGTCATTGGCAAGTAAGAGTTTGGGTAAGAGAGCGGCTGATTCTAGTTATTCTGGGAAGCAGAATAGGAGGTCGTGGGATAAGAGGTTTAAGCCAAAGTTTAAGCGTGGCGGTGGTGGCCATGGTAATCAGGGTGTGGGCATTATAGCTGAGTGTGAGCATTGTGGTCGACGTCACATGGGTACATGTTAGGGAAACACCAGAGGTTGCTGGGTGTGTAGATCTTAAGATTATATGAGGCGTGATTGTCCTCGTGTAGTAAGAGATACACCAATACAAGCTGCTGCACCTGCTAGGGGCCGAGGCCGTGGTAGGGGTAATTTCCAGAGGCGAGGGGATGGACAGAGGGCTGTGGCACATGCAGTTGATGTGAGACCAGAGAATGGTAGACCGACTCGAGTTTATGCTCATTGTGAGGGGTGCAATGACACTGATGTGATCGCAGGTACCTTCACCTTGCAATCTTTGTTGTTGTTTTCTTTGATTGATTCGGGGTCTACGCATTCATATATCTTAAGTGAGCATGCATCATTGCTGAATGTCCCTGTTGAGATCTTAGATGTTGTTATGTTAGTAACTAGTTCCTTTGGGGAGACGGTTACAACTAGAAGGTTGTATTGGCATTGTCCTTTGGCAGTGCAAGGTTATGAGTTTGCCCCGGATCTGATGGAATTGCCATTCCATGGTTTTGACGTTATTCTGGGTATGGATTGGTTAAGTGAGCTCAAGGCAGTGGTGGATTGTAAATCCAAAAGGATTTCCTTGAGGTTAGCCGATGATTATGAGGTTGTGGTGTTTGGCGAGAATGTGAAATTCCTGTCTATTGTTGTTTTGGCTACTCGAGCGGAGAAGATGATGTTTGATGGCTGCCAAGCTTATTTGGCTATTGTTAGGAATCTAGAAGCCAAGGGTGTTCGAGTGCAGGATATTTAGACTGTGTGTGAATTTTTAAAGGTTTTTCCTTAAGAGTTATTAGGTTTACCGCCGGATAGAGAGGTGGAATTCAGTATAGAGATGTACGAGGGTACGACTCCAGTGTCCATTGCTCCTTACCGGATGGCACCGAAGGAATTGAAGGAGTTGAAGGCGCAGCTCTATAAGTTGCTAGATCATAGGTTCATTCGACCGAGTGTTTCGCCCTGGGGTGCTCTAGTTCTTTTTGTGAAGAAGAATGATGGATCGATGCGTATGTACATTGATTATCACCAGTTGAATAAGTTGACGGTGAAAAACAAGTACCCATTGCTGCGGATTGATGTTTGATAGCTGCCAAGCTTATTTGGCTATTGTTATGAATTGCGAAGCCAAGGGTGTTCGAGTGCAGGACATACAGACTGGGTGTGAATTTTTGGAGGTGTTTCTTGAAGAGTTACCAGGTTTATCGCCGGATAGAGAGGTGGAATTCGGTATAGAGACGTACGAGGGTATGACTTCGGTGTCCATTGCTCCTCACCCGATGACATCGAAGGAATTAATGGAGTTGAAGACGCAGCTCCAGGAGTTGATGGATCATGGGTTCATTCGATCGAGTGTTTCGCCTTGGGGTGCTCCGATTCTTTTTTGTGAAGAAAAAGGGGGATCAATATGTATGTGCATTGATTATTGCCAGTTGAATAAGTTGATGGTGAAAAACAAGTACTCGTTGTTGTGAATTGATGATTTGTTCGATCAGTTTCGCAGGGCAGTTATGTTTTTAAAGATTGATTTAAGATTGGGGCATTATCAATTGAAGGTTAAGGATGTGGATGTGCGTACATTTCCTGCGAGGTATGGGCATTACGTGTTCCTGGTAATGTCGTTTGGTTTGACAAATGCCCCAGTTGCTTTCATGGATATGATGAATAGGGTGTTTCATGAATATCTTGATCAGTTTGTGGTGGTGTTTATCGATGATATACTCGTGTACTCCCGTATAGAGGAACAACATGATCAGCATTTAAGGATTGTGTTGCAATCTTTGAAGGATAATTAGTTGTTTGCCAAGTTGAGCAAGTGCGAGTTTGTGGTGGTGTTTATCGATGATATACTTGTGTACTCCCGTATCGAGGAACAACATGATCAGCATTTAAGGATTGTGTTGCAATCTTTGAAGGATAATTAGTTGTTTGCCAAGTTGAGCAAGTGCGAGTTTTGGCTCAAGGAGGTGATGTTTCTTGGTCATATGGTTTCCGCGGAGGGTATCCGTGTTGATCCACAGAAAGTTGAGGCTATTCTCAATTGGAATCAACCTAAGACGGTGTCCGAGATTTACAGTTTTCTTGGGTTTTATGGTTATTATCGGTGTTCCGTGGATGGGTTTTCTAGTATTGCGGCACCGTT
This sequence comes from Hibiscus mutabilis, assembly GCA_019671005.1. Lineage (NCBI taxonomy): Eukaryota > Viridiplantae > Streptophyta > Magnoliopsida > Malvales > Malvaceae > Hibiscus > Hibiscus mutabilis. The sequence continues at coordinate 40,588,235 of CM033713.1, read as the reverse complement.
GATGAAGTTGTTGCAGAAGAATGTTCCCTATGTGTGGACGGAGAAGCAGCAAAGTAGTTTTGAGAAATTCAATAAGGTTTTGACACATGCTCCTGTGTTGATCCAACCCGAATCAGGGAAGAAGTTTGTGGTTTATAGTGATGCATCGTACGTTGGGTTGGGAAACGTGCTGATGCAAGGTGGCAAGGTTGTGGCATATTCATCGAGGCAGCTAAAAGTTCATGAGAGGAACTATCTGACTCATGACTTGGAGCTTGTGGCTATGGTGTTTTCCTTGAAGATTTGGAGACACTACCTTTATGGCGAAAAGTGTATGGTTTTTACAGATCATAAGAGTTTGAAATACTTGATGTCTCAAAAGGATTTGAACCTTACGCAACGTAGATGGTTGGAGTTACTTAAGGATTACGACTTGACAATCGAGTATCACCCAGGAAAAGCAAATGTGGTTGCGAATGGTTTGAGTCGTAAGGTTGCGGTTGAGCTTAGGGTGATGTTCGCAAGGTTGAATGTAACACGAGAAGGTGGTTTGTTGGCTAAATAGCAAGTTAAGCCTACATTGTCACAAATGACTAAAGCTAAGCAACTGTATGATGATTCTTTTGTTCCCTATGTTAAGGATATATCAGATGGCAAGCCATCGGAGTTTCATTTTAATGATGATGGTGTTTTGTGCTTTAAGGGCCGAATAGTGGTGGTGGAGGATTCGAAGCTTAGACATACTATTTTGGCGGAGGCACATTCTAGTCCTTTTGCTATGTATCCAGTAGTACCAAGATGTATCGTGATTTAAAGAAATCGTACTATTGGGTTAGTTTGAAAAAGAATGTGGCAGAGTTTGTATCTAAGTGCATGGTGTGTCAGCGGGTTAAAGCTGAACATCAGTTTCCATGTAGGTTGTTGCAACCGTTGAGGATTCTGGAATAGAAATGGTTGAGAATCACCATGGATTTTGTGTTAGGGTTGCCGTTGACACCAACTAAAAAGGATTCCATTTGGGTGATTGTTGATCGGTTTACAAAGTGTGCATATTTCCTGCCAGTGCCTACAACATATACCTTGGATAGGTTGGCAAATCTGTACGTTGCTGAGATTGTGTGTTTGCACGGGTACCAAAGTCCATCATTTTTTATAGAGATTCGAGGTTTACAGCAATGTTTTGGAGATGGTTATACAAGGATTTGGGTTCGAGGTTGAGTTTCAGCACCGCGTATCACCCTCAGACGGATGGACAGTCTGAGCGTGTTATCCAAGGTTTGGAGGATATGCTGAGGTGTTGTATTATAGGGTTTCAAGGAACCTGAATGATGCATTTGCCTTTGGTTTAATTTTCTTATAATAATAGCTACTAAGCAAGTATTTAGACGGCACCATATGAGGCATTGTATGGCCGGAGGTGTCGTGCACCGTTGTGTTGGGCTGAGGTTGGGGAAAACATGTTTCCTTGTCGCATGTGTTGAAAGACACGGATGAGAAAGTAAAGCTTGTGTGTGATCGCTTAAAAGCGGCTGTGGATCGGCAGAAATTGTACGTAGATTTGAAGCGTAGGGAGATTGAATATGCGGTTGGGGATCATATGTTCTTGAAAGCGTCACCATGGAAGAAGGTGATGCGGTTCGGACGTAAGGGTAAGCTTAGTCTGAGGTTTATTGGACCATATGAGATTGTGGAACGTGTTGGTCATGTGGCTTATCAGTTGAGGTTGCCTCCTAAGCTAGAGAAGATTCATGATGTGTTCCATGTATCTATGTTACGGAGGTATTGGTCGGATTCTTCGCATGTTATGCTGGTGGAGCATATTAAATTGAGGTTGGATTTGTCCTTTGAGGAAGAGCCTGTGGAAATCCTTGATTCCATCAGTAAGGTCTTCGTGGCAAGATGATAGAAACTAGTTAAAGTCTTGTGGCGACATCGGGGTGTCGAAGAAGCCACTTAGGAAAGCAAGGCGGATATGTTGGAGCAATTTTCGCTTCTTTTTCCTTTAGGTAAATTTTGAGGGTGAAATTTCTTACGAGGGGGTGAGTTGTAACTCCCTAATTTTGGGTCTATATTGTTTGGGGTTCATTTTAAGGGTTCGGTGAACTGGTATTAGAGATTCAAGAAATTTCAAGATTAAATTGGATTAAATATTTTTGAAGGTGATAAAAATATGGAAAAATGTTTTAAAATCATTAATTAATATATTAATGATTGTGGTTAATCAATTTTGGAAAATAAGTTTTGGAAATCGGACATTTTGGACTAGTGACCAAAATGCAACTTTTGAAAACCTTTTTAGTGACTGTTTTGTAAAGGGTCAAAACTTTGAATCTTTAAGGAGTTAATAATAAAAAAGTCTAATTTCAGACTTTATCCTTTAATTGGCTATTTTAAATAGTTGTTTGGAAAATAAAAGAGGTTGGAGAGAATTAATTGATAATTAATTCTTTGAAACAAAAGTCACGTAACTAACTTTCTCTAAAAACCGTTTCTCTCAAAATCTCTCTAGCCAAATACTATTTCTTCTTTAAAATCTTCAGGCAAATATCTTTTTCTTAAATCTTTTGATTTCTAATGGATTCTCTATGATTTCTCAATATAATCTTATTATTCTAACTTTGTTTTCATATGTAAAATCAGCCAATTAAGGGAGAAAGCATCTATTAGAGGTAAGGTTCGTTCTTCTCCTCTAATGAAAGGTTCTTTACTGAAATTCCCAAGTTTTTGATCATTTATAATGGCTTACTAATGGGTTTTGATAGTTTAATTAAGAAAAATTGGTTTAATTGTGTTTTAATTGATGAAATTGATAGACTTTCGAATTGGATTTGTTTTGTTGGGTTCTTGACCATTTTAGATCGTGATTTTTATGTTTGATAATGTTAATAGCTTGGATTTAATATTGTAATCCCGAAATAAGTTGGATATCTAATATTTATGGTTGATAGTAAAAGTTTTTTTGTTGTTAATGGTGTTTAATCATTGCTGGAAGTAAAATGATGTTGTAAAAGGGTTTTTAGATGTTATTTGATGAAGTTTAATGTATCGAATCGTTATATTGTGTATGGTTTAAGTTTAGAAGGTGTTTGAGGTTGATTTCGATAAGTTTTAGATGGTTTTTGAGTGGGCAACTTGTGAGTTGCGGGAATTTGCTTTGAAGCAGTGGTTTGGATGCATTTTGACACACATTTCCTCTAATTTTGTATGATCAAAACAGGGGATAATCAAGGAGAAGTAGCTTGAAGGGGATTGAGGCTTGTTGGGAGCTTATTTTGCTTTGGCGAGCAAGGCGAAGTGAAGTCATTGAGTGGAAACTGGTTTTAAATGATTCCTCAAGGTTTGCAAATGATGTTGGGAGTTTAGGTTAAGCATTAAACGTTTACCTAAGCTCGGAAGTAAGTTTCCCCTATTTTGCTCTTGAATATCGGTTTGGATATGAGCATGTTGTTTCATGTTTTTGTTTTAAACATGGTTTGATTTACTATCGTACATGCATGGATTTGTAAACATATACAATGGTTTAAAAGGGACATGAAATGCTAGTGAGCGTTGGTTTTCATTCCATTTGGGAATGGGGTAATACTTTGGTAATGTGATTTGCATATGTGGTGATTTTGTTTAATGCATTGTAAAACAGTAAGTAAATGGTTTTGGAAAAGATATATTCGCTATGTGACAAGTTAAGAAACTTTCAGATATAGTTGGCATGCCATAAGAAAAAAGTGCATTATAATATATACAAAAATCGATTATGGCCATGGGTCCTTGAGGTATGGAGGTTTAACTAGGCCACTCGGACTATTGGGACATCACTTGGGGTTTGTGGTTTAACTAGGCAGCCCAATATGATGCTGACATTGAGGTTTAACTAGGCAATGTCGGTAAAACTCGTAGTTTAACTAGTCGAGGTTGTCAAATCTTGCGGTTTAACTAGGTAAGGTTTGGGGTATCATGTGGTTTAACTAGGGATGGTATGAGAATCCGTGTATCCGAAATGTATATAGATAGGGGTGACTATCCAAGGTAAGGGTTGTGTACCCGGGGTCACTATAAATGCCAATATATGAAAGTTCATGTGTTAAACCTATTTTATTATTTAATGCTTTGGAATTTAAGCATGGTGATATAATTTAATGCTTTGGGATTTAAGCATGGTAACATGGATTAATTCTTTGGAATTTAAGCATGGAGTTTATACATGACGTTGCATAAGGATTGTTATGCATGTTTTGATTGGAAACAATGAAAATGCTTTGGTCGTTAAGCATATTTTGCAACAAGTGGCTTTAGTTTTCAAATGGTTTAAATGCATCATTGTTTTTATGAGCATCCTTACTAAGCATGTGTGCTTACGCTCGCTTTTTCCTAATGATGTAGAGCATTGAGGTTTGGGGGATGCAAAGGCAAAGTCTAAGTGATCCAAGGACAAGACTATTTTGAGTATGAACTGGGTTTTAGTTTTCAGTTAATAAGGCAATGTGTTGACCAAATCTTTTTGGTATTTGTAATCTTCTTTTCCCTAGTTTTTGTGTATGGTCAATGCTGTATTTTGGAGTTGGTTTGTTGTTGGTATGCACGTTAATGGTTTTGCTTATGGTTGATGATAGGTGGCTGGCTAAGTATGCATCTGGTAGCCTTGTTTGATTGACAAGCTTTGATGATTTTAACATGTTGATAATGGTACTAAGGATATGTTGGAATGTTGCATATGCTGGTTAATGTTCAAATAAGGGTTTGGTATGTTTGGGATAGTTGTGCATGAAGGTTAATGCTTCTTTGGGGCTCGGGGGAAATATAAGCATGTTGGGTAGAAATCATGACTATAAGATTATTTTCGTGGTCGTAATGCCTATGCTCGTGTATCGTAGTGGCCTTTAGTTTATATGACGTATGTATGTTGTTTTAATATGATGCTTTGAGTGTTAAATGATGTTTGGGGTTAATTTGGATATGTTTAGAAGGGTTATAAGGTGTTTTGAAAGTGCAGAATCTGTTAACCTACAGGAAGGTTTCGAAACCGGTTAGCAGGATTGAAACCATGGGCCATTTTTCTCCAGGTAGGTATTGAAAACCAGGCCCTAGGTTTCGAAACCACCAGTCCCAATTTTGCTACTAGAGTATAGGTTTTGAAACCACTTGTACAGGTTTCAATATTAATAGTGGGGACTCATCTGTTGAGCTAAAAAATAGTTTCTAAATTTATATTTTGGTCCCTTGTTGATAAGCATCCAATTGGATGAGTTAGGATGATCTTTTTAAGCTGAAATTTGACATGTATGCTTGTAACCTGACTAATTAAGGATTGGTAAATCTAATTTTAAGAATGCCTGTGTAGTTTTGTAAATTTACATTTTGGTCCCTAAAATGCATACTTGTGTAATTAGTTACCTTTCCAATGTCCGGTTCTTTTGTATCTTCAACCGCTGCGAGCATGATCACCTAGGTTTAATATTATGCATCTAGACAAGATAAAAAGGAAAAAATGGACCAGCTTTAGTAATCTTTCTTCGGTTTGCTTCAGCAAGCCTAATGTAGCTCACTCGGTTCGGTCGTGCGTCTAGGCCGGGTCGAGGGGGTGATACGTCTATACACTCTATCTGGCCTAGAATCCTTTTCGTGTGCAAACCATTCTTGGCTGTTTTAGGAGCTAAACCTCTAAACTCGGTACCACCCAAACTACATGCACTTCAGATTTAGGAGCTAAATCTGGTATTAACAACTGTAGGCGCTGGTGTAGGTACGTGCACTTCAGATATGGCTGCCAGGAAAGCTCCCATCATCGCTTGAATTAATGGTGTCATATCCCCGAAAATAGGTCCTTGTGGTGCCTAAGGCGCGCCGCCCTCTACCTTAAAACCAGCGAGAGGAATCAGTGGAGGAGGAGGCAAGTCCTCATCCTGTCTTTCTACCACACTCCCCAAATGAGCTCTAGTCTCTCATCTCGGTCCCATACGTAGAAATATGAGTCTAAAACATGATAATGCAATAAAACAAAACAATTAGGCCAGCTTGCAGCAAGAATGCAAGTCACTCTTGTTGGAAAAAATCAATTAACTCAAGTAGTAATAAGACAATGTGTCCCCAAGTTAAACACCAAAACATTCCACATTTCAAAAATAAACTCACAAATTCAAACATTGTGCATGTCAAACAACATATTCATGTATTGTCAAACAATCAAACAACCATAACCCACCTCCCAACAATCATAACCTGGCTCTGATACCACCAAATATAACCCCCTTGACCTGGTCTAGTCGCAAGATCGAATTGAGTGAGCTACATTTGTAACCCCCTTAACCCAGCCTAGACGCCCGACCGAACTGAGTGAGCTACATTAGTCTTGCCGAAGCAAACAAGAGAAAGGTTACAAAGGAAACGTCCTACAGAATGGCAACCAATTGCATACAATTCACTTTTGGGACTAAAACGTAAAACTTGTAAATTACATGGCCAATCAGGAAATTAAGGTTACCAATCCTCAATTAGTCAGATTACTTGCTTGCATAATAATTCTTGACTCAATCTGACCGTCCAAACTTACTCAATTGCCAAAACAAGATTCAGGGACTAAACTGAAAAAAACAGAACCTTCATTCCATGACATTAACAGTATTAACAGCTACTCGTACCGGTACACAGGCAGACATATCGATACGGTGCTTAATACAGACCAGCCTCATTTCGGTACGTTGTGTACCGTACTGGTACGCTTGGTTGATTTTGAAATCTAGGTTAAGAAGGTTTAATGGCCGGACCGATACAGATACTAAGTGTTCCGGTGTAACCCCCTCGACCCGGCCTAGTCGCAAGACTGAACCGAACAAGCTACATTAGGTTTATCGAAGTAAACCAGAAAGATTAAACCTAAGACACGTCCATTGTTTCCCCTTTTATCTTATGTAAATGCATTTATGCTTTCTTACATGGTCATACTGTTCATAGGTGAGCACTCATCTCAATCGGGCATCATAACGATATCCAATTGGCCACAAACACGAGTTAGGGACCAAAACATAATTTTAGCAATCTGAAAGAAGTTTTCTAATTTTAAAGTTACCAACGATTAATTAAGTATATTTCAAGCTTACATGTCAAAAATCATCTCTAAAAGACCCTCCAAACTCACACAATTGAGCCCACATCAATCAAGGACCAAAATGAAAGAAAATATAACTTCACTATAGCCATTAACTAACTTAACTGCGTCGGGTATCGGTACGCACACTTGAGTATCGGTACGCCCTTTCCATTTCGAATTCTAAAAATTCCAGTAGCCAACCTCCGGACCGGTACGACCCTGCATACCAATACGCCTTACCAAATCCAAAGGCTCGTACCGATCCTCAAACCCGTGTACCGAAACCCTATGCCAAACTCAGCCTTTCTGTACCGATACGCAAACCTAGTTATTGGTACGCTACTCTTACAAAACATTTTTGTATCGATACGCCAAACCCGCATACCGGAACCACAAGCCCGAAATGGCTTCCCGTACCGATACGTGAACACGCGTACTGGTACGTCTGGACTTGAATGGTCACAATTGGCTGGTTTAACATGCTTATTCAAAATAAAACCATTTCATCATGCCACAAACTCCCATATAACACCACCAAGATGCATCAGCAACCTAAACATTATAAGTTCAGCAACCAATTAGCATTCAAACATCCCATGGTATTCTAGAGGCATGCTTCCTAATACCACTTTACCAAACACCCCAAAATACACAAATAGGCTAATCTCAGCATATGCATCACAACAACACAACTCACTCCGCATAATAAACTTGCTCAACCCATCACAACAAGGAAATCATCAAGGAAGCTCTAGATGCATACCTAAGCAACCATTCATCCACAACTACAAGCAAGTATTAATATCAAGCTTAGCAACATCAAACCATCCTCAAACCCAGCATAGAAACATACTTAAAATCCGTAAGAAATTAGGATTACAACTCCCAAAAAAACCATGGCGAACACATTGCCTTATTAATCGAAAATGTAAACCGAGTTCATACTCAAAAGTAGTTTATCTTTTGGATCCTTGCAACCTTGCCTTCGCTGCCTCGAACTTTAATGCTCTGCATCATTAGGAAAAAGAGAGCGTAAGCACACATGCTTAGTGAGGATGCTCACAAACAATGATGCACTATAAACCATTTAAAAACCACATGCTTACTTTTCCCAAAACATGCTTACAACCTAAGACTTATTCCATGATTCCAACTGAATCAAAACTTAATAACCTTTATATAACATCATATAAAATCCTTGTTTAAATCCAAAAACATTTAAACAAACCATGTTTAAATCCCAAAGCATTACAAACAAGGTTTAACACATGAACTTTCTCATATATTGGCATTTACAGTGACCCAGATAGACTACCTTGATCCTATACATATATCGGATACACAGATCTCTCATACCATGCCTAGTTAAACCGCATGATATCCCAAACCTTGCCTAGTTAAACTGCAAGCTTTGGTACGCTCGCCTAGTTAAGCCACGAGATCCTACCCATTGCCTAGTTAAACAACAAGTGTATCGACCTTGCCTAGTTAATCCGCAAGATCACCATCAATTTGGGTTGCCTAGTTAATCCGCAAGTCCCAAATGAGATCCCCAACAGTCTGAGTGGCCTTGTTACACCGCCCTACCTCAAGGACCCATGGCCATGATCGGTTTTGTTTATATTTTATAGTGCACTTTTAATCCTATGGCATGCCAACTATATCCGATTTTTTCTCACCTTGTCACATAGCCAATATATCATTTACAAAATCATTTACTTACTGTTTTACAATGCATTTCATAAAACACCACATATGCAAATCTCATTGCCAATGCAATAACTCCATTCCCAACCAAAATGAAAACCAACACTCAGTAACATTTAATATACTTTCAAACCCCTGCATATGTACTCCAAATCATGCATTACCAATAAGTAAATCATACCATGTTTATCACCAAAACATACAAACATCATGCTCATGTCTAAGCGGATATTCAAGACTGAAATAAGGGAAACTTACTTCCGAGCTTAGGTAAGTGTCTCACGCTTACCCTAAACTCCCAACAATCTTTACAAACCTTTGTAAAGCATTTAAAACTGGTTTCCACTCACCAATAAGCCTCGCCTTCCTTGACAATGCAAAACAAGCTCCCGGAAAGCAACCAAACAACTTCAAACTTCGTCTCCTCGATTATCCCCTATTTTAAACACATAAAACCAGAGGATAAATGCATTAAAATGCATTCAAACAATTACCTAACATAAGTCTCCCGCAAACTCCCAAGTTGACCACTCGAAAACCATTCGAAACATACCAAAATCAACATCAAACATTTTCGAAACTTAACCCAGCCATAAAACAACAATTCAAGCCTTCAATCAACATCAAATAACATCCAAAAACCCTTTCCTAACATCCATTTACCTCCAGCAAAGATTAAACTCGATTATCTCTACAACAACTCAAACTAGCAACCTAAATAATTAGAGATTCAAGAGTTTTGGGATTCTATTGATAAAAACAACTTATCAACGTCAAAACACATCCAAAACCTATATTAAATCAATCTCAATTACTGGAAATCAAATCCACTTCGAAAATCACCATGTTTCATCAATATTTCCAAAATAACTCAATTAAACATGGATAAAATATTAAAACCACATTACAACTTACAAATAAAGGATCAAATACCTGGGAATATCAATAAAGAACCATTTAACAGAGGAGATCACAGACCTTACTCCTGTTATGCGATTTCTCCCTCAATTGGCTTGTTTAAAGCTAAGAAAATGCAAAATTTTAATGAGATTTTGCAAAACAAAGTTAAAGGAACAAATTAAAACCAATAATCTGAGTGAAAAGAGTTCCTTACCTCTAGATTTTGATGAAATTCTGAGTGTTTGGAAGAAAAGAGGTTGAGAGAAAAAGTTTAGGAAAAAGTTACGTGAATTTCTTTTAAAAGCTAATAACTAACTTTAGATATTTAATCCTTACTAAAACTTTTTTAAAACACATGTTTAAAATGATTTAATTGAAGAGAGAAACGACCAAAAAACACTTGGTAGATTAGCTCCTTAAGGATTCTAAGGATTTGACCCTTTTGATTTTAGTCACTTAAAAATAGTTTTCCAAATATCACATTTTGGTCACTAACCCAAAATGTCATATTTCCAAATTCCTTTTCCTAAAATTGGTTCCACCAAAAATAAATATATACTAAAAGATGATTTTTAACTAATTTTCCATATTTTTATCTTGCCGAAAATATACGTCCCGAATCCGACTTGAATCTCTAACCTGATCCACTAGACCGTCTAATAAACCTCAAATCTGTTAGGCCCAAAATTGGGGTGTTACATCCGGTACACGGGTTTTGTCCCAAAAAGCAGTTTCTAGTAGCGTAATAGTGTACCGGTACACCCTGACTCGTTTCGAAACCCCAAGCTGATTCTTGCCTAGTCATACCGATACGGTTCCCCACGTATCGGTACGTCTGTGACTATAATGTCATTTTTAGCTGATTTTTCAAACAATTCTAGATGATTTCAGGTTCTAGTAACTCACATACATGCATATAAACATTCATCAAGACATAAACCAACACCTGTACCAAGATTTAACAACCATAGCAATTCATATGCTTCTAATGGATTAACCTATAGGCATGCTTCCTAAACCAGTCTCCAAACATACCAATACACTCAAATAAGCATTTTCCAGCAAAAGCAACAACCCAACATACCTCTGGTGTCATACTCAACATGTTAAAATCATCAAAGCATGGCAATCATTCAACAATAACTAGATGCATACCTAGGCAACCACCTAGCATCAACCATAAGAAACAGTTCACAATATGCTTAACAACATCAACCGAACTCCAAATCACAGCATTACACATGCCCATAAACTAGGGAAAATAGAATTATAAAACCCAAAAACATGGCGAACACATTACCTTATTAACCGAAAACTAAAACCAAGTTCATACTCAAAGTAGTCTTATCCTTGGATCACTTAGACTTTGCCTTTGCTAGCCTCAAAGCTCAATGCCCTGCATCACTAGGAAAAGAGAGCGTAAGCACATATGCTTATTGAGGATGCTCTTAAAACAATGATGCAATTAAACCATCTGAAACTAAGCCACTTGTTTTCAAAACATGCTTAACGACTAAATCATTTTCATTGTTTCCAATCAAAACATGCATAACAATCCTTATGCAACATCATGTATAAATTCCATGCTTAAGTCCCAAAGCATTAAATCATATCACAATGCTTAAATCCCAAAGCATAATATCATATCACCATGCTTAAATCCCAAAGCATAAAATCATATACCATGCTTAAAACCAAAGAATTATAAAATAGGTTCAACACATGAACTTTCATATACTGCATTTATAGTGACATCGGGTAGACAATCTTTTGCCCTTGGATAGACAATCCTCTATCCTTGGATGAACAATCCTCCATCTGTACATCGGATACATGGATAACTCATGATGGACATTCCTCCACCATACACATACCATGCCAATCTACATGATCTCTTAAACCTTGCCAATCCGCAAGATTTACCCTCATATAGGTTAGCCAATCCGCATAACCTCTAATGAGAACCCTAATACTTTGAGTAGCCAATCTGCTATACCTCAAAAATCCATGGACACGGTCGATTTTGAACATATATTATAGTGCACTTCATCCTATGGCATGCCAACTATATCCGAACACTTTCTCATCATGTCACATATCCAATATATCATTTACAAACCATTTAATCACTGTTTTACAATGCATTAACCAAAACCACCACATATGCAAACCGTATTGCCAAGACAATACCCCATTCCCAACCAGAATAAAACCCAATGCTCACTAGCATTCCATATACCTTTAAACCATTGCATATGTACACAAAATCATGCATTTACAATAATAAATCAAACCATGTTTAAAACCAAAACATGAAACAACATGCTCATATCAAAACCAATATTCAAGAGCAAAATGAGGGAAATTTACTTCCAAGCTTAGGTATGTGTTTTAAGCTTATCCTAAATTCCCAACATCATTTGCAAACCTTTAGGAATCATTTAAAACCAGTTTCTACTCACCGATTACACTTCGTCTTGCTCACCAAAGCAAATCAAGCTTTCGGCAAGCCACAATCCACCTCAAGATGCTTTGCCTTGATTATCCCTATTTTGGTCAAACAAAACCAGAGGAAACAAGCATCAAAAGGCATCCAAATCTCTACCTCAAAGAAAATTCTCGCAACTCACAAGTTGCCCACTCAATAACCATCTGAAACTTACAGAAATCAACACCAAACACCTTCCAAACTTAACCCAGCCACAAAATAACGATTCGATACATCAAACATCATCAATTAACATCTAAAAACCCTTTTACAGCATCTTTTTACTTCCAGCAATGATTAAACACCAACAACATCACAAAAACCCTTAACTAACAACCTTAAACATTAGAGATTCAACTAGTTTTGGGATTACAATGTTAAATCCAAGATATTAACATTATTAAACATCAAAATCATGATCTAATCTGATCTACCAATTTCATCAATCAAAACATAATTAAACCAATTTTCCTCAATTAAACTATCAAAACACATTAGAAAACAATTGTAAAGGATCTATAACTTGGTAATTTCAGTAAAGAACTTTTCATTAGAGGAGAAGAACGAACATTACCTCTAATGGATGCTTCCTCCCTTAATTGGCTGAATTTAAATGTGAAAACAAAGTTAAAAAAATAACGTTTTTCTTAGGAACCAAAGAGAATCCATTAGAAATCAAAAGATTTTAGAAAAAAAGATGTTTTACATGAAGATTTAGAAGAGAATAGTGTTTGGCTGGAGAGATTTTGAGAGAAAGTTAGTTAGGTAACTTTTCTTTTAAAGAATTAATTATCAAATTAATTCTCCCCAACCTATTTATATTTTTCAAACCACTTTAAAAATAGCCAATTAAGAGATAAAGTCTGAGATTATACTTTTGGGCAATTAGCTCCTTAAAGATTCAAAGTTTTGACCATTTACAAAACAATCACTAAAAATAGTTTTCACAGTTTGCATTTTGGTCATTAGTTCAAAATGTCTGATTTCCAAAACTTATTTTCCAAAATTGATTTCACCACAATCATCATTATATTAAATAGTGATTTTAGAGCATTTTTCCATATTTTTATCACCTTCAAAAATATTTAACACCGAAACTAACTCGAATCTCTAATACCGATTCACCGAAACCTTAGAACGAACCCCAAAACATATAGACCCAAAAATGAGGCGTTATAACTCCCCCTCTTAAGAAATTTCGTCCTCAAAATTTACCTGGAGGAAATAAATGCGGAAATTGCTCCAACATATCCGTCTTGCTTTCCCAAGTGGCTTCCTCGACACCTCGATGTCACCACAAAACCTTAACAAGTTCAATCGTCTAGCCACGAACAACTTTGCTGCTGGAATCAAGGATTTCCACCGGTTCCTCATCATAGGATAAATTCGGCCTCAACTCAATATGCTCCACCGGCATAACATGCGAGGGATCCAATCGATACTTCCGCAACATAGATACATGGAACACATCATGTATTTTCTCTATCTCAAGAGGCAACCTCAACCAATAAGCCACATGACCAACATGTTCCACAACCTTATATGGTCCAATAAACCTCGGACTAAGCTTACCTTTACGTCCGAACCTCATCACCTTTTTCCACAGTGACACTTTCAAGAACACACGATCGCCCACTGCATACTCAACCTCTCTACGCTTCAAATCTGCGTAGGATTTTTGCCGATTTCAAGCGATCACACACAAGCTTTACTTTTTCATCTGTGTCTTTCAACACATGCGGTAAGGAAACATGCTTTTCCCCTACCTCCTCCCAACACAAAGGCGTACGACACCTCTGGCGATATAATGCCTCATACGGTGCCATCTGGATAGGCGCTTGATAGCTATTATTATAGGCAAACTCAACCAAAGGTAAATGCTTCTCCCAAGTTCCTTGGAAATCAATAATACAACATCTCAACATATCCTCCAAAACCTAAATAACACGCTCAAATTGTCCATCCGTCTGAGGATGATATGCGGTACTGAACCCCAACCTCGTACCCAAGGACAAATGCAAACACTCCCAAAATCTCACTATAAACCTTGGATCTCTATCTGAAACAATAGACTTAGGTACCCCGTGCAAACGCACAATCTTAGCAATGTACAAGTTCGCTAACTTGTCCAAGGTATACATCGTATGCACTAGTAAAAATGTGCACCTTCGTAAACCGATCAACAATCACCCAAATGGAATCCTTTTTAGTCGGTGTCAATGGCAGCCCTGACACAAAATCCATGGTGATTCTCTCCTATTTCCATTTCGAAATCCTCAACGGTTGCAACAACCCGAATGGAAACTGATGTTTAGCCTTAACTCGCTGACACACCATGCACTTAGAAACAAACTCTACCACATCCTTTTTAAACCAACCCAATAGTACCTTTCCCTTAAATCATGATACATCTTGGTACTACCAAAATGCATAGCAAAAGCACTAGAATGTGCCTCTTCAAAATAGTGCGCCTCTGCTCCAAATCTTTCAGCACCACTATTTGACCCTTAAAGCATAAAACCCCATCATTATCAAAATGGAAATCTTTCAGATTACCAACCGCAATGTTCCTAACATAATGAACCAAAGAATCATCATACGGTTGCTTAGCTTTAATCATTTGTGATAAAGCAAGCTTAACTTGTAACTCAGACAACAAACCACCTTCCCGTGTCACACTCAACCTTGCAAACATCACCCTAAGCTCAACCACAACCTTACGACTCAACGCATCCGCAACCATATTGTCTTTTCATGGGTGATACTTGATCGTCAAGTCGTAATCCTTAAGAAACTCCAACCATCTATGTTGCCTAAGGTTCAAATCCTTTTGATACATCAAATATTTCAAACTCTTATGATCCATAAAAACAACACACTTCTCTCCATAAAGATAGTGTCTCCAAATTTTCAAAGCAAACACCACAACCACAAGTTCCAAATCATGAGTCAAATAATTTCGCTCATGAACTTTCAGCTATCTCGATGCATATGACACAACCTTATCGTCTTTCATCAACAAACAACCCAAACCAACGTAAGACGCATTACTATAAACCACAAACTCCTTTTGAAACTTGGGTTGGATCAACACAGGAGCATGCAAGACTTCTTTCAACTTCTCAAAACTATGCTGCTGCTTCTTCGTCCATACATAGGGAACATTCTTCTGCAACAACTTTGTCAATGGTGCCACAATACTAGAAAACCCTTCCACGAACCGACGATAATAACCAACCAACCCAAGAAAACTGCGAATCTCAGACACTGACTTGGGTTGCTTCCAATTGAGGATAGCCTCAACTTTCTATGGATCAACACAGATACCCTCTGCGGAAACAATATGAATAAGCAACATCACCTCCTTGAGCCAAAACTCACACTTGCTTAGCTTGGCATACAACTAATTGTCCTTCAAAGCTCTCAACACAATCATCAAATGCTGATCATGTTGTTCCTCAGTACGAGAGCACACGAGTATATTATCGATAAAAACCCATCACGAACTAATCAAAATACTCATAAAATACCCTATTCATCGTATCCATGAACACAGCTGGGCATTAGTTAACCCAAACGGCATCACCAAGAATTCATAATGCCCGTACCTCATCTAGAAAGCAGTTTTAGGTACATCTACATCCTTAACCTTTAACTTAAAATATCCTGATCTTAAATCAATCTTCGAAAACATTATTTCCCCTAGGAACTGATCGAATAGATCATCAATCCTTGGCAAAGGATATTTATTATTCACCGTCAACTTGTTCAATTGCCGGTAATCGATGCACATCGCATCATACCATCCTTTTTTTGCAAAGAGAACTGAAGCACCCCAAGGTGAAACATTGGGTTGAATGAACCCATGATCTAGCAACTCCTGAAGCAGAGTCTTTAACTCTTTTATTTCTTTCGGTGTCATCCGGTAAAGAGCAATGGACACCGGAGTTGAACCCTCAAACGTCCTAGTAACTCTTCAAGAAACACCTCTAAAAAATCACACATAGTCTGAATGTACTTCCCCCGAACACCCTTGGCTTTTGAATTCATGACAATAGCTAAATAAGCTTGACAGCCACCAACCATCATCCTCTTCGCTTGGGTATCCGAGACAACATTGGACAAGAATTTCACATTCTCACTAACCACCACCCCATCATAACCATCATCCAACCTCAAAGAAATCCTTTTGGATTCACAATCCACAACCACCTTGTGCTCACTCAAACAATCCATACCCAATATAACGTCAAAACATGGAATGGCAACTCTATCAGATCTATGGAAAACTCATAACCTTGCACTACCAAAGGACAGCGCCTATACAACCTTCTAGTTGTAACCGTCTCCCCGAAAAAACTAGTTACTAACATGCCAGCAGATAAGATCTCAACAGGAACATTCAACAAAGATGCATGCTCACTTAAGATATATGAATGCGTAGACCCCAAAACAATCAAAGAAAATAATGACAAAGATTGCAAGGTAAAGGTACCTGTGATCACATCTGTGTCATGCGCCTCTCACAATAAGCACAAACCCGAGCAGGTCCACTATTCTCTGGTCGCACATCAACTATATGAGCTACAACCCTCTGACCATCCTTACGCCACTAAAAATTACCCCTACCACAGCCTCAGCCTCTAGCAGGTGCAGCAGCTGGTACTGATACATCTCTCACTGCACGAGGACAATCACGCTTCATAGATCGGTAGATCTACATACCCAGCAAAACTCAGCGTTACCCTAGAGCACACTCACATGGCGCATACCACAACGCTCACGCTTAGCTAAAACATGAGCTATCTGGTTACCCTAACCAACTTTTCCACCACGCCTGTGATCTGGCTTATGCCCCTTATTACGAGACCTCCTATTTTGCTTCCCATAATAGGAAAAATTAGCCCCTTGCTTGTTTGAGCCCATGCCCAAAACTTGTCCCATCACCCTTAGGGACTGCTCAATATCCTTGGCGCGGTTGCCCAACACATCAAAATCTGTGTAGTCTGCAGCCAATAGGTATGTCTTGATATCCTTCACAAGCCCATAGCAAAATCTATTGCACCTCTCAAGATCTTTCAGAACCAACTCTAAAGCATACTAACTCAGACAGACAAACTTTACCTCACACTCAGCCACCGATATGCCTCCCTATTCCAAAGCCATAAACTCACACTTCCTCGCATCCAACTAATGAGGACCAAGGTACTGCTTCTTGAAAGCCCTTCGAAAGAACTCCCAAGTTACATCCGCTTCTGGAAAATTAGCAATCGTGGTACCCACCAATGATACGGATCACCATGTAACAGAGACACAGTACATCCCAACTTGTGCTCATTATTACAACCCATCTGATTTAGAATACGAATCGTACTCTCAAGCTATCGCTCGGCTGCCTCAGGGCTCAATCCCCTAAACTCCATACCTCATAAACTACGGAGACACTCTAACGGTAAACCTTGATTAACCACCACAATAAGTGATGGTGCTTGCACATGCACACCCGCTATTGTTGCTTGATAGGCTCCCATTATAGCTTGAACTAGCAGAGTCAAATTTCCAAAGACTGGCCCTTGTAGTGCTTGAGGTACACCACCTACCCAATATCACCAAGAGAAACCAACGGAAGTGGAGGAGGTAAGGTAATACGAGGATTCCCTCCATCGTCGTTATTTTGCCCAGACCTGGCATTACTAGCCATCGAATGAGTCTCATGTCGAGCCATGCTAACAAAAGCATCAAAGCACATTAAAGTCAGGCCAACATAAGGCAAACGATCCAAGACAACCTTTATAACCCCCTCGACTGGGCCTAGACACCCGACCGAATTGAGAGAGCTATATTAGGTTTGCCGAAGCAAACCGAAGAAGGATTACAAAAACCGATCTATTTTTTTCTTTTATCTTGTCTAGATGCATATTATTAACCCTAAGAGTTCATGTTTGCAGTGGATGAGATTACAAAGGAAACGAACCACAAAATGACAACCAATTGAGAACAAAATGTTTAGGGACCAAAACGTAAATCTAGTAAAATAAGGACCATTTATGAAATTAAGATTACCAATCCTCAATTAGTCAGTTTACATACTTGTATATCAATTTTCAACTCAATACGGCCATCCAAACTCAGGAAATTAACAAAACAAGATTCGTGAACTAAATTGGAAGAAAACATAACTAAGCTTCCATGGCATTAAATGAATTAACAGCCAACCGTATCGATACGTGGGAAACCATATCGATACAGTGCTTAATATTGACTAGCCCTATTTTGGTACACCGTGCACTGTATTGGTACGCTTGATTAACTTTGAAACCCAATTTAAAAAGATTAAACAACCGTACCAATACGGATACCAAGTGTTCTGGTACGTTGGTTTGTCTCAAAAAACAATTTTCCAGTGGCATAAAACTGTACTAGTACGCCTTAGCCTGTACCGAAACCCATAGCCTATACTTGCCTAGCCGTACCGATACGGTCCCCCGCGCATCAGTATGCCTGGGCCTGCAATGTCATTTTTAGCTGGTTTTTCACTCGAATCTAGATGCATTTGGATCCTAAACCCACATGCATGCATACAATCATCCATCAAATCATACTTCATCATTTGCACCAAGATTCAGCAACCATGGCAAACCTATGCTTTCAAAAGATTCAATCTATAGGCATGCTCCCTAAACCAATTGCCAACATACCAAAACAATCAATGGAATATTTTCTAGCATTTACACCATTCCAACATATCATTATCACCATAATCAGCAAGATAGACTCGTCAAAGCTTATCATTCAACCAAAGCTATCTAGATGCATACATAGGTAATCACCTAGCATCAACAATAAGAAAAACCAATACCATACTTATCAACAACAATCCAACTCCAAAATACAGCATTAACCGTGCTCAAAAACCAAGGGAAAAATAGAATTACAAATTCCAACAATATGGCGAACACATTACCTTATTAACCGAAAACTAAATCCGAGTTCGTATTCAAAGTAGTCTTGTCCTTGGATCACCTAAACTTTGCCTTTGCTGCCCCAAACCTCAATGCTCTGCATCATTAGGAAAAAAAAGCATAAGAATACATGCTTAGTGAGGATGCTCCTAAAACAATGATGCAATTAAACCATTTGAAAACTAAACACTTATTTTCAAACCATGATTACGACCAAAGCGTCACATTGATTCCAATTCAAACATGCGTATCAATGTTATGCAAAACCTTTATAAACCACATGCTTAAATCCTAAAACACTAAATCATATTACCATGCTTAAATCCCAAAGCATTACAAAATAGGTTCAACACATGAACTTTCATATATTGGCAATTATAATGACCCCTGATAGTCAACCACTATCCTTGATTAGCTGACCACTAGTTATTGGTTAACCGACCGTTAACCTTACACATCGGATACACGGATATCCCTTAGTGATCGACCGCTATCAAGACCCATACCATGCCGACCGCATGATATGACCACCTTGCTGACCGCGAGATTAACATCAATAAGGGGAACCACCCACTCAACCAAAATGATAACATCATAGTCCAAGTAGCCAACAACTATACCTCAATAACCTTTAACCATGATCGATTTTAAACATATTTTAGTGCACTTTATCCTATTGCATGCCATCTATATCCGAATGTTTTCTCACCTTGTCACGTAGCCAATATATCATTTGCAAAACCATTTACTCACTATTTTACAATGCATTACACAAAATCAAAACATATGCAAACCCCATTGCCAAAGCAATACCCCATTCCCGACCGGAATGAAAACCAAAGCTCACAAGTATTTCATATACTTTTAAACCACTGCATATGTACCCAAAATCATGCATTTCCAATAAGTAAAACAAGCCATGTTTACGACAAAAACATGAATTAGTCATGCTCATAATCAAACCGATATTAATGAGAAAAAGAGAGAAACATACTTTCAAGCTTAGATAAGCATTTCAAACTTATCCTAAACTCCCAAAATCACTTTCAAACCTTTGAAAGACTTTTTAAACCGTTTCCACTCATCGATTTTACTTTGCTCTGCTTGCTAACGCAAAACAAGCTCCCGACAAGCTTTAATCCACTTCAAGCAACTTTGCCTTGATTATCCCCTATTTCGATCAAACAAAACCAGAGGAAACATGAATCAAAATGCATCCAAACCCCTACCTCAAAGCAGATTCCCGCAACTCACAAGGTGCCCCCTCAAAAACCATCTAAAACTTATCAAAATCAACCTCAACATCATACAAACTTAGCCCAGCCACAATACAACGATTCAATACATCAAACTTCATCAATTAACATTTAAAACCCTTTCACAACATCCTTTTACTTCCAGCAATGATCAAACACCAAAAACCTCACAAAAACCTTAACTAACAACCTTTAATATTAGAGATTCAACTAGTTTCAGGATTACAATGGTAAATCCAATATTTTAACATTATTAAACATCAAAGTCATGATCTAACCTGATCAAGAACCCAAAAAAACCAATCCAATTCAAAAATCTACCAATTTCACCAATCAAACACAATTAAACCAATTTTCCTCAATTTAATTATCAAAACTCATTAGAAAACAATTGTAAAGATTCAACAACTTGAGAATTTCAGTAAAGAACCTTTCATTAGAGGAGAAGAATGAACCTTATCTCTAATGGATGAATATCCTCTCAATTGGATGATTTGTTCTTGAAAAAAAAGGAATAATAAGATTTTTGGAGAATAAATTAAAGAAATCATTTAGGAACCAAAAGAAGATCAAATCAATAATTTACCTGCGATTTTGGGTGAAAAAGAAAGTGGTTGGCTAAGAGAATTTTGAGAGAAAATTTGGTAGAAATAAAGTTATGTAAAAAGTTGTTTTAATCCAAATAACCAATTTCCCTTTATTAAAACCTTTTATCCTTTAACTAAAACCCAATAAAATAATTCCAGTTAAGAGGAAATTCTAATAAAACATTTAGGTCAAATAGCTCCTAAAAGATTCTAAGTTTTGACCCTATACAAAATAGCCACTAAAAATAGTTTGCATTTTGGTCACTAGTTTAAAATGTTTGATTTCAAAAACACACTTCCCAAAATTGATTTTACCGCAATCATTAATATATTAAATAATAATTCTAAAGCATTTTATATATTTTTATCATTTCCAAAAATATTTAATCCGATTTGATCTCGAAACTAACTCAAACCTCTAATATCGGTCCACTAGACCCTCGAACTGAACCCAAAACTGCTAGACCCAAAACTGGATGTTACAACTCTCCCCCTCTTAAGGAATTTCGTCCTCGAAATTTACCCAGAGGAAAAAGATATGGAAATTGCTCCAACATATCCGCCTTGCTCTTCCAAGTGGCTTCCTCAACACCTCGATGTCACCACAAGACCTTAACAAGTTCTATAATCTTGCCACGAAGAACCTTACTGCTGGAATCAAGGATTTCCACCGGCTCTTCCTCGAAGGAAAAATCCGGCCTCAACTCAATATGCTCCACCGGTATAACATGCGAAGGATCCGACCGATACCTCCGTAACATAGATACATGGAACACAACATGTATTTTTTCTAGCTCGAGAGGCGACCTCAACTGATAAGCCACAGGACCAACACGTTCCACAACCTCATATGGTCTAATAAACCTCGGACTAAGCTTACCCTTACGTCCGAACCGCATCACCTTTGTCCACGGTGACACTTTCAAGAACACTCGATCACCAAACGCATATTCAATCTCCTTACACTTCAAATCCGCATAAGTTTTCTACCGATCCGCAGCTGCTTTCGAGCGATCACACACAAGCATTACCTTTTCATTTGTGTCTTTCAACACATGTGGCAAGGAAACATGCTTTTCCCGTACCTCAGCCCAACACAAGGGCGTATGACACCTCCGACCATACAAAGACTCATACGTAACCATTTGGATACTCGCTTGATAGCTATTATTATAAGCAAATTCCACCAAAGGTAAATGCTTCTGCCAGGTTCCTTAAAACTCAAAAATACAACACCTCAGCATAACCTCCAAAATTTGGATAACACGCTCAGACTGTCCATCCGTCTGAGGGTGATATGCGGTACTGAAACTCAACCTTGTACCCAAAGCCAAGTGTAGACATCTCCAGAACCTTGCTGTAAACCGCAGGTCTCTATCAGAAACAATAGACTTAGGTACCCTATGCAAACGCACATTCTCAGCGATGTACAAATCTCCCAACTTATCCAAGGTATACGTCGTATGCACTGGCAGAAAATACACACACTTCGTAAACCGATCAATAATTACCCAAGTGGAATCCTTTTTAGCTGGTGTCAACGATAACCCTAACACAAAATCTATGATGATTCTCTCCAATTTCTATTCCAAAATTCTCAACGGTTGCAACAACCCAGGTGGAAACTGATGTTCAGCTTTAACTCGCTAACACACCAAGCACTTGGAAACAAACTCTGCTATATCCTTTTTAACCCGATCCAAAAATACACTTCCTTTAAATCATGATACATATTGGTACTATCGGGATGCATAGAAAAAGGACTAGAGTGTGCCTCCGCCAAAATAGTATGCTTAAGTTCTGAATCTTCTGGCACCACTATTCGGCCCTTAAAGCACAAAACACTATCATCATCTAACTGAAACTCTAATGGATTACCATCCGATATGTCATTAACATTAGGAACCAAAGAATCATCTAACAGTTTCTTAGCTTTAATCTTCTATGACAATGTAGGCTTAACTTGTAACTCTACCAACAACCCACCTTCCCGTGTCACGCTCAACCTTGCAAACACCGCCCTAAGCTCAATCGCAACCTTACAAATAAACGCATCTACAACCATGTTGGCTTTTCTAAGATGATACTCGATCGTTAGATTGTAATCCTTAAGCAACTCTAACCATCTACATTGCCTAAGGTTTAGATCCTTTTGAGACATCAAGTATTTCAAACTCTTTAATGCAAACACCACAGCCACAAGATCCAAATTGTGAGTACGGTAGTTTCTCTCATGAACTTTCAATTGTCTTGATGCATAGGCCACAACCTTGCCATCTTGCATCAGCATGCAACCCAAACCAATGTACGACTCATCACTGTAAACCACAAACTCCTTCCCTGACTCAGGTTGGAACAACACAGGAGCATGTGTCAAAACTTTATTCAGCTTCTCAAAACTCTATTGTTGCTTCTCCGTCCATACATACGGAATAATCTTCTGTAACAACTTTGTCAACGGTGCCACAATACTAGAAAACCCATCTACAAACCGCCTATAATAAACAGGTAACCCAAGAAAACTGCGAATCTTGGACACTGACTTAGGTTTCTTCCAATTGAGGATAGCCTCAACTTTCTGTGGATCAACATAGATACCCTCTGCGAAAACCATATGACCAAGAAAAATCACCTCCTTGGGACAAAACCAGTACTTGCTCAACTTAGCATACAACTAATTATCCTTCAAAGCTTACAACACAATCTGCAAATGCTGATCATGTTGTTCCTCGACAAAAGAGTACACTAGTACATCATCGATAAAAACCACCACAAACTAATCAAGGTACTCATGAAACACCCTATTCATCATGTCCATGAAAGCATCCGAGGTATTCGTCAAACCAAATAGCATCACCAGGAACTCGTAATGCCTATACCTCGTACGAAATATCGTCTTATGCACATCCACATCCTTAACCTTTAACTGGTAATACCCGATCTTAAATCAACCTTTGAAAACACCGCTGCTCTGCAAAACTAATCGAACATGTCATCAATCCGCAGCAAAAGGTACTTATTCTTCACCATCAACTTATTCAACTGACGATAATAAATGCACATACGCATCGACCCATCCTTCTTCTTCACAAAAGGATCTAGAGCACCCCAAGATGAAACACTCGATTGAATGAACCCATTGTCTAACAACTCTTGAAGCTGCATCTTCAACTCTTTCAACTCTTTCGGTGCTATCCGATAAGGAGCAATGGACACCAAAGTCGAACCCCCATACGTCTCAATACCGTATTCCACCTTTCTATCTAGCGGTAAACCTGGTAACTCTTTAGGAAACACCTTTGGAAATTCATACATAGTTCGAATGTCCTGCACTCGAACACCCTTGGCTTCCAGATTCGTAACGGTAGCCAAATAAGCTTAGCACCCATCAAACACCATCTTCTCCACCCGAGTAGTCGAAACAACATTGGACAAGAATTTCATATTCTCGCCAACCACCACAATTTGATAGTCATCGACTAACCTCAAAGAAATCCTTTAGGATTCAGAATCCACCATCGTCTTGTGCTCACTTAACCAATCCATACTGAAAATAACGTAAAAACCATGGAATAGCAATTCCAACAGATCTGTGGGAAACTCATGACCTTGTACAACCAAAGGACAACGCCTATACAACCTTCTAGTTGTAACAGTCTCCTCGAAAGAACTAGTTAGTAACATGCTGACATCTAATATCTCAACAGGAATATTCAGCAAATATGCTTGCTCACTTAAGTATATGAATGAGTAGACCCCGAATCAATCAAAGAAAACAATGACAAAGATTGCAAGGTAAAGGTACCTGCGATCATATCGGTGTCACTGTGTCCCTCATGATGAGTATAAACCTGGGCTAGTCCACCATTCTCTGGTTGTACAACAATAGTATGAGCCACGACCCTTTGACCATCCTCACGCCTTTGAAAATTACCCCTACCACGGCCTCGGTCCCTAGCAGGTATAACAGCCTAAACCGGTGCATTCCCCACAGTACTAGGATAATCACGTTTCATGTGATTAGGAGATCCACATATCCAACAACTCATGGTATTTCCCTAACACTCACATGTATGAAGTCTACCACATCATCCACACTCAACTACAACCCGAGCTCCCGAATTACCCTGGCCGACACCGCCACCACACTTGTAATTCGGCTTATGCCTCTTGTCCTGAGACCTCAAATTCTGCTTCCCAGAATAGCCAAAATCAACCGCCCTCTTACTCAAGCCCATGCCCGAAGCCCGAAGCATGTTCTGTCACACCCAAGGACTGTTCAATATCCTTAGCACGGTTTACCAACACATCAAATTTTGTATAATCCGCAGCCAACAGATAGGTCTTGATGTCCTTTACAATACCGCAGTGAAACCTCTCGCACCTCTGTTGATCATCAAGAACCAACTCTGGCAAACAAACTTTACCTCATAATCGGCAACTAACATGCCACCCTACAAAAGTGACATAAACTCACATTTCTTCGCATCCTAATACTAAGTCTTCCTCTTGAAAGCTCTATAAAAGAACTCCCAAGTTACATCTGCCTCTGGGACGCCCACAATCGTGGTCACCCACCAATGATAAGCATCACCTTACAACAAGAACACAGTGCAACCCAACTTGTGCACATCGTTACAACCTATCTGATCCAGAATACATATTGTCTTTTCCAACCATCACTCAGCTGCTTCAAGGCTCAGACCCCTAAGTTCCTTGCCTCCCAAACTACGAAGATGCTCTAAGGGCAAACCTTTATTAACCACTAAGCATGTATCAGTGCTTGCACATGCACTCCAGCCACCGCTTCTTGAAAAGCTCCCGTTATTACTTGAGCTAAAAGAGTCAAACACCTAAAAATTGGCCCTTGTGGTGCCTGAGGTACACCACCTACCCCAGCATCAATAGGAGGAACCAATAAAGGAGGCAGAGGTAAGGTAATATGAGGATTCACCCTACCGTCATTATTTTACCCATACCCGGCATTACCAGCCATCGAACGAGTCTCACGACGAGCCATGCTAGTAAAAGCATCAAAACACATTAAAGTCAGGCTAACATAAGGCAAGGGATCCAGGACAACCTTATAAAACATTTTAAAAATCTCGGTAATAGGCAATGTGCTCCCAATTCATATCCCAACATGATGTAAAACAATCACCATTCATATTCAAAACCACCGTACATATCAAACAATAACAAAGATTCAAACAACAATATCCCAACCGTTGGTAACTTGGCTTTGATACCAACAAATATAACCCCTTCGACTTGGCCTAGACGTCTGACCTAACTGAGAGAGCTACATTAGGTTTACCGAAGCAAACCAGAGAAAGATTACAAAAATTGGTCCATTTTTTTCCTTTTATCTTGTCTAGATGCATATTATTAAACCTAAGTGTTCATGCTTGTTGCGAATGAGATTACAAAGGAAACGAACCACAGAATGGTAACCAATTGAGAACAAAACATTTTGACCAAAATGTAAATCTAGAAAAATAAGGACCATTTAAGAAATTAAGATTACAAATCCTCGATTAGTCATATTACATAATTGTATATCAATTTCCAACTCAATCTGGCCATCCAATCAGGCAATTAACAAAATAAGATTCAGGGACTAAACTGGAAGAAAATAGAACTAAGCTTCTATGACATTAACTGAATAAACAGCCAACCGTATCGATACACGGGCAACCGTATCGATGCAGTGCTTAATATTGACCAGCCCTATTTCGGTACACCGTGCACCGTATCGGTACGCTTGATTGACTTTGAAACCCAATTTAATAAGATTAAACAAGGTACCAATATGGGTACCAGGTGTTCTGGTACACAGGTTTGTCTCAGAAAGCAACTTTCCAGTGGCATAAAATCGTACTGGTACGCCTTAGCCCGTATTGAAACCCAGAGCCTGTTCTTGCCTAGCCGTACCAATACTCCCCCGCGTATCGGTATGCTTGGGCTTATAATGTCATTTTTAGCTGGTTTTCACTCGAATCTAGATGCATTTGGATCCTAACAACCCATATACATGCATACAATCTTCCATCAAATCATACTTCATCATTTGCACCAATATTCAACAACCATAGCAAACCTATGCTTTCAAAAGATTCAATCTATAGTCATGCTCCCTAAACTAATTGCCAGCATACCAAAACACTCAATGGAAAATTTTCCAGCATATACACCATTCCAACATATCTCTATCACCATAATTAACAAGATAGACTCATCAAAGTTATCATTCAACCAAATCTATCTAGATGCATACCTAGGTAATCACCTAGCATCAACCATAAGCAAAACCAATAACATACTTATCAACAACAATCCAACTCCAAAATACAGCATTAACCATGCTCAAAAACCAAAGGAAAAATAGAATTACAAATCCCAACAATATGGTGAACACATTACCTTATTAACCGAAAACTAAAACCGAGTTCGTTCTCAAAGTAGTCTTATCCTTGGATCACCTAAACTTTGCCTTTATTGCCCCAAACCTCAATGCTCTGCATCATTAGGAAAAAGAGAGCTTAAGCACACATGCTTAGTGAGGATGCTCTTAAAATAATGATGCAATTAAACTATTTGAAAACTAAACACTTGTTTTCAAACCATGCTTACGACCAAAGCGTCACATTGGTTCCAATTCAAACATGCATATCAACGTTATGCAAAACCTTTATAAACCATGTGCTTAAATCCCAAAGCACTAAATCATATTACAATGCTTAAATACCAAAGCATTACAAAATAGGTTCAATACATGAACTTTCATATATTGGCAATTAGAGTGACCCCAGATAGTCGACCACTATCCTTGATTAGCCGAACGCTAATCAATGGTTAATAGACCATTAACCTTACACATCAAATACACAGATCTCCATTAATGACCGACCGCCATCAAGACCCATACCATGCCGACCAAAAGATTAACACCAACCAAGGGAACCGCCTGCTCAACCCAAGTGATAACATCCTAGTCTGAGTAGCCAATCGCTATTCCTCAAAGACCTTTACCCACGATCGATTTTAAACATGTTATAGTTCACATTATGCTATGGCATGCTATCTATATCCGAATGTTTTCTCACCTTGTCACATAGCCAATATATCATTTGCAAAACCATTTGCTCACTGTTTTACAATGCGTTACATAAAATCACCACATATGCGAACCATATTGCCAAAGCAATACCCCATTCCTGACCGAAATGAAAACCAATGCTCACAAGTATTTCATATACATTTAAACCACTGCATATGTACCAAAAATCATGCATTTATAGTAAGTACAACAAACCATGTTTACGACCAAAACAAGAATTACACATGTTGGGAATTTCAGTAAAGAACATTTCATTAGAGGAGAAGAGCGAACCTTACCTTTAATGGATGAATATCCTCTCAATTGGATGATATATTCTTGAAAACAAAAGAATTAATAAGATTTTTGGAAAACAAATTAAAGAAATCATTTAGGAATCAAAAGAAGATTAAATCAAGACTTTACCTGAGATTTTAGATGAAAAAGAAAGTGTTTGGCTTAGAGAATTTTGAGAGAAAATTGTAGAAAGAAAGTTACATCAAAAGTTGTTTTAATCCAAATAACCAATTTCCCTTTATTAAAACCTTTTATCCTTTAATTAAAACCCAATAAAATAATTCCAATTAAGAGGAAATTATGATAAAACATTTAGGTCAAATAGATCCTTAAAGATTCTAAGTTTTGACCCTTTACAAAATAGTCACTAAAAATAGTTTTCAAAGTTTTCATTTTGGTCACTAGTTTAAAATGTTCGATTTTCGAAACACACTTCCCAAAATTGATTTTACCATAATCATTAATATATTAAACAAAGATTTTAAAGCATTTTCCAAATTTTTATCACTTATAAAAATATTTAAACCAAATTAATCATGAAACTAACTCAAATCTCTAATATCGGTCACTAGACCCTCGAATCGAACCCAAAAACTGGGGCGTTACAACCTTATAAAACATTTTAAAACCTTGGTAATTGGTAATGTGTTCCCAACTCACACCCCAACATGAAGCAAAACAATCACCATGCATATCAAACAATAGCAATGAATCAAACAACAACATCCCAACCTTTCGCAAACTTGGCTCTGATACCAACAAATGTAACCCCCTCGACCCGGCCTAGACGTCTGACCTAACCGAGTGAGCTACATTAGGCATGTCGAAGCAAACTGGAAAAAGATTACAAAAACTGGTTCTTTTTTCTTTTATCTTGCCTAGATGCGTATTATTAATCCTAAGTGAACATGCTCACAGCGGATGAGATTACAAAGGAAACGGCCCACGGGATGGCAACCAATTGCATACAATTCACTTTTAGGACTAAAACGTAAAACTTGTAAATTACATAGCCAATCAGGAAATTGAGGTTACCAATCCTCAATTAGTTAGATTACTTGCTTGCATAATAATTCTTGGCTTAATCTGACCGTCCGAACTTACTCAATTGCCAAAACAAGATTCAGGGACTAAACTAAAAGAAAATAGAACCTTCATTCCATGACATTAAAAGTACTAACAGCCACATGTACCAGTATGCGGGCAGGCGTATCGATACGATGCTTAATATTGACCAGCCTCATTTCGGTACACTTGGTTGATTTTGAAATCCAGGTTAAGAAGGTTTAATGCTCATATCGATACAGACACTAAGTGTTTTGGTATGCAGGTTTTGTCCTAAAAAGTAATTTCCAATAGCGTAATAGTGTACCTGTACACCCTGACCCGCATCGAAACCTCAAGCTAATTCTTACATAGCCATACCGATACGCCTAGGCCTATAATGTCATTTTTAGCTGATTTTTCACTCAATTCTAAATGCTTTTAGGTCCTAGTAACTCACATACATGCATATAAACAATCATCAAGACATAAACCAACACTTGTACCAAGATTTAACAACCATAGCAATTCATATGCTTCTAAAGGATTAACCTATAGGCATACTTCCTAAACCACTCTCCAAGCATACCAATATACTCAAATAAGCATTTTCCAACAAAAGCAACAATCCAACATTCCTCTGGTGCCATACTCAACATGTTAAAATCATCAAACCATGGCAACCATTCAACACTAACTAGATGCATACCTAGGCAACCACCTAACATCAACCATAAGTAGGGTTCACAACATGCTTAACAACATCAACCAAACTCCAAATCACAGCATTACATATGCCCATAAACTAGGGAAAAACATAATTAAAAAACCCAAAAAACATGACGAACACATTGCCTTATTAACCAAAAACTAAAACCGAGTTCATACTCAAAGTAGTCTTGTCCTTGAATAACTTAGACTTTGCCTTTGTTGCCCCCAAACCTCAATGCTCTGCATCATTAGGAAAAAGAGAGCGTAAGCACACATGCTTAGTGAGGATGCTCTTAAAACAATGATGCAGTTAAACCATTTGAAAACTAAGCCACTTGTTTTCAAAACATGCTTAACGACTAAAGCATTTTCATTGTTTCCAATCAAAGCATGCATAACAATCCTTATGCAACATCATGTATAAATTCCACGCTTAAGTCCCGAAGCATTAAATCATAGCACCATGCTTAAATCCCAAAGCATAAAATTATATTACCATGCCTAAATCCCAAAGCATAAAATCATATACCATGCTTAAAACCAAAGCATTATAAAATAGGTTCAACATATGAACTTTTATAAATTGACATTTATAGTGGCCTCGGGTAGACTATCCTCTATCCTTGGATAGACAATCCTCTATCTTTGGGTGAACAATCCTCCATCCATACATCAGATACACAGATAACTCATGATGGATAATCCTCCACCATACACATACCATGCCAATCCGCATGATCTCTCAAACCTTGCCAATCTGTAAGATTTACCCTCAGATAGGTTAGCCAATCCGCATAACCTCTAATGAGAACCTCAATAGTCTGAGTAGCCAATCCGTTATACCTCAAGGACCTATGGACACGATCGATTTTGAACATCTATTATAGTGCACTTCATCCTATGGCATGCCAACTATGTGCAAATGTTTTCTCATCATGTCACATAGCCAATATATCATTTACAAACCATTTACTCACTGTTTTACAATGCATTAACCAAAACCACCACATATGCAAACTGCATTGCCAAGGCAATACCCCATTCCCAACCGGAATGAAACCCAATGCTCACTAGCATTCCATATACCTCTAAACCATTGCATATGTACTAAAATCAAGCATTTAGGAATCATTTAAAACCAATTTCCACTCACCAATTACACTTCACCTTGCTCGCCAAAGCAAATTAAGCTCCCGACAAGCCACAATCAACCTCAAGATGCTTCACCTTGATTATCCCATATTTTGGTCACAAAACCAGAGGAAACAAGCATCAAAATGCATCTAAACCTCTGCCTCAAAGGAAATTCCCGCAACTCACAAGTTGCCCACTCAAAAAACATCTGAAACTTGCCAAAATCAACACCAAACACCTTCCAAACTTAACCCAGCCACAAAATAACAATTTGATACATCAAACTTCATCAATTAACATCTAAAACCCTTTTACAACATCCGTTTACTTACAGCAATTATTAAACACCAACAACATCACAAAAACACTTAACCAACAACCTTAAACATTAAAGATTCAACTAGTTTTGGGATTACAATGTTTAATCCAAGATATTAACATTATTAAACATCAAAATCATGATCTAATATGATCAAGAACCCAACAAAATAAATCCAATACGAAAATCTACCAATTCCATCAATCAAAACACAATTAAACTGATTTTCCTTAATTAAACTATCAAAACACATTACCTCTAATGGATGCTTTCTCCCTTAATTGGCTGGATTTACATGTGAAAACAAAGTTAAAACAATAAGGTTTTGCTTAGGAACCAAAGAGAATCCATTAGAAATCAAGTGATTTTAGAAAAAGATGTTTTACCTGAAGATTTAGAAGAAGAGAATAGTGTTTGGCTGGATATATTTTGAGAGAAAGTTAGTTACGTAACTTTTGTTTTAAAGAATTAATTATCAAATTAATTCTCCCCAACCTATTTATATTTTCCAAAATACTTTAAAATATCCAATTAAGAGATAAAGTTTGAAATTAGACTTTTGGGCAATTAGCTCCTTAAAGATTCAAAGTTTTGACCCTTTACAAAACAGTCACTAAAAATAGTTTTCAAAGTTTGCATTTTGGTCACTAGTTCAAAATGTCTGATTTCTAAAACTTTTTTTCCAAAATTGATTTCACCATAATAATCATTTAGAGAATTTTTCCATATTTTTATCACCTTCAAAAATATTTAATATGATTTAATCCTAAAATTAACTCGAATCTCTAATACCGGTTCACTGAACCCTTAGAACGAACCCCAAAACATCTAGACCCAAAACTGTTTCGTTAAAACATTAGGGTTTGCTGAGACAAACCCTAAAGAATTACATTAAAAGTGGTCAATTTTTTTCTTTTTATCTTATTTAAATGTATATTTAATCAATCCATGGTCATTTTCACCACACATGTGACTTTGGTGGATCAAATTCATATGCCAAAAAATAATCCTCAACCTTTCAAATTGAAGTGGTTGATCGGTGTATAGCTATTTTTATTTAGGCCTTGGCAAAATGGAAGAATGGACTTGCTTGATGAAATTTTTATCATGTATCCAATGTGTTCAATGGTGAGCTAATAAGTCACATTCCTGAGGTATTAAAGCAAGTGCAAGATGTTTCAGTCCAACCAAAGATTTTTTTGGTCGACCACGAGGGATATAAAAAGACTTTAACACTTATGGCAAAGACATCTTTTTGCTTGGTGAAGAAGAATATTTTCCCAATGTCATTAGAAATTCAAGGATTTCTCTTCCTCAAAAGCGATGGACTCAATTTGGTTACTCTTCCCATGGTGAGATTTTTTTTGGGTTGACAAGTATGTTCTTTCTTTTCATAACGATTGGAATTCAAAGATGAATCACTTTCAAGAGGGAGGGTATGAAACACGCTTAGAGAGGTACAAGGCCAACATTAATGTTCTTTCTATTGTAAACCTTTTCAATTCGATGATGAATCACTTTAAAGAGGAAAGGAATGATATGATCCTGGATTCGAGCCTTAAAAGGTTCAAGGCAAAGTATAAAATTCCATTTGATTGAGGAAAGTGTTCTATGATCAAGAAGCCTCAAGAAGCTTCTGCAAGCTTAATCCGAGATGTTTGCTACAAATTTAGGTATTTGAGGTTCTGATTAATTATGTTTGTGGCAAACACAGATATCTGAAGTCTTAATTCGACCCCAAGGAAGAGGCTCCACCATTGAAGATGTCACATTGATTTGCAGGGAGTTCTTATTAACCACATATTTATGTCATGTTATAATTTCATATATGTTACATGTTTGAGAAGGCACCTTTGCATCACCAACGACTAGGAGGAAAGAATTCAAATCTTAAGGCATGCTTGTTCATTCCAATGACTAGAAGAATCAAATCAAGGGGCATGCTTCTTCACACTAAACGACTAGGAGATTCAAATCCAAGGGGCATGTTTCTTCATACCAAACGGCTAGGAGGATGAAAGGATGCAACTCTTCACCAAAGGAGCCCACCAAAAGTTATGTCTCTTCATCAAAAGGTGCCACCAAGAGTTATGACTCTTCACCAAAAGTTGTGACTATTCATCAAAGGGTGTCACCAAAAGTCGTGACTCTTCATCAAAAGGTGCCACCAAGAGTTGTGACTCTTCATCAAAAATCATGCCTCTTAACCAAGAGGTGCATCCCAAAAGTCATGTCTCTTCACCAAAGGTCATCCCCAAAAGTCAAGATTATTCACTCCATAAGGTGCCTTCCAAGAGTCATGTCTTTTCATGGAAGAGGTGCTTCCAAATGACATACTCTTTCAACAAACCTTTTCATATCATTTTAAACATATAAATAGTGTCTCCTATCTCATTTTTAAACAGATAGCTTGTAAACCTTTGACATTGAATATAATTGAGTTTGTCTCATTGTTATACCCTTAGACTTATCAAGCCTAGCTTTTGGTGTCTCTCTATTGAACTTATCACTCTCTGAGTGTGGCGTTCATCGATTTTATTATATCGAAGGTTCCTAACTCATTATAGTTAGCGGGTCTCGATCCATCCTCTAACTTTCCTATTTTACTTTTGCTTCCACGATATTATAATAAAAATTTCCAAGTTGAAGACTACCTTTTTTAGGGTACCTTAATTCGATCGGGAAAATAACCAATCTCGGATCTTCCACAAATGGGATCACATCAATTGGTTTTTCTATTTAATTCATGACTGAAGCTGCACCCAAGTAAATTACGATCACGTTGGTCAAGACCTTTTTAAAGTTGTGGAAGTTTTTCCACAGGGTGCAGTCACAATCAAAAATCACAAAGAGGGGATCTCGTTCAAAGTTAACGGACAAAGACTCAAACTTTATTTTGGTGACTTTGATTCTAAAAGTGTTGAGACCATTAAATTGGTCAAAATTTTTTATGGTTTTCTTTAATTTCTTTGATAGACGTAGATTTAGTTTAATTTCTTTATGTGTTTATTCCTTTTTAAGTTTTTATTTTCTTCTTGCAAAATAATTTTCATTTGTTTTGGTATGGAAACTTCTCTTCTTTCAAAAGGTCGTACGACAAGAGATAAACATGTTATGCATGACTTTGGGGGCATATTAGGTAATTTCATTGCACTAATTTATCTACCCAATCATAGCCCTCTAATTTGCAAGAGCAGTAGATGCATCGAATAGACATGATTTTTGCGCCACTATCACAACCGTTAAATCTTATCGCATCAGACGATAAAAGTTTTACCTTTTCATTTCCATATTTTCTTCATACTTTATTTAGTAACCCTGGATTTACTGACCTTCTTTACTAAGTTCTCCTCTATTTTCTTCGTCAACATTACAAAGCTTCAATCTCTTTGCAAGTTTTCCATTTTTTCTTTATCTACATTCTCTCATGGCGAAAACAACGGATGCAAGAAAAATCTGTATGGATACATATGCCAAAGAAACTCAAGGTTCAACTTTTAGCCCACAAGACGAAGATCCGGTTGCACCAGTTGAGAAACCTGAATACGAGGTGTTATTAACAATAATGGCGAAGGAACACTACAAAGAAAACATCATCAAGAGGAATATACTTCCTAAACAAGGAATTCCACTATCTCTAGAACGAGAACCTGGAAAGTTGAATCATCAAACCATCGAACTTCACAAATAGAGTACCTTTTGTGCTCTCCTATACAATTTCAGCTCTGTTCTGGTAAGGGAATTCTACTCTAACCTTTATGAGCCCTCTCTAAAGTTAGTGTTTGTGAGAAAGAGTTCTATACCCTAGAGTGTTTCCATAATTAATAAGGTGTTAAAGACTACTGTGAACATTGATGAGTACTCTCTATTTGTTAAAGAGGTTGATGATGCGAACTAGATTTGTTGGTTAGGGATTTATGTGTTGAAGATGCATATTTGGTCAGGGACTAACGTGGGAAATTATACCATGTATAGGAAGTTCATAACCTTGCTTGCGAAGAATTGGTTTCAATTTGTAAATTCCAGGATGTTTTCATCAACTCATAGCACCACGGTCTCCTTGGAGTGAATGTGTCTAATACGTTCGATTGTCAAAGGAAGGATGATAGACATGGGTGATATTATCCATAAGGAGATTACTGACTGTGCTAAGAGGAAGAAGGGGATTTTGGCGTTCCCATCACTAATCAGGCAATT
Source organism: Hibiscus mutabilis (assembly GCA_019671005.1). NCBI lineage: Eukaryota > Viridiplantae > Streptophyta > Magnoliopsida > Malvales > Malvaceae > Hibiscus > Hibiscus mutabilis. Next base: position 40,552,474 of record CM033713.1, on the reverse strand, counting down.
ATGTAGTTTGAAAGGGATTAAGCCCTTGGACAATAAAGAAATGGTGACAAAAAGGCCACTTAATGAAGTCTCCATCGAAAGAATGATGAGCAACACTAATACTCGTACACCCAAGTTGGGTGCTACAACAAGACAAGACAAAGGGAGGGCCAAAGTAGAGATTACTGTCGAGGACCCCCATAGAACAATAGAGTATGGCTGAAGATTTTGGAGATTGAGGAAAAAATTGATGCTATCACAAGCACACTGGGGAAAGTTACAACCATAGTATAAACTCTAGACCTTGTACAGAACTTGTTCTATGAATATGTCAAGACTTGCCATAAGTCTGCCCTTGTTGTAATAAGTAGAGTTGCCGTAGTCACTTTACAAGAATTTCTAGAATTTCCACCAATCATCTGAAGTTATGACTTTTCCTCTACTGCGACAACAAAAGATGCTCCAGAGAAATCTGTTAACTCCCTTGAGGATTTGAGTCTTGCTAAAGATGTTTAGAAGGAGGAGGTCTTGAGCAAAAATCACCAAAGACTGTATTTTTTATTTGAATGTCGCAACTAAAGTAGATGATGTCCTTACTATTTCTATAAAAGAAGAAGTTATTGTTGAAGATGTTGACAAAGATGAAGATGAGAGTACCCAAGTTGAGAAGCCTGATGTTGAAGATGTTATTGCTGAAGATAAGTAAGTTGTATCCAAGTTTGTGGATGCAACACTTAAAGGACTAGAGGTAGAGCGAGATGCAGCGAGACTGGCGAAAGCGATCATTGCAACGAAAGGACAAGAGATAAACTTTCTTATGATGGTAGTTTAAAGACAGCCATCTCAGTTCATCCATACTATAGTGACAGTTGATGATACCGAGAAAGGAGAAGAAAAACCTGAAAAAATGAAAAGGATGACACTCTTCCAAAAAAGGAGAAGAACCGCAAGCACTCCAAATCAAAGGACAAGCATAAGAAGCTCAAGGAGGAGAAGAAGGAAAAGGAGAAGACGCATCGTGCCACCTCTTCTTCACAAGAGCCATCATTGAGTTAGTTTTTAAGGTTTTTGTAGGCATGCATATCATGCAGTTTAATTTCCTTCTGTTCACAGTGGTGTCATTACATTTGCATTATTATTGTAATTGCATTTAGTTTCATTGCCATTGAAATTTTTCTTTGTAGTTACATTATGTCATTGTATTATGTTTTGCATTGGGGACAATGCAATCTTTAAGTTTGGGATATAACCTAAGAATTGAAATGTACCCGTATTTTATTTTTTTTAAATGCAATGTTATTTTTGTGATAAAAAATCTTTTGCTTATATTCGATGTTTAAATCTTGAATCATAATAATTGTTAATGAGTTGGTTGGATATATATGTTGGATGATTGTATTGTAGCTCTGCATGAATAAATTTACTTGCTTGAGTAAAGGATATCTAGCATCACATCTTTGATCTTGGATAAATTGTGCCTTGTTCAGCTTTTGTTATATATGTTATTAGTACTTACTTGTTTAAATAAATGTCATTCCAATGTGAGTGCAATAAGATAGTAGCTAAAGGGGGACACTCCTATGCATGCATTAGAAAAATGAATCTGGCCAAAGGCTATGGCTGCATGAGTGTGTGTCGAGCCAATGAAGTACTTCCTGGAGGTTCGTTGCACAATATCTTACTTCTCAGGATCTAGGGCACATTCATTGTTTGATATCCCTTTCTATTTAAAAATCAATATATATATATATATATATATACATTTTATATATGTTATATATATTTGTTGTTATGTGTTAAGTAAATGTTGTTAGGTGCAAAGAATATGAGATGATAGGCATAATGCTATGAATTGTTGAAATTCTTGGTCATATATTTATGTTTGAGTTTTTGATGCAATCCTGTCGTGTTAATGTAGTTGATTCATTATTGGTTGGAGTGATTAAGTAGATAGAATGTGCTTAAGCCTTTGTTATACCTTGATATTTCCAATTTTGCTTGAGGACAGTCAAAAACTAAAGTTTGGGGTGTGATAGCTCTCTAAAGAATATGCATTTCCTCTTCATTTATGGATTAATTTGTCCCCACATTAGTGTTTCATGCATTTATTTATGCATTTACTCTCTATTATTTGTATTTTTTTAATTCAAGTCATATTTGCTCTTGTTATACAACTTTCTATCTTTTTATCGTTTTTTGTTGTATTATTAATGTCACTGCAGAGGAAGTTTCATCACTGTAGCCAGGTTCAACACTATAGCAGCCAGCTATCTAGATCGCTAAGGATAAGGACAAATATGCCAGCTATATAATTTGTTACAACAGATTTGGTACGACATTCTTTCATACAATTCACCTGAAGGACGAGTGTCCTTATCACTATGGCCTATAAAAGGATATTTTTGTAGAAGAGAGAAACACACTCACACGATTATCATTCTCTATTATCTTTACACCATTTTGAATCTCCTCTCATGGCGACTTAAGCTTTCATTATGGAGAACCGAGGCATAATCCTTTGTGGAAACGAAGATCTATGTGCCTAAACAAGGGGAAATGTGTAGATTCTCTTTGAAGCTCACTAGGAATATAGGTTTCATTGGAGATTATAGATTTCTTTTTATTGATTGATGATGATTTACTCTTTATCTTGATTTTGAACTTGTTTTATCCTGAATTTTAAGTTCAATATATCCTTATTAGCTTTCTTCATATTTCAATTGTTTGATTTGAGCTTTGTTTGCATGAGAATGTTTAGCATGACCACTAACATTGAGAGATGTAATGACAGTTTAGATTAACAAGTCATTACAATGAAATTTGAATGAGGATACAACAGGAGTTGATCCACTTGTTCGAGGATGTGTAGTTTTGACAAAAAATGAGAGTAGTGGTTGCTCTACATATTTGAGTCATCGATTGAGAGTTGAATGAAAGCCAGTAAGAAAGCTTTTTATTTTATTTGTCAAATGAATCATCTTACGTTCTTGCCTTGTTGCACATGGTAGTCTATTGAGTTAAGCCAAGGGTGTAATGCCTCGGTTTTAGGGCTTAGCGGTTTGGTGGTTTATTAGACGATCTGGTGGACCAGAGTAGAGATTCGAGTCAGTTTTGAGACCGTATATTTTTCGGTAAGATAAAAATGTAGAAAAATAGTTAAAAATCATATTTTAATATATATTGATTTTTGGTGGAATAAATTTTGGAAAATGGAATTTGGAAATGTGACATTTTGGTTAGTGACCAAAATGTGATTTTTGAAAACCGTTTTAAAGTGACTAAAATAAAAAGGGTCAAATTCTTAGAATCCTTAAGGAGCTAAATTACCAAGTTTTTTCTGGTGGTTTCTCCCTTCAATTAAATCATTTTAAACATGTGTTTTAAAGGTGGTTTAAGAGGGATTAAAATATCTAAGTTAGTTATTAGCTTTTAAATAAAATTTACGTAACTTTTTCCTAAACCTTTTCTCTCAACTTCTTTTCTACCGAACAATTAGAATTTCATCAAAATCCATAGGTGAGATATTCTTTTCACTCATATTATTGATTTTAATTTGATTCTTTAACTTTGCCTTGCAAAATCTCATTGAAATCTTATGTTTTCTTAGCTTTTCACAAATCAATTGAGGGAGAAACTTCACAATAGGGGTAAGGTCCGAGATCTCCTCTATTGTATGGTTCTTTACTAAAATTCCCAAGCATTTGATCCTTGTTTTGTGTTTCTAATCTAATTTTGATGATTTTCTAATGTTTAATTGAGTTATTTGGGGGAAATGAGTTAATTCACGGATTGGAACTAATTTCCAGTAATTAAGGATGCTTTCATTTATATTTTGTATGTTTAATAATGTTGATAAGATATTTTTATCAATGGAATCCCGAAACTCAAGAATCTCTATTTGTTTAGGTTATTAGTTTAGAGGTTTTGTGGTGTTTCTATGGTTGTAAGATTGATGGAGGTGGTAGGTTGATTTGGATATTTTTTTAGATGTGTTTTGATGTTGAAAGTGATGTTAGACTGATAGATGTTGGCTAGGTTGTGAATCGAAGTGTGTTGGTTATGTTTTCGGTTGTTGTGGAGGGTTAATTGTGAAAGTTTTATGGAAATCCGAGAAGGATTGTAGTTGATGTGTTTAGAATGCATTATGATGCATTAATCCTTTGTTATTTTGTGGTAAAAACAGGGGAGGTTGATCCGAAGGTGATTCGAGAAGCATTGGAGGTTTCAGATATTTGATTTTGCATCAGCAAATCGAGGTTTAGCGTATTAGTGAGTGAAAATGTGGTTTAAAGTGCTTTGATGTTTCAGAACAGAGTTTTGGGAGTTAAAGTAGAGCTTGAAACGCTTACCTAGACTCGGAAGTAAGTATACAGTGGTTTTACTCTCTCGATCGTGCTTGTTCGAATGATTTTATGCACTTGGTTTAATGTTCATGTACCTACTATTTAAGCATGTTTTAAAGTATTCAATATACTATTTTGAGCATGTTTTGCTGAAGGATGCACATGGTAAGTGATCCTTGTAAGTATGGTTTATACTTGTGGTTTAAAGCATGGTTATTGCTTTTGAAAAGTGTTTTGGTTAATGCTTGTTTAAAACAGTAAGGTAAATGTTAAAATGGTTAATTATATTGGCAAGTGATGTGGTTTTAAAATTGTTATCGGATATAGTTGGCTGGCCATAGGATTGAGTGCACTGTAAATAAGTTACCTTGGATGTTGACGGGTTTATACAGCGTACCGAATACTTCATCCAAGTACCCTAACGGCAGAGGGGTTAAACAGTACTAAAAACTCCCATTAGTGGGTTAAGCATCTAATCGATGAAAGGAGTAGGTGTCTCCGTGGGTTGAAAGTGTACCAGGTTGTTATTGTACCGCGATTGTTATTGTATCGCTATTCTGGTTGAGATGGTTTGAAGTGTTGGGTTAACACTTGTTGAATCCGTGTATCCGATGAACTCTTTTGTGATTGTACTTGTTTAATGATCACTTGTAAGCCAATATAATTGTTAATGTATCACTGAAATGTTTATGTTGTATAATGTGATTTGTACATGTTTATCCTTGAGCTTTGCATTTGGTAGTAATGAATGTGAAGGCTTAAGCAGAGGGTTAGCAATTTGACTTGCTGTTGATTAATAATACATGTATCATATGGTTTAATATGCTGGTTTTAATGATGTAAAGTGCATGTTTTAAAAGGGTGTGATGTTTTAAAGGATGATGTAAAGAGAATGGTTTAAATGCATTGATGGTGTTTTGATCTGAGCATTCCTCACTAATCCATACGTCGTTACGCTCTATTTGTCCATCAATGTAGAGAATTAAAGTCCCGAGAGACAGCTAGAAGCAAGGGGATCTTGGCAAGACTTGTTTCCAAAGTATGTTAGAGACTAGACTATAATGAATAAGGGCAATATGGTACTAGTTGTGTTTTGGGAGATGTTTTGTGGAACTCCCTGTTTGAGCATGTTTCTTTAGCTTCTCTTGGGTTGTATATGGCCATTAAGGATTGATTTTCGTGCTGGTTTATCTTTTGATATGTTGGTTGGATGCATATTAGGAAGCATGCCTATAGATTTCCTTTTTGATGTATGAAGCATTGTTGTGTTGTTAGAGTTGTGATGCTAGTTGGCTTGAGATATGTTTGGCATGTTGGTGTTGTGTTTTAAGCATGTTGGAGTGGTTAGAGTATGCTTTTGTGATGAAAAACCAGCAAAATATGACATTACAGGTCCAGACGTACCGATACGCAAGGGACCGTATTTGTATGGCTAGGCATTTTGAGGCTTGAGGGATCGGTACGCGGGTTTGTGTTTCGATATGCCTATGCCATTTTGGTCTTAGCATACCGATACGGAAATGGGTGTTTTGATACGGGTTTCATCTACTGGAAATCAACTTTTTTGTCCTAATCCCGTGTATCAAAACTCCTGAAGAACCGTATCGGTACGATCATTAAGGTTTTCAAAAGTTCGGTATTTCAGTTGGGTGTATCGATACGATATGAAGGTGTACCGAAATGGGGTGTTTCAATCCATATCAATACGAGTATACCTATATCGGTACGGATGATTGTTAATTTTGATATCGTCACTTTGGGCAGTTTTGTCATCTTTACAATTTAGTCTCTGAATCTTGCCAATGCAATTGAATGTGATAGAATGATCAGATTTAGCTTAAACTTGAGATGAAAGTTTGGAATTGGTCAAATTAAAAGTTGGTAACTTAAAAGTGAGCTTTAATCCTGAAATTTTCTGTGTCTGTATTTTGGTCCCTAAATTGTAAATGTGATCAATTGGATGTCAAATTGATGCTTGATTGAATTGGGGTTGCACCTGATGTCCGCATGAACATGTAGGGTTAATAATTGGCATCTAGATAATATAAAAAGGAAAAAATGGACCGAGTTTTGTTGTATCTCTTCGGTTTGCTATGGGAAACCTAATATGGCCTTCTTGGTTCAGTTGGGCGTCTAGGCCTGGTCAAGGGGGTTACATTTGGTGGTATCAGTGCTAGGTTTGCTTCGTTTGTTGCGTTGTTGCCATGTTTGATTTGTACGGTGATTGTTGTATGTACGCTGGTTGATATGCACGGTGATTGATATATGAATGTTGGCTGTTGTATGCTATGTTGGAGAAGTTTTGGGGGTACCCATTGCCTTATTATTATAGTCTGAAAAGTTTTAATTTTTGAAATGGAAGTCTTGGACCCTTGCTTGAGGCTGGCCTGAATATTTTTGTTTCGAAATGATTATCATGCCTTATATATATTTTAGCACAATGGGACCAATGAGAGAGTTATGATCGGATACGCTTGTTGCTGCCACTGGGAAGAAAACTGAAGGAGAAGTTGTATCTCCTGGAGGGTTTCCACCACCCGCACATAATCCACCGGAGGGAGTGGAACATGTACCACCTACGCCGGCTGGGCCAGGGATGGGTGATATGGCACCGTTGATACATGCCATGATCGGTGCTTTTTAGGCAGTAGTTGCAGGTGTTTGTGTGCCAGCACCACCGGTTGAGGGGCAAGGTTTTCCGCTTGAGCGTCTTCGTAGTTTGGGTGGATTTGAGTTCTGAGGATTGTTACCTAAGGCCTCTGAGGGTGGGTTGGCCAGTACTAAGAGGATACTGGCCAGATGGGGTGTACCGATTCTCGTAAGCTGGGCTGTGTTGTTACCCTGCTGCAGGGTGATGCTTATGCATGGTGGACTACCACGATATCTGGTATGGTGACTGAGGAGGTGACTTGGTTCTTCTGCGGGGCATTTCGGAAGAAATTTTGGGAGTCTAATATCAGGACGAGAAGAAACGTGAGTTTATGGCTCTAGTGCAAGGCAGTATGTCTGTTGCGAAGTACGAGGTGCATTTTGTGAGGTTGAGTCAGTATGCACCTGAGTTGGTTCATGACGAGCGTACTCGATGTGATCGTTTCCGCTATGGGATTGTGCATGATGTTAAAACATACGTTCTTTCTGCTGATTACACAGACTTTGATATGTTGGTTTCGCGAGTCAAGGATGTAGAGCAGAATTTAGGTTTGGCATTTGGATTGCGAGGTTCTAGCTCGGGTAATAAAGCTATTGATTCGGGTTATAGCATTGGTCAGGCCAAGAGACATCGTGACAGGAGGTTTCAGCCGGAGCTGAGGCATGGCAGAGGTGTTATGGGATGTGGAGTCCAGGGGCAGGGTGCCCATGTTAGAGCCTCGTTTAGAACTTGTTGGGTATGTGGATCCCGAGATCATTTGAGGCGACCATCAGAGGTGTAATTGTCCGTTGTTGGCTCGAGGTGGGCAGTATGATGCACCCGTTGTTGCTCCGCAGCGGGGTCGTGGTCGTGGCTGTAGACCGTTTCAGCGTCGAGATGGTGGGTAGAGGACTGTGGCTCATACTGTTGCTATCGCGAGGGTCACAATGACACCGATATTATTGCAGGTACTTTTACCATATAGTCTTTGTCGTTGTATTCGTTGGTTGATTTCAGTTCTACTCATTCATACATTTTGAGTGAGCATGCCGATTTGCTTGATATATCTGTTGAAAATCTTAATGTGGATGTTAGAGTGACTAGTTCTCTTGGGGAGACAGTCGTGGTCAGGAGGTTGTATTGTAAGTGTCCGTTAATGGTTCAAGGACATGTGTTTGTTGTGGACTTGATGGAGTTACCATTCTATGGTTTTGATGCGATTTTGGGAATGGATTGGTTAACCGAACATCGGGCTGTTGTGGATTTTGAGACCAAATGGAAATCCTTGAGGTTGTTAGATGATTATGAGGTGGTGGTTGTTGGTGAGAATGCAAAGTTTTTGTCTAATATTGTTTCATCTTTGGAAGCAAGTCTAATGTTGGATTCGGGATGTCAGGCTTATTTGGCCTATGTTATGAATTCTGGATTAAAGGAGTTGAGGGTGCAAGATGTTCGCACTGTATGTGAGTTTCCAGATGTTTTTTTCGAGGAATTAGTAGGGTTGCCACCTGATCGAGAGGTAGAGTTTGGCATCAAGGTCTTTACGGGTACGGTACCGGTATCCATTGCTCCGTAACGCATGGCTATGAAGGAATCGAATGAGTTGAAAATGCAGTTGCGGGAGTTGCTTGACCGTGGGTTCATTAGACCTAGTATCTCACCATGGAGGCGTCGGTGCTGTTTGTTAAGAAGAAAAAGGGTACGTTGCGGATGTGTATAGATTACCGGCAACTGAATAAGTTGACAATAAAGAACAAGTATCCCTTACCACGGATAGATGACCTGTTCGATCAGTTCAGGGGAGCCTCAGTGTTTTCCAAGATAGATTTGAGGTCAGGGTACTACCAGTTAAAGGTGAAGGAGGTGGATGTGCCCAAAATAGCCTTTCATACGAGGTACGAGCATTACGAGTTTCTTGTGATACCGTTTGGTTTGACCAATGCACCAACTGCTTTTATGGACATGGTGAACCGAGTGTTTCATGAGTTTTTGGACCAGTTTGTGGTTGTGTTTATTAACGATATCCTTGTGTACTCTCGTACTGAGGAGGATCATGATCGACATTTGAGAATTGTGCTCCAGAAGTTGTTGCCTAATTAGGTTTATGCTAAGTTGAGCTTTAGCTCCTTAAGGTTTTAGAATTTGTGATCTTATAACTTTGATATTCAATTCCTTTATTGGAATCTTATAGCCTTATTGGTTAGTAATTAGCTTCAAGCATTATAGTAAATTGTACATAACCATCTATTACGAACATAGCATAGCAAGGAATGAGGTGCATATGTAATGCAACATAACCAAATGACTTATCAAATATGCCATGCTATGAATGCATTCCCCAATGTGCTCTATTTGAGCCCTATGCAAAATAAGTATGATTTAAACAAAACAATTCAAGTGAACAAAGATCAGGATGACACAATGTCATCCCGAATGCATAAACTACACTCACCTCCTATCCCGAAGTTACGGAATACTTGAATCCACACTTCCTTATACTCTTAATTCATTTCCCCTTTCTAGCCTTCATGCCATCACTCATTTCTTTATCATGTTATGTACCTCAAATTAAATTACAAATCATCAGCATCAACTCAATTCATTTACCGGCAATCCTATTACAATCATTTACATATATACATACAAATCATTCCATTGAGATTTTAACTAAGCAAGACAGCCCACTTTCATAAGTTTACATACATATGCATAAAACAACTCAAATTACATACTTGTACATTTTCATATTCCAAAAACATACCTATATGTTTTCCCATACTTTCAAATCAGTCTTCTATCCTTATACACACATTTATATCTCAAAATAGGCCCTAAAGTGTCCTTAAACATTCAATTCAATCCCATACATTTACATGCATTTTTATACTCACCAGAACAATTCTAATTACACACATACTCGCATATACATGCTCAAACAGTCCAATGCACTTTCATATGTATTCAAACAGTCCCTAGTTTAATCATATATTTTCAGAATAGTCCATTTCATTTGTTTACACACATATATATTCAATTGCATGTTCAAAACAGTCCAGAATAGCCGCTAATCTAATGCAAATCAATCCAACAAACATTTATTTTAATGGCAAAACAGTCCCTAACTTGCAAAACAATCCCTATATTTGTTTTTAAAGCATTTCCCTTGTTTTGATTATTCAAAACAGTCCATTAGTGATCATGTATGTGCAAAAATAGTTTCAATTTCATATCTATCCAATCACATGTTCAAAGCAGTCCCATAAGGTTTGTGTTTATACAAAAACAATCTCAATTACTTGTATACACGATTACATGTTCAAATCAATCCTCTAATTCATATATTCAAGCAAAACAGTCCTTAACATTAATATACACACTTAAACACATCAAAACAGCCCTTAGCTCATTTTCATGGATGCAAAAGCAGTCCTTTACTCATAATCACACATATACATAATCAAACAATCCACTAATGATCAAGTAATTACAATTCTTTCCTGATTTTATAATTGTACAACTACAAGCCCTAAACAATCCAGAATTACATGATTAAACATATGTGCACTCAAAACTGTCCATTCTTTCATTTTTATTCAAAACAATCCACATGATTTCTATGTATATCATTTTACATATATGCACATAAACATGTACAAAACAATCCATATAGTCTCAAGTTTACACAAAATAATCCAATTAAACATATATACATATTTTCATAGCAAAACAGCCCACATATTCTCATGTTTACACAAATATAGATATCATAACAATCCTCTATAATTCCATGTCCATTCTTAACAATCCAATTTCCATATATACACAAGTATTCGAAACAACTCACTCGTGCTTTCAACCTACAAAACAGTCCTTCATACACATATATATGCACTTACATGCATGTTTGAAATAATCCCTAAAATTTCTTATATAATCAAAACAGCCCCCAACTTACATATGTATTTATATGTATATACATGTAAAAAACCTCTAAGGCTTTCCAATTCAATCTAACCATTTTTATATCCATTTTTCAGTTAAACCTAAATCAAGACAGTTTACAATTTACATCTTTCGAACAAGCTACAACATTTTTATTAGCATACATGATTTTCAAACAAGACTAACAATACATGCATCACGAAACTCTCATATGCAATGAAATAACAATAAAAAGGGGAGAGCATTTCACCTTCCAATTTAAGCTATGTCGAAAGAAAATCCATAAGAAAACAAGAGATGAAGCAATTCCTTAGTCCCTCTCAAATTTCTCTCAATGAGGTGGTTCGGTTTTCTCCCTTCCAAGATGAAGAAGATGATAGCATATTTAGATTATTCTTCCTAGCCGAGACCCCCTCATTACTCATGTCCTCATCTTAGTTTGACACTTGTTCAAACCCTCCCATAACTTATTATTTAACATGCAAACCTCTAATTCCATCAAGCCTTCAGTCTAGTCCATTTTAATTTAGTCATCTATGGTTTCATGATTCTAATTTGGCCCAAAAGTTCTTAATTGTTTAACATGCAATTCACAAGGTTCCATAACAATTCGATTTAGCCCTTTTCTAATTTAGTTATTTAAATTTTCAAATTTTCAATTTTGGTCCCAAAACACTTATCTAGTCTAATTAGAGACAAGTCTATAACAATTTAACTAGAAATTCTATGTAGTAAACTCCCAAGCCAACTTTTAGGGTATTGCAGTAATTCGATTTTCTCTCGCTTATTGGGAAGACATTTAAAAAGGCGGGTAAATCTATTTAAAATCATATTTTTTGAAAACAAAAGACTTGGAGTCGCCATCGGCCACTAAGATAGGTCAGACACCATAAAACCAGATATTCGTTCAAAAAGGGGTTTGCGAGTTTGTTACGCGTAGGGAATGATTAGCACCCCCATCACGCCCAGAAATCGGTACCAAAATATATGTTGCTCTTAATTGATGGAAATTATCAAAATTTAATTTGACTTTAATTAAATAGTTCGTGGTTGAATTTGGACTTTAATTAGATGGGCTTGGTCAAATTGGTGAATTCGAATCAATTGAACATTTAATTAATAAGGGCGACGATGCCTCGCATCATAGATTAAACCTACATCGAATAAACCTAATTGTCGTGTTAATTTATGGTTCGAACTTCATTCATCACCTTTATGCATGATGAAGGCAATTAAGAATGATGTTATGACTTGTCAAAGTTTTATCTCGGATTACATTTAACTTCAGACGGTAAGAATTAATTCGAATATTTTGTCAACATCCAATGATCCAAGACTGTTACGACACAAATATCGAAATTAGTAACTACCTCCTTTTTATAAGTTAAGTTAGTTAACTAGATACATGTCCATAAAATATTAAGGTCACATGAATGATATTTAAAATGCATGACGTAGATTGACATAAAATTAAAGCCCTAGGCCTACTAAATTCCTAACCTAAAAAGGCTCAAACTATGAAAATTCAACAGTGATCTAATTATTAACTAGGTTAGTCTAATATTAACCATAAATTAATTAAATCCTAAAAACTAGGAAAATCCTAATAATTTATGGATTATCTTGAATCATAATAGTTAATTCGATTAATTTTAAACTAATATCCCAATAAGCCAATGATTCTGTTTAAAACGAATCGAGTTAATTAATTATGATTATATTAAACTTTTATCTAATTCAAATATTCATTTTATCCTAAGAATAATTAACGGATGTCCAACCAATTTAATGAATTTAACATTTATCCCAATGAGCCAAGGATAAATTTAAATTAATTAAATTAATTCGAACCTTAAGTCTAACTATGGTTCTAAAAACTAATCCTAAATTTAATTTAATTTAATTAATTTAAAACTTATGCCCCAATAAGCCAAACACATAATTCCAATGAATTAAACTAAATTTTAAACCCTAAACTAATCCTAAAAGGCCCAATCTGTCTAAACACTAAAATGGGTAAAAACAAGCATAAATCGAATAAACACAACTAAAGGCATATAAATAAATAAAATGCACCAAATAAATATGTAATGCAGGGTCCAGATTAAAAAAGGGACCAAAAATAAATAAAACGAACCGGGGGATCAATATAAAATAAAAACAGAATTTGAAAGGTGAAAATTAGTTTTAACACAAAAGAGTAGGGACTAAAAGGAGACTTTAACACTTGAAAAATAAACCGAAAAAAAATCATATATAATATATGAATATACATAAGCCATGTAAATAATAACATACATACAAAAGTTATATACATAAGATAAAAACGGCGTACACTAGCTAGATATAATAATATAATATGTATACATATAGTATAGTATATATACTCTTTCAACAAAAAAAAATATAGTATATATAAATCATACGTACGATATATAACAACACATATTGTATACGACGTAAAAAAAAACAAATATACTTAGGCATATATATATTATACACATATACATACATAGCATATAAAATATATATGTATATATTGCATTAATAATGTTATAAAAAAGAAATGAAATGGAAATTGAAAAGGCAGCATGAATGGAAAGGAAAAACAAAGCAAGCTAATCGAATATAAATACACAAATTAACAATGTTAGCCCAAACATATATTAACACTTTTTAGAGAAAAGGAAAAAAAGGCATGGCAAAAGATGATCACGAATGTGTACATACTCTAAAAAATATATTATACTCAAATTATACTTTAAAAAACACTAACAATTGAAATATGAAACATACGTACGTACATACATACATACATACATAAAGGTATAAGAGGATATAATATGTAGCCTAAAAGACAACAAAATGAAATAATTTAACTTAAATCATGCACAAAATTTAAATAAAAACATTTAAGGGACCAAAATTAAAGAGAAATAAAGGGGTCATGGACTGATGAGATAAAACACTGGATCTGGGGTAAAAACCGAAACTAAAACAAAATTTCAGGGAGTAAAAGGGTCATTAACCCATTGGGAATTCGATTTAGAGATTAAAGGGACTGAATCAAAAACCTTTGAAAACTTTAAGGGACTACGGGCCGAATTTATAAAAGAGAAATGGCTAAAAGAGAAGTGAACAAACACGGAAGGGCTTGAGGGAAATAAACCCATTTTGCAAAATTAAATCGGCTTGAATTGGGATGAAATTGTGATTTTTGAAAACGATGAGGGACTCAGAATGCCATTTTGAGATGAGGAAACCCTTCCACGCATAATTACCACGATGCGGAAGATCTTATGTGGTTATAAGCCCATTCTAAAATCGAGCAGAGGTTTAAAACAATTATCTGAGGCAAAAAACCCATCCCTTAAATTTTCTTAAAAAAACTCCCCATTTCTAGTAAGCTCCCTCCCGAACCCGGATGAACACATCCGAGAATTACCGTATCGGCCGCCGTAAGACGACGGCAGAAACTAGAAGGGTCTCTCTTTCGAAACCTATTCTTCTCCCGTAACAAAACCTAAGCTTATTTGCCAAAAAACCAGACACAACCCTTCCTTTTAGTTTGAAAACGTCCCCTTCTTTTTAAAACCTGAGAGGAAACCCTCTTCCTTCGGCTCACCCTTCTTTTCGAAAGCTACGAGATAGTCACCGGAGAAAGAGTGCACCAACGATCGACGGTCGTGACTCTTTCAAGGTAAAATGGCCAAAATCTAATCTATCTTCCCCTTTCTTTTTTTTTTGTTTTGGATGACGCATGCAAATATATAAAAGGGTACCTTAAATTTTTTTGTATTAATGCTCCTAGAAATTCCCCGTTGGGGTTACAATGAAACTGAATTCGATTTTTATATATACAAGATTTTTGGAATAAATGAAAATAAAAATCCTCCTATCGGTTGTTGTATGCTCTGAAATGCATTCTGAAATATGGGATCCTGGTCTTGTTAGTTTGTTCTTGGTTTCCTTTGTTTGCTTTTATTGTTTTTGTTGTTTTTATTTTTCTTTTTCCGCATGCATACTGTAATCTGGGGGCTTTCTGACACTTTTCCTCTTTTGGCATTACACATTTCTTGGCCGGAGAGAGGAAGAGTTGGAGCTGGGTGTGGCAGATTAAAGGTTGCTGGTTGGAGGTCGGTAGCGGTCGGGCATGGCATCAGTGCTTTGCACGGCTTGAGCCGGTGAAGGTTGTGTGGATAGGAATTGAAGAGTCGAGAGTGCGTGGATCTCAGACGGCAGCCGAACGATCAAGAATGATGCAGTACGTGCGCGTGGTGATCTGAGGGGTTGGAGCGTGATTCGTACGCTCGGCAGGATAGTGGAAGGTTCTTTTCTCCTATTAATCTCGACCGTTAGATCACAACATGATATAACGGTTGAGATACAGCTGCACAAGGATAAGGGGAGGGATATTAGACTCAAAATTAGGGTTTAATGGATTTGGGCCCTAATCGGGCCAAAAATGTAATATTAACTATATATATTTTTGGGCTCAATTTTTTGATTTAATTGTAAATGGACTGTTAATATAAACTGGACTTGTTGTTTATTTATTTTGCTATTTAATTTTTTGGTTTTTAGTTTTGTTTAATAATATTAATACAAATAATAAAATAAAATAATATAAATAATAATAATAGTAATATCACAATAATAATAGTATAATATGATAATAATATATTAATAATAATGACAACTAATCGTAGAATAGAATTACTACTAATAATAGTAATATATAATAGTAACAAAAAACAACTAATAATCATAATATTTTTTGTGTATTGTTTTTCTTTCAAATTATAATAACACATAATAAAAACAAACTAATAGTACTAAGTATCCAAGTATAATAATAGTAATATTTTGGGAGTTTTAAATATAATGACATATAACATATAATAGTAGTACTTAATAATAAAAGTAATATAATAATAATAATATTTTTTTGTACTAATAAATAATAGATATAATATTAACAATAATGTATAAAAAGGTAATAATAATCAAAGGCCATTATTTTAGAAAATAAAATAATGGTTTAACACCCCGAATAAAATTAGTGATTACAACTCTTTGTTTGTACAAGTTATATTTGATGTTTCGGACTTGTATGATGCTTTATATCATGTTTTGAGGGGTTAGGATTCGTTTTGCATGCTTGGGTAGAGATCATGCCTATAGTACCATGGTTCGTATATGCTATGTTGTGAATGATCCTCTACCATGCTCAAATGTTTGTGGGAATGTTGCTAGATTTGTTATATGATGATTAGATGTTGTTTAAAGCATGTTAGATTGAGCCAAAGTGTCATATGTTCGACCAATAGGTCATTACAGGTCTGTCCGTACCGGTACGGGTCCTCAAGGATCGGTACGCGGGGACCTATCTCGGCTCAATCTGGGCAAAAATGCCAAGGCATACCGATACGCTGGTAATCGTATCGGTATGCATAGTTGAAAAATAGGCTTGGTGTCGGTACACGAGCAATCATACCGGTATGCCCTTTGGCTACTAGAATCCCTTATTTTGAATATTGAATACTCATATCTGTACGCTTGAGGACCGTACTGATACGCCTTTGAAAACTTTACCGTATTGATAAGGATGAGTGGTGTACTAATACACAGTTAGATATATTTAAAATGCTATCTTAAGTTTCAATCTTTGCAGTTTAGTCCCTATTTCTTGATCATGCAATTAAATGAGTTTGGATGATTATTTAAAGTTGAAATTTAACCTAATTGTATGAAATATGACTAATTAAGGATTGGTAACTTTGGATTTAAAGAAGTTCCTGCAATTATTAGAAATTGCAATTTGGTCCATGAAGGACAAGTCTGATCAATTGGATGTCAATTAGACGCCTGATTTAGTTGAAAATTTCACCGTTGTCAGCGTGATCGCCTTAGGAATTAATCATGCATTTAGAAAAGATAAAATGAAAAAAAATGGACCGTTTTCTAAGTAATTCTTTTGGGCTTGTATCGGCAAACTCAATGTAGCTTGCTCGGTTCGGTCTGACATCTAGGCCAGGTCAAAGGGGTTACAATGCTAGTAAATAATGCCAAGTTTAGGTCTTTTTGCGTGCAAGTATACAGGTCAGCAAATAGTACAGTAGTAAGCTGAGTATCGTATCCATAGGGATTGTCCAGGAATTAAAATCCACGATATTTACTTGTGAATGGGAACAAAAGACTTTGAATTGAATTTCAGATTTTGATTAAGAAAAATGATTAAGGAAAATAAGATGAAAATTTAGGCCATTTGAAAACAAATGTATTCAGATGGTTGGATGGCGTTGGCAAGAGATGCTTAAATTTACGCTTAGTGAAGACAACACATAATAATTTCTGGCCTTAGTTTTATGCTGAGTAAACTTTAAAGTCAGTATTGCCTCTATCGATAGCAATATTCTATGTTAATTATGAATAACTCCTATATGTCTATAGTGATGTTTTCAATAATTAACTTTGCAATTAATCTTTACTCCTAAGGGTAGATTCACTTCCTAAGTAAGCTCATCTACTTGAACATCTTCTGTCGAAGCTTCTCACCTTAGTATCTAGCAATAAACCGTTATCTCTTAAGTCTATCAAGATATTAAGGGATAATAGGCATGCAATGCCAACTGTCGTATGGCAAAGAATTTTATAAAACAAAGCTCTAGCATAATAGACAAAATGCCAAGGCTTTCAATTTATTAAAAGTTAGAAATAAATAAAGTGATCATCACAAAAACATCCCCAGCCAACTAAACATAATTAGTTCATGGCTGGGTAAACCATCAACAAAATATCATTTAGAAACATCACCATCATAATAGAATTAAAAACTATGAGAAATGTACAAAAAAAGAGATCCATCGATGCAACCCTTCAATGGATCTAGAGATCTCGATCTTAGTTTGGTCGAACCATGATTTGCCGTCTACCCTCTTTCTTCACCACGGTGCAACCTCTTTGGCGCAACGATTAGCTTCCTTTATATAGGCACTCATGGAAACCCTAGATTAGGTTTTGAAATTGAAAGTTTGTTACGCACTAAGATAGGCACGTATGAATCAACAAATAAAATAGTACTTTTGAGGAGTTAACACTCCCCCAAACCTAACTCATTGTTTATCCTCAAGTAATGCAACTAAAAGCTATAAAAATCAACGAATAAATAAACGTACATCTGCCAACTTTTCCTTATTTAACAACACAAGCTAGCAAGCAGATTTTGGTCCTAGTTTTGTCCTCAGATATCCCAGAGCAGTAATGCCAACAAATCAACAAATTCAAGTGCTGCAATATAACTCTAACCTAGGGTCATGAGGTGTGCATGATGTGTAGTTGGTTTGCATCAAGAATCCTTTGACTCCCTTAGCAAAACTTTACTGCTTAAACTTATTTTTTTATTATTTACCAAGGGTTTCTTTTGGCTGGCATTTAGTAGGGTTCACGTTATGTCATTGTTTGGCGTAAGTAATAAGAGGGAGCATACCACAAATCCCCATGTTAATCTAGACTACATCACTAAGCTAACCCATTACAATCAGACTCTAAAGTTTTGTTGGCTTGAGATGAAGCCCCAAGTTACTTATTGTCTGTAAGGCAGAGGAGTGTTCTAATTTTTTAGCCTGTGGCAATACATTGTTGCCTTATTTTTCACTTTTTACTCTGGCATTTTTTTATTCTGAGTGTTTTCAGTTCAAGAATCCTAAGTTTATCTTGGGATTTAGATGCATAATACGTGTGTAAGTGAGACTAAATTTCCCAAAGCTAGAGATCAATTGCCTAGCTACCTGGCATTACTAATCTGCTGGCTCATACTAACTAAAGATTCTAATTTCATCATTGGACATGGCATACTAGTGCAAATTCTAACTATGATAGCGAAAAGTGTTGGCAAAATTATTAGGGTAAAAGCATTCCGTGGCAAAAAAAATTAATGGTTTGGTTTGCATCATGGTTATACCTAATCTATATGGAAAAAACAATATGAAAACAGAACCATAAAAACACATGAATGTCATGGCAATAAATGTGAGGTAACACACACACCCAAACCAAAAGTGTGAATTGTCCTCAATGCATGAAAACATATATATATATATACAAATGGTATGCATGAATAAAATGAAAAATATTACAAATTCGAAGTGAAGGAGTTAAGGGGAAGAGGACTCCCCTTTGAATTTCTTTGGATGAGAAACACGAGTCTTCCTTTTGACATAACTCCTTTGATTGGGTGCCATGTGCTTCTTTCTTTTCAGTTGTGGCTTTGAGACAACAATGGAGGCCTTCACATCATCAAGGACCTCTTCAATTATTTGCACCAGCTCGAATACAACAGGGGCTACAAGAGTGATGAAAGAAGCATGTGTAACATGTGGCACACTGGTCTTGGTAGGTACTTTATCATCAGACTCTTGTGATGTCTCAATCTTGGCAGATTCAACTTGGACAGAGAAACATGTACAGTGGCATTGGATTGCTGGGTCAAAGTATGAATAGACTGGGTACTGGCTAGCATTCCTTCTGGTGCATA
The DNA here is from genome assembly GCA_019671005.1 of Hibiscus mutabilis. NCBI lineage: Eukaryota > Viridiplantae > Streptophyta > Magnoliopsida > Malvales > Malvaceae > Hibiscus > Hibiscus mutabilis. The sequence goes on along the minus strand of CM033713.1, from coordinate 40,533,045 downwards.
AATATCTGGTGGGAACTCTAGAAATGTTGGCAAATGATTGGTGGCGATGCCCTCAAGAGTTGTCTTTAGGGCTTTGTCTCTAACACCAGTATGTTGCCAGAGCACCAAAATTTTCTCCTCAACCTTCTCTAGTTTTTGTAGGATGAGTTCTTATCGCTAATAAATCTGGGAAAGTAATGCCATGGCATCAACTGGCATTGGTGTAATAGGTTCTGCCTTAGGCAACTTGGCAGCAGACACCAGCTCAGCAGCCTTTCCTTTGCCCTTCTCCCTTGCCTCCCTAGCAATCAATTGTTGCCACAAAGCAGGAGTGATGGTCCCCTTACACTTTCAGACGTTACCAGAGTCGAGCTTTGGCACCTTATGCTGTAAGTAAATTTGAGATATTATTGAAGGAAAAATCAAACTACCAGAACCCTTACCAGCACATTTGTAGGTCTTGTCCACAATTAGACGACCCACATTGATTTTTCTTCCCACCATGATAGAGTGTAGCAAAGCCATTCTTTCCTCTGAAACTGTCTCATTATGTGTGTTCGGCATAAAATTTACTTTCAAGAAGTGATTCTATTCCTTCAGCTGTGGTTTCAATGCTATCTATTTCATGGTTCCCTTTCCCTTGGAAGAGACGTTCTATTTTGTGCTCGTCTCGCACAAATCTTTTAGCAATAATTATCTTTTGGCAGCATCCATGGATTCCACAAATGCCAAATGCTCTTCTCTTGCACCATCTAAACTAACCATACCATTAACACATCCTTCATCAAATCGAACACACGTACCTTGCACAAACAAAAAATGAAAGTCATTGGTTGTGAGATGGGCATAGAATTCACGAACAATGGTGGAGTGGACCTCCCCTGATTGTTGGCAAATATCTCCCAATGATGTTTCTTAACTATTTCCTTCATTTCATGTGAATAACCAAAGTTGGGTTCATTCTTGAACTTAAAACATTTCTCATAACAAAAGGTTCATGGAGCATAATTTTCTTCATCCTTTTTCTTGATCTCGTCACTGAAAAAGATTTGAAAAAGTGTTGATGAGAATGCCATTGCAAAAGATTAGGGAAAAGAAGATGATGATTGAAAAAGATTGGTTCTTTATTTGCTTGCCGCGCGAGAGAATGAAAAGAGAGAAGGTTTGTGCTTAGGGAAAATATGGGTTAAATAAATGGAAGAGAGAAGGTTGAAGTTGTTTAATGGTGAGGTGAGTGGAGATAATGATGGGTGTGGCAGTTATGCATGTATGGGGGACTGGGATAATGATGGGTTTAGGAGTTATAAGATTTGATGGCGCAGGAATGAAAAGGGTAAAAGCAATGGGGTAAAATTTCAATGTTTGAAAACTTTAACTTAGACAGCTAGGTTTTCTCGTTCAGCAAAAAAAAATTAGTAGCCCTTGGGCCTTATCTAAATAATATTCCACGTGTTACCACGCCCCATGATGATAGGTGTTTGATTGTTGGCATGTCCTGGCATACTGCTTTGGCAAAATAACATGTTCTAACACTCACAAAAACCTTGCAAAACAAAAAAAAATTAAAAAAACAAACAAAAATACTAAAAAGAAAATAACTAACTTAACTATTTAAAATGATCATACTGTGATGGAAAAATTATTCAATCTCTGCCAAGAGAATGGTCTCCTTGGCATTCTTTTGACTTTCTTCCCAATAGTTCTTCAACCTCTGGCCAATCACTTTGAACGTTGTACCAGTTTTCAAGTTCTTGATATCTACTACTCTATGAGCATAAGGCTTGAGAACTTCAAAGGGTCCTGACCATCAAGATTTGAGTTTACCTGGAAATAATTTAAGCCTGGAATTGAACAGCATAACCTTTTTGCCCTACTTCAAATTGTCTTGGAAAAATTCTGTTGTCATGCTACATTTTTGTTCCTTCTTTATAAAGCTTGGCATTTTCATAGGCTTGTGCTCGAAATTCTTCTAACTCATTCAAGTCTAACAACCATTTCTTACCTGCAGCCTTTCATTCCATGTTGAACTGTTTGGTTACCCAATAAGCTCAGTGTTCTAACTCCACTGGCAAATAGCATGACTTTCCAAATACAAGCTTGTATGGGGAAGTTGCTAATGTAGTTTTGAAGGATGTTCTCTATGCCCACAAGAAATTATATAGCCTCAAAGACCAGTCCTTTCGAGTCGGGTTCATAGTCTTGTCCAAAATAATCTTGATCTCTTTGTTCAAAATTTTTGCCTGGCCATTTGTTTAGGGATAGTAGGCAGTGGCAATTATTTGCTGGATTTCATACCTGCACAGTGCTTTAGTGATTAAATGTCATTTAAAATGAGTACCTTCATCATGTATGATTGCTTTGGGAGCACCAAATCTAGTAAATATGTGCTTGTGTAGAAATTCGGCAACTGACTTGGCATCATTTGTTAGGAGAGCAGCAGCTTCAACCCGCTTTGGGACGTAGTCTACGGCCACAATTATATATATGTTGCTAAATGATGGGGAAAAAGACCCATAAAGTCTATCCCCCAAACATCAAATATTTCCATAGGCATGATGTTCTAAAGTGGCAATTGATATCTTCTGGAAATGTTTCCAGTATACTGTCATCTGTTGTATGCCTTGGTAAAATAATAGGCATCTTTGAACATTGTAGGCTAGAAAAATGCTGACTACAGTACTTTGGCTGTTGTCTTCATGCCAGCAAAGTGTCCTACATATGGTTCTGCATGGCAAAGCTGAAGAATGTTTTGCTACTCATCCTCTGGCACACAATGACGAATGATTTGGTCTACACAATGGTTGAATAAGAATAGTTCATCCTAATAATATCGTCGGATACCCTCAAAAATCGCTTTCTGGCATCACTTGCCATGTCTGGTGGCAAAATATTGTTAACCAAGTATTTGACTATGTCAGCATACCATGGCATGGTATTGGTTGCAAGCAAATATTCATCAGGGAATTTATCTCTAATGGAAGCAGCATGCCATCCTCATAGTGGTGCTCTAAACGAGACAAATGATCTACCACCAAGTTTTCACTCCCCTTCTGATCTCGTATATCGAGATCAAACTCTTGTAATAAGAGTGTCCATCGAATCAGTCTGGGCTTGGCATCTTTCTTTGCCAAAAGGTATTTGAGTGCCGAGTGTTCTGTGTATACCACAACTCTACTACCCACAAGACAAGATCTGAATTTGTCAAATGCTAAGACAACTGCAAGGAACTCTTTCTCAGTTGTTGAGTAGTTAAGTTGGGCCTCATTCAATGTGCGGCTGGCATAAGAGATGTATGGAAAATTTTGCAATGCCTCTATTCTAAGAAAGCTCTAATGACATAGTCACTACATCACACCTGAGCTTGAATGGCTCGTTCCAATCTGGTGCCACGACTATGGGGCATTAACTAACCTGTCTTTCAATTCCTGAAAAGCTTTCAAACAAGAACCATCAAATGCAAAAGTGATATTCTATTCCAAAAGTAAGCGTAAAGGTTTAGAAATTTTTAAGAAATCTTTAATAAAACAACGATAAAAACCTGCACGTCCCAAGAAACTTCTAATACCTTTAACACTTGTAGGTGGAGGCAATTATTTAGTTACCTTTACCTTTGCTTTGTCTACTTCCAGTCCATTCTTGGTTACTTTATGTCTGAGAAATATGCCCTTCTTTACCATGAAGTGACATTTTCCTAGTTCAGGACTAGGTTGGTTTCAGCACATCATCGTAGAACAAGTTCCAAACTCTGAAGGCATTTCTTGAAACTTTTGCCAAAGACAGAAAAGTCATCCATGAAAACTCTGAAGGCATTTCTTGAAAATTAACATCATGCAACACTGAAATGTTGTTGGAGCATTACACAATCCAAAGTGCATTATTCTAAAGGCGAATGTCCCATATGGACAAGTGAACCAAGTTTTCTCTTGATCTTCTAGACCAATGGCAATCTGATTATAGCCCGAGTAACTGTCCAATAACCAATAAGTGTCTTCCATTCCAATCTATCCAACATCAGATTGATGAAGGGTAATGGGAAGTAATCTTTTTAGTGGCATTATTTAGCTTCCTATAGTCCATGCACACTCTCCAACTCATCATGGTCCTCTAAGGGATCAATTCATTTTTTTTTTTGAACCATAATCATTCCACCCTTCTTTGGCACACACTGCACTGGGTTAACCCTCGAACTATCAGAGATGGGATAAATTATCCCTGCATTTAGCCATTTTATGACTTTCTTCTTGACTACCTCTTTCATACTGGGATTCAATCTCCCATAGGCCTCGATTGTTTTGCCATGATAATCCTCTAGAATAATTTTGTGCATGCAGATTGTTGGGCTTATCCTTCGGATATCAGTTAGGGTCTATCCCAAGGCTTGCTTGTGATTGTCCAATGTCTCCAATAATCTTTCCTCCTGGACATCAGTGATTATTGGAAAAGTTGAGTCATCACCAAAGTAAGCATATTTGAGGTAGCTTGGCAAAGGTTTTAGTTCCAGTTCTCGTGGCTCCTCAATCGATGGTTTAAGTGCCTTAATTTACCTACTAGCTAACTCAAGTGGCTTAGTTCTATTGTAATAGCTCATCACTTCATTCAACATGGTCGGTCCTTCAACTTCTTTGCTTATCATATCTTCATCATCAAGCTCTATGGCTTCATCATCTGTGTCCTAGCAAAAAGTTGTTATGTCCACATTAAAAATAGACATCATCAGCTCAACAAATTGACATTCTTTAGGTTCATCTGCACACTTAAAGCTTGAAATACGTTAAATGTAACTTGTTGGTCATTCATACGTATAGTAAGCTCACCTTTTTAACATCAATTAAGGCCCTACTCGTGGCAAGAAATGGTATCCCCAAAATTATTGGGACATTAACATCAACCTCATATTCTAAAAAAATAAAATCAGTTGCGAATATAAATTTATCTACCTTTACCAACACATCATTAATCATACCCTTGGGATACGCATAAGATCGATCTACCAACTAGATTGTTACAGTGGTAGGCCTTGCTTGAATGCCAAGCTTCTTGAAAACTGAAAATGGCATTAGATTGATGCTGGATCCCAAGTTGCATAGTGCTTTATCCATGAATCTATTGCCAATAGTGCATGGAATAGTAAAACTTCCCGGATCTTTGAGTTTTGGTGGTAATATATTGGTTATCACTGTACTTCATCCTTCAGTGAGAGCAACAATCTCGAATTTACCCAACTTTCTCTTTTTGGACAAGATGTCCTTTATAAATTTGACATAGTTTGGTATTTGTTCGAGAGCAATCCCAAAGTGTTGTTGGCATCTGATTGAGTTTTGGCATTGTTAGTGCTCGCCTCCTTTTTCTTTGCTTCCAAGGATTCATTTTCTGGCACCAACTTCTTGTCCTGTCAATTAGTTGACTATTTGACAAGTGCTTTATTCTCATATTGTTTTCCATTTCGAAGAGTGACTACTTTACATTTTTCTCTCTCTTTTTGTCGAGCATCTTTCGTATTACTTGGCAAATTTTCCTAGGGTCTGTCACTGAGTGCGCTGGCAATCTATCCTAAATGGACCTCTAAGTTTTGCATTGTAACCCCCTTGACCCGACCTAGACGCCAGACCGAACCAAGCGTGCTACATTGGGTTTGCTGAGAAAAATCTGAACAATTTACTTAGAATACGGTCTATTTTTTTCCTTTTTATCTTGTCTAAATGCATAATTAAGTCCTAAGGTGATCATGCTAACAGTGGTGAAATTTATAATTAAATCGGGTGTCGAATTAACATCCAATTGGTCGAGAACGCACTCTTGGGACCAAATTGTAATTTTAGAAACTAAGATGACTTCCTTAAATCCAAAGTTACCAAACCTCAATTAATCACATTACATGCATTCCAGTTAAATTTCAACTTAAAATAATCATTCAAACTCATTTAATTGCATGATTTGAAACATGGACTAAACTACAAAGAGTCAAACTTCAAAAAGCATATTACCAGAAATAACATACATCATGCCAATACACCACTCTCCCGTATTGATGTGGATTCATTTTGCAAAGGATATCGGTACGGTCCTTAGGCATACCGATACAGTTGTTCGATATCAAAAATAGGGGATTTCAGTAGCTAAATAGCATACCGATATGGTTGCCCGTGTACCAACACCATATATAATTTTTCTACTATATGCACCGATAAGGCGCTAGGCATACCGATATGCATGTGCAATTTTTCACAGATATGAGCTGAGATAGACCCCGCGTACAGATCCCTGAGGACCCATACCGATACGGCCTAGTCTATAATGACCTCTTGGTTGAACATAACACTTTGGCTCAATCTAATATCCGTCAAACATCTTACAAGCATCATAAAACATTATATCCACCATTTCCAAAATCAAATAGGCTTGTTAGAGGAACATTCAAACCATAGCAAGTCCAATAAAGATCCTATAGGCATGATCTCTACCCAAGAATTCAAATCAAATCCCAACCCCTCAAAACAAAACATAAAACATCACACAAGTCCAAAATATCAAAAGAAACTTGTCCAAACAGGGAGTAACCAAAACAACCCTCCCATTTACAACTTGGTCACATTGCTTCTTATTAGTACAAAGTGTTTATAAAACTGTACTTGAAATAGCCTCACCCTTGGATTACTTCTTGCTTGCTCACTATTCGAAATGTTCACTTTTCTGCATTGATGAGAAAGGAGAGCGTAAGCTTACAAAGCTTAGTGAGGGAATCTAAAAAATACTCATCAATGCATTTAAAACCATTTCCTTTCAAACATGTATTAAATCTCATGCCAAAACATCTCATGCCTCTAATTTCTTTCCAAAACATGTATCATGGATTTCTAGCATAAACCTCAATTTAAGCTTTCTCATGCTAAAACCACAAAATAGCAAGCTTAAAGAGCACCACAAGTATAAACCATATTATACAAAACATAATCCATTTATCATGATACATTAAATCATATATTGGTATTCAAGTGACCCAATACCATTTCATTCTATTTATAAAAACACATCGGATACTCAGATTTCCCAAGTGGTTTCTTCGACCACTTCACATACATCCTCGAACCAGAGCATAGCTACTACCCTCAACGGTTATGATGTATAAATCCACCAGTGGGAGAATTGGAACATTCTTGACCCCTCAAACGTTGTAGTTCTCATGGTGGAGCATGTCACACTCTTGACCCCTCAACACGCACGAGGCGACTTATTATAGTGCACTTTAAACCCTATGGCTTGCCAACTATATTCGATAACATTTAATCATTGCCACTTGCCAATATATTTCATAAAACCACATTACCTCATTGTTTTATATATGCATCAAACCAAACCAATTTCCAATACAATAAACCCTGTATTCTAGTATTCTCAAAACTCTTTCGATAAATCATTTTTCATACTCAATAATCATCACATATGATCATTTGCAACATCTTTCATCTCTAAAACATGCATATAATAGTAGGTAATCCTAATCATAATCATGTGCATGAGATTGTATTTTGCAAAACTGACAATGAGAGCGAGAACATTCAATCCTGACTTTCGAGCTTAGACAAGTGTTTCAAACTTAATCTAAACTTCCAAAAATCATCTTCAAACCTTTATAAATAGTAAACCACGTTTCCACGCACCGACAACACAACGCTCCACTTGCTAAAGCAAAATCAAGCTTCTAAAGCCTGTAACACCCTTAACGTATAATCATAAATTGAATATACATTAAAGATGTTACGGAGTCGTTTAAAGAAATCTCGACTTATAAATTGAATATACAAATTTTAGTTTGTAAATCTAACCCTTTCTCGGTTTTCTTGAAATCACAACCTATGTGCAATTAGCTAGTTTCAACCCTGAATTAATTATTTTAAAACATATTTGGCAATTATTAAAAACAACAGTTCAATTTAGGTTGAAAACTAGGTTTGCTATCTAGGCCCTTTCTTGACTTTAAAATCTTTACACGATTACCGATTATTCTTATTAGCAAAGTAATTATCTTTTCTACCTTAGCTTTATTCTATTACAATGATAATGCCTTATTTTTCTTTATCCATATATGATTCATCATCAAAGCTGATTACTTATCTACTATTTAGTCTAATTTAATGCATCATACTCTACTGGTAGTTAAATAATTACATGCCAACTAGAGATTATCATAAGCTAGAGTATCTTACTGGTGTTTTGCAGATTCAAGCTTGATCAACATGCTCCACTCCTCTTCAAATACTCCATCTTAATCTACGTGTGAAACAAACACATGTTAAGTACGAATTTAGTGAGGCAAAACTTATAAATCAAGTAAAGCACTTTAATTTTAATAAAAATTACATAATAAATAAATTACTGAATAACATATAAGAATTTAGAATCGTATAGAATGACTTATCGAAGCCGTTCCTCTGTCATGTAACTTGTAAAAATCAACATCTCATATATATAAGGCAATGTCATGTCAAATCAATTATCCAGTAAATCACTTATTTTCATTTGAATCATATCACTTTCACTTTTCACTTTCCTTTAGATCACTTGTACTTGTTACTTTTTATTCAATTCATAGCCCAATGTAATGTAATTGAGAATGCATGGTATGCGAATCACTATTGAGTATGCACATGCGCCGCATCAACTAATATGTTGTGCCATAATAAATCACTGTATCACTTTATAATTGTTGTAGACTTATACAGCATCACTGTATCACTATACTCCACCTCATTGGCATGCCAATTATACCAAGAATCTCAATAATCATACAAAGGGCTTTTAACATCAATATCTTGTAAAGATCATTATAAACCATTTAAAAATTATTGTAAAATATATCAATTTACGATTCAAATTCTTTTTCTTTCAAATCATTCTAGGTTGACATATTATATTTCTTTCTCATAATATATATATATAATATATAATATGTAAAAATGCACCCACCTGAGCCATTTATTAGCTTGCCTCGCTAAGCTCTACTCGATCCTTTCCTTCATAATACCCCGACCCTTCTTTTGATCCAAATCAAACTTTATTGATCATATAATTACGAATAACATTCGTTAGATTCAAATCTAACAATACTTTAAACATGCTATCGAATCTAGTCATTCGAAAATACAAAATTTCCAAAAAAATTTCCTTCCTTCCTTATACTATCAAAACCCATTTTTTTGTCTTCAATGTCCATTTAAAACTTCCATTAACCCATTTCAATCTTACTAATTAACCTTAGATACAAAATGCATCAATTCTCATTTTCTGACAGATTGCACTACCTTCAAAGAAATATTTCAATAAAATAATCTACAACTAAAAATTCAATTCCGTTTGTTCTGAAAGAAACTATATTCAATAAGATTTTCAACCATATAAATTAATAGCCCAAATTCAACTTATACGATTTATGGCGACTTTCAAAGTGAATTACAATGCTGGAATTCGGAACAGACTGGTGCTCTATTTTCTGACCTTTGATCACTTAAAAATTCATATCTTTTGACTCCGAACTTGAAATCCGTTTATGCTTGTTGCAGGAGAAACTAGACGAACAAATCTTTACATCAGTATAAAATTCACCTTCTAACCATTTTTGTAGAATTTATGGTGAATTTTCAAACTTACTGCGAAAACCAGTTTTCTACACAGTTTCATAATTAACTTCAACTTTTATACTTACTTCTCTACTCGTCAATTTAGTCCCATTTTTTACTTTAAACTATGAACTTATCACCTTCTTCATCAAATAATTATTCACAATAGTTCCCTCTAATTTTCCTTCCTTATCGAATGGTCACTAATAATGCAAAGGTAAGAATCCAAATTTCGTAACTTTGCAAATTAGTCCTCAATTCAACATTACCACATTAATTCCATCATTACAACTAAAATTCAGATCTAGTCCTTATCCAAAACCTCATTTCCAAACTGGTCACCTAACTTTGACAAATTGTCAAAATGGTCACTTATTGAATTTAACATCGGTTTAGCATTCTAACATCAATTTCATATCTCCAACATCCTTAATAACATAAATACACACCAAATACATACAAATTCAGATTTGGTCCTCTAACTTTTAAGATTGTCGAATTGGTCCCTATCAAATTAACTTAGGGTCTTGCTTCCAAACAACAAATCAAGCTTACTAAATCATTAATTCAACATCACAAACCCCGAATTAAACTTAAATCCATAAACCCTAATCATCTTCATAATAATCTAAACATGTAGAACTTAAATCCCAACTCAATATCATGATTTTAACATCATACTAACTTGATTTCAACTTGAATTCAATCATGGAATCATAAAATCTTAAAAACCACCCATTTGATCCATAAACCCTAATTTTTTTCTCATGTAATTTCTCATCAATCAAGCATGAATTCCATGAATTATTGACATCAAAGATAGAGCTTGAAGAGTAGAACAACTTTCCAGTTGAAGAGATTACCTGAAAACTGAGTTTCGGGGCTTGAATAGAGCTTGGAAAAAAATTTCTCTTTCTCTCCCCAGCTCTCACGTTTATGGCTGGAAAAGATGAACACACATATACCTATTAAATGAATATTAAATTCATTTAATAGTGAAATTACAATTTTGCCCTTTTATCCAATGGTTGAGATTGATTTTATCACAAATCAAGGGCCGAGATTTAATCTTCCATTTCCTCTTTCCAAAATTGCCCTTATAACCTTTTAAATATTTCAAAATTACCATTGGGCCAAATGACCAATTTGCCCTCCAACTAGTTTTTATTTACTAGTTTGCCATGCTCGTAAAAATTCAACTAAGTCTAGTTGGAATTGAACCAAATATAATAAAATATTCATAAAATAGTATTTTATGACTTTTCCATGGCTTTTGGATCAGCCTCTAAAATTCCAGTTCGATTTGATTTCCAGATATTCATAAATATTTTTACTACGATTTTACCTTTTCCGAGCTATTAGATTTATTCCAAAAATTCTATATTTCCATATTAGGGAAATAAACTCTATTATCCCATAAAAACTTCATTTTTCAAGGACTTAGACTGAATTTTCTTAACTTAGTCTATTTTCTCGATACATATTGAAAATCTTCATAGAATAAAATTCCTCTTAGAATTCCTTTATCGATAATCCATACAAATTTTCTCTACTCTTAATGAGTCCAAAATATCGATCAGAAACACTTTTATGGGACTTTCCCGAAGGTCACCCATCATTGTATTTCTCTGGCCTGAGCACGCTTAACAATTTTATTCGATCCAAATTTAGTACCTTTCACTGCATCTTAATTCTTAAAACCGATATCAAGGTATCTATTTTAATCCGATTTACTCTTATACTGAATAAAATTACTTATTGGGGAAATTTACACTTTAGTCCCTAAACTTTTCTAAAGTTTATACTTTAACCACCAAAACTTTGAAAGTTTACAATTTGGTCACTAGCCCAAAATTGAGATATTACAAAGCCTCTCCAAAAGATGAAGGATCCATCTCCCCTATTTTACCCATACAAAACATATGATTAATGCATTTCCATGCATCTCTAATCCCAACAACACATCTTTCCAACTTTACCCACTAAAAACCATCAAACGCTTCCTTAACATAACTGAAAACATTAGCCCAGCCATAACCTAACAGTTTTAACATCTTAACATCATCAATTAACATCCAAATATCAACCTTATATCTCTAGTAACCTTTCAACACCAAGATCATCTCAAAATCTAACTATTTACAACCTAAAAAATTAGCAATTCACTTAGTTTCGGGATTCCTTTCATTAATCTCTTCTCATAACATTAAAACATATCTTACAAATGATCTAAATCAATTAGAATCAACAAAAGTTAGATCCCTATCAAGATTCATCAAATTTCTTATCAAAACTCAATTAAAACCTTTTAATCATGATTTAATCATAAACACATCACAAAGATCAATTGTAAAGGATCAAGAACATGGGAATTTCAGAAAAGAACCTTTAATTAGAGGAGACAAACAAAAATCACCTCTAATTGTTGGTTTCCCCCTCAATTGGCAAGATTTTAGTGAAATCTCCAAGAAAGCAAATAGGATTTGGTGTAGAAATCAAAGGAATCAATCAAGAAATCAGAATGAAATCAAAACCGAATGATTCTTATGAATTTTAGAGTATAATTCATAGTTTGTTTGCTGAGAAAGTTGAGAGCAAAGTAGTTACGTAAGAAAATGAAATTGGTTATTAAAAATATTTTTAATCAAATCTATTTTGTTTTTATTAATAATCATTTAAAATCCTTTAAAATGGCCTAAATTAAGGGGAAAATCTGATTAAAAGCTTTGGTAAATTAGCTCCTTAAAGATTCTATGTTTTGACCCTTTTATGATTTAGTCACCAAAATAGATTTGAAAACTTTACATTTTAGCCACCAGACCAAAATGTCCCAAATTTGATTTTATTTCTTCAAATTGAGTTTCCCAAAACCAATAATAGATTAATTAAACATTTTATAATATTTTTCCATATTTTATTTTAGCCAAAAACAATTTATTATGCAATTAATTCCCGAAACTAGCTCGAATCACCTAATCCAGTTCCCCTGAACCGTCCAATCGATCTAGCTTGTAATATCCCAATTTTTGATTAGTGACTAAAATGTAATTTTTGAAAGTTTAGGGGGTTAAAGTATAAACTTTAGAAAAGTTTGGGGACTAAAGTGTAAATTTCCCTAACAAGTAATTTTATCCAGTATAAGAGTGAATCGGATCGAAACAGATACATTGATATCGGTTTTAAGAATTAAGATGCAGAAAAAGGTATCGAATTTGGATCGAATGAAATAGTTAAGTGTGCTCAGGCCAGGGAAATACAAGGATGGGTGACCTTCAAGAAGGTCCCATAAAAGTGTTTCTGATCGATAATTTGGACTCAGTAAAAGTAAAGAATATTCGAATGGATTATCGATACAGGATTTCTAAGAGAAATTTTATTCTATGGAGATTTTCGATAATTATCGGAATAGTAGACTTAATTAGGAAAATTCAGTCTAAGTCTTGGGAAAGAAAGTTTTTATGAGATAATAGAGTTTATTTCCCGAATATGGAAATGTGGAATTTTTTGAATAAATTCAATAGTTCAGAAAAAGGTAAAATTGCGGTAAAAGTATTTTACGAATATCGAGAGATTAGATCGAATTGAAATTTTAGAGGCTATTTCATAAGCCATGGAAAAGTTATGAAATAATATTTAAGGAATAGTGTCCAATTGGGAATGAACTATTTTAGTTGGATTGTAATGGAATGGCATTTTTGAAGTAAACTAGTAAATAAAAACTTGTTGGAAGGCAAATTGGTCATTTTGCTCCAATGGAATTTTTGAAATATTTAAAAAGTTACAAGGAAAATTTTGGAAGAATGAAATGGAAGATTAAATCTTGGTCATTGATTAATGATACGATCAATCTCAACTGTTGGATTAAAAGGGTATTTTAGTAATTTCACTATCTAAATGAATTTAAAATTCATTTATATTTACAAGTGGCATTATTGTAGAGATTGAAAGTTAAAGAACCAAAAGATGAAGACTACTCTTCATCTTCTTGATTTCGAAAATAAAGGGGAAATGGAGAGAAATTTTCCAACTTCGATTCGAGCCCCGAAACTCAATTTTCAGGTAATATTTTCAACTGCAAAGTTGTTCTACTCTTCAAGCTCTATTTTTTAGTGTAGATAATTCATGGAAAACATGCTTGATTGATGAGAATTTTGCATGAGAAGAAATTAGGGTTTATGGAAAAAGTTTGGGGCTTTTGGAATTTTATGATTTCCTGATGAAATTCAAGTTGAAATCAAGCTAGTTTAATGTTAAATCATGTTATTAAGTTGAGATTTAAACCCTACATAATTTAGTTTTTATGAAGATGATTAGGGTTTATGGAATCAAGTTTGATTTAGGGTTTGTGATGTTGGATAAATGATCTAGAAAGCTTGAATTTATTATTCGGAAGCAAAATCCTAAATTAAAGGTATAAGGACCATTTCGGAAATTCTAAAAGTTAGAGGAATAATCTGATTTTTTATGATTTGAAGTGTATTTATGTTATTATTAATGTTGGAGATGTGAAATTGAAGTTAGAATGCAAAATCGATGTTAAATCGAGTTAGTGACCATTTTGACAAATTATCAAAGTTAAGTGACCAATTCGGAAATGAGGTTTTAGAGAAATACTAAATCTGATTTTAGTTGAAATAATAGAATTCCAGTAGCAATGTTGATTTGAGGACTAATTTGCAAAGTTAAGAAGCTTTAATCCTTATCTTTGTATTTTTTGTGACTATTTCGGAAAGAATGAAAAATTAGAGGGACTTATTTTTGAAGAATTATTTGATGAAGAAAGTGATACATTAGCGGTTTGAATCAAGTAATGAGACCAAATTGAAAAATATAAAAGTAAGGAGAAATTAGTATAAAGTTTGAAGTTATTTATGGAAGTTGTGTAGGAAAACTAGATTTGGTAGTAAGTTTGAAAATTCACCATAAATTCTACAAAAATGGTTAGATGGTTAATTTTATATCCGTGTAAAGATTTATTCGTCTAGTTTCGTTTAAAACAGACGATGATTGATTTCGATATATATATCAACATATATGAATTTTTAAGTGATGAAAGGTCAGAAGAATAGCAGTCTGTTCCGAAATTCAATACTTGAATTCGACTTTGAAAATTTGCCATAAATCGTACAAATTGAATGTGGGTTATTAGTTTTTATGTTTGAAAAGCTTATCGAATCTAGTTTCGTTTCCAACAAACAGAAACTGATTTCGAGTTCCGAGTTAAAAGATATTAATTTTTAATCGAATAAAGGTCAGAAAAATTCCAGAACAGTTTCTGTCATGACAACCCTGTAAACGGGAGTTTGATGAATTTTCATAATTTTTGTAGATTTTATTAAATTATGTAGCTTGTACCGTTAGATCCTTTATCGAATATAGTTTCTATGGTATAAAGGAGATTAAGATTCGGTATGTATTCTGCCCTGAAGAAGTAAATCTTTGATGGTAGTGCAAGTTGACAGAAAATGGAAATTGAGACAATTTGTGCCTAAAGTTGGTTAGCAAGCTTGGAGGAATTATTTGAAGATCAAAATGGTCATTAAGGACCAAAAATGAGTATGTGAATAGTATAAGGAAGGAAAGAAATTTATGGAAAATTTTTATGTTGAATGATTAAATAGCTTAATTGAAATATTGTTAGAAGAAAATCTAACAAATGTTTATTTATATTCATGTGATAAATGAAGTTGGATCTGAATCAAAAGAAGGTTCGAGGTACTATAAAGGAAAGGATCAATAGAGCTTAGTGAGGCATAACAATAAATGGCTAAGGTTACTGCATTTATATGTTTTAAAATGCAATTGGAAGACTTGCAAATAGTCGACCTTCATTTAAAATAGTATTGCATTATCTATATATGTTGAGTTAATGTATGTTGCAATAAAGGTAAATTAAATAGAATATGAAGTATGAATAGCTAATCTGAAAAATGATGATGATCTATGTTTACCATGAATATTTATGATGAAGCATGAAATATGAAATGTTTATATGTATAATTGATTATGATGTTGAGTTGATGATGAAAGAAATGCCCAAGTATTGTGTATAAGAGTCATGGTATAGTTGGCATGCCATAGAGTCTTTAGCAGCTACACCCTCATGTTCATGTTATCAAACAAGTATTGTGGCAAAATGATTGTGTCACATGCACCCTGGGGATCCACGCCCGCAGTGCCCGAGTGAACTGTCGAGGTGCTTCATGTTTAAGGGGAGCAAAGAGTGTCCCCGAGTACATACTCATCTTAACATTCACGTTAGACACTACGGAGTCATTTCAAGATGACTCACATACCTCGATCTCATAAAGCGTACTTTGGGAAATGATAAAAGAATCATGTCACGTAAATGAATCATGTCATGTAAATGAATCATGTTACGTATATGAACCATGTCGTGATTATGAACCATGCTGTATATGAAATATGTCATGTATATGAACCATGCCATAAATACGGAACATGCCTTGTATATGAATTAAATCACGTATATGAACCATGTCAGGTAAAAGAATCATGTCATGTAAATGGATCAAATTATGTATATGAATCATGTCACGTATATGAATCATGATATGTGTGCAAATTATGTTACGTATATGAATTATGCCATGCACATGAATTATTCCATGTACACGTATCATGTTATGTATATGAATTAAGTCATGTATATGAATGATGTCACGTATATGAGTCATGCCACGTATATGAATTATGACACGTATATGGATTCTGTCGTGTATATAATTCATGCCATATATGTGAATTATGCCATGTATTTGAAGTATATCATGTATGTGAATTATGTCATATATATATAAATCATGTCATGCATGTGAATTATGCCATGTGTATGAAATATGCCATGTATGTGAAATATGCCATGTATATGATTTACTTGGTATTGATGGAGTATTGGAAACTAGACTAAGTTAGAAAAATTATGACGTGCACATGAATATTGACTGACTATGGAAACCTTGTTAGTACGATACTACCTTAGACAGAAACTATGCTAGGTTAATGTATAACATGTATTGCTTTATTTTATGTTTTGATAAATAAGATCATTGCCTCACTAAGTTCGTACTTAGCATGTGTTTTATTTCACACGTAGGTTCTCCGAAAATAGACTACCAAGGAGGAGCTGTTAATTGGGAAGATCAAGTTACTATATCTAAGTACATTACGTACATCTTTAACGTAATTTGATAGACTAGTGGGCATGTAATATTTTAAGAGGGTAAACTGTTTTGTAAGTCTAAGTTTATAACATATTTATGCATTGTCATGGAAGTATGGACTTAAAGAAATGGTTTGCTATTAATAGCTATGAATTTTAACGTAGTTAAATGTTGTTTAACCCTGATTGCATAAAATTTAAAAATCAAGAAAGGGTCTAGGCAGTGTACATAGTTTTCACCCTGAATTATATTTTTCTTTCAACAACTCAATTATGAATTTTATAAATCAATTCAGGGTCAAAACTAGCTGCAATAGACTGACATAGTTTTTAATTTAAAACCGAGAATGGGTTAAACTGCAATATGAACTTTTGGTATAAAAAATTTTACAAGTCAAGATTTCTTTCAATGACTCCGTAACATATTTAATATATATTCGGCTTACGAGTATACGTTAAGAGTGTTACATTTATTGGTATCAGAGCTACAAGTTTAACTGATTTTGGAGGTTAAACCGAGTTAAATATGATTTGATGTTAAGTACATGCCCCTAGGATGTCATGTTACTGATGTACTATCTGTGTAACTTGATTATGCTCCTCATTTACATTAATAAGTTTTAGTGGAAATAGATGATGTTAAGTACTAATGGACTACGTTAAATGTTTAATTATGGGGATCAAGAGAAGGTTTAAAGTTGAAGTAAAGAGATATAGAATGTTCTACCTATAGCTCCTACCCCAGCTGAGCCACCTACGCAGTAGGGAGCTCCAACATGAGAATATGGAACCTTAGTATGAGCCCTAAAAAGCTATGGTTAAAAAAATTCAAACCCTAATGCCTGTATCAATCTGGCACCTACACCAGTAAAGGCATCGACTATTAAGGAGCTTAAGAAGTTATAAGCTCTTGAATTTCATGGAGAAGGTGGTCTGATGGCTGCCAATTTATGGCTCCATGATGTTAAAGTCATGCTAGAGGAATTAAATTGTACAAATGCTGAAAAGTTAGAAAATTTTCATCTTATTAAGGGAACATGCTTGTATTTGATGGTTCGAAGCCATAGAGTTATACCTGTTGAGAAAGTGACTTGGACATTCTAAAAAATGTTTAGAGTCAAGTATGTCGGCGACCAGTTTAAGAAAGAGATATTACAGTAGTTTCAAAGTTTGAAACAAAGTACTCGTACTGTCTACGAGTTTGAGTTGGATTTTAATGGATTAAGTCAGTATACAGCTGATTTGATATCGACTAAGAAGTTCCTATGAGAATGGTTTATCGAGGGGCTTAACCCGAGGCGTAAAGAGTAATTCTCTGGTATGAGTTTGTCGATTTACTAGGATGCTATAATGAGAGCAAAGGCTATGGAGAAAGCATTTAATTACTTTAATTGATCCGGGTTCAACTCACTCGTATATTGGTACTAAGATAGTAGTACAAAGAATGATTCTTAAGGAAAACTATATTTTTAGTAATGTGATTCCTAGTAACCAACTTGGACATAGTGCATGGGTGACTAGAATATGTAAGAAATGTCTGTTAGTGCTTTAAGGAATTGAGTTCCTGGCAAGCTTGTTGGAGCTTTTATTTTGCAAACTTGAGATTATTTTTGGAATGAACTGGTTGTATGCATATGATGCAGAGGTGAAATGATACTATAATAAGAAAAGTAAAACGATAATGGATTTCGTCAGTTGACGAATCTTAGAGGTCAAGAAAGGACCCATAGTGGATATGATACAGTAAAATAAGTCTGGAAGTTAGTTCTTATTTAGAATAAGTTATATGCATAGTAAAGATACGATACAGTAATTATAAGATACTCGGATACGAAGGAGTAAGAAGAAGAAGTATCTTTACTTTAGAAATATATATGTTTGAAGATAACAATGTCAGTAGTTGCTGCAAATGTAATCTGGCGATTTACTCAAGATAAGTTAAGGATTGAAGTTATGATGGAAATAACTTAGTAGTATCTTATTATAAGATGTTTGTATTGTCAGTACATATAAGGGAGAATTGGAAAGTTAAGTAATGATACTACTAAGTTGTTAGAAAAGGAACTAAGAAAGAAATTGATCTGTAAAGAGATTATATTTGAAGCTAAAAAAAGGATGTTAGGTATGAATCAGTCAGAGTACTAAAAGTTGTAAACTATATTGCAAGGATAATCAAAGCAAACATAGAAATAGTTACAGTGGAGACTCCTCAAATGTTAGAAAAACATTGAAAAGTTTTTAAATCAGATACAACCTAAGTAAGAAGGATTATTTCTTTAAGGAGACATTAGTATTATAAGATGTCAACTGTGAAGCCTGATAGATCAGGAAGACAAAGAATATGGAATAAAAGTATGATGAAAGTGATATTTGAGTACATACTGAACAAGATTGGAAGTCTATTATCGATAAAGTGTATTGAACTTGTAACCAAAGAGTATTCAGAGAAGTCAAGTAAGAGGTTAATTCTACCTGAATAGTTGGCAGCAGAGCCTTATAAAGATAGGGCTGAAGTGTAATGGCTAAGCTAAGATATATTTTCAGAAAGGTTTGATAAAGACAATCAGTAATAATAAGATGATGAGTATGACAAGCATTAAAATGGTGTGAATTGATAGAAAAAGGTTTTCTAATGGTCTAAGTGATCAACTACTAGAAGATATTATAAAGATACTTGTAGCAGTAACAATGAAATCAAGTATGAACTTTTTTTCTGATTTTTACCTAGATTGAGCTATTGGTGTAGTAGGGGGCTCAAGTACAAGAACAAGAAGTACTTAAGAGGTTGTAACCTTCGGGAACATTATATAATAAAACATTGGTTGTTTAAATGTTTAAGCTATTGAGAGCCTTAAATGTCAGAGCAAAAAAAGAAGTTATGATTGTTTATTTGAAAATAAATGATGATTTGTATAGGTCAAAAAGGGAAAACTTAGTTTCAGAACTGTTATACCTCAAGGAATCGTGAAAGAGTTGGACCAAGAGTATATTAATGGGTCAACACTCCTGAATAAATTGAGATGCAATTAGATTTGATACATGAAGAGGAGTTAGAAGAAATATTATTTTATGGAATTAAAGAATTAAGGAATAAGAAATTTCATTGACTGAATTTTTGAAGAAAAATCACAAGGTCGAAGAAGCCACTTGGGAGGTTGAGAAGAAAATAAGGAAGTTATATCCGTAAATGTTTGAAACAGATATGCATTGAAAATTAGAGGATGAATTTTCTTAAGGGGGAGGAATTGTAATATCCCAATTTTTGATTAGTGACTAAAATGTAATTTTTGAATGTTTAGGGTTTAAAGTATAGACTTTGGAAAAGTTTAAGGACTAAAGTGTAAATTTCCCCAACAAGTAATTTTATTCAGTATAAGAGTGAATCGGATCGAAACATGTATCTTGATATCGGTTTTAAGAATTAAGATGCAGAAAAAGGTACCGAATTTGGATCGAATGAAATAGTTAAACGTGCTCAGGACAGAGAAATACAAGGATGAGTGACCTTCAAGAAGGTCCCATAAAAGCATTTTTCATCGATAATTTGGACTCAATGAAAATAAAGAATATTTGAATGGATTATCGATAAAGGATTTCTAAGAGAAATTTTATTCTATGGAGATTTTCAATAATTATTGGAATAGTAGACTGAGTTAGGGAAATTTAGTCTAAGTTCTGGGAAAGGAAGCTTTTATGAGATAACAGAGTTTATTTCCCGAATATGGAAATATGGAATTTTTGGAATAAATCCGATAGTTCAGAAAAGGTAAAATCGTAGTTGAAGTATTTTACGAATATCGGGAGATCGGATCGAATCGAAATTTCAGAGGCTATTCCATAAGCCATGGAAAAGTTATAAAATAATACTTAATAAATAGTGACCGGTCGGGAATGAACTATTTTAGTTGGGTTGTAATGGAATGGCATTTTTGAAGTAAACTAGTAAATAAAAACTTGTTGGAGGGCAAATTGGTCATTTTGCCCCAATGGCTTTTTTGAAATATTTAAAAAGTTACAAAGACAATTTTGGATGAAGGAAATGGAAGATTAAATCTTGGCCCTTGATTAATGATAAGATCAATCTCGACCGTTGGATTAAAAAGGTATTTTAGTAATTTCACTATCTAAATGAATTTAAAATTCATTTATATTTACAAGTGGCATAATTGTAGAGATTGAAAGTTAAAGAACCAAAGGATGAAGACTACTCTTCATCTTCTTCATTTCGAAAATAAAGGGGAAAGGGAGAGAAATTTTCCAAGTTCGATTCGAGCCCCGAAACGGGATAACCTTGTAAACGGGAGTTTGATGAATTTTCATAATATTTGTAGATTTTATTAAATTATTTGGCTTGTATCGTTAGAACCGTTATCGAATCTAGTTTCTACGGTATAAAGGAGATTAAGATTCAGTATGTATTCTGCCCTATAGAAGTAAATCTTTGATGGTAGTGCAAGTTGACAGAAATGGAATTTGAGACAATTTGTGTCTAATGTTGGTTAGCAAGCTTGGAGGAATTATTTGAAGATCAAAACATTCATTAGGGACCAAAAATGAGTTTGTGAATAGTATAAGGAAGGAAATAAATTTATGGAAAAATTTTATGTTGAATGATTAAATAGCTTAATTGAAATTTTGTTGGAAGTGAATCTAACAAATTTTTATTTATATTCTTGTGATAAATGAAGTTGGATTCGAATCAAAAGAAGGTTCGAGGTACTATAAAGGAAAAGATCAATAAAGCTTAGTGATGCATAATAGTAAATGGCTAAGGTGACTGTATTTATATGTTTTAAAATGCAATTAGGAAGACTTGTGAATAGTCGACCTTCATTTAAAATAGTATTGCAGTATATATATATGTTGAGTTAATGTATGTTGCAATAAAGGTAAATTAAATAGAATAAGAAGTATGAATAGCTAATCCGAAAAATGACGATGATCTATGTTTACCACGAATATTTATAATGAAGCATGAAACATGAAATGTCTATATGTATGATTGATTATGATGTTGAGTTGACGATGAAAGAAATGCCCTAGTATTGTGTATGAGAATCCATGGTATAGTTGGCACGCCATAGAGTCTTTAGCAGTTGCACCCTCATGTTCATGTTATGAAACAAATATTGTGACAAAATGATTGTGTCACATGCACCCTGGGGATCTACGCCCACTGTGCCCGAGTGCACTATCGAGGTGCTTCATGTTTATAGGGAGCAAAGAGCGTCACCGAGTACGTACTCATCTTCACGTTCACGTTAGACACTACGGTTTTATTTCAAGATGACTCGCGTACCTCGATCTCATGTAGCATACTTTGGGCAATGATTAAAGAATCATGTCACATAAATGAATCATGTCATGTAAACGAATCATGTTACGTATATGAACCATGTCATGAATGTGAACCATGCCATGTATATGAAATATGTCATGTATATGAACCATGCCATGAATACGGAACATGCCATGTATATAAATTAATCACGTATATGAACCATGTCAGGTAAAAGAATCGTGTCATGTAAATGAATCAAATTATGTATATGAATCATGTCACGTATATGAATCATGATATGTGTGCAAATTATGTTACGTATATGAATTATGCCATGCACATGAATTATGCCATGTACACGTATCATGTTATGTATATGAATTAAGTCATGTATATGAATGATGTCACGTATATGAATCATGCCACGTATATGAATTATGACACGTATATGGATTCTGTCGTGTATATAATTCATGCCATATATGTGAATTATGCCATGTATTTGAAGTATATCATGTATGTGAATTATGTCATATATATATATATAAATCATGTCATGCATGTGAATTATGCCATGTGTATGAAATATGTCATGTATGTGAAATATGCCATGTATATGATTTACTTGGTATTGATGGAGCATTGGAAACTAGACTAAGTTAGAAAAATTATAACGTGCACATGAATATTGACTGACTATGGAAACCTTGTTAGTACGATACTACCTTAGACAGAAACTATGCTAGGTTAATGTATAACATGTATTGCTTTATTTTATGTTTTGATAAATAAGATCATTGCCTCACTAAGTTCGTACTTAGCGTGTGTTTTATTTCACACGTAGGTTCTCCGAAAATAGACTAGCAAGAAGGAGCTGTTAATTGGGAAGATCAAGTTACTATCTATAAGTACAGTACGTACATCTTTAACATAATTTGATAGACTAGGGGCATATAATATTTTAAATGGGTAAACTATTTTGTAAGTCTAAGTTTATAACATATTTATACATTTTCATGGAAGTATAGACTTAAAGAAATGGTTATGCACAAAACAATCCTCAAATGCTTATATATATACAAAGCAGTTTCATTTTACATATATGCACATAAACATGTACAAACACAGTCCAATAAGACTCATATTTATGCAAAACAGTTTTCATTACATATTCATGTATGTACGAAATAGGATATTTATACTTAGGTACGCATATATATATATCAAAATAGTCTAACAAGTATTCATACATACTCTAAACAGTTTATTTGTACATCTGTACATTTTCCAATATCCTAAACATCCACCATGTGTTCAAGTATACTCTAACAGTCCATTTAGATCTATCTATATATATATATATATAATGCGCCTAGAACAGTCCACTTCATGTTCATGTATATACGAAACAGGGCATTCATACTCTTAACAGCCCCAAATTAGATATTAGGATGTCAATGTGACTACATTCAATTTAAACACCACATTATAATCCGAAATGATCCATTTACTAACTAAATCTATCTTAACAACTTTAAGACTCAATATCAAACAACTTAGCATCTTGAGCTACATAACAAGTTCACAAAAATATGGTAATTGGACATGCATACTATTCCAAATAATCAAGAGAATTTCTAGCATGAGTTCACTTTTCCAACAATCTAATAGCTACAAAACACATAGAGACATCATAATCCAATTCACAATTTAGATCTTTGAACAAAGAATAGAAGAGAATTCTTACCCTCTTCTTCAAGCTACTCCAACAATGACTCCAAGAAAGACATTAATCAAACTTCAATCCATAATTCCATGGCAAAACCTTCACCTTCTCTCTCAATATTTTTGGGTTTCGGCCAAATTGGGGAAGATGAGGGTAATGTTTCATTATCCCTCCTTCAACCGAAACCCTTCTACCCCAAACACATATATCTTACACATGCATTGACATGTGTATTGGTCCCCATGTATTTTAAGATTTGCATGCAATCTTCAAGCTTCACCTAGATTTCAGTTTAGTCCTTTCTCTACTTGGCTATTCACATTTTCATTGTTTCAATTTTGGTCCAGGTTCATTTAATTAATCCTAGCTTATTTACAAAGCAACACAAATTAGACAATTATCACTTGATTTAGTCCTTGAGAAGTAGATTATCCTTTCTTACTCTTCTTTCAATGTAGTCCTAAACCCTTAATTAAATCTAGATTTATACAAGTATATATATACATATATCAAATTGATTTCACACTTAATTTTACTCCGAATATGTTTAATAACTACCAATAAAATCATACAAATTTGTTGTCTCAAAGAACCCCCTTTTAAATAAAAATTATTGAAAAGAGTTGACCCGGTTTTAGGGGTATTACAAGTTTAGATTAAGCTTTAAATGTTGGTCTAAGCTTGGAAGTAAGCAAAGGATTATTTCTCCCTCACTCTCAGTTTGGCAATGGGCTTTGATGCACTTGTTCTGATTATTTGAAATTTCGCTGTTATGTGCATGATTTGAGCATGGTTTAATGTTGGAAAATGTTTATATATTGATGATAATGCATTTGGAAGTAATGCATGTTTTGATAATGTTTTTGAACATTGGTTAATGCATGGTTGAATGCATTAGATAAATGGTTTTCGTTGATGCATTTGAAAATAGTGAGTTAATGTTAATGAAATGAATTATATTGGCAAGTGATGTGGTTTCAATGTTATTGGATATAATTGGCCGGCCATAGGATTGATAGTGCACTGTAAAAAGCCACCTTGGATATTGAGGGGTTTATGTGTACCAAAAACTCCATCCAGGTACCCTGACGGTTGAGGTGTTGTATGGTATCAAAAACTCCCGTTAGTGGATTATGCATCTAATCGATGATTGGGGTTGTAATTGTACCCAGTAGTGTTTGTACTTTAAATTTCAGTTGAGATGGCATAAAGTGTTGATAGGACACTTGTTGACTCTTTGTATCTGATGTAATATTTTGTAAAGTGGAACTTGGTTGAAGACCACTTGTAATCCAATATAATTGATGATGTATCATGTTGATGGATTGTGTTGTATAATGTTTGTTTATACATGTTTTACTCTTTAAGCCTTGCATTTGGTAGTCATGCATGGGAAAGCTTCAATTCAGTGTAGCAAATGGGATTTTGCTGTTAATCCATAATAAATGTTGTATATGGTTTAATATGCATGTTTTGGAAATGTTAAGTGCATGGTTTTTACAATGCATGGTGATGTTGATGATGATTTAAAAGGTGTTATAAAAGTGGTTTTCAAAGTGGATTGTTAAACGGTTTTAAATGCATTGATGGTGGTTTGTTTTAGAGCACTCCTCACTAAGCCTAGTGTGCTTACGCTATTTTTTCCATCAATGTAGAGAATTAAAGGGTTGGAGGCAGCGAGCAAGAAAGGAGCAATCCAAGGACTTGATCTTCGAAAGTATGGTTTCAATTTAGACTCGTATTAATAAAGGCAATGTGGTTAATTGTCATTTAGGAGGGTTGTTTATTAAACTCCCTGTTTGTACAAGTTTTAAATGTTGATTTGAACTTGGTTGAGGCTTAATATGCTTGTGAATGTCTTAGAATTATGCTTTGAATGTTGAGTAAGAAACATTCCTATAGATGTTGTGGATATTTGATTTATGCTTCTTTGATTTGATTTAAATGGTTGAATGATTGTGTTAAATATGCCTTTGATGACTTGTAATGTTTAGGTAAGGTTTGGTAGTGTTTAGAATGAGTCAAAGTGTCATATGTTGTACCTAGAGGTTATTACAGGCCTTTGTGTACCGGTACGGGTCCCTTGGTTTCGGAACGCCGGGGTTTGGGAAGGCTCAGAGCAGCAGGAATTTACAAAGGGTACTAGTATGCCTAGCCACCTTATCAGTATGCCTAGAAGAAAAAATACACTGGTTTCGGTACACGGCCTCCCGTACCGGTATGCTTTTTAGTTACTAGAATCTAGTTTTCAAAAATAATCCTTAAAAGATCAGTACGGGGGTAGAATCATATCGATACAGGTTTTTTCGACGCACTGTATCGATACGGGGTTTTTAGTATTGGTATGCATATTCGTTATGTTTGTTGAACCGTATCAATATGGTTTTGTCAGTATCGGTACGTAGAGTATTTCTTTAGGTTTCTACTTGCTGAAGTTTTGAATTGCGTATTTTGTTTCCTGAATGTTATGTATGCAATTAAATGAGTTCGAATGATTGTTTAAAGCTAGTTTTTGACATGTGAGCATGAAATTTGATTAATGGAGGATTTGTAATTTGGAATTCAATAAAGTTCTTGAAATTTGTGCAAATTAGATTTTGGTCCCCGAAGTGCATGTTTGAGCAATTGAACCCTATTTTGAAATCTAATCACAATGTTAATGTATCCGCTGATGTATGTTCACCCTAGGATCTAAATCGATGCATTTAGATAAAATTTAAATAAAAAATAGACCTAATTTAGGTTATTAGTTTGGGTTTGCTACGGTAAACCTAATGTGGCTCTTTTAGCTCAATTTTAGCTAGACCGTGTTAAAGGGGTTACATTTATTGGTATCAGAGCTAGGTTCACAAAAAATTGGGATGTTTTTAATGATTATTCATTTATGTTTGCTATGCACGGTGATTGTTTAAATGCATGGTGATTGAAACATGTTATGTCGTGGTATTTTTAGGTACATTTTATATGATGCCACCGAAGAGAGAATTATGATCGAGCACGAGTGCTGCTACTAGAAGACATGGAGTTGGGGGTAAGATAGTGCATCCTGAGGGGTTGCCACCTCCTCCACCTAATCCACCTGAAGGAGTGGAGCAAGTACCACTTGTACCACCTGGTCTAGTGTACGGTGATATGATACCTTTGATACAGGCAATGACTGGAGCATTTTAGGCTACGATAGCTAGAGTACATGTACCTACACCAACTTCGGTTGTCGCTACTAATCTGCGGTTACCATTAGAACGTTTGCGTATTCTAGGAGGAGTTGAGTTTAGACGGTTGGAACTCGAGGCATCCGAGGAGTAGTGGACTACCGTGATCACGGGTACAGAACCCGGTAATGTGACATGAGAGTTTTTTCAAGTCCTCTTTAGAAGGAAATATCTGGGAGTTAGATACTTGGATGAATGAAAATGTAAGTTCATGGCCTTGGTTTAGGGCATTATGTCAGTATCTGAGTGTGAGGTATAGTTTGTGAGGTTGAGTCAATATGTGTTTGAGTTGGTTCCAGATGAGAGGCATCGTTGTGATCGATTCCATTATATATTGGTACAGGATGTTAAGACATATATGCTGGACACTGACTATACATATTTTTGATGTGTTGGTTACACGGACAAAGGACAACGAGTAGAACTTGGGTTTATCTTTTTGTTTGAGAGGTTCTAGCTATAGGAAAAGAGCTACAGATTTGGTTTCGGTGGTGGTCAGTTTAAAAGACACCGTAATAAGAGGTATCGCCCTGAGTAGGGACACGGTACAGGTAATGCTGGGAGTGGGCCACAGGGCCAGAGTACCCAGGTTAGAGATTACATAACCCCTGTTGGGTATGTGGATCGCGAGATCACATGAGGCGAGACTGTCCACTTTAGCCAGGGAGGGACATGCTCCATCAGTTATTGTTGCTAATTCCTATTGGAGTTGTGGTTCTAAGGATCATATGAGACGTGATTGCTCATTGTTGGCTAGAGGTAGACAGGCACTTGCACCTGTTGTTGCACCACAGAGAGGCCGGGGGCGCAGTCAATGTAATTTACAACAAAGGGGGAAAGGACAGAAGACTGTTGTACATGCAGTGGCGGTTCCACCTGAGGGTGGTGGACTCGCAAGAATTTATGCTTATCGTGATAGGAGGAATGACAATTTTTACCTTACAGTCTATGTCATTACTTTCTCTGATAGATTTTGTTTTCTGTGCATTCATATATTTTGAATGAGCATGCGCATTTGCTTAATATACTGGTGGAGATGTTAAATGTGGGTATGCAATTAACAAGTTCTTTTGGAGAAACGATTGTTACGATGAAGTTGTATAAGAGATGTCCTTTGATGGTTCAAGGTCACGTGTTTACAGCTAATTTGATAGAGCTACCATTTCATGGCTTTAATGTGATATTGGATATGGATTGGTTAACTGAGCATGGGGTTGTGGTCGAATTTGTAACCAAGAAGTTTCTTTGAAACTTGTCGATGATTATGAAGTGGTGGTTATAGGTAAGAATGTTAAGTTCTTATCCAATATGGTTTTGGCTTTGGAAGCGCATAAGTTGTTGGAGTGTAGGTGTTAAGCATATATGGCTTATGATATGAACCAAATGAGGATGAAGTACGGACTAAAGATATCCGTACCATTTGTGATTATTGGGAGTGTTTCCGTAGGAGTTGCCTGGGTTACCGTCAGATAGAGAGGTA
The DNA here is from genome assembly GCA_019671005.1 of Hibiscus mutabilis. Lineage (NCBI taxonomy): Eukaryota > Viridiplantae > Streptophyta > Magnoliopsida > Malvales > Malvaceae > Hibiscus > Hibiscus mutabilis. The sequence continues at coordinate 40,504,570 of CM033713.1, read as the reverse complement.
GAGTTTTGTATCGAGACATACGCAGATACAGATCTGATGTTGATTGCACCGTATCGCATGGTATCGAAGGAGTTGAAAGAGTTGAAGATGCAACTTCAGGAGTTATTGGACTGTGGTTTCATCTGACCTAGTGTGTCACTGTAGAGTGCACCGGTGTTGTTGTGAAGAAAAAGGATGGCACTTTAAGGATGTGCATTGATTATCAGTAACTAAACAAGTTGACAATTAAGAATAAGTATCATTTGCCATGAATTGATGCTCGTTCGATCAACTCTGGGGTGTTACGGTGTTTTCTAAGGTCAATTTGAGATCTAGATTTTATCAGTTGAAGGTTAAGCATAAGGACGTGCCGAAGACTACCTTCGTACGAGGTATGGGCATTATTTGTTTTTGGTGATGCCGTTTGGGTTAAAGAATATGCTTGCAGTATTCATGGACATGATGAATCGGGTGTTTCATGAATTCTTGGATCAATACGTAGTAATGTTCATTGATGATATTCTCATGTACTCTCGTACCGAGGAAGATCATGATCGATACTTACGGATTGTGTTGCAAACCTTGTTGGATAATCAGCTTTATGCCAAGTTGAGCAAGTGTGAGTTTTGGAATAAAGAAGTGGTCTTCCTTGGTCATGTTATTTGGGGGGAAGGTATCCGGGTAGATCCGCAAAAGATTGAGGCAATTGTGATTTGGAAGCAACCTAAGTCAGTGACAAAGTTCGTAGTTTCTTGGTGTTGACAGGTTATTATTGTCGCTTTGTGGATTGGTTCTCAAGGTTTGCTGCTCTATTGACCAAGTTGTTACAAAAGGATGTGCGTTTTGAATGGACGAAGGCTAGACAACAAGCTTTTGAGAAGTTGAAGGAAGCTTTGATGCGAGCTCTGATCTTGATTCAACCTGAGTCAGGAAAAGAGTTTATGATTTATAGCGACACATCTTATTCTGGTTTATGGTGTGTGTTGATGCAAGATGAAAATGTTGTAGCTTATGCATCTAGTCAGTTGAAGGTGCATGAACGCAATTATTCTACGCATGATTTAGAGCTTATTGCGGTAGTGTTCGTGTTGAAGATTTGGAGGCATTATCAATATGGTGAGAAGTGTATTGTGTACACAGATCATAAGAGTTTGAAGTATTTAATGTCGTAAAATGAGTTGAACCTTAGGCAACGTAGATGGTTGGAGCTGCTTAAGGATTATGGTTTGACAATCGAGTATCATCCGAGTAAGGTGAATGTTATGGCCGATGCTTTGAGTAGAAAAGCAATTGTTGAGTTGAGAAAAATGTTTGCAAGGTTGAGTGTGACGTGTGATGGAGATTTGTTGGCTGAGTTGCAGGTGAAGCCATCTTTGTTGCAGTTGATTAAGGAAAAGTAACCTTATGATGAGGCATTGGTACCACATGTTAAAGATATCATGGATGGAAATCCTACGGATTTCCACTTTAATAATGATGGGGTGTTATGTTTCAAAGATCAGATAGTGGTGCCTAGTGATGATGAGTTAAGGCGAACTATTTTGAACGAGGCTCATGCTAGTCCTGTTGCTATACATCCTAGTAGTACCAAGATGTATCAAAAACTAAAGGAAGAGTACTATTGGATGAGTTTAAAAAAGGATATGGTTGATTTTGTTGCTAGATGTATGGTGTGTCAGCGTGTGAAAGCTGATCATCAGTTTCTTTTTAGGTTGCTGCAATTATTGAGGATTTTCAGAGTGGAAATAGGAGAGGATCACCATGGATTTTGTGTCGAGGTTACCTTTGACACCGACTAAAACGGATTCCATTTGGGTGATTTTTGATCGGTTTACAAAGTGTGCACGTTTTCTGCCAGTGCATACGACGTATACCTTAGATAAGTTGGAGGATCTTTATATTGTTGAGAATGTGAGGTTGCACGGGGTACCCAAGTCGATAGTTTCAGATAGGAATCCGCAATTTACATTAAGGTTTTGGAAGTGTTTGCATTGAGCTTTGGGTACTCGCTTGAATTTTAGTACTTCGTATCATCCTCAAACGGATGGTCAATCGAAGCGTGTGATTCAGATCATAAAGGATATGTTAAGTTGTTGAATCATTGAGTTCCAGGGAACTTGTGAAAGAGAGTTACCTTTGGTGGAGTTTGCTTACAATAATAGTTATCAGGCAAGTATAAAAATGGCACTGTTTGAGGCCTTGTATGGTAGTAAGTGTCGTATGCCTTTGTGTTAGGCTGAGGCTGGGGAAAAAGTATGTTTCCATGCCTGAAGTGTTGAAACATACGAATGAAAAGGTGAGGCTTATTTGTGATTATTTGAAGGCGGCTTCAGATAGGCAGAAATCCTACGCAGATTTAAGGCGTAGGGAAGTTGAGTACGCGATTGGCGAAAAGGTTTTCTTGAAAGTCTCACCTTGGAAGAAGATGTTGTGTTTTGGGTGCAAAGGAAAGTTAAGTCTAAAATTTATTAGACCGTATGAGGTGTTGGAATGCATAGGACCTGTGGCTTACCGATTGAGTTTGCCTCCTGAGTTAGAGGAGATTCATGATGTGTTTCAGGTATCCATGTTGCGGAGGTATCGTTCGAATTAGTCGCATGTGATGCTAGTGAAGGATGTTGAGTTACGACTGGATTTATCCTATGATGAGGAAACAATGGAGATCCTTGACTCCAGTAGTAAAGTTCTTCGTGGCAAGACGATTGAGCTTGTTAAGGTGTTGTGGCGACATCGCGGTGTTGAGTATGCCACGTGGGAGAGTAAGTTAGACATGATGGAACGGTTTTCGCATCTGTTTCCATCAGATAAATTTCGAGGATGAAATTTCTTAAGTGGGGGAGAGTTGTAACACACCGGTTTTGGGCCTAAGAGTTTTCTAGGTTGATTAGACGGTTCAGTGGATCAAATTAGAGGATTCGAGTCAATTTCGAGATTAATTTGAAATAAATAGTTTTGGAAAGGATAAAAATATGGAAAATATCCTAAAATCATTATTTAATATGTAGATGATTTTGGTAAAATCAATTTTGGAAAATGGATTTTTGAAATTTGACATTTTATCTAGTGACCAAAATGTAAAGAATGAAAATTTGTTTTAGTGACTTTTTGTAGAAGGTCAAAACTTAGAATCTTTAAGGAGATATTTGGCCAAAGTCTAATATCAGAATTTTCTCCTTAATTGGTTATTTTTAAAAGGTTTTAAAGGGGTACAAATAGGCTTGGAGAATTAATTTTATAATTAATTTTCAAAAGTAAACTTTACATAACTAACTTTTCTCTAAAAGATTTTCTCTCAAATTCTCTCCAGCCAAACACTCTTTTATTCTTCAAAATCCTCAGGTAACTTCTTGATTTCTTCAATCTTTTGATTTCAAATGAGTTTCCTATGATTTCCTATCAAAACCTTACTGTTTTAATCTTGTTTTCTCATGTAAATCAATCCAACTAAGGGGAAAAGTCAGCATTAGAGGTGAGCTTCGTTCTTATCCTCTAATGAATGGTTCTTTATTGACATCCCCAAGTTATTGATCCTTTATTATTATTTTCTAAAGAGTTTTAACGATTTAATTATGGAAAATTGGTTAAGTCAAGGTTTAATTGATAAGATTGATTGATTTTCGTATTGGATATGTTTTACTATGTTCTTGATTAGATTAGAACATGATTTTGATGTTTTATGATGTTAATAAGGTGGTTTTAACATTGGAATCCTGAAACTAGGTGAATCTCTAATTTTCTAGGTTGATGGTTATAAGTTTTTGGGGAGTTGTGGATGTTTAATGAATGCTTTAGGTATAAGGATGATGAAAATGTGTTTTTGGATGTTAACTGATGGGTTAAACCATTAGTGTAAAGCCCCAATTTTGGGCCTAGCGGTTTTGTGGCTTGTTAGATGGTCCGGTGGACCGGGTTAGAGATTCGAGTCAGATTCGGGAGTAAATATTTTTTGGTAAGATAAAAATATGGAAAAATGGTTAAAAATCATATTTTAATATATGATTAATATTGGTGAAAGCAATTTTGGAAAATGGGTTTTGGAAGAGTGACATTTTGGTAAGTGACTATTGGGATGGATTAAGCTCCAATTCCCCTTTTCTAAGCTTAGAAGGCAACCTTTTACAACACTCAAAGCTTCTACCCCAAAGCTTGAGTAAACCCTCTTTACAAAGAGAAAATTCAAAGCAAACTGATATCCCTCTCTTAAGGTATGTATTTGCACTCTAAGGCACTCACCCAAATCCTAAAACACTTGAGCATATATAAAATTTAAGCTCACAAGTGTTGTCTATACAAGAATTGAAAAATTAATCACTAAGACAAATTTTCATCATAATGTTGTTGACAATAGAAGCATTAGTTGTTCCAGGTGCTTAAGGGGTCCTTTTATCCTCCCAAATGAGTTTCTTGCCGTTGGTGACCATCGAGGATGAATTAGAGCCGTTGGGGAACATTTTCCAAGCAAACCTACAATTCTACAGCATAGGGTATCGATACTCGGGTAGGGGTATCAATACTGTCCTAATTTGAAAATAGCCATTGGAGCCAAAATTATGAGGGGGTATCAATACCCACGGAGTGGTATCGGTACCTGCATGGTGGTATCGATACTGCTAGGGCAGTATTGGTACCCCAAAATAGTTTTGGAAAATCATTTGCAAAGCGCGTATCGGTACTGAGGGTACCGGTACCAGTACGGTCCTCTCGGTATCGATACCGAGGTTTAGGTATCAGTACCAAGGGCCAGTTTTTGACTTTTTTGAACTTGGAAATCATAGATTCGAGTAAAAAAACGTTTCAAAACCATTTTAAACATATTTCTCAAGTTGTTTCGACTTAAAATCAGTTTTGCAATATTTTCAATTTAGTCTAAACTATTTTTCAATTATTATATCAAAACAAATATCACAACAATCTCCCCATTTTTGATATAATAAAACATACTTGAAAATTGTGTTTGGGATTCTCCCCCTTAGTAAAAATAAAATTTGAATAAGAGATGAATTGCTAAAAATCTTAGAAGCTCCCCTTATTCATTTGAAAAAAAATCAAATTTTCAAAACATTCTCCCCCTTTTTGTTATATCAAAAATGGTTCAAACTTTAAAGGCCAATAACAATGGAGAGTAAAAAAATTGACACAAATAAGTTTTGTTTTTAAAATTTGGCTCCCTATTACTCAAGCATCATTCAAATGTTAGTCCAACATATATGAGAATTAGTTGAATTAAAATAAATAACCAAATTAAAAAAATCAAATAAATTTACCACACTTGAATCAAAGGGAGGATGTGAAGCCTTCCTTCTTCAAGTGTTCATCCTTTGTGTGTATGGAGCTTCCCCTCAATCTTATCACTTGTTGATCAAAGCTCCATCACACCTATAAAAGACAATCATTTGATTTTTGGTATTGCTTTGGATCCATAGGCATTAGTAGCACATAATTTAGTCCCCTTAGGAATCCATTTTTCAATTTCATCCTTTTTAGTTGAAGTAATTAGTCCTTATTTGAGCAAGTTTGTTTTGTTGCTCTTGGTTTGTAAATGGCCATTAATGATTGTTTGTGGTGATGGTTTGAAGTTTCATGTTTTGCTTGATTCGTTTCTATGAAGCATGCCTCTAGATTTCCATTTGAAGTATGATTCCATGAGTTGATGTTGAAATTAGGTTGTCTTATTATGGTTTGTTCCTTGAATATGTTGGATGTGTGTTAGGGGCATGTTAGGATGTTTTGGAGTGGTCAAAAGCATGATAAACAAGCAAAAGTGGACATTTCAGGTCCAGGCGTACTGGTACGGGTGTTCTTGTTTCTGTACGCGTAAGCCATTTCAAGCTTAGTGTACCGGTATGCGGGCAACTATTTCGGTATGGGTCTAGGCAAATTTGGCCAGTGTTTTGGTACTCGGTGAGGCATTTCGATACGATACAATGTTTTTATGAAGGGTATTTCGATACGCAGAGGCGTATCAGAACGAGTTTTGGCTACTGGAATTCTGGGGTTTTAAAATAATGAAGGCGTATCGAAACACCATTGTCTATACCAGTATGGTGGTAGTTAATTTCGTTATTTGGAATCTTCTGAAGTTCTATTTTCTTACGTTTTGGTCCCTGAATGTTGTGGATGCAATTAAATGAGATTGAATGATCTTTTTAACTTGATTTTTAACATGTGAGCATGAAACATGCTTAATTAAAGGTTGGTAATACAAAAGTGAGGTAAGACCCTACAGTTTTTTGAAATTGCATATTGGTCCCTAAATCGCAAATGTGATTAATTGGATGTCTGTACCACCCCCTTCCTCGATCCGTACACTGAACACAAATTGGAAATGTCACAGTGATTTAAAAACATTTTTACGTTCAAAAATAGGGACTAATAAATTTTTTTATATAACATATTAATCATTATATTTCATATCAAGATCCTAACATAATATATATCAAAATTATACATATAGTATACAGTTAATTTTACAAGTACAAAACTTTTGCAAGGCAGATCGGTTTAAAAACATTTTAAACAAAATAAGTAGATTATCCTATACATACCACTATTAATACAAAATAAGGAAGTCGTAGTTACTGAAATAACCTGTTGATATGTTATCTCCCTCGAAAGAGATGTAGATGCAAAATCTCCGCTACTACTTCTGATTACCTACGCATATTCAGAAATATACGCTAAGAATATACTCAGTGAGGCATAAGGTAAGCAACATAAATAAACATACACAATTACATGATATTTTTAAAACATGATCATCTTGGAAATCACATACTTATCATATGAAATCATAGAGCCCAAGGTAACTGTCGAGTGACTAATATTCGAGTCGAGTACTAAAAAGTACTATCCTTTACGAGCGCCATAATTAAATGACGAAAACAAGCGCCACAATTAAGTGACGAATACAAGCGGCATAATAAAGTATCGAATGCAAGCAACATGTCGAATAATAATATGACACTTAATGGTATACCACAATATTGTCTAACTCATAATTCTATTACCAAGGGCAAACTTTTTAAAACAATTCCTGCAATTAATGGAAAATAACCCAAATTCCATATTTTTAAACATACATATATACATCATGTAAAACATCTTTATACTGGAGCAGTTCATACTTCAATATACTTTATAACATTCATGGTATACTGCCACTTAAAAATTTCATCAAATAACTTTGTCATGCATTTGTCATGCTATAAAACATATATAAGCATGAAAATGTATCATAATCTTTAAATCATTAAAATAAAGTATCATGCTAAAATTCATGTCATGCTTTATAAAAATAAATCTTTAGCTTTAAAAAAATGCATGTTAACAAACATCCAAGTTAAAACATGTATGCACTCAACTTAGCCTTGCAAAGATTTCCTTCACTATTCGATATCAAAAATTCGATTCCCACCAAAATTCTTATACTGTGATAAACTATTCATTTTTGCCATAAAAATTTTTATTGGGAAAATTACCATATTGGTCCTTGAACTTTTCCTAACTTTTCACTTTGGCCACCAAACTTTAAAATTTTACGTTTTAGTCACTAAACTAAAACCACTAACTTTTAATTCCGTGCATTTTAGTCACTATGCTAATATTGGGGTATTACAATGTCAATTCGACACCCGGTTGAGTTGGGTTTTCACCAAAGGTCAGTATGTACATGTAGGTTAATAATTATTCATCTAGATAAGATAAAAAGAAAAAAATGGACGTGTTTCAGGTTTTATCTTTTCAGTTTACTTCGGTAAACCTAATGTAGCTTGCTCAGTTCAATCTTGCGACTAGGCCAGCTAGAAGCGGTTACATTTGGTGGTATTAGAGCTAGGTTTGCGATAGTTAGGAGATAGTTTGATTGTTGTGATGTTATTGTGAGTTTTTATCTAATGTTTGATATGCACGGTGATTGTAAAATGCACATTGATTGCTTTATGCCATGTTGGGGGAAATTTGGGAAACCCATTGCTTTATTATTATAGTCTGAAATGTTATGATTTTGAAATGGAAGTCTTGGACCCTTGCTTGAAGTTGGCCTAATTGTTTTGTATTTGAATGATTATCATGCTTTAGATATATTATTAGCACGATGGGACCGAGGAGAGAGTTGTGATCTGGTATGATTGCTAATGCCACTAGGCAAGAAATCGAGGAGAATGTTATACTTCTTGGAGGGTTGCGACCACCCCACCTATTCCACCCGAGGTAGTGGAGCAAGTACCACCTACTCCAGCTGGGCCAGAGATGAGTGATATGGCACCGTTGATATAGGCCATGATCGGTGCTTTTCAGACAGCATTTGTGGATGTTCATGTACCAGAACCACCAGTAGTTAAGCAGGGTTTACCGCTAGAGCGTCTTCGTAGTTTGGGTGGAGTTAAGTTTCGAGGTTTGTCACCTGAGGCTTTTGAGGGATAGTTGGCCAGTACTGAGAGGATACTGGGCCAGATGTACTATTCTGAAGCTCATAAGCTGGGTTGTGCTGTGTCCTTATTACAGGGTGATATACATGTTGGACTACCACGATATCTGGTATGGTGACCGAGAATGTAACCTGGGAGTTCTTTTGTGGTGCTTTACAAAAGAAGTATCTGGGAGTCCAATATCAGGATGATAAAAATCGTAAGTTTATGGCTTTGGTACATGGCAATATATCTGTTGCTGAGTACGAGGTACATTTTGTGAGGTTAGGCCAGTATGCACCTGAGTTAGTTCTTGAATAGCATTTGCGATGTGATCATTTCTGCTACAGGCTCATGTAGGAGGTCAAGGCATACATGCTCGCCGCTGATTACACAGACTTTGATGTGTTGGTTTCGCGAGCTAAGGATGTTGAGCATAATCTGGGTATGGCTTCTGGGTCTTAGGGCTTTAGCTTTGGTAAGAGAGTGGTTGATTCTAGTTTTGGCGTTGGTCAGGCCAAGAGACACCGTGATTAGAGGTTTCACCCGGAGCTGAGGCGTGGCGGAGGTGTTGTTAGACGTGGAGTACAGGGGCAGGGTTCCAGGTTAGAGATCCATTTAACACTTGTTGGGTTTATGGATCCCGAGATAATCTGAGGCGAGATTATTCCCATTTGGCCAGGGAGAGTCATGCACCTGCGCCTGTTGTGGCCAATGGTTGTTGGAGTTGTGGGTCTGGCGACCATCTGAGACGTGATTATCCTTTGCTGGCTGGAGGTGGGTAGGGCGCTGCACCTGTTGTTACTCTACATAGAGGTCGTGGTCGTGGACTGTTTCAGCGTAAATATGGTGGGCAGAGGATTGTGGCTCATATCGTTGCTATCCAGCCTGAGGGAGGTAGATTGGCTAGGGTGTATGCGAACCGAGAGGGTCGCAATGACACCGATGTGATTGTATGTACTTTTACCTTACAGTCTTTGCTATTGTATTCTTTGGTTGATTCTGGTTCTACCCATTTATACATCTCGAGTGAGCGTGTACAGTTGCTTGTTATACCTGTTGAAATTCTTAACGTGGGTGTTAGAGTGGCTAGTTCTCTTGGGGAGATAGTCGTGGTTAGGAGGTTGTATCGTAGGTGTCCGCTGATGGTTGTTCAGGGACATGAGTTTGCCGTGGACTTGATGGAGTTTCCATTCCATGGTTTTGATATGATTTTGGGTATGGATTGGTTGACCGAACATAGGGTTGTGGTGGATTTTGAGATCAAACAGATATCTTTTAGGTTAACAAATGATTTTGAGATGATAATTATTGGTGAGAATGTTAAGTCCTTGTCTAATGTTGTTTCGGTTTTCGAAGCGAGTCAAACGATGGATTCTTGATGTCAGGCTTTCTTAGCCTATATGATGAATCCTAGTTCAAAGAAGTTGAGAGTGCAAGATATTCACACCGTATGTGCGTTTCTAGGTGTTTTTCTAGAAGAGTTGTCAGGGTTGCCACCAGACCGTGAGGTTGAGTTTGGCATTGAGGACTTTGCAGATACATTACTGGTGTCTATTGCTCCACTTCGTATGGCCCTGAAGGAGTTAAAAGATCTGAAGACGCAGCTGTAGGAGTTGCTTGATCGAGGTTTTATTAGACCTAGTATTTCACCGTAGGGTGCATCGATGTTGTCTGCGAAGAAGAAAGATGGTACATTGAGGATGTGTATAGATTATCGGCAACTGAACAAGTTGACAATAAAGAAAAGGTATCTTTTTCCATGGATAGATGATTTGTTTGATTAGTTCAGAGGTGCCTCGGTGTTTTCTAAGATAGATTTGAGGTCTGGGTACTATCAGTTGAAAGTGAAGGATGTGGATGTGCCCAAGATAGCTTTTCGTACGAGGTACGAGCATTATGAGTTTTTGGTGATGCCATTTGGTTTGACCAATGCACCGACTGCTTTCATAGACATGATGAATTGTGTGTTCCATGAGTTTTTGGACCAGTTTGTGGTTGTCTTTATCGATGATATCCTTGTGTACTCTCGTACTGAGGAGGATCATGATAGACATTTACGGATTGTACTTTAGACATTTTTGGCTAATTAGTTGTATGCTAAGTTAAGCAATTGCGAGTTTTGCCTTAGGGAGGTTTTTTCCTTAGGCATGTTGTGTCAGCCGAGGGAATTCGTGTTGATCTGCACAAGATTGAGGCTGTGGTGAGTTGGAAGGTGCCTAAATATGTGTTAGAAGTTCAGAGTTTTCTTGGTTTGGAGGGTTATTATTGTAGGTTTGTTGAGGGGTTCTCCAGTTTAGCTACTCCTTTAATCAAGTTTTTGTAGAAGAATGTTCGTTTTGAGTGGACGAATGATAGGCAGTGGGCTTTTGAAAGACTGAAGGAAGCTTTGACACGAGCTCCAGTCTTGGTTCAACCTGAATCATGAAAAGAGTTTGTTGTTTATAGTGATGCGTCCTATGTTGGGCTTGGTTGCGTGTTGATGCATGAGGGAAAGGTAGTTGCGTATGCATCTAGACAGTTGAAGGTGCTTGAACGTAATTACCCTACTCATGATCTTGAGCTTGCCGTAGTTGCGTTTGCTTTGAAAATCTGGAGGCATTACCTTTATGGAGAGAAATGTGTGGTTTATACGGATCATAAAAGTCTGAAGTATCTAATGTCCCAGAAAGAGCTAAATCTTAGGTAACAAAGATGGTTAGAGATGCTTAAATATTATGATTTGTCTATTGAGTATCATCCAGGAAAAGCTAACATTGTGGCTGATGCTTTGACTAGAAATGTTGTTATGAAGTTGAGAGCTATGTTTGCTCGGTTGAGTGTGACGTGTGACGGTGGGTTGATAGCTGAGTTGCGAGTGAAACCGTCATTGTCGCAATTGATTAAGGAGAGGCAACCGCATGATGAGAGTTTGGTGCCGCATCTGAAGGATATCATGGATAAGAATCGTACGGATTTTCATTTTAATGATGATGGTGTGTTGTGTTTTAAAGGTCGAATTGTTGTGCCTGAAGATAAAGAGTTGAGGCGTACCATTCTGACTGAAGCACATGCTAGTCTTTTTTCTATGCATCCCGATAGTACTAAGATGTATTGTGGTTTGAAAGAAGAGTACTATTGGGTTGGACTGAAGAAAGATGTGGCTGATTTTGTTTCTCGATGCATGGTATGTCAGCGGGTGAAAGCTGAGCATCAGTTTCCATTCGAGTTGTTGCAACCGTTGAGGATACCGGAATGAAAGTAGGAAAGAATCACCATGGATTTTGCGTCTGGGTTACCGTTGACGGCGACCAAAAAGGATTCAATTTGGGTGATTGTTGATTGGTTTACGAAGTGTGCACATTTTGTGCCAGTGCATACGAGGTATACCTTGGATAGGTTGGCTGATTTGTACATCTTTGAGATTGTGCGTTTGCATGGAGTACCCAAGTCCATAGTTTTGGATAGATATCCACGTTTCATAGTAAGGTTTTGGGTGTGCTTGTATCGTGCTCTGGGAACTCCGCTAAATTTCAGCAATTCCTATTATCCTCAGACGGATGGTCAATCAGAGCGTGTGATTCAGGTTTTGGAGGATATGTTGAGATATTGTATCATTGAGTTCTAGGGAACATGGGAAAAAATAGTTTGTTTTGGCAGAGTTTGCTTATAAAAACAGTTATCAGGCTAGTATACAGATGGCACCCTATGAGGCGTTATATGGTAGGAAGTGTCGTACGTCCGTATGTTGGGTTGAGGTTGGGAAAAAGCATGTCTCCATGCCTGATATCTTGAGAGAGACGAATGAAAAGTTGATATGTGAGCGCCTAAGAGCGGCTTCGGATCGACAGAAATCTTACACGGATTTGAAGCATAGAGATGTTGAGTATGATGTTGGTGATCGAGTGTTTGTGAAGACGTCGCCTTGGAAGAAGGTGATGCATTTTGGGAGAAAAGGGAAGCTTAGCCTGAGGTTTATTGGACCATACGAGATTGTTGAGCGTTTGGGTCTTGTTGCTTGCCGTTTGAGGTTACCTCCTGAGTTGGAGAAGATTCATGATGTGTTTCATGTTTCAATGTTGTGGAGGTATCAGGCGGATCCATCGCATGTTATGCCGTGGAGGATATTGAGATGAGACCATATTTTTCCTATGATGAGGAAGCGGTGAAGATTCTTGATACTAGCAGTAAGGTTTTGCGTCACAAGACGGTCGAGCTTGTTAAGGTGTTGTGGAGGCACCGCAGAGTTGAGGAGGCCACGTGAGAACGCAAGTCAGAGATGCCAGAGCAGTTTTCGCACCTGTTCCCTCCAGGTAAAATTTGAAGGACGAAATTTCTTAAGTGGGGGAGAGTTGTAACGCCCAGATTTTGGGCCTAGCAATTTTGTGGCTTGTTAGACAGTCCGGAGGACCAGATTAGGGATTCGAGTCGTGAGATTCAGGAGTAAATATTTTTTGGTAAGATAAATATATGGAATATCTTTTAATATATGATTAATATTGGTGAAAACAAATTTGGAAAATGGGTTTTGGAAGGGTCACATTTTGGTAAGTGGCCAAAATGTAATTCTTAAAAACTATTTTTAAAGGTGACTAAAATGAAAAGGATCAAATTCTTAGAATCCTTAAGGAGCTATATTACCATGTTTTGGCTGATGGTTTCTCCCTCCAATTAAGATATTTTAACTTGTGTTTTAAAGATAATTAAAAGAGTTTTGTCATTAAAAAGTTAGTTATTGGATTAAAAGAAATTTCACGTAACTTTTCTCTCAACTTTTTCTCTCCATTTGTTTTCTACCAAACACTCTTATTTTCATCAAATCACAGAGGTGAGAGACTTGTTTTCTTAATTTCTTGATTTGTAAATGATTCTTTATCTTTGATTTACAAAATCTTATTGAAATCTTGTGTTTTCCTAGCTTTAATCAACCAATTGAGGGAGAAATCACACAATAGAGGTAAGGTTCATTTTCTCCTCTATTGAATGGTTCTTTATTGATATTCCCAAGTATTTGATCCTTAATTTATGTTTTATAAACTGATTTTGTGTTTTATAGTGGTTAATTGATTTAATTGGGTGAATTTGATGAAATAGTGAAAGATCCGGTTGCATCTGTTTTCCAGTGTTGAAGATTGATTTTAATCATATTTTGGATGTATTGTCATGTTGATAAGTTGTTTTTAACAATGGAATCCTGAAACTCTTGAATCCATAGTTGTTAAGGTTGTTAGATTTGTGTTATTGTGGAGTTGTGGTGGCTGTTTAAATGTTGTAAGTATTTGGATGAATTAATCCTATTTTTAAGTGTTAATTGATGATTATAGAAGTGTTAGATTGTGGCTGGGTTGCGTTTGGAAAGGTATAGATGATGATTTCAGTTGTTGTGGTTGGGTAATTGTGAGAGGATTGTGTAAGTTCGTGAGGATTTGTTGTTGCAGTGTTTTGAATGCATTGAGATGCATTAATCCTCTGTTGCAATGTGATTAAAATGGGGGATGTTGATCTGGAAGTGATTGGTGAAGCTTTGGAGGCTTCGGATTCTTGATTTCGCGTCGGTGAATCAAGGTTTCGCATATCAGTGAGTGAGAATGTGGATTCCAACTGTGGAATGCTTTAAAGGTTGTTTATGGGAGTTTAAACTTAGCTTGATATGCTGGTTTAAACTCGGAAGTAAAATGTGGTTTTCTCTCTCGGTCGTGCTAGTATAAAATGATTTTTTATGCACTTGTTTTGATTTACATTGTACCTACTGTTTAAGCACGATTTATAGTATTTGAGATACTGTTTCTAAGCATGAAATGCAGAATGATGCACATGGTAAGTGATCCTTGTAAATATATGGTTTATACTTGTATTTAAAGCAAGACTATTGCTTTCGAAAATTGGTTTGCATAATGCTTGTTAAAAACAGTGAGGTAAATGGTAAATGGTTAATTATATTGTCAAGTGATGTGGTTTTAAAATTGTTATCGAATATAGTTGGTTGGCCATAGGAATGAAGTGCACTATAATAATTCTCCTTGGATGTTGAGGGGTTTAGATCCGTGTACCAAAAACTCTATCCAAGTACCCTAACGGTAGAGGGTTATACAGTACCATAAACTACCGTTAGTGGATTAAGCATTTAACCGATGTAGGGGTTGGTGTCCCCGTGGGTTGAAAGTGTACCCGGTTGATTAGGTACCGCGATTGTGATTGTATCGCTATTCCAGTTGAGATGGCTTGAAGTGTTGAGAGAACACTTGTTTGAATCCGTGTATTTAATGAACTATTTTGGTAAAGGAACTTGTTTATGATCACTTGTAAGTCAATATAATTGCTGATGTATCATTGAAATTGTTTATGTTGTATAATGGAATTTATACATGTTTACTCTTTAAGCTTTGCATATGGTCGTTATGCATGGGAAGGAATAAATTGAGGTTTAGCAATGGGATTTGCTGTTGGTTAATGATACATGTTGCTATGGGTTAATATGCTGGTTTTTAAAGATGTTAAGTGCATGGTTTTAAAGGCATGATAATGTTTTAAAAGTTGATTGAAATGAGATTTCAATGTAATGTTGAGAAGTGGTTTTAATGCATTGATGGTGTGATGTTTTTGAGCACCCCTCACTAGGCCTAGTGTGCTTACGTTCTCTTTGTCCATGAATGCAGAGATTTAAAAGCTTGGAAGGCAGCGGGAAGCAAGGGATCACAACAAGACTTGATAACCAAGTATGTTTTTGGTATAGACTATAAGTAATAAGGGCAATAGGGGTTCCGTTGTGTTGGGGGATGTTTTGTTAAACTCCCTGTTTGAGCAAGTTTGTTTTGTTGCTCTTGGTTTGTAAATGGCCATCAATGATTGTTTGTGGTGATGGTTTGAAGTTTCTTGTTTTGCTTGATTGGTTTCTAGGAAGCATGCCTCTAGATTTCCATTTTGCAGTTTGATGCCATGAGTTGATGTTGAAATTAGGTCGTCTTGGTGTGGTTTGATCCTTGAATATGTTGGATGTGTGTTAGGGGCATGTTAGGATGTTTTGGAGTGGTCAAAAGCATGATAAACCAAAAAAATGGACATTTTAGGTCCAAGCGTACCGGTACGGGTGTTCCTATTTCGGTACGAGTAAGACATTTTAGGCTTAGCGTACCGGTACACGAGCAACTGTTTCGGTATGGGTCTACGCAAATTTGACCAGTGTTTCGGTACTCGGGGAGGCGTTTTGATACGGTACATTGTTTTCATGAAGGGCATTTCGGTACACAGAGGCGTATCGAAACGAGTTTTGGCTATTGGAATTCTGGGTTTTAAAATAATGAAGGCGTATCGAAACACCCTTGTCTGTGCCGGTACGGTGGTTGTTAATTTGGCTATTTGGAATCTTTTGTAGTTCTATTTTCTTACGGTTTGGCCCTGAATGTTGCGGATGCAATTAAATGAGATTGGATGATCTTTTTGACTTAATTTTTAACATGTGATCATAAAACCTGTTTAATTAAAGGTTGGTAATAGAAAAGTGAGCTAAGGCCCTGCAGTTTTATGAAATTGCAATTTGGTCCCTAATGATCAATTGGATATCAATTTGATGCCCGATTGAGTTGGCTTTTCACTAGAGATCGGTATGTACATGTAGGTTAATAATTATGCATCTAGATAAGATAAAATGAAAAATGGACGTGTTTCGAGTTTTATCTTCTCGGTTTAGTTCGGTAAACCTAATGTAGCTCATTCGGTTTGGTCTTGCAACTAGGCCGAGTTGAGGGGGTTACAATTAGGTTTTGGCTGGGTTGAGTTTGGAAGGTGTTTGATGTTGTTTTCGGTTTTTGTAAAGGGAAATTAGTTAGAATTTGATGGGGATTTGTGTATTGGTGTTGCTGGGCTATTGAATGCATTTTGATGCATTGGATCCTTGATTTTTGTGTGGTTAAAGCAAGAGAGGTTGATCCTCAAGCTTGAAGCGAGGTTTCGAAAGCCTTGGACGCTTAGATTCTTATCGGTGATCAAAGTTTTGAGTAGTCGGTGAGTGAGAATGTGGTTTACAGCTTTTCAAAGGTTTGAAAGTTGTGTTTGGAAGTTTAGATTAAGCTTGAAACGTTGGTCTAAGCTTAGAAGTAAGTAAAAGATGATTTCACCCTCATTCTCAATTTGACAATTGGTTTTGATGCACTTGTTTTGATGATTTGATTTCTCACTGTTATATGCATGATTTGAGCATGGCTTAATGCTGGAAAATGGTTATATAATGATGATGATGCATTTAGAAGTAATGTTGTTTTGATAATATTTTTGAACATTGGTTAATGCATGGTTGAATTCATTGGATAAATGGTTTTGGTTTATGAAAACAATGAGTTAATGAAATTAATTATATTGGCAAGTGATGGGGTTTTAATGTTATCGAATATCGTTGGCCGGCCATATGATTGACAGTGCACTATAAAAAGTCGCCTTGGATGTTGAGGGGCTTATGTGTACCAAAATCTCCATCCAAGTATCCTAACTGTAACGCCCTGAATTTGGTCCTAGATGTTAGATTAATCGATTAGACGGTTCGGGAGAACTGGATTAGGGAGTTCAGATTAGTTTCGAGAATATGGAAAAAATGCTAGAAAATACAATTTTAAGGAATTAAATATGATTTTGGGACATTTTGGTCTGTGACTAAAATGCAAAGTTTTCAAAGCTGTTTTTGGTGACAAATTGTAAAAGGTCAAAACTTAGAATCTTTAAGGTGCTAATTGACCAAATTTTTCATCAAAATTTTCCCTTAATTTAGGTTATTTTAAAAAGGTTTTTAATTAGTTTTTAATATTAAAAGGAAATAGATTTAATAGAAAGGATTTTAATTTTGCAAATCACTTTCTCACGTAACTAACTTTGCTATCACTTTTCTCTCAACTTTCTTAGCAGCCAAACTATTAAATTGTTTCCAAAATTTCCAGGAATCAATCTCTTTTGATTTCCTACTTGATTCCTTGATTTCTACAACAAAATCTACTTGGATTTCAACGAATCTCTTCCAATTAAGGGAGAAGATGAAACCTGAAACACACCCATTTGTTCCTTTTATCTTATCTAGATAAAAAATTATTATCCTACCTGTACATACTAATCTCTGGTGAAAACCTAACTCAATCGGGCGTCGAATTGACATCCAATTGATCATATTTGCGATTTAGGGACCATTTTGCAATTTTAAAAAATTGTAGGGTCTTAACTCACTTTTATATTACCAACCTTTAATTAAGCAGGTTTCATGCTCACATGTTAAAAATCAAGTCAAAAAGATCATCCAATTTCATTTAATTACACCTACAACATTCAGGGACCAAAATGTAAGAAAATAGAACTTCAGAAGATTCCAAATAACTAAATTAACTACCACCGTATCGGTACGGACAAGGGTGTTTCGATACTCCTTCATTGTTTTAAAACCCTAGAATTCTAGTACCAATTTTTGTTTTGATACGCCCCTGCGTATCGAAACGCCCTTCATGAAAACACTGTACCGTATCGAAATGCCTTCCCGAGTACCGAAACACTAGCCAAATTTGCCTAGGCCTGTAACGAAACAGTTGCCTGTGTACCGGTACGCTAAGCCTAGAATGGCTTAGTCGTACCAAAACAAGAGCACCCGTACCGGTACGCCTGGACCTGAAATGTCCATTTTGCTAGTTTAACATGCTTTTGAACAAACCAAAACATCCTAACATGCCCCTATCACACATCCAATATATTCAAGGATCAAACCCCACCAAGACAACCTAACTTCAACATCAATTCACAGCATTATACTTCAAAAGGAAACCTAGGGGCATGCGTCCTAGAAGACCAATCAAGCAAAACATGAAACTTCAAACCACAACCACAAACAATCATTAATGGCCTTTTACAAACTAGGAGCAACAAAAGAAACTTGCTCAAACAGGGAGTTTGTAACCCCCTTAACCTGGTCTAGCCGTCAGACCGAATCGAGGAAGCTACATTAGGTTTGTCGCAACAAACCGAAGAGATTCAACAAAACCCGGTCCATTTTTTTCTTTTTATCTTCTGTAGATGCCAATTATTAGTCCCAGGTGTACATGCATCACTCAGGTATAACCCCACCTCAATCAGGCATCATTTTGACATCTAATTGATCACATTTGCAATTTAGGGACCAAATTGAAAATATAGGAAATTTGAAGGATTTAAGCCACTTTTTATATACCAATCTTTAATTAGTCAGGTTATGATCATTCATTTCAAATTGATCATTCAAGCTCATACAATCACATGGACAAGATTCAGGGACTAGAATGCAAAGAAAGCAAAATTGCCAAGCCAACATTACAGAAAACGACCTCGGGTATCGGTAAGGGTGTCACCGTACCGATACACATAAAACGCCCGTATCGATACACCACGGCAGGTATCAATACGCCATAATGAACTTACCTAACTTTTGAATCTTTTTAACCTACGCACCGGTACGCTTATATGGGTATCGGTACACGGGTTTGGATTGAAAAAGTGAAATTCCAAAGGCTAGAACGTGTACCGATACACCATTACCCATATCGGTACGCCAGGCCAAAAATCACCTAGGCGTACCGGTACTCCCTTACGCGTACCGATCCCTCAGGCCAGAAAATGCCTAGCCATACCGATACGGTCCCCCGTGTATCGGTACGCCTGGACCTGTAATGCCACAATTTGCTGGTTTTTCATCTCAAAAACATTCTCAAACCATTCCAACATGCTTATAACACCATACCAACATGCCATTCATATCACAAGCTAACTAGCAACTTTATTCCTACAACACAACAAACATCAAGCATCAAAAGGGAATCTATAGGCATGCTTCCTAATGTCTATTCAAGCAACATGTCAAAAAGGTAAACCATCATCAAAACAAATTTTAAAGGCCATTTACAACCCAAGAGCAACTAAAGAAATATGCTCAAATAGGGAGTTCCACAAATCATCTCCCAAAACACAATAGGTTCCCCATTGCCCTTATTCATTGTAGTCTAAACCAAAATATACTTTGGAAACAAGTCTTGCCAAGATCCCCTTGCTTTCTTGCTGCCTTACAAGACCTCAATTATCTACATTGATGGACAGCAAGAGCGTAAGCACACAAGGCTTAGTGAGGAGTGCTAAAAAAACACCATCAATGCGTTTAAAACCATTTATTTAACATCATCTTTTAAAACACCATAATGCCCTTTTAAAACATGCACTTTACATCATTAAAACCAGCATATTAAACCATATGCTACATGTTTCATTAATCAACAGTAAGTCACATTTCTAACCCTTTACTTAAGCCTTCCGATGCATTACTATCAAATCCAAAGCTTAAGGAGAAAACATGTTTAAACCACATTATACATCATAAAACATTCCAATGATACATCAACAATTTTATTGGCTTACAAGTGATCATTAGACAATTCCATTAACAAAAGAGTTCATCGGATACATGGATTCAACAAGTGTTAACCCAACACTTCAAGCCATCTCAACCGGAATAGCGATACAATCGCAATTGCGGTACATTAACAACCAGGTACAATATCATCTGGGTACACTTTCAACCCACAGGGATACCCATCCCTCTCATCGCTTAGATGCTTAACCCACTAACGGGAGTATTCAGTACTGTTTAACCCCTCTACCGTTAGGGTACTTGGATGGAGTATTCGATACGGCATATAAACCCCTCCACATCCAAGGCGACTTATTTTACAGTGCACTCAATCCTATGGCCGGTCAACTATATCCGATAACAATTTTAAAACCACATCACTTGCCAATATAATTAACCAAATAACATTTACCTCACTGTTTTTATCAAGCATCAAACCATGCCATTTCCAAAGCAACAACCATGCTTTAAAACACAAGTATAAACCATACTTTCAAGGATCATTTACCATGTGCATCATTCAGCATTTAATGCTTAAAAGTGGTATATCGATTACTTTAAAAATGCTTAAATAGTAGGTACAATGTAAATCAAAACAATTGCATAAAACCATTTCTAAATAGAATGACTGAGAGAGTAAAACCACTTTACTTACTTCCGAGCTTACGTAAGCATTTCAAGCTATACCTAAACTCCCAAAAACCACCTTTAAAACATTCCAAAGCTAGAATCCACGTTTTCACTCACCGATATGTGAAACTCGATTCACCGACGCGAAAACAAGTATCTGAAGCCTCATACGCTTCTCCAATTACTTCTGGATCAACCTCCCATGTTTTGACCACAAAATAACAGAGGATTAATGCATCATAATGCCTTCCAAACACAGCAACCACAATCCTTCCCGGACTCCCACAAAACCCTCACAATTAACCCTCCAAAACAACCAAAAACATAACCAAAACACTTCGTTTCACAACCCAGTCAACATCTATCATCCTAGCAACATTTTCAACACCAGAACACATCTAAAAACAGGTCCAAGACAACCTACCACCTCCAGCAACCCTTCAACTATAGATTCAACACAAAACCTCAAAACTAACACCCTAAACAAATAGAGACTCTTAAGTTTCGGGATTCCATTGATAAAAAACACTTATAAACATTGTTAAACATCCAAAATATGAATCACATCACTATTACTTACTAGAAATCAGGTTCAATTCGCGAATCAACTCATGTTCCCCAAAGATCTCATTAAATCATTAGAAAATCATCAAAATCATATTAGAAATGCAAAAGCAGGGATCAAATGCTTGGGAATTTCAATAAAGAACCATGCAATAGAGGAGATCTCGGACCTTACCCCTATTGTGAAGTTTCTCCCTCAATTGATTTGTGAAAAGCTAAGAAATCATAAGATTAATGTGAGATTTTGTATAAACAATCTTTGTAAAACAATTTGAAACAATAAAATCAAGTTAGAAACCACCTCACCTTTGGAAATTTGATGAAATCTGAGTGTTTGGCTGAGGAGAGAATAGAGAGAAAAAGTTGAGAGAAAATGACGTGATTTTTGTTTAAGAAAAGATAACCACCTTTTTAACAAAATCCACTTTAATTATTAATTAAAGCACATGCTTAAATTAGTTAAATTAAGGGAGAAACCTTCAGAAACAAATTGGTAAAATAGCTCCTTAAAGATTCTAAGTATTTGACCCTTTTCATTTTAGTCACTAGAAAATCACAATTTTCAAAACTTTCATTTTGGTCAGTAACCAAAATATCCACCTTCCAAAACTAATTTTTCAAAATTGATTCCACCATTATTAAATATATAATTAATAACGATTTTTAAACATTTCTCCATAATTATTCCAACACTAAAAATATATGATCCTAAAACCGACTCGAAACTCTACTCCGGTCCACCGAACCGTCTAATAACCCACTAAACCCCTAAGCTCTAAAACTGGGGCGTTACAGAGTTTAACAAAACACCTCCCAAAACAACAACAGAACCCCCATTGCCCTTATTACTTATAGTCAATTCCAAAAACATACTTTGGTTAACAAGTCTTGTTGCGATCCCTTGCTTTCCGCTGCCTTCCAAGCTTTTAATTCTCTACATTGATGGACAAAGAGAGCGTAAGCACATTAGGCTTAGTGAGGAGTGCTTAAAAACAACAAACCATCAATTCATTAAAACCATTTCTCAACATTACATTGAAATCCCATTTCAATCATCCTTTAAAACATTATCATGTCTTTAAAACCATGTACTTAACATCTTTAAAAACCAGCATATTAACCCATGTGCAACATGTATCATTAACCAACAACAAATCCCATTGCTAAACCTCAATTTATGCCTTCCCCATGCATAACGACCATGTGCAAAGCTTAAAGAGTAAACATGTATAAATTCCATTATACAACATAAACCATTTCAATGATACATCCACAATTATATTGGCTTACAAGTGATCATTAACCAAGTCACTTTAGCAAAATAGTTCATCAGATATACGGATTCAAAAAGTGTTCTCCCAACACTTCAAGCCATCTCAACCGGAATAGCAAAACAATCACAATCGCGGTACTTAAACATTTGGGTACACTTTCAACCCACGGGGACACCAGCCCCTAACCTCAATTAGATGCTTAATCCACTAACGAAAGTTTACGGGTACTGTATAACCCCACTACGGTTAGGGTACTTGGATAAAGTTTTTGGTATACATATCTAAACCCCTCAACATCCAAGGTGACTTATTATAATGCACTATCAATCCTATGGCCGACCAACTATATCCGATAACAATTTTAAAATCACATCACTTGACTATATATTTAACCATTTACCATTAACCTCACTGTTTTTAATAAGCATTAACCAAACCAATTTTCCAAAGCAACAACCATGCTTTAAAACACAAGTATAAACCATATACTTAAAAGGATCACATACCATGTGCATCCTTTAGCATTTCATGCTTAAAAATAGTATTTCACATACTTTAAAACATACTTTAACAGTAGGTATTATATAAATAAAACCAAGTGAATTAAACCATATCATACTAGCACGACCAAGAGAGAAAACCACTTTATACTCACTTTCGAGTTTAAACCAGAGTATAAAGCTAAGTTTAAACTCCCATAAACCACCTTTAAAACATTCCAAAGCTGGAATCCACGTTCGTACTCACTGATACGCGAAACCTCAATTCGCCGACACGAAATCAAGCGTCTGAAGCCTCCAAAGCTTCACCGATCACTTCCGAATAAATCTCCCCTGTTTTAATCACATTACAATAGAGGATTAATGCATCTCAATGCATTCAAAACACTGCAACAACAAATCCTCACGGACTTCCACAATTCTCTCAAAATTACCCAATCAACAATAACCAAAATCTTCATATAATCCTTTCCAAACACAACCCGTCCAAAATATAAAAATCTAACACTTCCATAATCATCAATTAACACTCAAAAACAGGATTAATTCATCCAAATACTTCCAGCAACTACACAGCCACCACAACTCCACAAAAACACAAATCTAACAACTTAAACAACTAGGGATTCAAGAGTTTCAGGATTCCATTGTTAAAAACAACTTATCAACGTAATAATACATCCAAAATATGATTAAAATCAATCTCCAACATTGGAAAATAGAGCCAATACGGATATTTCACTATTTCACCAAATTCACCCAATTTAATTAATTAATTCAATAAAATCAAAATCAGATTATAAACCATAAATCAAGGATCAAGCACTTGGGAATATCAATAAAGAACCATTCAATAGAGGAGATCACGGACCTTACCCCTATTGTGTTGTTTCTCCCTCAATTGGCTTGTTTAATGCTAAGAAA
Source organism: Hibiscus mutabilis (assembly GCA_019671005.1). Classification (NCBI taxonomy): domain Eukaryota; kingdom Viridiplantae; phylum Streptophyta; class Magnoliopsida; order Malvales; family Malvaceae; genus Hibiscus; species Hibiscus mutabilis. The sequence goes on along the minus strand of CM033713.1, from coordinate 40,480,917 downwards.
ACACAAAATTTCAATGAGGTTTTGTAAATCAAAGTTATAGAATCAATTACAAATCAATAATCTGAGTAAAATGATCTCTCACCTCTGATTTTTAATGAAAACATGAGTGTTTTGCAGAAGGGAAGTGGAGAAAAGTTGAGAGAAAAGTCACGACAATTTTCTTTAAAGTGATAACTAACTTTTAATAACCAAATTCCCTTTTAATTAACTTTTAAAATATATGTTAAAGGACTTAATTGATAGGAGAAATCACCAGCAAAAACTTGGTAAAACAACTCCTTAAGGATTCTAAGAATTTGATCCTTTTCATTTTAGTCACCTTTAAAAACTAGTTTTCAAAAATCACATTTTGGTCACTAATCAAAATGTCAAACTTCCAAAACCCATTCTCCAAAATTGTTTTCACCAATATTAATCATATATTAAAATATGATTTTTAACCATTTTTCCATATTTTTATCTTACCAAAAAATATTTACTCCCAAACCTAACTCGAATCCCTAACCTGGTCTACTAGACCGTATAACAAGCCACAAAATTGCGAGGCCTAAAATCGGGGCGTTACAACTCTCCCCCACTTAAGAAATTTCGTCCTCGAAAGTTTACCTGGAGAAAATAGGTGCGGAAATTGTTCCATCATATCCGACTTGCATTCCCACGTGGCCTCCTCAACACCGCGATGCCTCTGCAACACCTTAACAAGCTCTACCGTCTTGCCACACAAAACCTTACTGCTGCTATTAAGAACATCTACCGGTTTCTCATCATAAGATAGATCTGGTCTCAACTCAATATCCCCAACCGGTATAACATGTGAGGGATCTGACCGATATCTTCGCAACATCGAAACATGAAACTCATCATGAATCCTTTCCAACTCAGGAGGTAAGCTCAAATGGTAAGCAACAGGACCCACACGCTCAATAACCTCGTATGGTCTAATAAACCTCGGGCTAAGCTTCCCTTTTCGCCCAAAACACATCACCTTCTTCCAAGGAGATACCTTCAAAAACAATGGGTCACCAACAACATACTCCACATCCCTACGCTTTAAATCTGTGTAGGATTCTTGACGATCTGAAGCCGCTTTCAAGCTCTCACATATCAACTTCACTTTCTCATTTGTGTCTTTTAATACACAAGGCAAGGAAATATGCTTTTCTCCAACTTCAGCCCAACGCACAGGCGTATGACACTTCCTACCATACAATGCCTCATACGGTGCCATCTATATACTAGCCTGATAACTGTTATTATAAGCAAACTCTACCAAAGGAAACTATTTTTCCCAGGTTCCCTGGAACTCAATGATACAACATCTCAACATATCCTCCAAAACCTGAATCACACACTTCGACTAACCTTCCGTCTGAGGATGATACGATGTGCTAAAATTTACTCGAGTTCCCAGAGCACGATGCAAGCACACCCAAAACCTTGTTGTGAAACGTGGATCTCTATCTAAAACTATGGACTTGGGCACCCCTTACAAACGCACAATCTCAGAGACGTACAGATCAGCCAACCTATCCAAGGTATACGTCTTATGCACTGGCACAAAATGCCCACACTTCGTAAATCGATCAACAATCACCAAAATGGAATCCTTTTTGGTCGGTGTCAAAGGTAACCCAGACACAAAATCCACGTTGATTCTTTCCCACTTCTATTCCGGTATCCTCAACGATTGCAACAACCCGAATGGAAACTGATGCTCAACTTTCACTCGTTGGCGTACCATGCATCGAGCAACAAAATCAGCCACATCCTTCTTCATTCCAACCCAATAGTACTCTTCCTTCAAACCACAATACATCTTAGTACTAGCGGGATGCATAGCAAAAGGACTAGCATGCGCTTCGGTCAGAATGGTATGCCTCAACTCTTCATCTTCAGGCACAACAATTCGACCTTTAAAACACAACACTCTATCATCATTAAAACGAAACTCCGTAGGATTCCCATACATGATATCCTTCACATGCGGCACCAAACTCCCACCATGCGGTTGTCTCTCCTTAATCAACTGCGACAAGATGTTTCACTTGCAACTCAGCTATCAACCCACCGTCACACGTCACACTCAACTGAGTGAAAATAGCTCTCAACTCCACAGCAGCCTTCCTACTCAAAGCATCCGCTACAACGTTAGCTTTGCCTGGATGATACTCAATAGGCAAATCATAATCTTTAAGCAACTCTAATCACCTCCGTTGCCTAAGATTCAGCTCCTTCTGGGACATCAAATACTTCAGACTTTTATGATCCGTATAAACCACACATTTCTCACCATAAAGGTAATGCCTCCAGATTTTCAAGGCAAACACAATTGTGGCAAGCTCAAGATCATGAGTAGGGTAATAACGTTCATGCACCTTCAACTGTCTAGATGCATACGTAATTACCTTAGCCTTCTGCACCAACACGCAACCAAGCCCAACATACGATGCATCACTATAAACAATGAACTCTTTTCCTGATTCAGGTTGAACCAAGACTGGCGCTATTGTCAAAGCTTCCTTCAATATTTCAAAAGCCCGCTACCTATCATCCGTCCACTCAAAATGAACATTCTTCTGCAACAACTTGGTTAAAGTAACAACTAAACTGGAGAACCCCTCAACAAACCTACGATAATAACCCGCCAAACAAAGGAAACTTTGAACTTTTGACACAAATTTAGGCATCTTCCAACTTGCTATAGCCTCAATCTTGTGCGGATCAACACGAATTCCCTCGACTGACACAACATGCCCAAGGAAAACAAGCTCCCTAAGCCAAAACTCACATTTTCTTAACTTAGCATATAATTGATTAGCCAACAATGTCTGAAGCACAATCCACAAATTTCTATCATGATCCTCCTCAGTACGAGAGTACACAAGGATATCATCGATAAACACTACCACAAAATGATCTAAAAACTCATGGAACATATGATTCATCATGACCATGAAAGTAGCTGGTGCATTGGTCAGACCAAACGACATCACCAAAAACTCATAATGCCCGTACCTTGTACGAAAAGCTGTATTGGGAACATCTACATCCTTCACTTTCAACTATTAGTACCTAGACCTCAAATCTATCTTAGAAAACACCGAAGCACCCCTAAACTGTTAAACAAATCATCTATCCGCGATAAAGGATACTTGTTATTTATCGTCAACTTATTCAGTTTTCGATAGTTTATACATATCCACAATGTACCATCCTTCTTCTTTACAAACAACAATGGTGCACCCTACGGTGAAATACTGGGTCTAATAAAACCTCAATCAAGAAACGCCTACAGTTGCGTGTTCAACTCCTTTAATTCCTTCGGGGATATGCGATACGGAGTAATAAACACTGGTGTCGTATCTACAAAGACCTCAATGTCAAACTCAACCTCGCGGTCTGGTGGCAACCTTGGTAACTCTTTCAGAAAACATCCAGAAACTCACATACGGTGCGAATATCTTGCACCCTCAACTCCTTCAAACTAGGATTCATAACATAAGCCAAGAAAGCCTGACATCCAAAATCCATCATTCGACTCGCTTCCAAAGCTAAAACAACATTAGACAAGAACTTAGCATTCTCACCAACAACTACCACCTCAAAATTATCTGATAATCTCAAAGATATCCGTTTGGTCTCAAAATCCACCACAGCCCTATGTTTGGTTAGCCAATCCATACCCAAAATCACATCAAAACCATGGAATGACAACTCCATCAAGTCTACAGCAAACTCATATCCCTGAACCATCAGCAGACACCTACGATACAACCTCCTAACCACGATCGTCTCCCTAAGAGAACTAGTCACTCTAACACCCATATTAAGAATTTCAACAGATATATCAAGCAATTGTGCATGCTCACTCAAGATGTATGAATGAGTAGTTTAGAATTAACCAAGGAATACAATGACAAAGACTATAAAGAGAATGTACCTGCAATCACATCGGTGTCATTGTAACCCTATTGGTGCACAAACACCCTAGTTGGTCTACCTTCCTCAGGTTGGATATCAACGGTATGAGCCACAGTCCTTTGCCCACCATCTCTACGTTGAAACGGTCAACAACCTCTATGCGGAGCAACAACAGGTGCAACACTCTACCCACCTCCAGCCAACAAAGGACAATCACGTCTCAGATGGTTACCAGACCCACAACTCCAACAAGCATTGGTTACAACAGACGCAAGGGCCTGACCCTTCTTGGCCAAACGCTAACAATCTCACCTTATATGATCTCGGGATCTACAAAACCCAACAAGTGTTAAACGGAGCTCTAACCTGGGCACCCTACCCCTGGACTCCACGTCCAACAACACCTCTGCCACGCCTTATCTCTGAGTGAAACCTTCGATCACGGTGTCTCTTGGCCTGACCACCGTTAAAACTAGAATCAATTGCTCTCTTATCAGAGCTAAAGTCTCAAGACCCAGAAGCCATACCAAGATTCTGCTCAACATCCTTAGCTTGCGAAACCAACATATCAAAATCTGTGTAATCAGCAGCAAGCATGTATGTCTTAACCTCCTACATGAGCCCGTAGTAGAAACAGTCACATTGCATACGCTCGTCAGGAACTAACTTAGGTGCATATTGGCTTAACCTCATAAACTGTACCTCGTACTCAACAACATATATACTGCTCTACACCAAAGCTATAAACTCACGCTTTCTATCATCTTAATATCAGACTCCCAGGTACTTCTTCTAGAAAGCACCACAAAAGAACTCCCAGGTTACATCTTCAGTCACCATACCGAAAATTGTGATAGTCCACCATGTATACGCATCACCCTATAATAGAGACACATTACAGCCCAGCTTACGAGCATTAGAATAGCCCATCTGGCCCAGTATATTCTCAGTACTGGCCAACTATCCCTAAGAAGCCTCAGGTGACAAACCTCAGAACTTAACCCTGCTTAAACTGCGAAGATGCTCTAGCGGCAAACCCTGCCCAACTACTGGTGGTTTCGGTACATGAACACCCACAACTGCTACCTAAAACGAATCGGTCATGGCATGTATCAACGGCGCCATATCACCCATCCCTGGCCCAGCTGTCGCAGGTGGTACTTGCTCCCCTACCATAGGTGGAATAGGTGGAGGCGGTGGCAACCCTTCAGAAGGTATAACATTCTCCTTGGTTTCCTGCCCATTGGCAGCAACAATCATACCAGATCGCAACTCTCTCCTCGGTCCCATCGTGCTAACAATATATCTAAGGCATAATAATCATTCAAATACAAAACAATTAGGCCAGCTTCAATCAAGGATCCAAGACTTTCATTTCAAAATTATAACATTTCAGACTTTAATAATAAGGTAATGGGTTTCCCAAATTTCCCCCAACATGGCATACAACAACCACCGTGCATATTACAATCACCGTGATTATCAAACATCAGATAACAACTCACAATAACATCACAATAATCAAACCAACTCCCAACTATTGCAAACCTGGCTCTGATACCACCATATATAACCCCTTGACTTGGCCTGGTCTCAAGACCGAACTGAGCGAGCTATATTAGGTTTACCAAAGTAAACCAAGAAGATGGAACCCGAAACACACCTATTTTTTCCTTTTATCTTATCTAGATGCAAAATTATTATCCTACATGTACATACTAATCTCTGGTGAAAAACCAACTCAATCGAGCATCGAATTGATCACATTTGCAATTTAGGGACCATTTTGTAATTTTAGAAAATTACAGGGTCTTAACTCACTTTTATATTACCAACCTTTAGTTAGGCAGGTTTTTTGTTAAAAATCAAGTAAAAAAAGATCATCCAATCTCATTTAATTGCACCCACAACATTCAAGGACCAAAACGTAAGAAAATAGAACTTTAGAAGATTCCAAATAACTAAATTAACTACCACCGTACCGGTACAAACAAGGGTGTTTCGATACGCCTTCATGAAAATACTGTACCGTATCAAAATGCCTTCTCGAGTACTGAAACACTGGCCAAATTTGTCTAGGCTCGTATCAAAATAGTTGCCCATGTATCGGTACGCTAATCCTGGAATTGTTTACTTGTACCTAAACAGGAACACCCGTATCGGTATGCCTGGACCTAAAATGTCCATTTTTGCTAGTTTAACATACTTTTGAACAATCCAAAACATCCTAACATGCCCCTATCACACATCCAACATATTCAAGGATCAAACCACACCAATACAACCTAACTTCGACATCAATTCACAACATTATACTTCAAAAGGAAGCCTAGAGGCATGCTTCCTAGAAAACCATTCAAGCAAAGCATGGAAATTCAAACCACCACCACAAACAATCATTAATGGCCATTTACAAACCAAAAGCAACAAAACAAACTTGGTCAAATAGTAGTTTAACAAAACACCTCCTAAAACAACAATGGAACCCCTATTGCCCTTATTACTTATAGTCAATACCAAAAACATACTTTGGTTAACAAGTCTTGTTGCGATCCCTTGCTTTCCACTGCCTTCCAAGCTTTTAATTCTCTACATTGATGGACAAATAGAGCGTAAGCACACAAGGATTAGTGAGGAGTGCTCAAAAACAACACACTATAAATGCATTAAAACCATTTCTCAACATTACATTGAAATCCCATTTTAATCATCCATTAAAACATTATCACGCCTTTAAAACCATGCACCTAACATCTTTAAAAAATAGCATAATAACCCATATGCAACATGTATCAATAACCAATAGCAAATCCTATTGCTAAACCTCAATTTAAGCTTTCCCAATCATAACGACCATATGAAAAGGTTAAAGAGTAAACATGTATAAATTCCACTATACAACATAAACCATTTCAATGATACATCCACAATTATATTGGCTTACAAGTGATCATTAACCAAGCTCCTTTGCCAAAATAGTTCATCGGATACACGGATTCAACAAGTGTTCTCCCAACAATTCAAGCTATCTTAACTGGAATAGTGATACAATCACAATCGCAGTACCTAAACATTCGGGTACACTTTTAACCTACGGGGACACCAACCCCTTACCTCGTTTAGATGCTTAATCCAATAATAGGAGTTTACGGTACTGTATAACCCCTCCACCGTTAGGCTACTTGGATGGAGTTTTCAGTACACGGATATAAACCCCTCAACATCCAAGGCGACTTATTATAGTGCACTATCAATCTTATGGCCGACCAATTATATCCGATAACAATTTTAAAATCACATCACTTTCAAATATAATTAACCATTTACCTCATTGTTTTTAACAAGCATTAACCAAACCAATTTTCCAAAGCAACAACCATGCTTTAAAACACAAGTATAAACCATATACTTACAAGGATCACTTACCATGTGCATCCTTTAGCATTTCATGCTTAAAAGCATTATTTCACATACATTAAAACATGCTTTAACAGTAGGTATTATATAAATCAAACTAAGTGAAGTAAACCATATCATACTCGCACGAACGAGAGAGAAAACCACTTTATACTTATTTTTGAGTTTAAACCAGCGTATCTAGCTAATTTTAAACTCCCATAAACCACCTTTAAAACATTCCAAAGCTGGAATCCACGTTCTCACTCTCTGATATGCAGAACCTCGATTCATGACGCAAAATCAAGCATCTGAAGCCTCCAAAGCTTCACCGATCACTTTCAGATCAACCTCCTATATTTTAATCATATTACAATAGAGGATTAATGCATCTTAATGCATTCATAACACTGCAACAATAAATCCTCACGGACTTCCACAATCCTCTCAAAATTACCCAACCAACAACAATTGAAATCATCATTTAATCCTTTCCAAACATAACCAGCCACATTCTAACAATCTAACACTTCTATAATCACCAATTAACACACAAAAATAGGATTAATTCATCCAAATACTTAATGTAAAAAATAAAAAAAAATTTGAGTAAAATTAATATGTAAAAATGAGAATTTTAATGTAAAAAATGTAAAAACAAGGGGTTTTAACTAGGTTTGGTTTGGACCGATTAAACCGGATTAATGGATTGAATATGTTTTGAGTAAAATTAAATTGTAAAAATGGTAATTTTTACAAATTGGCAAAGGTTTGGATTTTTAAAAGGTGTTTAGTCATTATATTAAACATTCTGGGTTTTTAATTAAAGGCCAATTTAATTTAATTTAGTTTAATGGATTTTTGATTTAGTGATTGAAATGTAAAACTTTGCAAAACTATTTTAGTGACTATTTTATAAATGGGCAAATACTAAGAATCCTTAGAGAGCTATTATTTTCTAATGTTTTTAATCAAAAAAATTACAACCTTAATTGAGTAAGGAGTTGACGAATAATTGGTTTCTAAATCATTTTCCTATTCTTTCTAATTTTCTCTCATTTTCTCTCCTTATTTTTCCTCACTTTCAATGTCAATTTCCAAACAAGATTTTTAGAATTTATTGCTGATTTTCAATGGAGAAATAATCATTTAATTTTACTTTTGATTCCTAATAAAACCTTACAAAGATTTGTCAAAGTTTTCATCCATTTCTTAAGGTTGATTTCAAGGAAATACTTACGTCAATTTTGGTGGGAGTTTCTTCAAAGGTGAATTTCTTCTTCTCTCTTAAAACTAAGGTTCTTTATTGATATTACCTAGTAGTTGGATGATATTGGATTGATTTTAACTTAGTTTTGTAATAGATTTCAAGAATTGATTGATTAAATGAGATTTTTGATGATTTACTTAAAGATTTGTTTAAGTTGATGAAACCTAGAGATTTTGATTAGGTAGATTCACATTTTGATAAGTTAAACATAATGTGAAATGAGATTGTTGAAATAAATCTTGAAACTGTTTGATCGTTTAATTTTTAGTTGAGTTTTTAGTGGTTTTTGGGGTTATGTGTGTTCTTGAATTGCTCGAGGTAGAAGGATGTTTAGGAAGTGTTTTTGGTTGTGTTTTGATGAGGATTGAATGTTAGAATTGTAGGATTGATGGTAGGTGTTGGGTGAATGAAGATCGATGTTGTTTTTGGTTGTTTCAGCTAATTTCGGAAGGATATTGTTAAGGGTGCATCAGATTATTGTTTGGCAGTGAGAAGAATGCATAATGATGCATTTTCCCTTTTTTATGTTGTTAAAACAAGGGACGATTAAGGAAAGGTTGCCTAGTTGCGTACATCACTTTTCGGTGGCTCGATTCATTTTAGCGAGCAAAGTAAAGTGTATCGGTAAGTGTGTAAACACGTTAAAGCTCTTTAAGGTTTGATCGATGTATCATAGGGTTTAGTTATAGCCTAAAACTCTTAACTAAGCTCAAGCATAATTTTTTCGCTTTGAGTATTGGCTTGATATGAACTTGCAGATTTCATGTTCTGGTTTAAAAGCATGGATTGATTTACTTATTGTAAATGCATCATTTTGGTTTAATATGCAATGTATATCAAAGGTTATGGATGCCTATGAGCATTGAGATTAATTCCTTGATGGAATGTGTTATTGCCTTTGGAAATGTGGTTTTGCATATGAAACAATTTTGTGAAATGTATTGGAAAATAGTAACTAAATGTATTTGAAATGGCATATAGGCTATGTGACATAAATGAAAAAGTACCGGAGATAGTTGGCATTCTATAGGGTTTAAAGTGTGCTATAATATAAAGTCGATCGCTCTGTGGCTCTTGAGGTATAGCGGTAGGGCTACTCAGGCTGATGGTATTCTTTGGTTTCTTGTAATAGAGGTGAGCCTATTGTTGTGTGGTAGAGGTGAGTCTATCACGATGGGTAGGGGTGAGCCTAACCCAAGCCAAAGTGATAATAGGTGGAGGTAAGTCCACTGGAGAAATTTGTGTACGCGATATATTTTAATAAACATTTTTTTTGAATGGAAGAATAGAGGTAAGTCTATCTAGGGTCACAATATTTGCCAATATATGTAATGTATGAGATATATGAAAAGAGTTTTGATGCATATGGTTGTTATGCATGATACATTTTGGAAACAAATGGGAAAATGCTTTGGTTTGACTAAACATGCTTTTCACTTCAAATGTATTTTGGTTTCAAAAGGGGTTTGAAATGATTTAATGTTTTAACTATGAGCAACCTCACTAAGCATTATGTGCTTATGCTCTCTTTTCCCATTTATGCAGAGAAATAGAGTTGAAGGGCAGCATTCTCTCAGCAAGGAAGGTCCAAGAATAAAAAAACCACTTGAGTATCGGAACTTAGCGTTAACTCGATTAATAAGGAAATATGTTACCATGTTATTGGGGGTTTTGTAATATAGATTTTATTGTGATTTAGAGGTTTATATGTTGTGGTTTGATGGACTATTATGTTGATAGATTGAAGCATGATTGTTGGCATATATGTTTGATGCTTGAAGGCTTACATAGTTTTGCATATAGGTTGTGGATGCTTATGCTTATGCTCTAATGGTTTAAGCATGCTTTAAATGATGCCAATAATCAATTGTTTTGATGCCAATGTTGAATTGTGCCTTGGAACACTTTTGAGTGTTAGATTGAAATGATTTTAGGAAGCATGCCTCTAGTATTGTGATATGATTCAATTCATCTTTAATTGCTTCTGTTATTGTAGGCTTTTGGCTTGCTTTGGTCCCTAGTTTTATGTATGAGTTTGATCTAAGCATGTTTAGAGTATCAATTGCGTGTTAAACCAGCAAAATTGGACATATCAGGTCCAGGGGTATCGATACTTGATCCTAAGTATCGGTACGCCCATTTGAAAAATTAGCATGGGCATCGATTCTCGAGGAGGTGTATCGGTACGAGTTTTAGCTACTAGAATCTAGGATGTTGGTATTTTGGCCTGGGTATTAAAACTCGAGAAAGGGTATGGTACGTCCTTTAAAATTTAGGCCTGGTATCGATACCTTATCCTGAGTACCGATACCCAAGGAGTTATTTTTAGTTAAAGCGTTGATATGGTTTAGATTCTTCCATTTTGGTCCTTGTTTTGTAAGTATGCAAATTGAATGTGTTTAGTTGATCGGTTTAAGCTGAAATTTGACAAGTATGCAGCTAACCTGATTAATTAAGGATTGGTATCTTCAAATTTAAGTAGGTCCTAATAATTTTCTAGATTTACATTTTGATCCCTGAATTGCTTTTTGTACGATTGGACATTGATCTAACACCGTTTTGGTCAAGTTCGTAAGCAGTATGAGTAAGTACACCCTAGGTGATTATGTTGTATCTAGAAAAGATAAGAAAATAGACCTAATTCAAGTTAATTATTTTGGGTTTATTTCAGCAAACCCAATGTAACTCGCTCAATTCGGTCTGACATCTAGGCCGGGTAGAGGGGTTCCATTTGGTGGTATCAGAGTCAGGTTTACAATTTTTGGGTGTTGATGATGAATTGTTTGATTGATATTTTATTGTTCGTATACATGATTATGAATGATATTGAAGATATCTGTTGGGGTGGGTATAAATGGAAACATATAGCCTATTATCGTGGTTTTAAAATGATTTTTAAGGTTGTCTTATATCCTTCGACGATGCTAGCTTAACTCTATTATGTTATGTTGTATGGCGTAGGCTATTGTAAGTATGCCTCTGAGATGTAAGACTCAAGCTACTATGAATAATTCCGAGAATGGGCAGAGCAAAGAGGAAGGATTGGTTGCTCATAATCTCTTACCTCCTCCTCCACCTATTCCTCCAATTGGAGTTAGGGTTGGGGTGTACCACGGGCTTCACAAGGGCCAATTTTTGGTGATATGACATTGTTGATCCAAGCGATGATGAGAGCTTTTCAGGAAACGATAATTGGGGTGCATGTGCAAGCACCAGCGCCTAGAGTGGCTGTTAACCATGGGTTGTCGTTGGAGCGCCTTCATAGTTTGAGAGTTATAGAATTCAGAGGATTGAATCTTGAAGTGGTTGGAGAGTACCATTCATATTCTATGTCAGATGGAGTGTAATGATACGTGTAAGTTGGGTTGTACCGTATGTTTATTGCACAATAATTCCTATCATTGGTGGGTAAACACAATTGCTAGAGTTCCAGATGATGATGTGAATTGGGAATTCTTTTGGAGAGCTTTCAAGAGGAAGTATCTCGGTCCACAGTATCAAGATGTAAAAAAGCAAGAGTTTATGTTGTTGGTGTAAGGTGGCATGTTAGTGTCTGAATATGAGGTTAAATTTATCCTCATGAGCCAATATGCTCTTAAACTAGTTTTGGATGATCATCAGAGGTGTAATAGGTTCTGGTACAAACTTGTTAAGGACACCAAGTCATATTTGTTGGCCACGGATTACACAGATTTTGATGTGTTGGTCAACATGGCCAAGGATATTGAGCAATCCTTAGGTGGTTCGGTGCAAGCTGTGAATGTGGATACGTGGAAAAGAACCACTGAGTCTAGCTTTGCCAGAAGATAGAACAAGAGGTTGCGTGATAAGCGATACAAGCCGGATCAAAAGCATGGTGGCAGTAGTGGCTATAATCAAGGTGTACGTTGTTGCATGTTTTGGGTGCTACACAAATGTGCAAGCGAACACGTCGCAAGTAATAAAGTGATGAAAATAGAGTATCGTCTCCATATGGACTGATCTGAAGGACTTGGACTCTTAACTCCTTGCACTAAAATAAAAGAATAATTGTAATGATAGATAGTGATAGAAAAATTAAAAAATAACTAAAAATTGTAATGGAAATGAAGTAATCAATGAGAGAGTTGCCTAGATTATTAGGATTGAGAGTATGCTGGATGAGTTGCTTTGGCAAGTTGAATGCTGGAGGCAAGTAGATTGTCGCGGCAAGTAATTGCCCAGGCAAGTAGTTTGCGGGAAGTAAGACTCTCTGTGACTAGTGAAATGCAATTGCAAGTGGTTGAGTCGGAGTAGGACTCTTCTCGGCAAATGGTTGCCCTAGCAAGTTAATTGTTGCAACAAGCGTGATGCCATGGCAAGTTAATTGTGTCTCCAATGCTTAGTAGAGTGTTCTTCAATGCCTTCACGCTATCTCTAACTTGAGGGTTAATGCTTGCGCAAATCTTGGTGATACATCTGTCACACGTTACTTTACCAAGAATGAACACCGTCTTTCCTTGAACACTTGTTAGCCGCTTGAAATTCTCACTGTCGCCAAGCTCCTTCACTTTGTCACTTTCTGAAAACTTGGTTCAAGAAGGAATTGGTTTCTTACATCTCTCACAATGTTAGGAAATCCAGATTTAATTCAGCCCGTTGAACTATATCAACTCTCATAATGTTTGGAAATCAACTCGATTGAGGATCCTCTAATGGTTGTTACTTTTTCGAAATGATTCATTCTCCCGAATCCTTCATTGATCTCGCTCTCCCTTGTGTTGTCACCGATTTAGGGATTTGAGTTTCAACAAATGATTCTCACTCAAGTGTTTATCTCTAAACTACTGAAATTGCAAGAACAAGAATTGAATCAACATTGTGCATTTAACTTTAAACCAAAATCAAATCATCCATACAAAATCCTCTCCAAACCTAATAGCACAAACCATCTAACTTTAGTTCATGGTCAGGTGAAAAAAAATACAAAGGAATATTCTCCAAACATGGAGGGTGATGTGCGATTAGAGAAATGAAAGAAGAGAGGAGATGAACTCCTCAATCCAATCACTCCCTTGATCAACTTTTCCTTAATCTCTCTCTCTCGATTTAACTTCCCCAATTTCCTCTCTCTCCGATCCAATCCCCTTTTTTCTTTCTTCATGAGTTTCGATCCTTTAAATAAGTGTGGAAGGGGAGTTCGTTGCGTGAGGATTTGGCAGAACAGGCTTCCATTTTGAATTTCAAATGTAGGGGATAATGCAACTAATAAATTAATCAAAATTGGGGATTTATCCTCTTCATTTAAATTTGAATTAGGAGGTTGGAGATCCTAACCGCTTTGATCCCTTCAATGCGATGGTAGGCTTCGGCAATTGGCTCGGCAATTCGTCCTGCGCACAAACAAGCAAAAGAGCAACATTTTTTCTACAAAAAGTAATAAAATGTATGGTCAAGCACATTAAACTAGGAAACTATGAACTTGTGCATGAATGGATACAAATGCAACTAAAATGAGCTTAAGTCTTACAATAATGTGAGTAAAAGGGAAAAATAATACTTTTACACACTTATCATACGTGTTACTACCGACTGTGAGAATTGTAGGAGACGTCATTCGGGTGTATGTTGGGGTAACACTTGTAGCTTGTTGGGAGTCTGGATCATCAGATCATCTAAAGCGTGATTGTCCACATGTTGCAAGACACTGACATAGGCTACTGTTGTACATGCTAGAGGTCGAGGCCGTGGCAGGGGTAATTTTTAGAGGCATGATGATGGTCAGAGGACTGTGGCTGATACAGTTATTGTTCAACCAGAGCATGGTGGGCCAGCTCAAATTTATGCAAATCGCGAGGGCCGTAATGACACCAATGTGATTGTAGGTACCTTTTCCTTACAGTCTTTGTCATTATTTTCTTTGGTTGATTCGGGTTCCACGCGTTCATACATCCTGAGTGAGCATGCACAGTGATTAGATATTCTTGTTGAGAATTTGGATGTTGGCATGTTGGTGACTAGTTTTTTTGGTGAGACGATTACTGTTAGAAGGTTATGTAGTAGATGCCCTTTGGTTTTTCAAGGTTATGTGTTTGCCGCAGATTTGATGGAGTTGCCATTTCATTGTTTTGTTGTTATTTAAGACATAGATTGGTTAAGCGAACATAAAGCGGTTGTGGGTTGTGAATCCAAAAGTATTTCTTTGAGGCTTACTGACGATTATAAGGTTGTGGTGGTTGGTGAGAATATTAAGTTCTTATCTAACGTCATTTTGACTATGCACACTGAAAAGATGATGCAAGTGGGTTGCGAAGCCTACTTGATAATTGTGATGAATCCTGGCATTAAAGGAGTTCGAGTGCAGGACATTCAGACTGTATGTGATTTTTTTGAACTATTTCCTGAAGAGTTGCCTAGGTTACCGCTGGATAGGAAGGTGGAGTTCAACATTGAGACGTACTCGAGTACGATTCTAGTTTCTATTGCTCCAAATCGTATGACACCAAAAGAGATAAAAGTGCATTATAATATAAAGTCGATCGCTCTGCAACTCCTGAGGTATAGCGGTAAGGCTACTCGGGCTAATGGTATTCTTTGATTTCTTGCAATAGTGGTGAACCTATTGCTGTGTGGTAGAGGTAAGTTTATCATGATGGGTAGGGGTTAGCGCTAGGTGGAGGTAAGTCAATCGGGGAAATTAGTGCATCTGATATGTTTTAATAAACATTTTATTTTTGAATGGAATGATAGAGGTGAGTTTATCCGGGGTCACAATATTTGCCAATATATGTGTATATGAGATATGAAAAGAGTTTTGATGCATATGGTTGTTACACATGATACGTTTTAGAAACAAACGGGAAAATGCTTTGGTTTCACTAAGCATGTTTTTCACTTCAAATGTTATTTGGTTTCAAAGGGGGTTTGAAACGCATCAATATTTTGACTGTGAGCAACCTTACTAAGCATTGTGTGTTTACATTCTCTTTTCCCATTGATGTAGAGAAATAGAGTTGAAGGGCAGCATTTTCTCGGCAAAGAAGGTCCAAGAATATGAAAACCACTTGAGTATGGGAACTTAGCTTTAATTCGGTTAATAAGGAATTGTGGTTTGATGGACTATTATGTTGATAGATTGAAGCATGATTGTTGGTAGTTGGTATAGTTTGTGAATGCTTATGCTTATGCTCTAATGGTTTAAGTATGCTTTAAATGATGCCAATAATCAATTATTTTTATGCCAATGTTGAATTGTGCCTTGGAACTCTTTTGTAACACCTTTATCGGTATTCTTTACCCATTACTAGTAAGAGTGCCACATAATGAATTGCCAACATTCCATAGTGGTTATTTATTAGAAAATTTTAATTAACTAATTTTGTCATTTATCGCATATCATCATATTTCAAATTTTTAACCAACCAAATAAATTCCAATTTAAAGCAACAACTCAGCAATTCATCTCTATGATATATAAGGAACATAACTACCTAAAAATAGCCTAAATTAAAAATCTACTCGACTACTCTATTTAATCTTTTCTAATCATTACCTGATTTTATACGATC
This sequence comes from Hibiscus mutabilis, assembly GCA_019671005.1. NCBI lineage: Eukaryota > Viridiplantae > Streptophyta > Magnoliopsida > Malvales > Malvaceae > Hibiscus > Hibiscus mutabilis. The sequence goes on along the minus strand of CM033713.1, from coordinate 40,464,804 downwards.
AATCCATCTAACTCCCTTTTAATTTAATATAACTACTCAACATTCATTAATAGCATAACTAGATTATAAGTTATTACAACCCATATCTAAACTAGTACAAAATCGACTATTATTAACTTATACATGCCATCTAGTACATCAAAACACATTAAAAGATGTCATTACTGATACCATGATTATACTCTTGACAAGTAGGATGCCAACTGCTCCTCACTCTGATTTCTTCTTTCTACCTATGCGTAAAAACCATCACACGCTAAGTATACACTTAGTGAGGCAATAGTAATAATATCCAATGCAATACAACATGACTATAATTAATCTCATGTAACAACATTCACGCACTATGATCACTACATATGTATCACCATCATGTTAATCATATATTAACATAATATAATTCGGATATAAATTTTTTACCAATATAATTGCCATTTACTTTGAGAGTTCATAAACTCTTTCACCTATTTATCTATTATTTACCAATAACAATAGCACAAATATAAACCTATGAGGACCCTGAGTACACGAGTCAAATATGCACCGAAGTGCTAATACACATAAGGTCTTTCCCACCGTAATACACATAAGGTCATGCCGACCATATACACTAAGTGTCCTTTATATACACAATAGTGCTAAACTGAGTATGCAGCGTGCTGCTAGACTCTATGGCATGCCAACTATACCCAGTCCCTCAATAACATACTTGGGCATCTATTCCATATTTATTTCATCCATGGCAATGTATATCAACATAATTTAACATTGGACAGTTCACACCCAAAATAAACATTCATAATATAACATCATATATAACTAGTGAACCATGCATTTATAATCAACTTTTAACATATTTAAAATATGTCAATCATATGCTCTATGACATAAATATAATAACAATAAAATTTGGATAGGCTCATCGCAAGCCATTCCAATGATGTATAAAACATCAATGTGTCATGATATGTATACAATTGCACTCACCTGATGCCTCACTAGAAAACCTTACTATCGATTAGCTTTACTCTTAAACTTTTTTCCTTATTTTCAGCTTGCTTGTATTATGATCTCGATCGCGATAACGATCTATAAAAACATCAATTACCAACACATACGATTCAAAGCATATGCTAGTATCATTCTAACATAGGCACATATTAGGAATAAAATTCCTAAAAATCCTTCCGATACTAATTCGATACTATTTCCATTTCACAACATCAATGTTAACCTTAATACTTTAAAATCACATTTCAAATCCCTTACTATTCATATTCATCAATAATTCACAAGACATCTTCAAATCTCACAATTTAACCATAAAATGAATTCTTTTAGAATTCCCCCCATATTTCCAAATGACTCAAAATGGTCCTTTGCCATTGAACATCAAATTCAATCACTTAATAACATATTCAAGTATTCCAGCAATACAATCAAGCTTAACATATTAACTTCTAATAAATTTCCATTTCAATCCCATATTTCCAATAATATGCTACTTGGTCCTCAACACTTTGTAAACTTCCAAATTGATCCAAATAACATTCTAAACCTTGAAGAATTATTCTTACATCATTTATGGCCTTAGGGAAATTTTTCATAATTTTTCCCTAAAAGCCGAATATGAACGGTCACTTTACTCAAAATTTCCAACTTGATTCAAGCATGAATTTAACTTCTAAACATCATTTCCAAGCTTCTACAATCATTTCCATATCAAAATCCATCCAAATTCAACTTCATATGAAAACCCTATCTTTAACCAAATTGGGATTTAACCATTTCCAATTGATTTCATTCATCATTTAAACTTAAACATGATTCTACAAAATCAACTTCATCAAAATCAAACATCCCCTTCATCCATCCTATTCTCTAATTTCAACTTAGAAGCATGGAAAACATTCAAAACTTATACCAAATGATAGAGAATTTCGTGTAGATTAAATTCATGTCTCATGCTTTCATTCAACTTCCAACTAAATTGGCTTAAAAATAAAAAAGAAAACTTTTCCATACCTTGGATGAAGGTCTCGGCCAAGAGGAGAAATTTGAAGAAATTTCTTGAATTTTTAATTCCTTTAATTTAGGCCATTTGTCATCTTTTTTTAAAAGAAATGAATTAAAATTTTATTTTATGACAAAATGACCATTTTGCCCTTATAATCCAATGCTTCTCATCTTGCCATATGTCAAATTGTTCATCCAAGGGTCAAAAATAAACCAAGAAGTTAGTGATTACCAACTTTGCCCTTGGAATTTTCCAAAATTACAATCTTGCCATTTTTCATCCAATGGCTCATATTTAACATGGAAAATCTACTTTAATCCAATGGTCGATGTTAAATCCTACCATTTTAAGACATGGAAAAGACAATATTAACCTTGCCTTATCATCCTTTAAAATATCCTAAATATTCGATTTTATTCGATTATTTGAATTTTTCCTCGAATTTAACTCTTTATAGCTTTTAACACAAATCCCAAACAAAAAATTCGGGTAACACAAAAACATCATTCTTGGGGGTAAGCTATTCATTTACGGGACTAAAATACATAACTTTTGAAAATTACAATTTAGTCCCTAAACCTTTCCTAAGTTTATACTTTAGTCATCAAACTTTCATTTTATTCATTTTGGTCAGTACCCAAAATTTTGAGGTATTACAATTCTTCCCCTTAAGAAAATTCATCCTCGAATTTTCTTTACGTACTTAGTTCAAAAAGATGTGGATACTGCTCTTTCATTGCTTCCTCCGTTTCCCAAGTAGCTTCTTCCACTTTGTGATTTCTCCATAGAACTTTAACTAGAGGAATCTTTTTATTCCTTAATTGCTTTTCTCCTCGAGCTAGGATTCTTACAGGTTCTTCATCATATGTCAAATCCTGTTGAATTTCAATTTCTTATGGTGTAATGATATGTGAAGGATCTGATCAATATTTACGAAGCATGGACACATGAAATACATCATGGATATTACTCATTTTCGGTGGTAATGCTAGTTGCTATGCCACTAGGCCAGCCCTTTTTAAAATTTCATAAGGACCAATGAATCTTGGACTAAGCTTTCCTTTTCGTCCAAAGTGTAATATCTTTTTCCAGGGTAAAACTTTTAAAAATACTTTGTCTCCAACTTCAAACTCAATATCCTTCCTTTTAAGATTTGAGCATGACTTTTGTCTATCAGAAACAGCCTCGAGATTATCTTGAATTATCCTTACCTTATTCTCTATTTCTTGAACAAGATCTGGTCCGATGATTTTTTGATCCTCTAACTTGAACCAATTCAATGGTGTTCGGCATTTTCTTCCATATAATGCCTCATAAGGTGCCATCTTTATACTTGATTGATAACTGTTGTTGTAGGAAAACGCAACTAATGGAAGATATTCTTCCCATGAACCTGCAAAACTTATTATACATGCTCTAAGCATATCTTCGAGTATTTGAATAGTTTTCTTTGATTGTCCATCTGTTTGGGGATGGAAAGCATTATTGAAGTGTAGCCGAGTTCCTAATGCTTCATGTAATGCACTTCAAAACCTTGAAGTGAACCTCGAGTCTCTATCAGATATAATAGACATAAGAACACCATGTAGTCTAACAATTTTCTTAATATATATCTCTGCCAACTTATTCAAAGAGTACTCTATTCGAGCTGGTATGAAATACGCCGTTTTAGTCAGTCGATCCACAATCACCAAAATTGAATCTTTCTTACTTGCCGTCAGTGGTAAACCTGTTACAAAATCCATAGTAACCTTTTCCCATTTCTATTATGGAATTGATATTGGTTGAAGTAACCCCGATGGAACTTGATGTTCTGACTTTACTTGTTGACATGCTAAACATATAACAACGAACTCGGTGATAGTTTATTTTATACAGGCCACCAAAATTGACTATTTACATCTTGATACATCTTGTTGCCTCCTAGATGCATAGTTAAAGGACTGTAATGTGTCTCTGAATGTATTTCTCTTCTTAATTCCTCATCTTCAAGAATGAATACACGTCCCTTGTAGTATAAGCATCCATTTGATTTTATTTCAAAGTCTTTAGATTCACAACGTTCTACTTGCTTCTTCTTTTCTAAACATTCTTCATCCTTTGCTTGTAACTTTTTAATCTTTTCTATCAAAGTAGGCTTAATTTGAAGTCCAGCCATTATTGCACCATTTTCCTGTAATTTCAACTGAGCATTCAATGTTCTCAAAGCATAAAATGTCTTCCAGCTGAGTGCATCTTCTACTACATTAACCTTCCCCTGGATGATAATCAATAACTACATCATAGTCCTTGATTAGTTCTATCCATCTTCGTTTCCTCAAATAAAGCTCCTTTTGAGATAACAAGTATTTCAAACTTTTATGATCCGTGAAGATGTAGCACTTTTCACCATATAAATAGTGACGCCAAATCTTTAAAGCAAATACTACTGCAGCCAACTCTAAATCATGAGTAGGATAATTTCTATCATGAGTTTTGAGTTTTCGTGAAGCATATGCTACCACCTTCCCTTCTTGCATCAATACACACCCCAAACCATTATAGGATGAATCACTATATATTGTAAATTCCTTTCCAGATACTGGTTGAACCAAAACAGAAGTTTCTGTTAATATCTTCTTCAATCCATCAAAGCTTTCTTGACATTTATCTATCAAAATAAATGGCACATCCTTTCTTAGTAGCTTGGTTATTAGAGCAGCAATCATTGAAAAGTCTTTCACGAACCGCCAATAATAACCAGCTAATTCCAAAAAACTTCTCACTTTAAAGACATTCTGAGGGATCTTCCATTCGAGTATTGCTTGAACCTTCTTAGGATCAACTCAAATGTGCAAGTATACACGTCGCAAGTAATAAAGTGATATGAGTATCGAGTATCGTCTCCACAGGGATTGGTTTGGGCCACTTTGCTTAAGTTACTGCACTGTGAAAATAAAAACACAATTGATAATAGAGGTTTTAATTAACGAGAAAAGTAAGAGCAATAAACTAAAAGAATAGATGAAAGAAAAAGAGAGAATAGGCCAGGTTATCGTGAGTTGAGGTGTGATAGCCGATTGGATCGTTTTGGTAAAAGAGTGCACGGGCAACTCAGTTGCCGTGGCAACTTGCACAACGGGGTTGCCTTGGCAACTAATCGATGGTTGCCTGGGCAACTAGTTGGGCAACAACTTGGGCGTTTGGGAAGCAACTTCAAGGTTCGGTAGAGCGTTCTTCAATGGTTTCTTCTTATCCCTAAGTCAAAACTCTAGCTACTTGTGCATGCCTTGATAATACATCCCTGCGTGAATCAAGGGTGAACAACAACCAATCTTGCGCTCCTCTTAGCCGTTGAAATCCTTAACTTATTCCTAAGCCGGATTAATCTTCACCATCTATAGATTGAATAAAGACCATACTCATTCGTTTCTTGAATCTAACTCTCCTGATATTAGATAAATAGATGAAGTTACGAGATCCTCTCCCAATTCACTCGCAAACAAGAATAAAAGCCAAGAATGAGTAAACCTTGAATAGAAAAGTGCAAACTCTTATTACCTAAACAAAATCCAATTGTTTCTCACAACAACAAAACACAATAACCCCAACCAATCAAGTTAGTTCATGGTTGGGTTCAAAAGATATACAAAGAATAATCCCCAAACCATGAATCTAATGGAAGCAAAGAAGAAGAAGAAGTTAAAATTTCCCCTAATGCTCTCTATAGAGTTGTCGAAATTCCCCTAGCTATTTATAGAGCTAGGCCAAAGTCCTTCTTTGAGGAGGAGCTTGAGTTGGAATTAAATTATCTTTAAAGAATATAATTCTTTATTACAATTGTATTCCTACTAGAACTTCTCCTATCTTCTTGGAATTTAATTCTTCTTTAATCTCTGCATGGAAATCAAATTCCTTTGGGTTTGGGCTTTGCTCCACGTCATCTTGGGCTTGTATAGTCATTAATTTTGACATCCCTATTGCATCTTCTCTTTGTCGACAATTGCCATGGCAACTAGCTCGGCGTCTCCTTCATGCATTGCCCTGGCAACTAGCTCGGCATATCCTTCATGCATTGCCCTAGCAACTAGCTCGACATTGCTTTGGCAAGTGATCCTGCACACACACAAAAGCACACCAAAGCAGCATCTTTTTCCACAAAAATCACCAAGTTATGTAATCAAGCTCAACGGTGGAAAGAAACATGAATTAATGCATGAATAACTAATTATGCAACTAATATGAGCTTAAGTCTAACAATAATATGAGTAAAAAGGGTAATAAAATAGTACTTTTGAACACTTATCACGCCCCCAAACTCGAACTATTGCTTGTCCTCAAGCAATGCAAACTAACAATTACCTGCCAAGACTTTAATCATCAAAGACATGCTTCAAACTTGAATTCAAACCTCGGAACCGTGGCACAAAGTATGATCAACTTTTAAATTTTTCAGATAGCACAAAAATTTCCTGGAACAAAACTATAATGCTCGTGACAATGTGTGTGCGTAGTTGTGTACAAGTTGATTTTCAATATTCTATGTGAACAATAGGCTTTTATCAATTTAATTGCCGGGGCATTTATTTTCATTTTCACTAGAGCCAATTTCGGGCACCTCTAGCGATTCTTTAATGTGCATTAACTACTAGAGCCAGTTTCGGGCACCTCTAGCAAGAAAGTGTATTTACTACTAGAGCCAGTTTTGGGCACCTCTAGGAAGAAATTAACTTTTAATTTTCAATTTTAAATTTACCCAAATTTTAAGCAACCTAAGTTCACTAAGTTTCTTTGAATCAACAACCCACAACCGTGTAAAAAAAATTCAGCATCATAGTAAAATTCTAAGTTCTTTTCATGCAATCCTAAAATTAAAGGTTATTTCAATTAAGTGCAGTGGCAAAAATTCATCATTGGATATTCAACAAGTCTTAAGCAATTAAATCCAATTAAAGGCATGGCAAGTAACATATGCAACCTATATGTGATTGCTAAAGATGAATGCAACTAAACATGAAACTAACTAGAAACCAACACCCCCCCAAACTCGAGAGAAGCATTGTCCTCAATGCATGTAAGAGTGAAATAAAATTTAAAAGAAACTAAATGAAATGAGTTAGTCGGAGAGGTCGTCACCTCGAGTGATAAGTTTCTTTCGTGTCGTTTGCTTGATTCATTTTTCAGTCGGTGGTTGAATGCTTGTGCTGCGTGAATAGCATTGCTTTGATTTGATCCATGTTTGCCGATACAGGTTCACTTGCATGGGCATCAGTAGTTCCCGAAGCCATAGTTGTTGCCTGGGCATCGCCAGTTTCTGTTGTGGTTGCTGTGGCAAGTAGTCGGTAGTGAATTTCCTTAGCATGGTGTTTGTGAGTCTTGTTGTGGAAAAGAAAACCTGGAAACTAAAGATAATGAAGAAAAATAAAATATATCCTAAAAAATAAAGAGAAAAAATAACAAAAAATAATAGAACAAAATAGTTCAAAAAAAATAAAAATAAAAATAAATGTATCAGTAGTTGCCGTGGCGTCGAGGGTTGCCGAGGCATGCACATCCATGGTTGCCGAGGCGTCAGGGGTTGCCGAGGCATGCGCGTCCATGGTTGCTGAGGCGTGCGTATCAGGAGTTGCTGCGGTGTTGAAGGTTGCCATTTTTGATACTTCTTATAGTCCATCCGCACCCTCCATCGGGTGATAATATTGCCCAAAAAGAGTTTGGCCAATGTGCTTGCCACTACTCCCTTTTGCGTTACCATGGTGGAGGTGTCTTTCTTCTTTGTTCGCTTGTAGTCCATGTATACTCTCCACCTTGCTACTATTCCTGAAGGCACAAATATATTAATAGGAAAAATTATATCCATTCTCAACCATTCTATTACCTCATTCTTGTCGACTTCTATCATGGTTGGATGTAGCCTTTGTTGTCGTGGCAATTGCTGCTCAAGCCACTTGTCGTGGCAATCAGTTGTCAAATTTTGCTTTAAGTCAAGGGAAGAATCAATTTTCTGAAGAGCTTTATGAATCCAAACACCTTTTTCTTTTGGCCTCTCAAACATCTCCATCAGTAGAGATTTCGATGGCTTCAAATCTACCAACCTCGGTTTCTCAAGACATACCTGCAATGGACGAGGTGAGTTTTTAAAGAATTCAAAAGGTTCAACTATTACATGCTCATATTCCATTGACAAAGTATTATCATCTCGTTGATCTTGCATGTGGTCGTGTAATTGCCGTGGCAATTGTAGATGAGAGCAATCTACAGATTCCTGCTTCAACATCAACGTTGTAACCTTCTGGGCATCAGGTTCCTCAGAATTCACTGTAGTATTTTGTTCTCAGCTTCACCGAGTGTTGACGCGGCATTGCTCTGTTTAGGCTCCTCAATCATTGCCGAGGCAATTTGTTGTTCAATCTCATCATGTGTTGGGCAGTCTCTCTCATTGGCATCCTCTTGACTTTGAGGTTCTAGTTGTTCCTCACACATCGGAGAGATTTCTTTGTATTGCTCCTTATCTTCTTGCCTTGGGACGTCAGTATCCCTAGGAATGAATTGTTGTGCATGTTATCCATGACATATGTGGATCTCCCCAATTGATCTTCTGAATCCCCTAAGGTTGCATCCCACTGAGTTATCCTCGTATCCATAGATTTTGATAGCTCTCGAATCTCTTCAATTGATCCGTCAAGTCTAGCCAATGAAGCTAGTAACGTTTCCTCCAAGGAATTGGAATGCTCTTGAAAAGGACTACATTGCCATGGCATATATGTTGCTGCGGCAAAATTGTTATGGTAAAAAAAATTTTGAGCTTTTTGACCATACCATGAAGAATTTTGCTGCTGGTTCCCTCTATGGTCCTCCATGTAGTTATATGCACCGAAAATGTGAGGGCAATTTTCAAACACATGATGTTCTCCACACATAGCACAAGATTTTTCCACAGTATAAGTTCTTTGGGCTTTTCTCGGTTGGTATAGGTAATCATCAAAGGGTGCAAGAAAATCTTGATTGGATTGATTCATATCTTCCAACATCATCTCTCGAATAGATTGGCTTTTATTTCCCGACATGTTGATGTCCCTTAACTTGTAGCGCACCTTTTTTTTGATAAAACAAACAAAAAGAAAAGTTAGTAAAACTAAGAAAGAAAAAAAAATGCAATAACAAAAACAACTAACACCAATTGCCAATCCCCCCGGCAACGGCGCCAAAAACTTGTTGCGTGTAATAAGTGCTACGCAAATGTGCAAGTATACACGTCGCAAGTAATAAAGTGAGATGAGTATCAAGTATCGTCTCCACAGGGATTGGTTTGGGCCACTTTTCTTAAGTTACTGCACTGTGAAAATAAAAACACAATTGATAATAGAGGTTTTAATTAACGAGAAAAGTAAAAGCAATAAACTAAAAGAATAGATGAAAGAAAAAGAGAGAATAGGCCAGGTTATCGTGAGTTGAGGTGTGATAGCCGATTGGATCGTTTTGGTAAAAGAGTGCACGGGCAACTCAGTTGCCGTGGCAACTTGCACAACGGGGTTACCTTGGCAACTAATCGATGGTTGCCTGGGCAACTAGTTGGGCAAATACTTGGGCGTCTGGGCAGCAACTTCAAGGTTCGACAGAGCGTTCTTCAATGGTTTCTTCATATCCCTAAGTCGAAACTCTAGCTACTTGTGCATGCCTTGATAATACATCCCTGCGTGAATCAAGGGTGAACAACAACCAATCTTGCGCTCCTCTTAGTCATTGAAATCCTTAACTTATTCCTAAGCCGGATTAATCTTCACCATCTATAGATTGAATAAAGACCATACTCATTCGTTTCTTGAATCTAACTCTCCCGATATTAGATAAATAGATGAAGTTACGAGATACTCTCCCAATTCACTCGCAAACAAGAATAAAAGCCAAGAATGAGTAAACCTTGAATAGAAAAGTGCAAACTCTTATTACCTAAACAAAATCCAATTGTTTCTCACAACAACAAAACACAATAACCCCAACCAATCAAGTTAGTTCATGGTTGGGTTCAAAAGATATACAAAGAATAATCCCCAAACCATGAATCTAATGGAAGCAAAGAAGAAGAAGAAGTCAAAATTTCCCCTAATGCTCTCTATAGAGTTGTCGAAATTCCCCTAGCTATTTATAGAGCTAGGCCAAAGTCCTTCTTTGAGGAAGAGCTTGAGTTGGAATTAAATTATCTTTAAAGAATATAATTCTTTATTACAATTGTATTCCTACTAGAACTTCTCCTATCTTCTTGGAATTTAATTCTTCTTTAATCTCTGCATGGAAATCAAATTCCTTTGGGTTTGGGCTTTGCTCCACGTCATCTTGGGCTTGTATAGTCATTAATTTTGACATCCCTATTGCATCTTCTTTTTGTCGACAATTGCCATGGCAACTGGCTCGGCGTCTCCTTCATGCATTGCCCTGGCAACTAGCTCGGCATATCCTTCATGCATTGCCCTGGCAACTAGCTCGGCATTGCTTTGGCAAGTGATCCTGCACACACACAAAAGCATACCAAAGCAGCATCTTTTTCCACAAAAATCACCAAGTTATGTAATCAAGCTCAACGGTGGAAAGAAACATGAATTAATGCATGAATAACTAATTATGCAACTAATATGAGCTTAAGTCTAACAATAATATGAGTAAAAAGGGTAATAAAAATAGTACTTTTGAACACTTATCACCTGGATCAATCAATGCAAAAATAGGTCTTCCAAAAAGTTCGATCATACCTGCTATGATCTCTGAGTCATCTCGATCATTAGCAGTCTTGATATTATATACTTGAGCAACAGTCTTATCTTCTCGATTAGGTATGGTTGTAGATGCTCCTAGTTTGCCACATTTGTTTTCTCTGCTTTTTTGAGGTGATGCAACTGACTGATCAGGGTGAATCTCTGGATAATTCTTTTGGAAATGACTAGCTTGCCCACATTGGTAGCATGCTCCACCAGCGAACCAGCATTGACCAAAATGCCTCCTACCATAGTGTTCACATTCTTGAATAGGACGAAATTTAGAGCCTCGAGTACTTGCACTAACTGTCTGAACTTGTTTTGACTTCGCTCCGAGATGTCCCTTTTTGGATGAAAAACCTGATGCTACTGGATTTTGCTGCGAAAACCTTTTACTGCGTTTAAATGACAATGCAACAAAAGAATTTTTGGACCTTTTTTCGGTCTGAACCTATTTCCTCGTTTTATCCTTGAGGTCTACTTTTTCCATAACTTTTTTTTCGTTTACAGCCTCTTGAAAAGTAATGAAATTATGAGAAACCAATACCCTTTTATATTGAGGATCCAACCTAGCTATAAATTTATCAATTCGAGATTTTTCGGCTGGAAGGAACTCTGCTGCAAATCAGCTCAAACTATTGAACTCACATTCGTATTCATGGACTGACCTGCCCGATTGCTTCACATCCAAGAACTGCTACCTCATTTCTTCAATAAAACAAGTCACTAATATATTTTTCTTTGAATTCTTTCAAAAAAAATTCCCACGTAATCTGCTCTGGAGGAACTCGTGCAGTGACTACATTCCACCACACACTAGCTTGTTCCATCAATAAAGATACAACTCACTCTAACTTTCCATGATAATCACATGGGATTATGCTCAGCATAATTTTAATATCATTTAACCAATAATCAACGTCCATTGGATCTGCATCAGTAACACCTCGAAATTTTGGTGCTTTCATCACAAAGGTGCTTTTATTTTCCTTAAATCTTATAGAATTGATACTGGTGCTCGACAATTTATAATAGCATCTAATGCATGATGAAATAAGCCTTGATCTTGTACATGCATATTTCGTTGTTCCTGAAATGGTACCTCTAAGTTTTGCTGAGCAAGAGACGGATTCTGCTTTACCTCATTACTCCCGCTTTGTGCAGGAATATCACGCTCAGCTCCCTAAAATGATACCTAATCATCTGACATCTATTAATGTCACATCATCCCCCATAAGTAAGGAGCACATTACTAATTAATAGGTATCAAAGTATATTCATACAAATATCAATAATTTTGACATCCTAGTGGCATGTATATAATTTTGACTCTCAACAGACTCGATTCGTATCTAGAACCGGCTAAACTTGTAGCTCTAATACCAATAAATGCAACACTCTTACCAGTATTCTTCACCCATTACTAGTCAGAGTGCCACATAATGAATTGCCAACATTCCATAGTGGTTATTTACTATAAAATTTTAATTAACTAATTTTGTCATGTATCGCGTAGCATCATATTTCGAATTTTTAACCAACCAAATAAATTCCAATTTAAAGCAGCAACTCAGTAGTTCATCTCTATAATATATAAGGAACATAACTACCTAAAAACTTCCTAAATTAAAAATATACTCGACTACTCTATTTAATCTTTTCTAATCATTACCCGATTTTATATTATCAATCCATCTAACCCTTTTTAATTTAATATAACTACTCATCATTCATTAATAGCATAACTAGATTATAAGTTATTACAACCCATATCTAAACTACTATAAAACTGACTAATATTAACATATACATGCCTTCTAGTATGTCAAAACATATCAAAAGATGTCATTACTGATACCGTGATTATACTCTTGACAAGTAGGATTCTAGCTGCTCCTTGCTCCGATTTCTACTTTCTACCTACGCGTGAAATCCATCACAAGCTAAGTATACACTTAGTGAGGCAATAATAATAATATCTAATGCAATACAACATGACTATAATTAATATCATGTAACAACATTCATGCATCATGATCACTACATATGTATCACCATCAGTTAATCATATATTAACATAATATAAACTCGATATAAATTTCTTACCAATATACTTGACATTTACTTTGAAAGTTCATAAACTCTTTCACCTATTTATCAATTATTTACCAATAATAATAGCCCAAATATAAACCTATGAGGACTCTGGGTACAAGAGTCAAATATGCACTGAAGTGCTAATACACATAAGGTCGTGCCCACCATATACACTAAGTTTCCTTTATATACACTATAGTGCTAAACCGAGTATGCAGTGTGCTGCTAGACACTATGGCATGCCAACTATACCCTGTCCCTCAATGACTTACTTGGGCATCTATTTCATATTTTTTCATCCATGGAAATGTATATCAACATAATTTAACATTGGGCAATTCATACCCAAAATAACATTCATAATACAACATCATATATAACTAGTGATCCATGCGTTTACAATCAACTTTTGACATATTTAAAATGTAACACTCCAGTTTTGGGCCTAGCAATTTTGAGGTTTGTTAGACAGTCCGGTGGGATGGGTTAGAGATTTGAGTCAGATTCGGGACCGTATATTTTTCGGTGAGATAAAAATATGGAAAAATGGTTAAAAATCATGTTTTAATATATGATTAATATTGGTGGAATCAATTTTGGAAAATGAGATTTGGAGGTATGACATTTTAGCTAGTGACCAAAATGCAATTTTTGAAAACTATTTTTAAAGTGACTAAAATGAAAAGAGTCAAATTCTTAGAATCCTTAAGGAGCTATTATACCAAGTTTTTGCTGGTGATTTCTCCCTTCAATTAAATAATTTTAACATGTGTTTTAAAAGTTAATTAAAAGGGATTTTAGATATTAAAGTTAGTTATTTTGTTTTAATGAAAATTGACATAACTTTTCTCTCCACTTCTTTTCTGCCAAACACTCAAGTTTTCATCAAAAACCAAAGGTGAGGGATCCTTTTTACTTAGATTCTTGATCTACAATTGATTATTTGACTTTGATTTATAAAATCTCATTGAAATCATGTGTTTTCCTAGCTTTAAACAAGTCAATTGCGGGAGAAATCACATAATAGGGGTAAGGTCCGTGATCTCCTCTATTGAATGGTTTTTTATTGATATTTCCAAGTATCGGATCCTTGATTTATGGTTTATAATCTGATTTTGTGTTTTTATATTGAATTAATTGATTTAATTGGGTAAAATTGATGAAATAGCAAAAGATCTGAATTGGATCAGTTTTCTAGTGATGTAGATTGATTTTAAACATGTTATGGATGTATAATAATGTTATAAGTCGTTTTTAACAATGGAATCCCGAAACTTTTGAACCTCTAATTGTTTAGGTTGTTAGAATTGTGTTTTTGTGGAGTTGTGGTGGCTGTTTGGTTGTTGGAGGTGTTAGGTTGTTTTGATTCTATTTTTAGATGTTATTTGATGATAAAAGTGGTGTTAGATTGATAGGTTGTGGCTGGGTTGTGTTTGGAAAGGACTAGATGGTGTTTTCGGTTGTTGTGATTGAGTAATTGTGAGGTGAATGTGTGAATCCGTGATGATCTATTGTTGCAGTGTTTTAAATGCATGGAGATGCATTAATCCTCTGTTGTAATGTGGTTAAAATAGGGGATATGGATCCAGAAGTGGTCGGGGAAGCTTTGGAGGCTTCAGACACCTATTTTCGCATCGGCAAATCGAGGTTTTGCGTATCGGTGAGTGAAAACATGGTTTAAAGCATTTTATTGTTTTGGAATAGAGTTTTGGGGAGTTAAGGTAGAGCTTGAAATTGTTATCTAGACTCGAAAGTAAGTATAAAGTGGTTTTCTCTCTTGGTCGTGCTAGTTTGAAATGGTTTTATGCACTTATTTTAATTTCCATGTTACCTACTGTTTAAGCATGTTTTAAAGTATTTGATATATTTTTTTTAAGCATGAAATGCTGAAGGATGCACATGGTAAGTGATCCTTGTAAGTATATGGTTTATACTTGTGTTTGAGCATGTGATGTTGCTTTGGAAATATAGTTTGGTGAATGCTTGTTAAAATAGTGAGGTAAATGGAAAATGGTTAATTATATTGGCAAGTGATGTGTTTTTAAAATTGTTATCGGATATAGTTGGTCGGCCATAGGATTGAGTGCACTGTAAATAAGTCACCTTGGATGTTGGGGGGTTTAACAGTACCGAATACTCCATCCAAGTACCTTAACGGTACCGAATACTCCCGTTAGTGGACTAAGCATCTAACTGATAAGAGGGATTGGTATCTTTGTGGGTTGTTATTGTACCCGATTGTTATTGTACACAATTGTTATTGTACCGCAATTGTGATTGTATCGCTATTCCGGTTGAGATGGCTTGAAGTGTTGGGTTAACACTTGTTGAATCCGTGTATCCGATGAACTATTTTGTTAATGGACTTGTTTAATGATCACTTGTAAGCCAATATAATTGTTAATGTATCATTGAAAGGTTTATGTTGTATAATGTGATTTATACATGTTTACTTTTTAAGCTTTGCATATGTTGTTATGCACGGAAGGCTTAAATTGAGATTAGCAATGGGATTTGCTGTTGGTTAATGATACATGTTGCATATTGTTAAATATGCTTGTTTTGAAAGTGTTAAAGTGCATGGTTTTAAAGGCATGATGTTTTATATGATGATAAATATGGTTTGAAATGGGAATTTGATAGTGTTAATGGAAAATGGTTTTAAATGCATTGATGGTGTGTTGTTTTTTAGCACTCCTCACTAAGCCTAGTGTGCTTATGCTCCCTTTGTCCATCAATGCAGAGAACTAAAGGTTTGGGAGGCAGCAGGAAGCAAGGGATCTCAACAAGACTTGGTAATCAAAGTATGTTTTTGGAATTAGACTATAAGTAATAAGGGCAATGGGGTTTTCGTTGATGTTTCGGGAGATGGTTGTTAAACTCTGTGTTCGAGCAAGTTTGTTTAGTTTCTCTTGAATTGTAAATGGCAATTATAACGTGTTTTGGTGATGGTTTGAAGTTTCATGCGTTGCTTGATTGGTTTCTAGGAAGCATGCCTATAGATTTTCTTTTGATACAAGATGCCATGAATCGATGTTGAATCTGTGATGCTTTGATGTGGTTCGATCCTTGAATATGTTGGATATATGTTTGAAGCATGTTTGGGTGCTTCAGAAATCATAAATGGATGAAAAACCAGTTAAATTTCTCATTCCAGGCCCAGAAGTTTCGAAACCTGGCCCCTGGTTTCGAAACCTGTTGGCCAAAATTGGCTCTGGGGTGCAGTACGCGAGGAGTTGTACCGGTACGTGTTTTAAGTTCTAGAGGCCTGGTTTTGAAACCTGTAGGGGTGGTTTCGAAACCTCTAATATAATTTGGCCCTGTATTGATCGGAAAACCCATGTACCGAAACCAAGGACTGTTATTTCAGTTATATGTTCGAGTTAAGCTTTGAAGTCTTGTAGTTTGGTCCCTAGATGTTTGTGTATGCAATTGGATGAGTTTGGATGGTTGTTTTAAGCTTAAATTTGACACATATGCATGAAACATGACTACTTAAAGATTGGTAAGTCAAATTGTAGGTAAGTCCTTATAGTTTTGCAGATTTACAATTTGGTCCCTAAATGTTTGAATGATAATTTGAGGGTGCTGTGGTGATCTAACTGTGATGAAATTTCAGGAGCTTGTATGAAATGAACTTAATTGTGGATTGGTAAACTTAATTTGTTAATTGAACCCTTAAATTATGGAAATTACATTTTGGTCCCTATTTTATAATAGTGTTCAATGGATGTCAATTCGATGCCCAATTGAGTTGCGTTTACACTTATGGTCAGTATGTACATGTAGGTTAATAATTATGCATCTAGATAAGATAAAAGAAAAAAAATGGTCGTGTTTTGAGTTTCATCTTCACAGTTTACCTCGATAAACCTAATGTAGCTTGCTCGGTTTGGTCTTGCGACTAGGCTGAGTCGAGGGGGTTACATTTGGTGGTATCAGAGATAGGTTTAAAAAAGGTTGGGATGTTGTATTTGGCCATTTACTGTTGCTTGTCATGCACAGTGCTTATCTGTTATGTTCGGTGATAATGGGAAGATTGATATGATTATTGTGATGTTGCTATTAGCTATAATCTGATATTGATATGCACGATGGTTGAAATATGCACGCTGAGTGTTTATGTTACGTTGGGGAAATTTGGGAAAACCCATTGCCTTATTATTATAGTCTGAAATGTATGGTTTTGAAATAAAAGCCTTGGATCCTTGCTTCAAGCTGGTTTGATCCAATTTTGTTTTGAAATGATTATCATGCCTTAGAAAATGTGTTATGTTACGACCGAGAGGAGAAATGAGATCTAGCGAGATGTTGTTGCCTTTGAGCAGTGAGTTGAGAAAAGTGTTGTGTTTCCTGGGGGTTTGTCACCTTGAAGTATGTACCACCTATGCCGGTTGAGCCAGAGTTGGGTGATCTGATGCCTTGTTATAGGTGATGTTTTGAGCTTGTAAGTTGTTGTTGCTGGAGTGCGTGTGTTTGCATCAGCCGTTGGGTAAACGAGGTTGTCGTTGGAATATCTTCATAGTTTGGGAGAAGTTGAGTACCGTGGGTTGTCACCCGAGACATATGAGACATTGATGACCAGTGTTGTTCAAGTTTTGGATCAAATAGGGAGTATTGGCGCCCGTAAGTTGGGATGTGTTGAATCTCTGTTGCAAGGTGATGTTTTTAGTTGGTGGACAACTATATCTATGGGCGTGGAACCCAATGATATAGATTGGGAGTTTTTTCATGCTGTTTTTAAGAATAAGTGTATGGGGTTTAGATACTTGGATGAAAAGAGACGGGAGTTCATGGTTGGGATCAAGGTCACGTGTATGTGGTCGAGTTAGGATAGAGATTGCTCGATTGAGCTGGTATACTCCTGAACTGGTTTTGGTAGGGAAGTTTCGTTGTGACCGAATCTGATGTGAGTTGGTATAGAATGTTAGGGTGTACATGTTGGCTTCCGATTACACCATTTTTGACGTGTTGGTATACGGGTGAAGTGCATTGAGCAGAACCTGATTTTATCAATTTTGTGTGGGAGGTTCTAGCTTTGGCAAGATAGTTGTGAAATCTAGTTTCGGCTGTGTTTAGTTAAAAGGAATTGTGATAAAAGATATCTCCCTAAGTTGAGGTGAGGTAATGATGGTGCTAGGTGAGGACCGCGGGGTTAGAGTATCCAGACTAAAATAATATTTAATACACGTTGAGTATGTGGATTGTGTGATCTTATGAGGTAGGATTATCTGCATTTTCTATGAGGAGTGTAAACTCTTATGCTTGTCGTTGATAACATTTGTGGGTGCTGTGGTTTGAACGATCATCTCGTAAGTGTTGGTTGCGGGAATGCAGGTGGCTAGTTCTTCTGGTGAGACGGTTGTTGCGAGAGGGATGTTTGGAAATAATCATCAATGCTTTAAGATCTTGAGGTTACAGTTGTTTTGTTGGAGTTGCCGCTCTACAGTCTTTGATGTAATCCTGGGTTTGGATAAGTGGCTGGATCATAGAGTAGTGGTTGATTTTGAATCCTATCGAGTTGCCTTAAAACTTGCTGATAGTTACGAGGTGGTAATCACGAGCGAGAATATTAAATTCTTGTCTAATGCTCTTTTGGGAATGGGAGTGAGTTGTTTGATGGATTTTGGTTGCAAGGCATCCCTAGCCTATGTTATGAATCCGGGGTCATAGGAAGTGCGAGCTCAGGATAGTCGTGCGGTATGTGAGTTTCTGGGTGTTTTTGAGGGAATGGCTGGTTTTTCCATTGGATTGAGAGGTTAAGTTTGGCATTGAGTTGTATGAAAACACAGCTCCAGTGTCTATTGCTCTTTGTGCATGGCTCGAGGGAGTTGAAGAGGGTAAAGATGCAACTTCAGGAGTTGCATGATAAAGGGTTATCAGGCTTAGTGTTTCGTCGGGGGTTGCCCTGGTGTCATTGTGAAAAAGGAGGATAGCATGATTCGAGTGTGCTTTGGGTTCTAGGTAGCTGAACAAGTTGATGTTTTGTTGATCAGTTCGGGGGTGCTTCAGTGGTTGTAAGTATGAGCTGAGGTCTGGGTGGTATCTGTATAGGTAAAGGATGTGGTTGTGTTTAGATTTGCCTTTGGTAAGGGGCGGCGGCGATGTGAGTTCTTGGTGATGCCATTTGTTTTGATAGATGTATAGGTTTCGCTCATAGTTTTGTTGAATCGGGTAGTCTGAGTTTTTGGGGCAGTTGGTTGTTGTGTTTATTGATGGTTTTTTTTGTATGTAGAAGCATCGGGAAGGGTTTTGATCGATAAGTATAGTTGGTTTGGTAGATTTTTGGGGAGAGGTTAATGTTGCTCTTTGTTTGGGAGGTGTGAGTTCAGGGTATGTTGCTAAGAATTTTGGTTTTGAGGATGTTATTAGTAAGTGTGAACGGATAAACATGCACAGTGCAAAAACACTTATATATATGTGTGTGTAAATATGTTAGTACATGCATACATTCGGGCATAACATTAGAGGTTTTGCATACATACACATAGACATCTATGAGGGCATATAAGTGATCATGCATACATATGTTCACACTTACGGATGACTAATCGGAAATTAATGGTGTGATGGTATAAGTAGAGTATCGTATGAAGGTGCTTTTGGTGTTATGGTTCTTGGGAGTTTGGCCGGTGCTAGTTTTTGAGCAACCAAAGTTAGAGTTGGCATGTTGTGGGTTTGATAGATCCAGTTTTTAGCATCGAGGTTTGTTGAGGTTGTAGTGCTGCAAATGAAGTTGTGGCTTATGCATCTAGATAGTTAAAGGTGCACGAGCGCATTTGTCCTGTGTATGATGTGAAGCTTGCCACTTTGTTGGTTTTTAAATGTTTTAGAGACATCAATTCTATGATAAGGAGTGTGTTGTGTACACGAATCGCGCGTGGTTAAAAAAATGAAAAGATTGATGTTTTGATTTCTTGACAACCTGGATGGTTGGAGTTGTTTAGGAGTTATAGTTTGGTGATTGAATATCGTTTGAGCTAAGCTTATAGCTGATGCTTGGGTTGTGAGAGTTGCGGCGAAGTTGAGGATATTGTTTACGTGGTTGGGTGTGATGCGTGATGGAGACTTGATTTCAAGTTACAAGTGAACTCATTCATGCCACAGTTGATTAGAAGAAGGTAAATGTGTGATTATGCATCGGTATCGAATGTTCAGGTTATTGAAAGGTGGAAATCCAGTGGATTTTCATGTTAAAGGTTATGGGTGTTGTGTTTTAAAGGTCGGAAGGTGGTGTCCCTTGATCTTGAGTTGAGGCGTAAGGTTTGATGGAGGCACATGCCAGTTCTTGTGAAATGCATTCCGGTAATGCCAAGATATATCGAGGTTTGAAAAGGGATTGTTGTTGGGTTGGGTTGGTTTAAAGGGAGATATGGATGATTTCTTTGTTCGATGCATGGTATGTCAGCGAGTGGAAGCTGAGCATCGATTTTCTTTTGGGTTCTTGTAACCATTGAGGATACCATAATGGAAATGGGAAAGAATCACTAGTGATTTTGTGTATGGGTTACCTTTGGCACCAAACGAAAAGATTCAATTTGGGTGGTTGTTGATTGAGTTACGAAGTGTGTGCACTCTCGTGGCTATGCTTGTAATGTATGTCTTGGAATATGTGGCAGATTTTTACGTTGCCGGGTTAGTGCATTTGCACTGTGTGCTTGAGTTAATAGTTCTAGATGAAGATCCGTGAGTTACAGTGAGGTTCTGAGGGTGTTGCTTGAGCTTAAGTGTATGTACTTCATATCTATCCCGGTTTGATGGTGGGTTAAAGCATGGAATTCAGGTTTTAAAAAATGAGTTGAGTTGTGTATCACGGAGCTTCCAGGAAAGTGTGAAAGGCACATGTCTTTGGTAGAGTTTTCTGTAATGGCTATTGTCAGGCAAGTATGCAGGTGGCACCGTATGGGGCGTTGTGCGGTTGGAGGAGCCGTACGCCTGTGTGTTGGGCTGAAATTACGAAAAAGTACATTCCCATGTCTAATGTGTGGAAAGGCACTAGTGAGAAGGTGAAGTTTTTATGTGGGCGCTTGAGAGCAGTTTTGGATCATCGAAAATTCTACGCGAATCTGAGGCGTAGTTATTTAAAGTGTGTTGTGATGGTCGGATGATCATGATGGTATCGCCTTGGAAGAATGTGATGCATTTTGAGGACCATACGATTTTGTTGAGTGTGTGGGTCATGTTGTTTATTGTTGAGGTTATCTCATGTGTTGGAGGGGTTCCATGATGTGTTTCATGTGATGATGCTGCGAAGGTATCGGTTGGATTCCTTGCATATTGTGCTGGTGTAAGGTATTGTGTTGAGATCTGAGTTATCTTGTGTGAAGGACCTGGCGGAGATCCTTGTTGCCAGCGGTAGAGTTCTGGGTGGTATATTGGTTGGCCTTGTTAATGTGTTGCGGAGACACCGCAGTGTTAGGAAGCCGCGTGCGAATGTAAGTCGGAGATGCTGGAGCAGTTTTTGCTTTTGTTTTTTATGGGTAAGTTTTGGGGACAAAATTTCTTAAGTGAGGGAGAGTTGTGACACCCTGATTTTGGGCCTAGCATTTTTGAGGTTTGTTAGATGGTTCGGTGGACCGGGTTAGAGATTCGAGTCTGATTCAGGGCCGTATAATTTTTGATGAGATAAAAATATGGAAAATGGTTAAAAATCATGTTTTAATATATGATTAATATTGGTGGAATCAATTTTGGAAAATGAGATTTGGAGGTATGACATTTTGGCTAGTGACCAAAATACAATTTTTGAAAACTATTTTTAAAGTGAATAAAATGAAAAGGGTCAAATTATTGGAATCCTTAAGGAGCTATTTTACCAAGTTTTTGCTGGTGATTTCTCCCTTCAATTAAATAATTTTAACATGAGTTTTAAAAGTTAATTAAAAGGGATTTTAGATATTAAAGTTAGTTATTTGGTTTTAATGAAAATTGACGTAACTTTTCTCTCAACTTTTCTCACCACTTCTTTTCTGCCAAACACTCAAGTTTTCATCAAAAAACCAAAGGTGGGGGATCCTGTTTACTTAGATTCTTGATCCACAATTGATTGTTTGACTTTGATTTACAAACCCTCATTGAAATCTTGTGTTTTCCTAGCTTTAAAAAGCCAATTGAGGGAGAAATCGCACAATAGGGGTAAGGTCCATGATCTCCTCTATTGAATGGTTCTTTATTGATATTCCAAAGTATTTGATCCTTGATTTATGGTTTATAATCTGATTTTGTGTTTTTATATTGAATTAATTGATTTAATTGGGTAAAATTGATGAAATAGCAAAAGATCCGAATTGGATCTATTTTCCAGTGATGTAGATTGATTTTAAACATATTGTGGATGTATAATAATGTTGATAAGTCGTTTTTAACAATGGAATCCCGAAACTCTTGAATCTCTATATGTTTAGGTTGTTAGAATTGTGTTTTTGTGGAGTTGTGGTGGCTGTTTGGTTGTTGGAGGTGTTAGGTTGTTTTGATTCTGTTTTTAGATGTTATTTGATGATAAAAGTGGTGTTAGATTGATAGGTTGTGGCTGGGTTGTGTTTGGAAAGGATTAGATGGTGTTTTCAGTTGTTGTGATTGGGTAATTGTGAGGTGAATGTGTGAATCTATGAGGATCCGTTGTTTCAGTGTTTTAAATGCATGGAGATGCATTAATCCTCTGTTGTAATGTGGTTAAAACAGGGGAGATAGATCCGAAAGTGATCGGGGAAGCTTTGGAGGCTTCAGACGCTTGTTTTCACATCGACAAATCAAGGTTTTGCGTATCGGTGAGTTTTGGGGAGTTAAGGTAGAGCTTGAAATGCTTACCTAGACTCGGAAGTAAGTATAAAGTGTTTTTCTCTCTCGGTCGTGCTAGTTTGAAATGGTTTTATGCACTTGTTTTAATTTCCATGTTACCTACTGTTTAAGCATGTTTTAAAGTATTTGATATACTATTTTTAAGCATGAAATGCTGAAGGATGCACATGGTAAGTGATCATTGTAAGTATGTGGTTTATACTTGTGTTTAAAGCATGTGATGTTGCTTTGGAAAAATAGTTTGGTGAATGCTTGTTAAAACAGTGAGGTAAATAGAAAATGGTTAATTATATTGGCAAGTGATGTGGTTTTAAAATTGTTATCGGATATAGTTGGCCGGCCATAGGATTGAGTGCACTGTAAATGAGTCGCCTTGGATGTTGAGGGGTTTAACGGTGCCGAATACTCCATCCAAGTACCCTACTGGTATTGGGGTTTAACGGTACCGGATACTCCCGTTAGTGGATTAAGCATCTAACCGATGAGAGGGATTGGTGTCCCTGTGGGTTGTTATTGTACCCGGTTGTTATTGTACCGCGATTGTGATTGTATCGCTATTCCGATTAAGATGGCTTGAAGTGTTAGGTTAACACTTGTTGAATCCATGTATCCGATGAACTATTTTGTTAATGGACTTGTTTAATGATCACTTGTAAGCCAATATAATTGTTAATGTATCATTGAAAGGTTTATGTTGTATAATGTGATTTATACATGTTTACTCTTTAAGCTTTACATATGGTGTTATGCTTGGGAAGGCTTAAATTGAGGTTAGCAATGGAATTTGTTGTTGGTTAATGATACATGTTGCATATTGTTAAATATGTTGGTTTTGAAAGTGTTAAAGTGCATGGTTTTAAAGGCATGATGTTTTATATGATGATACATATGGTTTTAAATGGGAATTTCACAGTGTTGATGGAAAATGGTTTTAAATGCATTGATGGTGTGTTATTTTTGAGCACTCCTCACTAAGCCTAGTGTGCTTACGCTCCCTTTGTCCATTAATACAGAGAACTAAATGTTTGGGAGGCAGCAGGAAGCAAGGGATCTCAACAAGACTTGGTAATCAAAGTATGTTTTTTGAATTAGACTATAAGTAATAAGGGCAATGGGGTTTCCGTTGATGTTTCAGGAGATGGTTGTTAAACACATTATTCGAGCAAGTTTGTTTAGTTGCTCTTGAATTGTAAATGGCAATTATAACGTGTTTTGGTGATGGTTTGAAGTTCCATGCGTTGCTTGATTGGTTTCTAGGAAGCATGCCTATAGATTTTCATTTGATGCAAGATGCCATTTATCGATGTTGAATCTATGATGCTTTGATGTGATTCTATCCTTGAATATGTTGGATATATGTTTGAAGCATGTTTGGGTGTTTTGGAAATCATAAATGGATGAAAAACCAGTTAAATTTCTCATTCCAGGCCCAGAGGTTTCGAAACCTGGCCCCTGGTTTCAAAACCTGTAGGCCAAAATTGGCTATGGGGTACGGTACGAGGGGAGTCGTACCGATACGCGTTTTAAGTTCTGGAGGCCTGCTTCGAAACCTGTCGAAACCTCTAATATAATTTGGCCCCGTATCGATCTAAAAACCTGTGTACCAAAACCAAGGACCGTTATTTCAGTTATATGTTCGAGTTAAGCTTTGAAATCTTGTAGTTTGGTCCCTAGATTCTGTGTATGCAATTGAATGCGTTTGGTTGGTTTTTTTAAGCTAAAATTTTACACGTATGGATGAAAAATGACTAATTGAAGATTGGTAAGTCAAATTTTAGGTAAGTCCTTATAGTTTTACAGATTTACAATTTGGTCACTAAATGTTTGAATGATAAATTGAGGGTGCTGTGGTGATCTAATTGCGATGAAATTTCATGAGCTTGTATGAAATGAACATAATTGTGGATTGGTAAACTTAATTTTTTAATTGAACCCTTAATAATGGAAATTACATTTTGGTCCCTGTTTTGTAATAGTGTTCAATTGGATGTCAATTCGATGCCCGATTGAGTTGAGTTTACACTTATGATCAATATGTATATGTAGGTTAATAATTATGCCTCTAGATAAGATAAAATAAAAAATGGTCGTGTTTTGAGTTTCATCTTCACGGTTATCTCAGTAAACCTAATGTAGCTTGCTCGGTTCGGTCTTGCGACTAGGCCGGATCGAGGGTGTTACATAAAATATGTCAATCATATGCTCCATGAAATAAATATAATAACAATAAAATTTGGATAGGCTCATCGCAAGCCATCCCAATGATGTATAAAACATCAATGTGTCATGATATATATGCAATTGCACTCACCTGATGCCTCACTAGAAAACCTTACTTTCGATTTTAGCTTTACTCTTGAACTTTTTCCTTATCTTTAAGCTTGCTTGTATTATGATCTCGATCACGATCACGATCTATAAAAACATTAATTACCAACACATACGATTCAAAGCATATGTTAGTATCATTCTAACATAGGCGCATATTAGGAATAAAATTCCTAAAAATCTTTTTGATACTAATTCGATACCATTTCCATTTCACAACATCAATGTTAACCTTAATATTTCAAAATCACATTTCAAATCCTTTACTATTCATAATCATCAATAATTCACAAGACATCTTCAAATCTCACAATTTAACCATAAAATGAATTCATTTAGAATTCCCCTCCATATTTCCAAATTATTCAAAATGGTACTTTGCCATTAAACTTCAAATTCAATCACTTAATAACATATTCAAGTATTCCAATAGTACAACCAAGCTTAACACATTAACTTCTAGTAAATTTCCATTTCAATCCCATATTTCCCTTAATATAATATTTGGTCCTCAACACTTTGTAAACTTCCAAATTGATCCAAATTACATTCTAAACCTTGTATAATTATTTTTACATCGTTTCTAGCCTTAGGGAATTTTTTTTTCATAATTTTCCCTAAAAGTCGAATATGAAGGGTCACTATACTCAAAATTTCCAACTTGATTCAAGCATGAATTTAACTTCTAAACATCATTTCCAAGCCTCTACAATCATTTTCATATCAAAATAAATCCAAATTAAACTTCATACCAAAACCCTAACTTTAACCAAAATAGGATTTAACAATTTCCAAATGATTTCAATCATCATACAAACTTGAACATGATTCTACAACATCAACTTCATCAAAATCAAGCATCCCCTTCATCCATCCTATTCTCCAATTTCAAATTAGAAGCATGGAAAATATTCAAAACTTATACCAAATGATAGAGAAATTTCATGTAGATTAAATTCATGTCTCATGCTTTCATTCAAATTCCAGCTAAATTGGCTTGAAAATCAAAAAGAAAACTTTTCCATACCTTGGATGAAGGTCTCGGCCAAGAGGAGAAATTTGAATAAATTTCTTGAATTTTCAATTCCTTTAATTTAGGCCACTTGTCATCTTTTTCTAAAGAAATGAGTTAAAAATTTATTTTATGACAGAATTAAAAATTTAGGCCACATGTCAAATTGTTCATCCAAGGGTCAAAACTAAACCAATAAGTTAGTTATTACCAACTTTGCCCTTGGAATTTTCCAAAATTACAATATTGCCATTTTTCATCCAATGGCTCATATTTAACATGGAAAATCTACTTTAAACCACTGGTCTATGTTAAATCCTACCATTTTAAGAAATGGAAAAGACAATGTTAACCTTTCCTTATCATCTTTTAAAATATATTGAATATTCGATTCAATCCGACTATCTGAATTTTTCATCGAATTTAACTCCTTATAGCTTTTAACACAAATCCCGTACGAAAAATTCGGGTAACACGGAAACATCATTCTTGGGGGTAAACTATTCCTTTATGGGACTAAAATACATAAAATTTGAAAATTACAATTTAGTCCCTAAACTTTTCCTTAGTTTATACTTTGGTCATCAAACATTCATTTTATTCATTTTGGTCACTGCCTAAAATTTTGAGGTATTACATCTTTTGAGTGTTAGATTGAAATGATTTTAGGAAGCATGCCTCTAGTATTGTGATATGATTCAATTCATCTTTAATTGTTTCTATTATTGAGGGTTTTTGGCTTGCTTTGGTCCCTAGTTTTATGGTGTTTATGTATGGGTTTGATCCAAGCATGTTTAGAGTATCAATTAAGTGTTAAACCAACAAATTTGGACATTTAAGGTCTAGGGGTATCGATACTCGATCTTCAGTATCGGTAAAATTAGCTTGGGTATCGATACTTGAAGAGGTATATTGGTACAAGTTTTATCTACTAGAATCTGGGATGTTGGTAATTTGGCCTAGGTATCGATACTCGGGAAAGGGTATCGGTACACCCTTTGAAAATTAGGTTTGGTATCGATACCCTATCCTGAGTACCGATACCCAAGGCGTTATTTTTAGTTAAAGTAGGGTTAAGGTTTAGATTCTTCCGTTTTTGTCCTCGTTTCATATGTATGCAAATTGAATGTGTTTAGTTGATCGATTTAAGCTAAAATTTGACAAGTATGCATGTAACCTGATTAATTAAGGATTGGTAACTTTGAATTTAAGTAAGTCCTCGTAATTTTCTAGATTTATATTTTGATCCCTAAATTGCTATTTCTACGATTGGACATTGACCTGACACTGTTTTGGTCGAGTTTGTATGTACACCCTAGGTCATTATGTTGCATCTAGACAAGATAAAAAATAGACCTAATTCGAGTTAATTATTTTGGGTTTGTTTTGACAAACCCAATGTAACTCGCTCGGTTCAGTATGACGTCTATGCCGGGTCAAGGGGGTTATAATCACTATCATCGTTCTCCAAGTTCGTCGCCCTTGACATCATATGCTTTCTCTTTATCTCAACTTCCTCCTGGAGAAGCTCAACCCTTTCATACACTTCTTTAATGATCAGAGCAAGGAGTGCTATGCACTTTTCCAAGACTAACAACTCATGCCAGAAGAAGGGTTAGAGTTTACTAGTATGAACCGCATTCAGTTTAACATCGAAACCCCCATCATAATCGCCACACCTGACTGGGAAGATTTTGTCCAACAGACGCACAAGTTTGTGAGGACCCTGATGATATGATGATTAAAGCCTAGACAAGGACTCTAACCGCCCAAGTGCCATGGCTAAAGGGAAGCATCTGATGTACCCACTATTGTTGAGCCCGAGTTGCTTGTTGGGTAGCTCCGACCATATTTTTTATATGTCCAAGAGAGGGACATGGCCTTTAGATCTCTCATCAATAATTTGCTCCCAACATCGACTGTTGCATTCCCTTCATTCCCTGCATAATACATTACTGAACTGGCTCCTTCAGGATATGACGAGCAACCACTGCCCCATCCAGAGATGTAGAAAAATATGAAAAAAAGACGCCCCAAATAACTCCACCCCTACTGTCAAGAAGAAAAGAGGAAAGAAGAGAGTTGCATGCTCCATGAAATCATCGTCTATTGGTGATGCCTCCACCGATGCCCCCATATCGGGTCGCATGGCCAAGAAACCATGGACAAGGGCAAGACCCATATGTACCCTAAAAGCCTTGTACCTGCCAACCCAATCCTTATGGTAAGCAACAAAGAAATAGATGCCCCAGCATCTGAGTCACCAGCCTCTACACCAGCTGCTCAATAGTCCACTCCTGCTGCCACTTCCACCGCTCCAAGGACTAGTACCAATACCACTACTGGTCAAGTCCAACCCAACCTCCTCGACAAGGTTGATGAAATGCTAAGAAACCTGCCAAAAACTTTCCAATCAATGAATTCCTCTACATCGATTTCTGCCCCTGCTCCACAAGATGCCTCAACATCCCGCGCACTACCATAGGCTGCTGAAAAGTCTGCACCGTCTGCGCCCCGCACTGGATCATGAATCAAGCACAAGGCGCAAAAATCAATACCTTCTTGAATCAATTAAAATCTTAGTTAATGTAACACCCCATTTTTGGGCTTAGATGTTTTGAAGGTTGGTTCGAAACCCGGTGGACCGATATTAGAGTTTCGGGTCAATTTCAGGATTTAATTGGTTTAAATATTTTTGGAAGTGATAAAATTGAGGAAAAATATTCTAAAATCATTATTAATTATATTAAGGATAATGGTGAAATCAATTTTGGAAAATAATAATTGGAAATCAGACATTTTGGCTAGTGACCAAAATGCAATTTTTGAAAACTGCTTTTAAAGGTGACTAAAATGAAAAGGTTAAATTCTTAGAATCTTTAAGGAGCTATTTTACCAAGTTTTTCTGATGATTTCTCCCTTAATTAAAAACATTTTAACATGTGTTTTAAAGTTAATTAAAACGGGATTTTTAGTTAAAAAGTTAGTTAAGCTTTTTAAAGAAAATTCACGTAACTTTTCTCTCCATTCTCTCCTCGGCCAAACATTCAAGTTTTCATCAAAATCCAGAGGTGAGAAGTCTTTTAACTTGTATTTATGATTTGTAATTGATTAATTAACATTATTTTTGCAAAACGTCATTTAAATCTTGTGTTTTCTTAGCTTTTACCAAACCAATTGAGGGAGAAATCTCACAATAGGGGTAAGGTCCGTGATCTCCTCCATTGTATGGTTCTTTACTGAAATTCCCAGGTATTTGATCCTTGATTTATGAATTGTAAACCGATTTTAATGCTTTTTCTATGTTTAATTGAGTTAATTGGGTAAAATTGATGAAACAAGGTAATATTCAAAGTAGATCTGATGAGATTTATTTAATACATATTTTGGGTGTATTATGGTGTTGATAAGTTGTTTTATAAATAGAATCCAAAAACTCTTGAATCTCTACTTGTTTAGGTTTATAGATTTGAGTTTTTGTGATGATATTCGAGTTTAATCTTTGCTGGAAGTAAAAGGATGTTGGGAAAGGGTTTTTGGATGCTAATTGATGTTGTTTGATGGGTTGAATTGTTGTTTTATGGCTGGGTTAAGTTTTGGAAACATTTGTTGATGATTTCGGTTTGTTTCGGATGGTTTCTAAGGGGGCAACCTGAGAGTTGTGGGGTTTTGCTTTGAGGCAGTAGTTTGAATGCATAATGATGCATTTATCCTCTAGTTTTATGTGTTTAAAATGGGTGATAATTAAGGCGACGAAGATTGACGTTGTTTGTTGCTTGCCGGGAGCTTGTAACGTGTTGGCAAGGAAGGTGAAGCATATCGGTGGGTGGAAAGTAGTTTTAAATGCTTTACAAAGGTTTGTGAAGGTTTTTGGGAGTTTAGGGTAAGCGTGAGACACTTACCTAAGCTCGGAAGTAAGTTTTCCCTTATTTTGCTCTTGAATATCGGCTTGGATATGAGCATGTTGTTTGCATGTTTTGGTGATAAACATGGTGTGATTTAGTTACTGGAAATGCATGTTTTCGAGTACATATGCAGGGGTTTGAAAGTATATTAAATGCTATTGAGCATTGGTTTTCATTCCAGTTAGGAATGGTGTTATTGCATTGGCAATGAGATTTGCATATGTGGTGTTGTATGAAATGCATGGTAAAACAGTAAGTAAATGGTTTTGCAAATGATATATTGGCTATGTGACAAGGTGAGAAAACAATCGAATATAGTTGGAATGCCATAGGATTAAAAGTGCACTATAAAATATGAACAAAATCGATCGTGGCCATGGGTCCTTGAGGTATGGCGGTTTAAACAAGGCCGCTCGGACTGTTAGGACATCATTTGGGGCATGCGGTCGGCAACCCAAATTGATGGTAATCTTGCGATTTAACTATGCGAGGAAATAACATCTTGCGGTTTAACTAGGCAAAGAAGTAAAACTCGCGGTTTAACTAGGCGAGGAAATAACATCTTGCGATTTAACTAGGCAAGGAAATAAAACTCGCAGTTTAACTATGCGAGGAAATAACATCTTGCGATTTAACTAGGCAAGGAGGTAAAGCTCGCGGTTTAAGTAGGCGAGGGTGTTAAATCTTGAGGTCTAACTAGGCAAGGTTTGGGATATCATGCGGTCTAACTAGGCATGATATGAGAAATTCGTGTATCCGATATGTATGGATAGAGAGTAGTCTATCCGGGTCACTATAAATGCCAATATATGTGGAGGTTCATGTGTTGAACTTATTTTTAATTCTTTGGGATTTAAGCATGGTTTATGATTTAATGCTTTGGGATTTAAGCATGGTTTATGATTTAATGTTTTGGGATTTAAGCATGGTTTATGGTTTAATACTTTGGGATTTAAGCTTGGAATGTACATGATGTTGAATAAAGGTTATTAGGTTTTGATTTGGCTGGAATCATAGAACAATGCTTTGGCTGTAAGCATGTTTTTGGTAAACAAGCATATGGTTTTCAAAAGGTTTTAATGCATCATTGTTTATGAGCATCCTCACTAAGCAAGTATGCTTACGCTCTTTTTTTTCCTAATGATGTAGAACATTAAGGTTTGGGGGCAGCAAGAGGCAAGGCAAAGTGATCCAAGGACATTTACAAGTTTGAGTATGAACTCGGTCTATGTTTCGATTAATAAGGAAATGTGTTCGCCATGGTTTTTGGGAGTTGTAATTCTGTTTCCTTATGGATTTTGAGTATGTTTCTATGCTGGATTTTAAAGATGGTTTGATGTTGTTAAGTTGTTGTTAATCCTTGCTTATTGTTGTAGATGAATGGTTGCTTAGGTATGCATCTAGAGCTTCCTTGTTATGACGGTTTGGGCAAGTATATTATTTTGTGTTGGTTGTGTTGATATGATACTTAAGCTGAGTTTGGCATATTTGTGCATTTTGGTATGTTTGGCAAAGTGGAATAGGAAGCAAGCCTTTATTGTAACCCTTTGGTAGATTGAGATTGTTTTGGATGTTTAACCCTGGTATAAATGTGATCTTAGGTATCTATGGTTGTTTGTATGCATGTACGCAAGTTGCTAGGACCCAAATGCATCTAGATACGAGTGAAAAACCAGCTAATTTTGACATTACAGGCCCAGGCGTACCGATACGTGGGGGGCCGTATCATTACGGCTGAAGGTGTTTCGATACGGTTCAATGCTACTGGAATTTCACTTTTTGAAACGAGCCCGCGTACCGAAACACTATACTAACGTATCGGTACGGTGTTTTATGGAATTAAAAGGAATTTTTGTATTCGATGTAGCATACCAGTACGGTGCTTGGCGTATCGAAACGATGTTGCAATACCGTATCGATACGGGCCTTAGCGTATCAATATGAAGGCATTTAATTCTGTTAATGTCATGGTGAGGGTAGTTCTGGTTTCTTTCGTTTTAGTCCCAGATTATTGTACTATCAATTACATGAGTTTGTATGGTCGGAATGTGTTGAAAATTGATGTGCTGACATATAATCTGACTAATTAAAGGTTGGTAATCTTAAATTCATCTTTGGCCTTGTTAATTAAAAGATTTTCAATTTGGTCCCTAAAATGTATGTTGTGCAATTGAAGGCCTTTTCATGAAGCATTTCCTTTGAAAATTCACCCGCTGCGAGTACGTAGACTTAGGATTAATAATGTGAATTTAGATAAGATAAAAGAAGAAAAATGGACCGGTTTTCGAAATTTTCTCTGGTTTGCTTCGGCCAACCTAATGTAGTTCTCTTGGTTCGGTCGGGCGTCTAGGCTGGGTCAAGGGGGTTACAGTTAAATATATTTTTTCCATTTTGAATTGCATTTTAGTTTCATTTCATGTTAGCTTTTGTTGCATTGAGGACAATTCTTCTCTCAAGTTTTGGGGTTATCTTATTTAATTTTTTCCTTGCTTAGGTTTGTCTTAGTTAATTTTTTTTAGGTTTGTTCATAGTTAGATTTTTCTTTATCTTTTTTCTACTATGGTTTGAATTGATGAAACTGTTGTTGTGTTAATAATGATATCCTATATTAATTTTAGGTTTAACTGTTGGCAATTGTTAAAAGCTCTTGTGATTTGAACTTAGGATTGAAACTGTTATACCATCTATTTGAAGATGTTGCATGCTTTCAAGGCTTAAAAAGCCTTAGAGAAATTTTAGGTTAGTCTCTCTTGAATGTCGTAGCATAGTAATGAAAATAATGGACTAAATGCTCAATGTTAGCATAAAAGTTTAATAATTAAACTCTCATAAAAATCGAGAAAAAGAATGAAAAAGAAAAATAATAAGTAAACTCGTTGCCGAATGTAAACTATTGAGGGACACTCAAATATGCTTTGCTAGCTTAGTACACTAGGTGAGTTGCGTTTGCTCCATTTAACTTTCCCTGGTAGGAATGGTAGTATTAGAATAAGAGTGAATGAAAGTCTTCACGAGATGACTACGATCGATGGGCTCGGGGATAGGGTGTATGCTCCACTTCATTTTCAGGACTTGAAGGGTGGTTGTGATAAGATGAAGCCCCTATGATACAGTTAATAAAATAAAAAGAATAAGGAAGTAAAGTAAGTGCTAAAAAGAAGGAAAATGCTAGGGCAAACTTAGAGAGCGTACTTTGAACTTTTCTAAGGTTATTAAGTATTGACTGAATGCATCACAACACGCACTTAACCTATAGTTGATCCTAGGAACGAATCTTTTGAGATTTGATTTATTGCCTTTATATATTTGATTTTTCTGATGATTGAATTAATATTGCAGCATGTTTTGGAACCTTTGAAACCATAGGTATTGTTCTAGTTTTTTCATGTCATTGCTTGAGTACAAGCAACAACTTAAGTTTGGGGGTATTTGATGACTTTGTAGAAAACCTATATTTTAGGCCCTTATACTTGGCATATTGTATGTGTTCAAGCTTATTTAGTTGCATTTAGGATTAGTTTGCATATAGTTATGGCGTTTGGGTTTTTGAGCTTAATGTTTATATATATTGATACTTTTAATGGGAAAGGTAGTATTTTTAGTGGTGCTTGTGTAGGAATCAAAGGACTAGAAGCAAACAGTGGAGTGCCAGGAGCGTTGGAGTTGCATTTCTCATGATGGACTTGATGGCATAGCATCGTTGTGGACCTGAAGATGAATATTTTACCCTTGATGATCTATTAACGCGTCGATCCCTCTCCTTTACAGACTCATTGAACACTACGAAAAGCTAGATCCTCATTAAATGATCACGTGAACTTTATGGTTTCTTAACCCTAGCTTTGCCGCCTCTCTATATAAAGACAACTTGGGAAACCATTTACACACGCTTGATTTTAAGAAATAGCCAATTGTCTTCAACAATCGGAGAACCACCATCGTTGAGGTCTAAAGAAGTCTCTAACAATGAAGAGCTATTGAGATAGGCTTGAGGAGTTAGAGCGTTGCAGCAACGGTTCAAGGGCTTGAAGAACGATTCCTAAGACGCTCAGATTTTATCTCTCTTGCCTCACAAGCTGCCATGACATATACTTTTATGATTATGGATGTTAATTGCTCAAACATGAGCTAGATACTTTTTTGGGTTTATTGTTTTAAGATACTATGTTTTAATTATTGTCTAATGCTATATCATCCGTTTCTTATCTATTATGTTCAATGATCGAGAGAGTTAAGTTAGACCATGTGAACAGTG
Source organism: Hibiscus mutabilis (assembly GCA_019671005.1). Classification (NCBI taxonomy): domain Eukaryota; kingdom Viridiplantae; phylum Streptophyta; class Magnoliopsida; order Malvales; family Malvaceae; genus Hibiscus; species Hibiscus mutabilis. The sequence goes on along the minus strand of CM033713.1, from coordinate 40,430,663 downwards.
GAGCTTAAGCTGTTAACTTGAGTTTTAATCTGGCTTAGACATAAGTGTAACCCTCTTAACCCAGTCTAGTCGCAAGACGAAGTCGAGCGAGCTACATTAGGGTTTACCGAGACAAACACAGAATATTTACATTGAATACGGTCCATTTTTTCTTTTATCTTATCTAAATGCATATTTAAGTCCTAAGGTGATCATAATGGTCATGGTTTAAGTTACAACTCAATTGGGTGTCGATTTGACATCCAATTGCACAATTTTGCATTTTAGGGGCTAAAATGTAATTTCCAATAATTATAAGGTCAATCATAAAAATGAGGTTACCAATACTTAATTAGTCGTATTACATACCAACAGGTTAAATTTCAACTTAATATAACCATCCAAACTCATTTAATTGCATAATTATGAAATAGGGACTAAATTCCAAAGAATACGAACTTTAGAAGGCATCTTAACTTAAATAACAGTTGGCGTACCGGTACAGGACATTACCATATAGCAAAGGGTGAAAACAAAGAGGCATACCGATCCAGTTCTCACTCGTATCGGTACGGTCATATGTATTTCAAAAAATAGAATTCTAGAGGCTAAAGGGCGTACCGATACGATTGCCCGTGTATCGACAGCAGACCAATTTTCCAGCACACGTACCGATATGGTTACCTGGCGTATCGGTACGCCTAGGCAATTTTACCCAGATTGAGATGAGATAGATCCCCGCGTACCGATCCCTGTGGACTCGTCCCGGTACGGACAAACCTGAAATGACCTCTAGGTCCAACATATGACACTATGGTTCAACCTAACATACACCAAACAACATGTAATCATCATATAACTTCACAAACATCAATTCCTCAAACATAGCAGCATGGTAGAAGATCGTACAAAACATCTCAAAACCAAACATCACTCCTATAGGGATGGTTTCTACCTGACCATGCATAATGTTTCCCAACCCCTCAAAATCAAGCATTAAGTATCAAACAAGTCCAAAACATCAAACAAAACTTATACAAACAGAGAGTATCCAAAATAAACCTCCCAAATACAACTTGGTCACATTGCCTCTTATTACTACTTAGTACTTATAAAATCATACCTTGAAAAGTCTCAACTCTTGGGTCCTCCCTTACTCACTCGCTGTCTGAAAAAGGTTACTTATCTGCATTGATAAGAAATGAGAGCATAAGCTATAAGCTTAGTGAGGGAATCTCAAAAATACTAATCAATGCAATTAAAACCATTTCAATTCAAACCAAATATAAATGTCTCATGGAAAATCATCTAATGCTTCAATAATCTATTCAAATATATGCATTTAAATCATTTGCAACACATATATCATGGATTCTACCTCAAACCTCAATTTAAGCTTCCTATGCCACAATCTCTATAACAAGCTTAAAAAGCATCTCATGTATAAATCATATTATACAAACATAATCCATTTCTCATGATACGTTATCTTATATATTGGCTTCCAAGTGACTCAAAATCAGTGCCATTCCATTTTATAAAACACACCGAATACACGAATTTCCCAAGTGGTTCCTACAACCAATTCATATACATCCTCGAACAGGAGCAACAGAACAATTACCCACCTCAACGGTTATGATGCATAAATCCACCAGTGGGAGAAAACAGAATATTTACCCACCTCGACCACTGCAGTTCTCATGGTGGAGCCAACGGAGCATTTACCCACCTCGACGCACATGAGGTGACTTATTATAGTGCACTTTAAACCTATGGCTAGCCAACTATATTCGATAACATTTTAAACTCATCCACTTGCCAATATATTCAATAAAACAATATTACCTCACTGTTTTACATATGCATCAAATCATTCCAATTTCAAATACATTAAACCATGCATTTTAGTATTCTCAAAATTACTTTCGTAAACCAAGTTTCATTCTCAATAACCATCATATATGATCATTAGCAACATCTTTAATTTCTAAAACATGCATAATACAGTGAGTAATCAAAACCATAAACATGTGCATGAGATTTCATTTTGCAAAACCAAAATTGAGAGAGAGCTCAACCAATACTGACTTATGAGCTTAGATAAGTGTTTCAAACTTATTATGAACTCCCACAACTTCCTTCAAACCATTTTATAGCAGTAAAACATGTTTCCTCTCACCAACAATCCAAAGCTAGCTTGCTATTGTGCGAATCAAACTTCCGAAGCTTCTGCCCCTTCTCCAAAAGCTAAAGGATTCAACTCCCCTGCTTTACCCATTCAAAAACAGAGGATTAAAACATATCCCTGCATCTCTAATTTCTAGAAACAAACAAACACAACTTTGCCTCACAAGAAACCATCAAACACCATTCTAAAACAACCGAAATCATCACCAAACCTCATCTAAACAAAGCCCACCCAAAACCTATTGATTATAACATCTTAACAACATCAATTAACATCCAAAAACATCTTAATTACGTCCTTATACCTCTAGCACTACTATAGCATCAAGATCACACCAAAATTAAACTATAACAACTTAGAAAACTAGCACTTCACATAGTTTCGGGATTCCATTGATTAATCACTTCTTTCAACATTAAAACACATCTTAATTGAGATCAAAATCAATTAGATTTAACACAAAACAGATCCAAAACAGTATTTAACAATTTTCCATATAAAACTCAATTTAATTACCGAATCCAAGTTTAAATCATAATTCCATAACATAAATCAGTTACAAAGGATCAAGAATTTGGGAATTTCAATTAAGAACCTTTAATTAGAGGAGAGAAATAAAATTTGCCTCTAATTGTTGATTTTTCCCTCAATTGGAAAATATTGGTTGAAATCCAAGTAGATTTTGCAATAGGAATTAAAGTAATCAATTAGGAAACAAAAAGGAAATCAATAAGAATTGATTCTTGAGAATTTTGGAATGAAAATCATAGTTTGGCTATTGGGAAAGTTGAGAGAAAAAATGAGAAGAAAAGTAGTTACGTAAGAAAGTGATTTTTGTAAAACTAATATCCTTTTATTAAATCTATTTTTTTAATATTAAAAACCAATTAAAAAACTTTAATAATAGGCTAAATTAAGGGGAAAATCTGATGAAAAATATTGGTCAAATAGCTCCTTAATGATTCTAAGTTTTGACCCTTTTACGATTTAGTCACCAAAAACATTTTTGGAAACTTTTCAATCTAGTCACTAGACCAAAATGTCCCAAAATAAAATAAATTACTTAAAATTGAATTTACCAAAATACTTTGTTAGAATTTAATTTTTTCCAAAAAATAATTTGTTAGAATTTAATTCTGAAACTAACTCAAATCGACTGAACCGGTTCATTTGAATCATCAGCCCGATCTGATTAACATCTAGGCCCAATTTTAGGGCATTACAAATTTGCCCCTCTAAAGAAATTTTGTCCTCAAAATTTCCCTGGTAGAAAAAGATGAGAAAACTGCTTCAACATGTCCTCTCTGCTCTCTCAGGTGGCTTAATCAACACCACGATGTCGCCACAACACCTTCACCAACTCTATGGTCTTTCCAAAAAGAACCTTGTAACTCAAATCCTAAATTCTCACCCGCTCCTTATCAAAGGTCAAATCCAGATTCAACTCAATCCCCTCAACAGGCATCACATACGAAGGATCCGATCTATACCTCTAAAGCATCGATACATGGAAAATATCATGTATCTTCTCTAATTCAGCAGGCAATCTTAACTTTTATGCAACTGGACCAACGCGTTCTAACACCTCATAAGGTCCAATAAATCTAGGACTTGACTTGCCCTTCCGTCCAAACCTCATCACCTTCTTCCAAGGTGAAACCTTAAGGAACACACGATCACCAACTACATACTCAATCTCTATTCGCTTTAAGTCAGCATATGACTTTTTCCGATCTAAAGCAGCCTTCAACCAATCACTTATAAGCTTCACTTTATCATTGGTATCCTTAAACACATCCAACAAAGAAACTTACTTTTCTCCTGCTTCCGCCCAACAAAGTGGTGTACGACACCTTCTACCATATAAAGCCTCGTACGGTGCCATTTGGATACTAGCCTGATAACTATTGTTATAGGCAAACTCCACCAACAGTAACTGCTTCTCCCAAGACCCTTGAAAATCAATGATGCAACATCGCAAACATATCATCCAACACTTGTATAAAGTGTTCAGACTGGCCATCTATTTGAGGATGATACGAAGTACTGAAGTTCAACTGCGTACCCAAAGCTCTATGCAAAGACTCCCAAAACTTCGCTGTAAAATACCGATCTCTATCCTATACAATAGACTTTGGCACCCAGTGCAACCTCACAATCTCAGCAATATACAAATCCGCCAACTTGTCCAAAGTATACATCGTACACACAACCGGAAAATGTGGACACTTCGTAAACTTTTCCACAATCACCCACACAGAATTCTTCTTTGATGGCGTCAAAGGCAAATCGGACACAAAATCCATGGTAATCCTCTTCTATTTCTATACTAGAATCCTTAACAATTTTAACAACCCTAAAGGACACTAATGATCCGCCCTATAACACGTTGACAAACCATACAACGAGAAATAAAATCTGTGATATCCTTTTTCAAACCAACCCAGAAATATTCCTTCTTTAGGTCATGATACATCTTTGTACTCCCTGGATGCATAGCAAAAGGACTCGAATATGCCTCAGCCAAGATAGTGTGCCTCGACTCTTTATCTTTCGACACCACCACTTGACTTTTGAAGCACAAAGCGCCTTCCTCACTAAAACAAAAATCTATTTGATTGTCATCCATAATATCCTTAACATGCGGTACCAAAGAGTCACCATACGGTTGCTTCTCCTTGATCAATTTCAATAATGATGCCTTCACTTGCAATTCAGCCAACAAACCACCATCATGTGTCACACTCAACCGAGCAAACATCGCCCTCAACTTAATCGCAACCTTTCCCCGGATGATGCTCAATTGTTAAATCATAATCCTTAAGCAACTCCAACAATCTTCGTTGCCTAAGATTCAACTGCTTTTGCGACATCAGGTATTTCAAACTCTTGTGATCCGTATACACAGTACACTTCTCACCATAGAGATAATGTCGTCAAATTTTCAACGCAAACACTACCACAACCAACTCAATGTCGTGCGTAGGGTAGTTGCGCTCGTGCACCTCTAACTGTCTTGATGCATAAGCTACAACCCTTCCTTCTTGCATCAACACACACCCCAAACCCATATAAGATGCATCGCTATACACAACAAACTTCTTCCCTAACTCGGGTTGAATCAAGATTGGAGCTTGCATCAAAGCTTCCTTCAACTTATCAAAAGCTTGTTGTCTACTCTTCGTACACTCAAAACTCGCATCCTTTTGCAACTACTTCGTCAAAGGAGCAACAGTCTATGAACTTTTGATATCGACTTCGGGTGTTTCTAATTCACAACAGCTTTAATTTTTATGGATCTACGCGAATACCCTCGAGCGAAACAACATGACCAAGAAAAACTACATGTTTGATCCAAAATGCACACTTACTCAGCTTGGCATAAAAATTGTTCTCCAACAAAACTTTTAGCACAATCAAATGTCGATCATGATCTTTCTTGGTACGAGAGTACACAAGGATATCATCAATGAACACTGCCACAAACTGGTCCAAGAATTCATGGAACACCTGGTTTATCATATCCATGAATGTTGTCGGTGCATTGGTCAATCCAAATGGCATCACTAAGAACTTATAATGCCCATAACACGTGCGAAAAGTTATCTTTGACACGTCTTTATCCTTCACCTTCAACTGATAATACCTAGACTTCAAATCAATCTTAGAAAACACTGTAGCACCCCAAAACTGATCAAACAAATCATTAATCATCGACAAAGGATACTTGTTCTTAATTGTTAACTTGTTCAGTTGCCGATAATCAATGCACATTCTCAAAGTGTCATCTTTCTTTTTCACTAACAATATCGGTGTTCCCGCGATAATACACATGGCTGAATGGAACCATAATCCAACAACTCTTGTAACTACGTCTTCAACTCTTTAAGTGCCATATGATACGGTGCAATTAACACCTGAGTCGTATCTGCAAATGTCTCAATGCAATACTCCACATCCCTATCCGGCGGTAAACCAAACAATTCTTTCAGAAACACTCTAGGAAAATTGCAAACTATGCGAATATCTTGGGCATGCACTTCTTTCATATTAGGGTGCATAACATAGACTAGATATGCTTGACTCCTATATTCTAGCAACTTCTGTGCTTCCAAAGCTAAAACCATATTTGACAAGAACTTGACATTCTCGCCCACTACCACCACTTCGTAATCTTTAGCTAGTTTCAGCGAAACTCGCTTGGTCTGAAAATCTACTACAAATCTATGTTAAGACAGCCAATCAATCCCTAAAGTCACTTTAAAATCGTGAAACAAAAACTCTATCAGATCAGCTGCAAACACGTGCCCTTGAACCATTAAGGGACAACTCCTATACAGCCTCTTAGCGACTATTGCCTCACCAAAGGAACTGGTTACCCGTATAACCACATCTAACACCTTTACAGGTTTATCAAGCAAACATGCATGTTCATGCAGAATGTAGGAATGTGTAGAACTAGAATCAATCAAGGAAAGAAAAGGTATGAACTGCAAAGTAAATGTACCTACAATTACATCGGTATCATTCCTTCTAACACGGTGTGCAAAAACCCTCGTCGGTCTACCACCCCCAGGCTAAACCACTACAGTATGATACACTACAGGTCCACCATCCCTACACTAAAATATCCACGGTCACGCCCATGACCCCTCTACAGCACAACAGTAGGTACAGGAGCCTGCCCTTCTCTGGCTAACTCCAGACAATCTCGCCTAATATGATCCCGTGATCCACAGCTCCAACATGTACCAATAGCACCCCAGCACTCCCCTGAATGTCGCCTACCACATCTCCTACACTCGAGAACTCCAACATAGGTATTCTGACCTTGGTGTCCACGCCCAGCACCATTCCCTTCACATCTTTGATTCAGACGGTACCTCCTATCTCTATGCCTCTTATATCTGTCTCTACCAACATCTGATTCAACACTCTTCTTTCTCGCAAAAGAACTCCCAAAACGAGCAAATAATCCTAAATTTTGTTATATGTCCTTGGCTCAAGAAATATGAACATCAAACTCTGTATAATTCGTAGCCAACATGTATGTTTTTACCTCCTAACCAACCCATAGCAGAACTGGTCGCATCGTTGTCGCTCATCTAGAACCAATTTAGGAGCATATTGGCTTAAACGGACAAACTGGATCTCATACTCGAAAATAGACATGTTCCCCTACTCCAAAGCCATGAACTCCCTCTTCTTCTCATCCTGATATTGTGATCCCAAATATTTCTCTTGGAAGGTAGCACTAAAGAATTCCAAAGTTACATCAGCATGTGCCATACCCGCAATCGCAGTTGTCCACTAACTGTAAGCATCACCCTAGAGCAACGACACAATGCAACCCAGCCTGTGAACGACTGTACACTCCATCTGGCCAAGGATCCTTTACGTACTAGCAAACCACTCCTTGGTTGCTTCAGAAGCCAAACCTCTAAACTCGGTACCACCCAAGCAATGTAGACACTCCAAAGGTAAACCAATGTTAATAGCTACAGACACTAGTGTAGGTACTTACACTCCAACCATGGCTGCTTGGAAAACTCTCATCATCGCTTGAATTAACGGTGTCATATCCCTGAAAATAGGTCCTTGTGGTGCCTAAAAGACGCACCGCCCTCTACTCCAACACCAGCAGGGGGAATCGATGGAGGAGGAGGCAACTCATCATCTTGTCTATCTACCACACTCCTCATATGAGCTCGAGTCTCTCGTCTCGGTCCCATACGTAGAAATATGAGTCTAAAACATTATAATGCAATAAAACAAAATAATTAGGCTAGCTTGCAGCAAGAATCCATGTCACTCTTGTTTAAAAACAAAATCATTTAACTCTAGTAGTAATAAGGCAATATGTCCCCAAGTTTAAACACCCAAACATACAACATATCGAACATAAGCTCACAAATTCAAATATCGTGCATGTCAATCAACATATTCATGTAATAACAATCAACCATAACCCACCTCCCAACAATCATAACCTGGCTCTAACACCACCAAATGTAACCCCCTTGACCTGGTCTAGTCGCAAGATCGAGTCAAGCGAGTTACATTAGGGTTTGCCAAGATAAACCCAAAAGATTTACATTGAATACGGTCAATTTTTTCTTTTATCTTATCTAAAAGCATATTTAAGTCCTAAGGTGATCATACTAGTAATGGTGAAAGTTACAACTTAATCGAGTGTCAATTTGACATCCAATTGCACGATTTCACATTTTAGGGACTAAAGCACAATTTCTAATAATTATAAGGTAAATCATAAAATTGAGGTGACCAATCCTTAATTAGTCATATTACATACCAACAGGTTAAATTTCAACTTAATATAACCATCCAAACTGATTTAATTGCATAATTATGAAACAACGACTAAATTGCAAAGAATACAAACTTAAGAAGGCATCTTAACTAAAATAATGACTAGCGTACCGATACAGGTCATTACCATATCGTAACGGGTGAAAACAAAAAAGGTATACTGATACGGTCCTCACTCGTATCAGTAAGGGCATGTGTATTTCAAAAATTAGAATTCTAGTGGGTAAAGGGCGTAACGATATAGTTGCCCATGTACCAACACCAGGCTTATTTTCCAACTACATGTACCGATACGGTTACCAAGCGTATCTGTACACCTAGGAAATTTTACCCAGATTGAGCTGAGACAGGTCCCCGCGTACCGATCCCTAAGGACCCGTACCGGTACGGACAGGCCTATTGTATTATCTCAATTTTTGGCTAGTGACCAAAATGTAAATTTTAAAGTTTTGTGGCTAAAGTATAAACTTTGGAAAAGTTCAAGGACCAAAGTGTAATTTTCAAAAGTTGTGTATTTTAACCCCGTAAATGAATAGTTTACCCCCAAGAATGACGTTTCCATGTTATCTGAATTTTTCATACGGAGTTTGTATTGATGGCTATAAAGCGATAAAGTTCAGAAAAATATTTGAATAATCGGATCGAATCAAATATCCAGGATATTTTGAAGGATGATAAGGCAATGTTAATTATGTCATTTTACATGTCTAAGATATTTTCTTTGTGTTGGAAGAATATGACCCATTGGATTTAGGTTGATTTTCCATGTTAAATATGAGACGTTGGATGAAAAAATGGCAAGATCGTAATTTTGGAAAATCACAAGGGCAAAGTTGGTAAACTACTAACTTAAGATTAAATCTAGGCCATTGGATGAAGTATGATGACATGTGGTACAATATGGATTCACTAGATTCGAGGACAAAATGGTCATTTCACTATTTGAAGGATAATTTCAATATTTATGGATTTTAAAATGCCAAATGCATTAATTAAAGGTAAAAGAAAATAAAAGAATTCTCATCTTCCTTCTCCAACGTCGGGTTCCAAGAGGCCAAGGTAAGAATGTTATTTTTTTAATTTTTCTCCTTAAATGGATTGGATTTAGGGTTTAGTCATGAAATGCAAAGTGGATCCTCTTTGAATTCTCTATCATTTGGTATAAAAATTTCATGGATTGGTTAAGCTATGCTCATGAAATTGAAGGATTAAAGTTTAGGGTTTATGGATATAAATTTATTTGTTGTTTGATTTTGAAGGATGATGTGTTTAATCAGCTTTCTAAGCTTGATTCAAGCTTGATTTCAAGTGTAAAGTAAAACCCCTTATTTTGGAAAGTTAGGTTTAATTTAGGGTTATTGGATTCAAGTTTAATTTGGAGGGTTGGAATGTGTAACCCCTCGACCCGGCCTAGTCACAAGACCGGGCCGAGCAAACTACATTAGGTTTACCGAAGTAAACCGAGAAGATAAAACTCGAAATATGACCATTTTTTCTTTATCTTGTCTAGATGCATTATTATTATCCTTCATGTACATACTGACCTCAGATAAAAACTCAACTCAATCAGGCATCGAATTGACATCCAATTGATCATGCTAACAATTTAGGGACCAAATTGCAAATTCAAAAAATTTTAGGGTCTTAGCTCATTTTTATGATACCAATCTGTAATTAAGCGGGTTTCATGTTTACATGTCAAAAATAAAGTCAAAAAGGTCATCCAAACTCATTCAATTGCATCCACAACATTCAGGGACCAAAACTTAAGAAAACAGAACTTTAGAAGATTCCAAATAACCAACTTAACTGCCACCGTACCGGTACGGAAAAGAGTGTTTCAATACACCTTAGTTATTTTGAAACCCTAGAATTCCAGTAGCCAAAACTCGTTCTGATATGCCCCCGCATATCGAAATGCCCTCGCGTATCGAAACGCCCTTCATGAAAACACTGTGCCATATCGAAACGCCTCATCGAGTATCGAAACACTGGCCAAAATAGCCTAAGCCCGTACCAAAATGGTTGCCCGCATACTGGTATGCTAAGCCTGGAATGGCTTACAGTACCGAAACAGGAACACCCATACCGGTACGCCTGGACCTATAATGTCCCAAATTGCTATCTAAACACATTTCGATGATATCCTAAACACTCTAACATGCTTCAAACACTTATACAATATTTCCAAGATACATTACTAACTAAAGCATCAGCGATTTAACAACCATTCATGACATTTATACCACTCAAAACTTTCTATAGGCATGCATCATAATATCATTCCACCAAGCAACCAAAACTCACATTTAGTAAAATTAAGGCACTCTTAACATGTTTGCACACTTATAGCATCATACCAAACTTGCTAGAAACATTAAACCATGGCAACAAAATAAATCCAACTAAATGCATACTCTAGCACATAGCTAGTAACAGCATAGGCATGATTCACCAAAACTCAAACAACAACAAACAAACATAAAATCCAGCATATCTCATGCTTAAAACTCATGGAAAAACAGAAATAAAAATCCCCAAAATATGGCGAACACATTACCTTATTAACCGGAAACATAAACCGAGTTCATACTCAAAGTAATCTTTGGATCTTTTATGCTTTGCCTTTGCAGCCCCAACACTTCAATCCTCTGCATCATTAAGAATAAGAGAGCGTAAGCACACATGCTTAGCAAGGATGCTCATAAAACAAAGATGCAATTTAAACCATTTGAAAACCCAACACTTGCTTTCAAAACATGCTTACGACCAAAGCATTTTTCCTTGTTTCCAACCGAAACAATGTATAACAACCTTTATGCAACAACATTTACATAATCCATGCTTAGATCCCGAAGCATTAAATCACAAATCATGCTTAAATCCCAAAGCATTAAAAAGTAGGTTCAACACACGAACTTTCACATATATTGGCATTTATAGTGACCTGGATAGACTACCCTCTATCCACACAAATTGGATACACGGATCTCTCATACCATGCTTAGTTAAATCGCATGATATCCCAAACCTTGCCTAGTTAAACTGCAAGATTTGACACCCTCACCTTGTTAAACTGTGAGCTTAACACCCTTTCATAGTTGCAACTCAAGTTTACCAACCTTGCCTAGTTAAACCGCAAGATCACCATCAATTTGGGATGCCTAGTTAAACGGCATACCCCAAATGAGGTCCCAATAGTCCGAGTGGCCTTGTTAAACTGCCATACCTCAATGACCCATGGCCACGATCGATTTTGTTCATATTTTATAGTGCACTTTTGATCCTATGGCATGCCAACTATATTCGATTGCTTTCTTACCTTGTCACATAGGCAATATATCATTTACAAACCATCTACTTATTGTTTTATAGCGCATTATACCAAAAATGCCATATATACAAATCTCATTGCCAAAGAGATAACACCATTCTTGACCGGAATGAAAGCCGATGCTCACTAGCATTTATTATACTTTAAAACCCCTGCATATGTACTTAAAACATGCGTTTCTAGCAAGTAAATCAATCCATGTTTAACACCAAAACATGAAATCAATATACTCATAACAAAGCCAATATTCAAGAGAAAAATAAGGGAAACTTACTTTCAAGCTTAGGTAAGTATTTCACGTTTACCCTAAACTCCCAACAACCTTTATTGAACCGTTTAAAGGTGTTTAAACCAGTTTCCACTCATCGATACGCTTCGCTTTACTCACCAACGCAAACCAAGCTTCCAGCAAGACACAATCAATGATAAGCTTTGTTGCTTTGATTATCCCAAGTTTTAACCACATAAAACTAGAGGGCAAATGCATCATTATGCATTCAAACCATTGCCTACAAGCAATTACCCGTAACTCCCAAGTTGCCCACTCAAAACTTATCTGAAACATACCGAAATCAACCTCAAACACTTTTCAACCTTAACCCAGCCATAATATAACGATTCAATACAACAAACCTCATCAATTAACGCCTAAAAATCCTTTCCCAACATCCTTTTACTTCCAGCAATGATTAAACCCAACTATCACCCAAAAAACCATTAATTAACCACCTTAAACATTAGAGATTCAACTTGTTTCGGGATTGCAATACTAAAACCAAGTTATTAACTCAATTAAACATCAATATTATGATCTAATCTGATCAAAATCCTAGAAAAACAGAATATGTATGAAGATCCATAAATCTCATAAATCAAAACACAATTAAACTACCAAAACACATTAGAAAACAATTGTAAAGGATCAAGAACTTGGGAATTTCAGTAAAGAACTTTTCATTAGAGGAGAAGAATGAATCCTTACCTCCAATGCTGATTTCTCCCCTTAATTGCTTAATAAAATATGAAAATCAAGAGAATAAAAATAAGTATTTGATGAAAAAGCATTAGAAAATTAAATGGAAATCAAAACCTTTGATTTTTACCTGAAGAAATTGAAATTGGAAAGATGTTTGGCTGGAGAGAAATTGAGAGAAAGAAGTTGCAAAGTTGTTCCGTGAATTTTTGTTAAAAGTTGAAAATAAGATTTATGAATTCTCTCCACTTTTAAAGCCTTTTAAAAGCCGTTTAAAATCAATTAATTAAAGGGAGACAAATGCGGGGTGTTACAACTCTCCCCATCTTAAGAATTTTCTTCCTCAAAATTTACCTAGAGGAAACAAATGCAAAAATTGCCCCAACATGTTCGCCTTGCTTTCCCACGTGGCTTTCTCGACACCACAGTGTCGCCACAAGACCTTAACGAGCTCAATCGTCTTGCCACGAAGAACTTTGCTGCTGGAATCAAGGATTTTCACTGGCTCCTCATCATAGTACAAATTCGGCCTTAACTCAATATGCTCCACCGGCATGACATGCGAGGGATCCAACCAATACCTCCGCAACATGGATACATCAAACACATCATGTATTTTCTCCAACTCGAGAGGCAACCTCAACTGATAAGCTACAGGACCAACACACTCAACAACCTCGTACGGTCCAATAAAGCTCAGACTAAGCTTACCCTTACATCTGAACCGCATCACCTTCTTCCATGGTGACACTTTCAAGAATACACGATCAACCACTGCATATTCAATTTCCGTACGCTTCAAATCCGCGTAAGATTTGTAACACCCCCTACCCCGGGTTGGCAGCAAACTAGTTCGGGAGTTTCCAAGTACAATACAAGTATGAACAAGCAAGAATAGGCTAACTCATCCCTATTAGGTGAGTTACTTAACTAACAAGTAAACAAAAAATCATTAATTATCATATAAGCAATCTTATCTTTTATTTATAGGACATACTAGGTTACCAAAAATTTCAATTAACATCATCATACAATCAACATTCGAAACCTAAATAAGCAAACATGCTTCATTTTATTTCTTTGTTCCTTAGCTTGATACATGTGACATTACATACATAACTTATTAAACATGATCAATAGTACATACCTTGATTCCAGGCAAGCATATGCCACCCTTACCATTCGACATTTACCATTCAATCTTATAAAAATACATATACATCATGATATGATCACACAAGTGATTAACTCACAAGACATTCGAATGGTACAAGACTAGATCAATTACTTTGGTCAAATCAATATATCATAACCATATACGCAGCAAATACTTACAATACATAGAATTTTAGTTCATTACTTAATTCATATTAATAACCAAGTTCAAGTATTCAAAATGCATGCACTAGACATTATATACAAACTAAGTGCCACCAACTAGGGGAGTACAAAACAAGTATGAACCATTCTTTAACTATGCTTGTGTCTTACTTTGAGCTCAAGAAATCAGGCCTCGGGATCAAGCAACGATCGAATCCTTTATCATGTGGTTGGGAAGAATGAAAACAAGAGTGATAAGTACAAGAATGTACTTAGTGAGGTAGTAACTAGTTCTAACCCATTTGTTATATCAAGTCAAGTTTCAATTAATCAAGAAGGATCCTAGCTAAGGATTTCAAGGCAATCAAATAGTATAAGAAGCAAGAGACAATGAATCATAATTCATGCTTTATCCATTTCAAGAAATCAAGCTATTCATCGACACATATCAAGTAGTCAAGCAGTTCATGCTTATATATCATGAAATCAAGCAATTTAAACTTTACATTCAAGACAAGTTTACAATTAGAAATCATGAAATCAAGTAAGGACAAGGTCTATTTCAAGCAATAATCATGTAGCAAGAAATTCGAGTATACAAGTCAAGTGAAAAATAATTCAAGTTTACATGTTTGTCATTTCAAGAATACATGTCAAGTAATCCAAGTAGGAAGTTTTAATATCAAGTAATTCAAGTATTCAAGATTATATTAACTCATTTATTATCTTTTAACACAATCCTTGGTTTATAGTTTGTCTAGGTAATCGAGCCTCCAACCAATTGTCGCCACAAGATGTACCGTAGTATGCAAGATGTACTATAGTACTGTACCGTAGTACTGGTCAACCCTCCTACTGTCGCCAAAGACCACACATACGTACCCTCCATTTGTCGCCAATTAGGGGCCTTAGCCCTAGACTGTAGTCCACCCTGACACAATGAGCTCTAGACTCTAAGGCATGCCCTTCTACCTATTCAACTAGCAACCAAGGTTGTTTGATTACACTTTACTTATTCAAGAGTTATCAAGCTTTTCAAGTTCAAGATCATGTAGTCAAGAATCATTTCAAGCAAGTAAAGCAATATTATGCTTTAGCCCTTAGGCCAATTGAGCCTTAGCTCTTAATTTCATTTCATGTTTTCATGTGTTTCATGATCAAGACAATACAATTCAAGTAAGTATTCAAGTGAATTTCATTCATGATTCAAGGACCAAGCATCATATATCATTATCATACATATATGTCATTAATTGAATAGGCACAATAAAGAACAAGAAATAAAGAATTTGTTTTCACTTTTCTTTCTAATTAATTTCTCAATTTGCATGCTATTACTTATTTCACAATTTTAGTTTAGTCCATTCTTCCCTTTTATTCATATTCAAGTTAAAATTGAGATTATTAACATGGCATATCAATGGCAAGAAGATAATCATGCACATTTGGTTAGGACCTAAGTCCTAACCCTATTGTAAACGACACTCACAATACTCCAAGCTTAGCTAATCTTGGATCCAAACTCCTTCGTGTTTGCCACTAGCTTGGCCACTCCTTTCTTCCTCCACAAGTTTTACTCCTTGCTCTAACAATCTATATAATTGAAAACATGTCAAACAAGGTACATTGAGCATATTAATTACCCATCTCAAGCAATAAAATGTGTTTACACAATTAAACATTGCAAAATAGTCCAATATCTATTCATTTACATCAAAACAATCCTCAAGGCATGTATACACAATTAAACATTGCAAAACATTCCAATATTTATTCATTTCCTCATGTATACAAATCAAGATAGTTCGTGACATTTTCAAGTCTTCTAAACAGTCCCTAATATTCCTACATGGATGCCAACAACCCTTTATTCATATATGCAAAATGTCATGTTCATAACAGTCCTAAATCGATCTAGACATGTACATAATAGGGCAGCTATGTTTATATACATTTTTAGAAATTAAAATAGTCCATTAAACTCTCCCATGTGTCCAATTCATATAGACGAAATTTATAGGTGTAAACAGTTCACAAATTTTACTTATACACACAAAACAATCCCATTCTTGCCTAATAAACCATGTAACTATGAATTTCAAGTTCAATGACTCAATTCTAACCAACAACAACACTTACGATCAGCTCGACATTAACTCTATAGCTACATATGGATTTACTCCTTAATTTCTTAAATTAAATTTGACATAAATTTTTGAATAAATCCTTAATACATAGCAACTTTAAATTTCAATCTACTTAAATCACATCACTCGATTGCTCATATACTATCCTAATTATCAATCGAAGCAATAGTTATTCCTTCTATTGCCAAACCTCTAATTGCACCAAGCTCTCATTCATATTTCATCAATTACACCTAACACTTCATATCATACAAATCAAGAAGTCTATTTCATCACAAGATTATAATCAAAGAAAGAACAAGAACATTACCTTCTTAATAGTGTACTAATTCGACTAAAACTCCAATAAACTAAGCTAAAGAACTATGGTTTCTCTCACTTCTCACTCTCTCCTTGGCATTTTGAGAGAAAGGGAAAGATGAAGAAGATAGAAGTTTTGTTTTTCTTCCTCTAATTGACACATTGTCATGTAACTCGTTCAATCCTAGTCCAACTTGCATGATTGTAGGGTTACATGTGTCCAAGGCCACTAATAAATATTTCATTACATGCAATCCAAAAAGTTCACCCCAAGTTCGGTTTGGTCCTTGTAAAATTACCTATGTACTTTCTTTATTTAGTAATTTAGTCTTTAATCATGTTTGATTAACTCAAAAGGTATCACAACGTTATAATTATCTCTAAGGTCATGTAATTAACTTCTAAGCTAGTACTCAGGGTATTACAAGATTTCTGCCGATCCGCAGCTACTTTTAAGCAATCACACACAAGCTTTATCTTTTCATCTGTGTCCTTCAACACGTCCGGTAAGGAAATATGTTTTCCCCTACCTCAGCCTAACATAAGGGCGTACGACATTTTTAGCATACAATGCCTTATACGATGCCATCTGTATACTTGCTTGATAATTGTTGTTATACGCAAACTCAACCAAAGGTAAATGCTTCTCCCAGGTTCCTTGGAACTCAATAATGCAACATCTCAACATATCCTCCAAAACATGGATAACTCGCACAGACAATCCATCCGACTGAAGACGATACGCGGTGCTGAAATTCAACCTTGTACCTAAAACCCGGTGCAAACTCACCTAAAACCTTGCTATGAACCTCAGATCCCTATCTGAAATAATGGACTTTGATACCCCATGCAAACGCATGATCTTACCAATATACAAATCTGCCAACTTGTCCAGCGTATACGTTGTATGCACTGGCAAAAAATGTGCACACTTCGTAAACCGATCCACAATCACCTAAATGGAATCCTTTTTAGCCGGTGTCAAAGGTGACCCTGAACAAAATCCATGGTGATTCTCTCTCATTTCCATTCTAAAATTCTCAATGGTTGCAACAATCTGGATGGAAACTCATGTTCAGCCTTGACCCACTGACATACCATGCACTTAAAAATGAACTCAACCACATCCTTTTTCAGACCAGCCCAGTAGTATGCTTCTTTTAACCCTATATACATTTTCACACTGCCATGATGCATAGCAAAAGGATTAGAATGTGCCTCCGTCAAAATAGTGTACCTCAACTTTGAATCATTTTGCACCACTATTCAACCCTTGAAACACAAAACTCCATCATCATCAAAATGATATTCCATCAAATTACCCTCTGATATGTCCTTAACATGCTTGACCAAGGAATCATCAAATGGTTGCTTAGCTTTAATCAACTGCAACATAGTAGGCTTAACTTACAATTCAGCCAACAAACCACCTTCTCGTGTCACACTCAATCTTGCGAACATAGCTCTAAGCTCAACTGCCACCTTACGACTAAACGCATCCGTAACCACGTTTGCTTTACCAGGATGATACTCGATTGTCAAGTCGTAATCCTTAAGCAACTCCAATCATCTACGTTGCCTAAGTTTCAAATCCTTCTAAGACATTAAATACTTCAAACTTTTGTGGTCCGTAAAAACCACATAGTTCTCTCCATAAAGGTAATGTCTCCAAATTTTAAGAGCAAGCACTACAGCCGCAAGCTTCAAATCATGAGTTGGATAGTTGCGCTCATGAACCTTCAGTTGCCTCGATGCATAGGCCACAACCTTACCATCTTGCATCAGCACACATCCCAACCCCGCGTAGGATGGATCACTATAAACCACAAACTCCTTCCCAGATTCAAGTTGAATCAACACATGAGAATGTGTCAAGACTTCCTTCAACTTCTCAAAACTATGTTGTTGCTTCTTCGTCCACACATAACGAACATTCTTTTGCAACAACTTCATCAACGGTGTCGCGGTATTAGAAAACTCATCAACAAAGCGGCGGCAATAACCAGCCAAACCAAGAAAGCTGCAAACCTACGAAACAGATTTAGGTTGCTTCCAATTGAGAATAACCTCAATTTTCTGTGGATCAACACGAATGCCTCGGCTCCTAGCATATGCAACAACATGTACCGATGCATCCCTCGTAGCCCGAGGATAATCACGCTTGAAGTGATCAAATGACCCACAAATCCAACAAACTCCAGCATTCTCCTAGCATATACTGTAATATCACAAATTTTTGGTTAGTGACCAAAATGTAAATTTTGAAATTTTAGGGGTTAAAGTGTAAACTTTGGAAAAGTTTAGGGACCAAAGTGTAATTTCCAAAAGTTGTGTATTTTAACTCTATACTTTACCCCCCAATAATGATGTTTTCTTGTTACACAAATTTTTCGTACGGAGTTTGTATTTTTGGCTATAAAGCGATAAAGTTTAAAAGAATATTCGGATAATCGGATCGAATCAAATATCCATGATATTTTGAAGGATGATAAGCCACGGTTGATTATGTCATTTTACATGTCTAAGATATTTTCTTTGTTTTGGAAGAATATGAACCCTTGGATTTAAGTTGATTTTCATGCTAAATATGAGCCATTAGATGAAAAATGGCAAGATCGTAATTTTGGAAAATCATAAGGGTAAAGTTGATAAACTACTAACTCGAGATTTAAATTTAGGTTATTGGAAGAAGGATGATGATATGAGGAATATTATAGAAATATAGAATTTTCAGAATAGATCCAATAGCTCGGTAAAGGTAAAATCGTAGTAGAAGTATTTTGTGAATATCGGGAAATCAGATTGAATTGAAATTTTAGAGGTTGTTCCATAATCCATTGAAAATCATAAAATGATATTTATGGAATGGTGGCCGGTTGAGGAGGAACTAATTTAGTTAGATTTTAATGGAATGGCAATTTTGAAACAAACTAGTAAATAAATATTAGTTGGAGGGCAAATTGGTCAATTGGTAGGGATGGCAATTTTGAAATATTTGAAGTTACAAGGGCTATTTTTGGAAGAATAAAATTAAAGATTAAATCTTGGCCCTTTATTGATGATAAAACCAATCTCAACTGTTGGATAAAAGGGCACTTTTGTAATTTCCCTATTTGAATGAATTTAAAATCCATTTATATAATACAAGTGGCATAATTGGAGGAATGGAAAATTAAAAGGTCAAAAAAGGATGATGAAGTCTTCTTCATCCTCTATTTTTGAAAATATGGGGGAAAAGGGAGAAAATTTCCAAGCTCTATTCAAGCCCCAAAACTTGATTTTCAGGTAATCTTTTGAACTGCAAAGTTATTCTACTCTTCAAGCTTTATATTTTGATGTACTTACTTCATGGAATACATGCTTGATTGATGAGAATTTTACATGAGAAGGAAATTAGGGTTTATGAACAAAATTGAGGCTTTTGAGATTTTATGATTCCATGGTTGAATTTAAGTTGACATAAAGCTTACATGATGTTAAAATCATGTTTTTGAGTTAGGATTTAAATCCTACATATTTTGGTTTGTATGGAGAAGATCAGGGTTTATGGAGTCAAACTTAGGGTTTTGTGATGTTGGATTAATGATCTAGTAAGCTTGATTTGTTGTTTGGAAGCAAAACCCTAGGTTAAAATTATATGGACCAATTCAACAAGCTTCAAAGTTAAGGGACCGAATCTAAATTTTATGAATTTAGAGTGTATTTATGTAATTAATGATGTGGGAGATGTGAAATTAATATTAGAATGCTAAACCGATGTTGAATCGAATTAGTGACCATTTTGACAAATTGTCAAAATCAAGTGACCAAATAGGAAATGAATTCTTGGATGGGGATTAAATCTGATTTTTAGTTAAAATAATAGAATTAAGGTAGTAGTGTTGATTTAAGGACTAAATTGCAAAGTTAAGAAGTTTGAATTCTTACCTTTACATTCTAGTGACTATTGTGGGCAAAGAAAGAACATTAAAGGGAATTATTTTGAATAATTTTTTGATGAAGAAGATGATGAATTGGTGGTTTGAAGCAAGTGATGGGACTAAATTGATAAGTACAAGAATAAGGAGAAGTTAGTAGAAATTAGAAGTTTATTATGGAAAGCTATGTAGAAGATTGAATTTTGGCAGTGGCTTCGAAAATTCACCATAAATTCTACAAAAATGTTTGGATGATGAATTTTATGTCGTTGTAAAGATGTTTCATCTAGTTTCATCTCCAACAAACGAAAACTGATTTCGAGTTCTGAGTTAAAAGATATGAATTTTTAATCGAATGAAGGTCAAAAAATTTATACAGCAGATTCTGTAAGGACAGATCTTTGATGGGAGTTTGAAGAATTTTCATAATTTTTGTAGATTTTATTAATTTTTGTTGCTTATACTATTAGAACCATTACCAAATCTAGTTTTTCCAGTATAAATGAAATTAAGATCCGGTGTGTATTCTGCCCAGTATAAGTAAATATTTGAAGGTAGCGCAAGCTTGCAAACATAGCTCTAAGCTCAACTGCAACCTTACGACTCAATGCATCCACAACCACATTGGCTTTACCAGGATGATACTCAATTGTCAAGTCGTAATCCTTAAATAACTCCAACCATCTACGTTGCCTAAGATTCAATTTTTTCTGAGACATCAAATACTTCAAACTCTTATGGTCCGTGAAAACAACACGTTTCTAACCATAGAGGTAATGTCTCCAGATTTTCAAAGCAAAAACGACAGCCATAATCTGCAGATCATGAGTTGGATAGTTGTGCTCATGAACTTTTAGCTGCCTCGACGCATAGGCCACAACCTTACCGTCTTGCATTAGCACACAACCCAATCCAACATATGACGCATCGCTATAAACCACAAACTCCTTCCCCGATTCTGGTTGAATCAACACAGGAGCATGTGTCAACACTTCATTCAACTTCTCAAAACTATGCTGCTGCCTCTTGGTCTACACATAAGGAACATTCTTTTGCAATAGCTTTGTCAACGGTGCTACAATACTCGAAAACCCCTCAACAAAACAACGATAATAACCAGCCAACCCAAGAAAACTACGCACCTCCGATACAGATATAGGTTGCTTCCAATTTAGAATAGCCTCAATTTCCTGTGGATCAACACGAATACCTTATGGGAAAACCACATGTCCAAGAAACATTACTTCCTTAAGCCAAAACTCGTACTTGCTCAACTTAGCATACAACTGATTATCCTTCAACACTTGCAACACAACCCGCAAATGCCAATCATGTTCCTCCTCGATACGCGAGTACACGAGAATATCATCTATGAACACCAAAACAAACTAGTCAAGATATTCATGGAACACCCTATTTATCATATCCATGAATGCAGTCGGGGCATTTGTCAAACCAAAAAGCATGACCAGAAACTCATAATGCCCATACCTCGTATGGATCGCGGCAATATGAACATCTTCATCCTTAACCTTCAGCTGATAGTACCCTGATCTCAAATCTATCTTGGAAAGCACTGTTGCCCTACAAAACTGATCGAACAAGTCATCAATTCATGACAACGAATACTTGTTCTTCATGGTTAAGTTATTCAACTGGCAGTAATCAATGCACATACTCATCGTACCATCCTTTTTCTTCACAAAGAGAACAGGAGCACCCCATGGAGAAATACTCGGTCGAATGAACCCATGATCCAAAAACTCCTGAAGCTGTGACTTTAACTTCTTCAATTTCTTCGGTGCCATCCTATAAGGAGCAATGGACACCGGTGTCGTACCTATAAACAATTTAATACCGAACTCCACCTCTCTATCTGGCAGTAAACTCGACAACTATTTAGGAAAAACCTCTAAAAAATTACAAATAACCCGAATGTCCTACACTCAAACACCCTTAGCTTCAGGATTCATCACAATAGCCAAATAAGCATGGCAACCTCCTTGCATCATCTTTTCTGACTGGGTAGCCGAAACAACATTGGACGAGAACCTTACATTCTCGCCAACCACCACAACTTCATAATTGTTAGCTAACCTTAAAGAAATCCTCTTGGATTCACAATCCACAATCGCCTTGTGCTCACTCAACCAATCCATACCCAAAATGATACCAAAACCATGGAATGGCAATTCCATCAGATCTACTGCAAACTCATGACCTTGCACAACCAAAGGACACCACCTATACAACTTTCTAGTAGTAACCGTCTCACCAAAAGAACTAGTTACTAACATACCAACATCAAGGATCTTAACAGGAACATTCAACAATGATGCATGTCCACTCAAGATATATGAATGAGTAGACCAAGAATCAATCAAAGATAACAATGACAAGAATTGCAAAGTAAAGGTACCTGCAATCATATCCGTGTCATTACAACCCTCACGGTGAGAAAAAACTAGAGTTGGTCCAGCACTCTCCGGTCTCACCGATGCGGCATGAGCCAAACCCCCTGACCGTCCTCGCGCCTCTAAAAATTACCTCTACCACAGCCTCAGCCCCTTACAGGTGTAGCAACATGTGCCGGTGCATCCCTCACAGCTCGAAGACAATCACGCTTCAAGTGATCCGCTAATCCATAAATCCAACAACCTCCAGCATTACTCCAGCACATACCCGTGTTGCACCTACTGCATTGCTCACACTCCGCTACAACACGAGCTCCCTGAGCACCTTGGCCAACTCTGCCACCATGCCTGTGATCTAGCCTAAGTCTCTTGTCCTTGAACTTCCTACTCTACCTCCCATAATAGCTAGAGTCAGTCACTCTCTTACCCAAACTCGCACCCACAGCCTAAACTGGTGCACCCAAAGACTGCTCGATATTCTTGGCCCGATTGACCAACACATCAAAATTTGTGTAATCCGCAGGCCTGGAGATACGTCTTAATGTCCTTAACAAGACCATAACAAAACTTGTCACATCTCTACTGGTCATCATGAACCAACTTCGGAGCATACTAGCTTAGACAGACAAATTTTACCTCGTATTTATCAACAGACATGCCACCCTATGTTAGCGCTATGAACTCGCTCTTCTACATATCCAAAATTGGGTACCAAGGTACTTCCTCTTGAAAGATCTTCGAAAGAACTCCCAAATAACATCTGCCTCTGGAACGCCAGCAATGGTGGTCACCCACCAATGATATGCATCACCTTGTAACAGAGACACGGTGCACCCCAACTTGCGCTCCTCATTACATCCCATCTGATTCATGATGTGATCATCTTTTCCAGCCAACCCTCGACTGCCTTAGGGCTCAAACCTTGAAATTCTACACCTCTCAAACTCCTTAAACGCTCTAAAGGTAACCCCTGATTTGCCACCACAGCTGGTGTCGGTGCTTGAGCCTATCTTCAGCCACCACTGCCTGGAAAGCTCTCGTTTTTTCCTGAACTAACAGAGTCAAATCACCATATACAGGCACTTGGTGAACCTGCGGTACTTCACCCACCCCAACGTCAACTGGAGGAACCATCGAATGAGGAGGAGAAGATAAAACATGAGGGGGATTCTCTTCTATCTCGTTATTCTGCCCTACCCCGATAGTATTAGCAATCAATCGAGTCTCGTGTCAGACCATGCTATCAAAAGCATCAAAACACATTAAAGTAGGCTAGCATCAGGGAAGGATCCAAGACAACTTTTAAACGCATTTTAAAACCTCGATAATAGGCAATGTGTCCCTAATTCATACCTCAGCATGACATTAAACAATCACCGAATTTATACACAATCACCGTGCAACTCAGACAACATCAATTAATTAAACAATCAAACAACAACATCCCAACTTTTCGTAAACCTGGCTCTGATACCAACAAATATAACCCAGTCGACCTGACCTAGTCGCAAGACCAAACTGACCAAGCTACATTAGGTTTACCGAAGTAAACCAGGAAGATGAGACCAAAATGCGACCATTTTTTTCTTTTATCTTGTCTAGATGCTTTATTACTTTCCTACATGTACATACGGTTCACAAGTGAGAACTCAACCCAATCGGGCATCGAAACGATATCCAATTGGACACAACCGTAATCTAGGAACTAGATTGCAATTTTAGCAATATATAGGGACTTTACCAAATTTTATGTTACCATCCTTTAATTATATATATTACATGCTTACATTTCGAAAATAAACTTAATATGATCATCCATACTCATTCAATTGATAAAACAAGATCTAGGGATTAAAATGAAAGAAACCAAAACTGTCTTTCCATGACATTAACAGATTTAACTGCCTCTGCATCGATACGCTAAGGACCGTATCGATACGGAACTGTAACTCGTTTTGGTACACCAAGCACCGCACTGGTATGCCACTTCGAATACAAAAATCCCATTTAATTTCTTAAATCACCATACCGATACAGTCATACAGTGTTTCAGTATGAAGGCTCGTTCCAAAAAGGTGAGATTCCAGTAACCACAAAGCGTATTAATGCCTATACCCATCCCGAAACAGCCTGTCCAAAATTGCCTAGCTGTACCGATACAGTCCCCCGCGTATCGGTATGCCTGGGCCTGTAATGTTAAATTTAGCTGGTTTTTCACTCGAATCTATATGCATTTGGGTCCTAACAACTTGAATACGTGCATACCAACATTCATAAGCATATAAACTCACATTCAAACCAAGGTTAAACAACCACATCAAACTCAAGCTCCCAAGGGCCCACTCTAGAGGCATGTTACCTAACCCACTTTACCAAACATGCCAAAATGCACAAATAGTCCATTCTCAGCATAAGCAACATGCCAACACAACCAACACAGCATAATAAACTTGCTCAAACCATCACAACATGGCAATCAATAAGGAGGCTCTAGATGCATACCTAGGCAACCAATCATCCACAACTAAATGCAAGGGTTAACATCAAACTTAGCAACATCAAACCATCCTCAAAATCCAGCAAGGAAACATACTTAAAATCCATAAAGAAACATAATTACAACTCCCAAAAACCATGATGAACACGTTGACTTATTAACTAAAAACATAAACCGAGTTTGTACTCAAACTTGCAAATGTCCTTGCATCACTTAGCCTTGCCTCTTGCTGCCGCCAAACCTTAATGCTCTACATCATTAGGAAAAAGGAGAGTGTAAGCACACTTGCTTAGTGAGGATGGTCATACAACAATGATGCATTTAAAACCAATTGAAAATTAAATGTTTGTTTTCCAAAAACATGCTTACAACCAAAGCATTTGTCCATGATTCCAACTGAATCAAAGCATAATAGCCATTATGCAACACCATGTACATTCCATGCTTAAATCTCCAAGGCATTACATCATAAACCATGCTTAAATCCAAAGCTTTTAAAATAGGTTCAACACATTAACTTTCTCATATATTGGCATTTATAGTGACCCAGATAGACTACCACTATCCTATATACACGGATCTCTCAACCATGCCTAGTTAAACCGCATGATATAACAACCCTTGCCTAGTTAAACCGCAAGATTTGACACCCTCGCCTAGTTAAACCGCGAGATTTCACCCTTGCCTAGTTAAACCGCAAGATCACCATCAATTGGGTTGCCTAGTTAAACTGCATGCCCAAATGAGGTTCCCAATAGTCCTAGTGGTCTTGTTAAATCGCCATACCTCAAGGACCATGGCCACAGTCAATTTTTTTTTTCATATTTTTTATGCACGTTTAATCCTATGGCATGCCAACTATATCT
Organism: Hibiscus mutabilis; assembly: GCA_019671005.1. Taxonomy (NCBI): domain Eukaryota; kingdom Viridiplantae; phylum Streptophyta; class Magnoliopsida; order Malvales; family Malvaceae; genus Hibiscus; species Hibiscus mutabilis. Next base: position 40,404,395 of record CM033713.1, on the reverse strand, counting down.
GATTGTTTTCTCACCATGTCACATAGCCAATATACCATTTACAAACCATTTACTTACTGTTTTATAATGCATTATACAAAACATCACATAAGCAAATCTGATTACGAAGGCAACAATACCATTCCGAACTAGAATGAAAACCAATGCTCACTAGCATTTAATATACTTTTAAACCCCTGTATATGTACTCAAAATCATGCATTTCCAGTAAGTAATTCATACCATGTTTATCACCAAAACATGCAAACAACATGCTCATATCCAAGCTGATATTGAAGAGCAAAATAAGGGAACCTTACTTCCGAGCTTAGGTAAGTGTCTCACGCTTACCCTAAACTCCCAGCAACCTTTACAAACCTTTGTAAAGCATTTAAAACTAGTTTCCACTCACCGATATGCTTTGTCTTCCTTGCTAACGCAATACAAGCTCCCGGCAAGCAACAAAACAACGTCAAGCTTCTTCACCTTGATTATCCCCTATTTTAAACACATAAAACCAGATAATAAATGCATCATTATGCATTCAAACCACTGCCTCAAAGCAAAACCCCGCAACTCTCAGGTTGCCCACTTAGAAACCATCCAAAACAAACTGAAATCATCATCAAACATTTCTGAAACTTAACCCAGCCATAAAATAATGATTAAACATATCAATCAACATCAATTAACATCCAAAAACACTTTCCTAACATCCTTTTACTTCCATCAAAGATTAAACTCGAATATCATCACAAAAACTCAAATCTAACAACCTAAACAATTAGAGATCCAGAAGTTTCAAGATTCTATTGATAAAAACAATTTATCAACAATATAATACATCCAAAATATGTATTAAGTCAATCTTAAACACTGGAATCAGATCCACGTCGAAAATTACCTTGTTACAACAATTTTACCCAATTTACTTAATCAAACATTGATAAATCATTAAAATCAGTTTACAATCAATAAATCAAGGATCAAATACTTGGGAATTTCAGTAAAGAACCATACAATAGAGGAGATCATGGACCTTACCCTTATTGTGAGATTTCTCCCTCAATTGGTTTGATAAAAGCTAAGAAAATACAAGATTTAGATGATATTTTGTAAAAACAATATTAATTAATCAATTACCCATCATAAAAACAAGTTAAAAGACTTCTCACCTCTGGATTTTGATGAAAACTTAAGTGTTTGCCTGAGGAGAGAGTGGAGAGAAAAGTTGAGAGAAAAGTTACGTGAATTTTCTTTAAAGAACTTTACTAACTTTTTAACTAAAATTCCTTTTTAATTAACTTTAAAACACATGTTAAAAATATCTTTAATTAAGGGAGAAATCATCAAAAAAAACTTGGTAAAATAGCTCCTTAAAGATTCTAAGAATTTGACCCTTTTCATTTTAGTCACCTTTAAAAGCAATTTTCAAAACTTGCATTTTGGTCACCGCCCAAACTATCCGATTTCCAAATCTAATTTTCCAAAATTGATTTCACAATTATCCTTAATATAGTTAATAATGATTTTAGAATATTTTCCTAAATTTTATCACCATCAAAAATATTTAAATCAATTTAATCCCAAAATCGACCTGAAAAACTAATATCGGTCCACCAGACCTTTGAACCTACCTTTAAAACATCTAAGCCCAAAACAGGGGTGTTACACCAATGATATGCATCACCCTGTAACAGTGACACGGTGCAACCCAACTTGCGCACCTCATTACAACCCATCTGGTTCAGTATGCAGATTATTTTCTTCATCCAACCTTCAGCTGCCTCAGAACTCAGACCCTGAAATTCCTCGCCTCCCAAACTCCTAAGATGCTCCAAGGGTAAACCTTGATTAGCCACCACAGTAGGTGATGGCGGTTGCGTGTGCACTTCAGCCATCGCTGCTTGGAACGCTCCCATCGTTGCTTGGATTAATAGAGTCAAATCACCCAATACTGGCATTGGAGGATCCTACGGTACACCACCCACCCCAACATCAACGGGAGTAACCAATAGAGAAGGAGGTAAAATATTAGGAGGATTTCCCTCCTCACCGTTATTCTACTCAACTCTCGCGTTATTAGCCATCGAATGTGTTTTACGTTGAACCATGCTAACATAAGCATCAAAACACATTAAAGTCAGGCTAGCATTAGGCAAAGAATCCAAGACAACCTTATAAAATATTTTAAAACCTCGATAATAGGCAAAGTGTTCCCAATTCATACCCCCACATGGTATTAATCAATCATCAAACATATACACAATCATCGTGCATTTCAAACAACATCTGTTAATCTAGAGGCTTGAGATGCTTGTTTTTGCGTAGATGAATTTAGGTTTAGCGTATCGGTGAGTGAAAACGTGGATTCCAGCTTTGGAATGTTTTAAAGGTGGTTTATGGGAGTTTAAACTTAGCTTGATACGCTGGTTTAAACTCAGAAGTAAGTAAAATGTGGTTTTCTCTCTCGGTCGTGCTAGTGTAAAATGATTTTATGCACTTGTTTTGATTTACATGTATCTATTGTTTAACCATGATTTAAAGTATTTGAGATACTTTTTTAAGAATGAAATGCTGAAGGATTAACATGGTAAGTGATCCTTGTAAGTATATGATTTAAAGTATTTGAGATACTTTTTTAAGAATGAAATCCGTATATCCGATGTGTTTTATGAAATGTAAGGTTGCTGGTTTTGAGTCACTTGAAAGCCAATATATGAGATAATATATCATGAGAAATAGATTATGCTTGTATAATGTGAATCATACATGTGTACTCTTTAAGCTTGTTATAAAGAAGTTGTGTCGAGAAGCATAAATTGAGGTAGAAATTGGATCCATGATACATGTGTTGAAAATGATTTAGATGTGCATTTTTGAGATGACATGTGAAGCATGAGATGCTTTTCCATGAGATATTTACATGTGATTTGAACTAAATGGTTTTAAATGCATCGATGAGTGTTTTAGCGATTTCCTCTCTAAGCTTATTGCTTACGCTCTCTTTTCCTCATCAATGTAGAGAAATAGCGTTCTCGAGCATCACGTGAGCAAGGAAGGATCCAAGGATTTGATACATTCCAAAGTATGGTTTTAATACGTTCTAAGTAGTAATAAGAAGGCAATGTGATCGGGTTGTTTTGGGAGATGTGTTATGAGATACTCCTGCTGTAAAAGTTTGGATTATTGTTTTGGACTTGCATGATGTTTTGTACTTGTTTTTTAGGGGATGGGAAACATTAAGCATGCTTAGGTAGAAATCATGCTTTTAGGTGAATGCTTGATTATGCTATGCTTGGTGTGACCTCTTGAGATGTTGCTATGTTTGATGAATAAATGTTCTTGATGTCATATGATGTTTAAAGGATGAATTAAGGGAGTTAGATTGAGGCAAAGTGTCATATGTTGGATCTAAAGGTCATTATAGGTCTCGTCGTACCAGTACGGCTCCTCAGGTGTCGGTACGCGAGGACTTGTCTTGGCTCAAATGGTGCAAATTTGCCTAGTCGTATCGATACACCTGGTAAACGTATCAGTACGCCTAGTTAGAAAATAGTGAAGGTTTCGCTACGCGAGTCACTGTTCTAATACAGTTCATAGCCACTAGAATCTGGACTTTTAAAATTATACAAGCCGTATCGATATGCTTGAGGACCGTATCGGTACGCATTTGTTCCTTAGTATCGTATCGATACGGTGGACACCTGTTCCGAAACACTGACCGTTAATTCAGTTGATATGCTATCTGATGTTTCAAATCTTTTCATTTTGGTCCATGTTTCTTATTTAGGCAATTAAATGTGATTGAATGATTACTGTGAGTTGAGATTTAACATGGAGGCATATAATATGACTAATTGAAGATTGGTAACTTTAATTTGGAGGAAGCTCGTGTAAATAGAAGAAATTACATTTTAGTCCCTAAAATATGGATTCGAGCAATTAGATGTCGATATGACGCCCGATTGAGTTGAAATCTTAACCATGACTTGTATGTTCACCATAGGACCTAAAAATGCATTTAGAAAAGATAAAAGATAAAAAAAATTGGTTCAAATGTAATTTCTTCAGGGTTTATTTCGGTAAACCCTATTGTAACTCGCTCAGTTCGGTCTTGCGACTAGACCGGGTCAAGGGGGGTATATTTCAAATCACTTTAAATCTAAGATAAACATCATACAGTATCAACAACATGCTTGAGCATCAACAAAACATTCATATAGACCAACCTAGCATATCTAGCATACTCATACACCAAATCTAGAGGCATGCTTCCTAGTCCACATTCAAACCATCAAACCAATCACAACTCAACAACTTTAAAACTTAATACAAGTCCATAACAACAATCAAAACTTGCAACAACATGGAGTTCATCAAAACCTCTCCCCAAAACCCCAAACGACACATTGCCATTATTACTACTTATCAATGTTCTAAACCGTACTTTGAAAATCAAGTCTTGGGAATTCCTTTCCTTGTTTCTTTGCTGCCTCAAACCTTAATTCTCTGCATTGATGGAAAAGAAAGCGTAAGCACACTAGGCTTAGTGAGGGATGCTCAAACAGCAACCATCATCAATGCAAGTTAAACCATTTCACATAACTTTGAAACTACTTTTCAAAACTCTTTGAAAACATCATCATAACATCATGCCTTATCTAAACAATGCTCTTAACATTTCAAAAAATAGCATATTAAACCATATGCAACATGTATCATGGATTCAATAGCAATGTCCCATTTGCTACCCTCAATTTAAGCTTTCCCATGCATACTACCAATGCAAGGTTCAAAGAGTAAAACATGTTTAAACCACATTAAACAACAACCCATCTCATGATAGATAAACAATTACATTGGCTTACAAGTGATCATTAACCAAGTTTCCCTTTATAAAATGTAACATCAGATACATGGATTCAATATGTGTTCTCTCAACACTTAACAAACAATCTACCGATAACACAAGGCTCACACACGGGAGTATTCGGTACACATAAACCCCTCCACCATTGTGACACCCTTGGTGGAGTATTCGGTACGCATAAACCCCTCAACACCATTCATCGATACGATGTTTAACCCACTAATGGGAGTCTTCGGTACATATAAACCCTCGACCGTTAGGGTACTTGGACGAAGTATTCGGTACACCATATAAACCCCTCAACATCCAAGGGCCTTTTTATAGTGCACTATCAATCCTATGGCCGGCCAACTATATCCGATTTCATTTACAAACCTTTTCATAACATCACTTGCCAATATAATTCATTTTAACATCAACAACTCACTGTTTTCATATTCATCATCAAAATCATTTAACCAATGCAATAAACCTTGCATTAACCAATGTTCATAAACATTTACAAATCATGCATTACTTCCTGATGCAACACCATTTTATAACCAATTTCCAGCATTAAACCATGCTCAAAACATACATATACAGTGAGTAATTAAACCATGTAAAACAAGTGCATCAAACTATTAGCCAAATCGAGTTTGAGAGAGAATTCATACTTTACTTACTTTCAAGCTTAGACCAGCATTTCAAGCTAAATCTAAACTCTAAAACACAACTTTCAAACCTTTGCAAAGTTGAAAACTCATTTCCACTCACCGACTCGCAAAGCCTCGCTTACCTATGCAACAACCATGCCTCCAAAGCTTCCAAAACCAACGTTCAAGCTTGAGGTCCAACTTCCCCTACTTATATCCACACAAAATAGAGGTACATTGCATTAAAATGCAACCAACATCACAAAAACACCAAACCTCAACACCTTTTATCCAAATTCCCTCCATAACACCCAAACTAACAACAAAGCCCTTCCAAACTTAACCAGCCATAATCTAACATTTCAAAACATCGATTAACATCAATCAACATCTAAAAACATAACTCTAACATCCTTACATCTCCAGAAAACCATTAACCACCTCAACTCCTCAAAAATACATAACTAACAACCTAAAAAATTAGAGATTCACGTAGTTTTAGGATTTCAATGTTAAAATCATCCATTAACATATCCAACATCTAAACTATGATTAAAATCGATCAAGAACCCAGCAAAACCGGACCTATACAAAATTCACTTAATCAACTCAATTAAACATTGATTTAACCAATTTCCATAATTAAATCATTAAAAGTTATTAGAAAACATTAAACAATGATCAAATACTTGAGAATTTCAATGAAGAACCATTCATTAGAGGAGAAGAACGAACATTGCCTATAATGAGTGAATTTCCTCTCAATTGGATGTTTTAGATCTTGAAAACAAAGATATTCAATGAGGTTTTGCAAAACAAGATTAAAGAACCAATTAAGAAACAAGAATTTAAGAAATCAAGAGTGTTACCTTAGATTTTGGATGAAAAACTGAGTGTTTGGCTGAAGTACTTTGAGAGAAAAGTTTAGGAGGAAAGTTACGTCAGTTTTTGGTTTTAAGAAAAATAATTACCTTTTGTTAATCCTCCTTTTAATTACCCAATAAAAACTCTTTTAAAATAATCCTAAATGAGAGGAAAATCTGATATTAAAGTTTGGTAAAATAGCTCCTTAAAGATTCTAATATTTGACCCTTTTTCAAAATAGTCACTAAAAATATTTTTCAATCTTTACATTTTGGTCACTAGCCAAAATGTCCATTTACAAATTCCATTTTCCCAAATTGACTTTACCAAAAATATCTATATACTAAATAATGATTTTTAGATATTTTCCCATATTTTTCTCATACCAAAATTATTTATTCTGATTTTAATCTTGAATCTAACTTGAATCTCTAATTTCGGCCCATTGGACCGTCTAAACCAATTAGACAACTCCTAGCCCAAAACTGGAGCATTACAAATGTAGCTCGCTTGGTTTGGTCTTACGACTAGACCATGTCAAGGGGGTTATATATGGTGGTATCAGAGACAGGTTATGATTGTTGGGAGATAGGTTATGGTTATTTGGTTGATTGATATTACATGAATATGTTGTTTGACATGCACAACGTTTGAATTTGTGAAATTATGTTCGATATGTGGTATGTTTGGGTGTTTAGCTTGGGGACACATTGCCTTATTACTACTAGAGTTAAATGATTATTGGTTTTTAAACGCGAGCACCTTGGATTCTTGCTGCGAGCTGGTCTAATGATATTGTTTTATTGTATCATCTTGTTTTAGACTCATATTTTTATTACAAAATGCAATCGAGATGAGGCTGAGATCGAATATGTTCATATTCCTAGAAGGGAGTGATGAGATATGGATCAATCCAAGGTTAGGGGTAGCTTTAGCTTGGAATTGAAAGGATGCAGAGGCTTATGTTGCAAAGTTACCTCAGATGTGTTGTTAAATCAAGGGTTGAGGATGTTTGGTTCTGGAAGTTGTGTTGTTGGAGATCCTTTCCAGAGATGTTATAGACAATGTTATTAGAGTTGTTTTTTAGTTGCAAGGTTAGGTTTGGTGTAGAGACGTGCTTTGGTACGACTCTCGAATCCTATTGAGCTATGGTGGTGAGTAAAAAGGAAGTGTAGAAGTAAGGATATCTTCGTGTTCTGAGTGTACAATGAAGTTGAGTAAAACTCGGTCCAAGAATGTTGTTAGTGAGTGTGAATTGTTAAACATGCACAACACAAAACACTTATATGTATATATTTAAATATGTCATTACATGCATACATTTGGGCATGACATTAGAGGTTTTGCATACATGTTCATAGGCATCAATGAGGGCATATAGGTAACCATGCATACATATGTTCACACTTACAGATGACATTTCGAAGATCGGTGAAATTACAATAAAAGTTAGTCTAGAAAGAAGAATATTTTAAGACCTTATAGGGTGTGAGAAGTGTTTAAGGTGGATTTTTAGAAGTTAAAGTTGTGTTAGATTTGAGGCGACCAAGGTTGAAGTTAGGAGTGCATGGTTTTTGAGGATCAGTTGATTTCCTTCGGAACTCATTGAGAAAATTTTCTAAAGTTGTGCCATTTGCAAAGTTGATGCATTGAAGATGTCTTATGGTTTGCAGAGTCACATGACGTGTGATTGTGTGCAATTAGCCAGGGAAGGGCAGGCTCCTGTACCTATTGTTTTGCTGCAGAGAGGTCGTGGGCAGGGCTATGGACATTTCCAGTGTATGGATGATGTACAGAGAATGGTGGCTCATATTGTAGCAGTTTAGTCTGAGGGTGGTGGACCGACGGGAGATGTACGCACCATTTAGGAATGAATGATACTGACGTGATTGAAGGTACCTTTACTTTGTAGTCCATACCTTTGTTATATTTGATTGATTCTGGTTCACATTCCAACATTCTACATGAACATGCTTGCTTGCTTGATTTACCTGTAGAGGTGTTAGATGTTGGTATGCGGGTAACCAGTTCTTTTGGTGAGACAATAATCACTAGGAGGTTGTTTAGGAGTTGTCTCGTAGTGGTTTAAGGGTACGTGTTTGCGGTCAACCTGATGGAGTTGCCGTTTCACGGGTTCGATGTAATTTTTGGGATGGATTGGTTGTCTTAACATAGGGCGGTAATTGATTTTAAGACCAAGCAAGATTCACTGAAACTTGCAGGGGATTACGAAGTGGTGGTTATGGGTGAGAATGTCAAGTTCTTGTCAACATGGTTTCAGCTTTGGAAGCGCGAATGTTGCTAGAATGTGGGGGTTAAACATACCTAGCCTCTGTTATGAACTTAAATATAAAAGAAGTACATGCCCAGGACATTCGCATAGTTTGCGATTTTTCCAGAAGTATTTTCAAAAGAGTTTCATGGGTTGCCGCCAAATAAGGAGGTAGAGTTTTGCATTAAGACGTACACATATACGACTCTGGTGTCGATTGCACCGTATTATCTAAAAGAGTTAAAGGAGTTGGAGACGCAGTTACAAGAGTTGTTGGATCGAGGTTTCATTTAGCCAAGTGTGTCACCGTGGGGAGCACCGGTGTTGTTTATGAAAAAGAAAGACTGCACGATAAGAATGTTTATTGATTATCAGTAACTGAACAAGTTGACAATTAAGATCAAGTATCCTTTACCGAGGATTGATGATTTGTTCGTTCAATTTTGGGGTGCTACGGTGTTTTCTAAGATTGATCTGAGGTCTGGATATTATCAGTTGAAGGTGAGGGATAAAAACGTGCCGAAGATAGCTTTTTGCACGCGTTATGGGCATTATGAGTTCTTAGTGATGCCGTTTGGGTTGACCAATGCACCGGAAGCATTCATGGATATGATGAATCGAGTGTTTCATGAATTCTTGGATCAATTTGTGGTAGTGTTCATCGATGACATTCTTGTGTACTCCCATACCAAGAAAGATCACGATCGACATCTACAAATTGTGTTACAAGTTTTGTTGGACAATAAGCTCTATGCCAAGCTGAGTAAGTGTGAATTTTGAATCAATCAGGTGGTTTTCCTTGGTCACGTTGTTTCGGTTGAGGTATTCGTGGATCTGTAGAAAATTGAAACTGTTGTGAATGGGAAGCAACCAAAGTCAGTGCGGAGGTTCATAGTTTTCTATAGTTAGTAGGATATTAACGACACTTTATGGATGGTTTCTCAAGGATTGCTGCTCTTTTAACAAATTTGATGCAAAAGGATGTGAGTTTTGAGGGGACAGAGAGTAGACAGCGGGCTTTTGATAAGTTGAAGGAAGCTTTGACGCAAGCTCCAATCTTGATTCAACTTGAGTTAGGGTAGGAGTTCATGGTTTATAGCAATGCACCTTATGTGGGTTTGGGGTGTGTGTTGATACAAGAAGGAAGGGTTGTAGCTTATGCATCTAGACAGTTGAAGGTGCACGAGTGCAACTATCCTACGCATGATATTGAGCTTGCTGAGGTGGTGTTTGTGTTGAAGATTTGACGACATTATCCTTATAGTGAGAAGTGTAATGTGTATACGGATAGCAACAATTTGAAATTGATGTCGCAAAAAAAATTTGAATCTTAGGCAACGAAGATGGCTGAAGTTGCTTAAAGATTATGATTTTACAACGAGTATCATGCAGGAAAGGCTAATGCTGTAGCTGACGCCTTGAGTAGAAAAGTTGCAGTTGAGTTAAGGGCGATGTTTGCTTGGTTGAGTGTGACACGTGATGGTGGTTTGTTGGTTGAGTTGTAAGTGAAGCCATCGTTGTTGTAGTTGATTAAGGAGAAGCAACCGTATGATGACTCCTTGGTATCGCATTTTAAGGATATTATGGATAGCAATCAAACAGATTTTTGTTTTATTGAGGAAAGTGCTTTATGTTTAGAAAATCGAGTAGTGTTGCCGAAAGATGAAGAGTTGAGGCACACTATCTTGGCTGAGGTACATTCAAGTCCTTTTGCTATACATCCAAGGATTACGAAGATGTATTTGGACTTGAAGAAATAGTATTTTTGGGTTGGTTTGAAGAAGGATGTCGCGGATTTTGTTGCTCGTTGTATGGTTTGTCAACGGGTTAAAGTGGATCATCATTTTCCTTCGGGGTTGTTGCAACTATTAAGGATTTTAGAATGGAAGCGGGAGAGAATTACTATGGATTTCGTGCCTGGTTTACCTTTGATGCCATCGAAGAAGAATTTTGTAAGGGTGATCATGAATATGTTTACGAAGTGTGCACATTTTTTGGTTGTGCATACGACGTATACTTTGGACAAGTTGGTGGAATTGCATATTGCTGATATTGTAAGGTTGTGCTGAGTGCCAAAATATATTGTATCGAGTAGAGATCCACATTTTACAGTGAGGTTTTGGGAGTATTTGTATAAGGCTTTGGGTACGCGGTTAAACTTCAGTACATCGTATCAACCTCAAATGGATGGTCAGTCTGAACGTGTTATCCAAGTGTTGGAGGATATGTTGCGGGGTTGCATCGTTGATTTTCAAGGATCTTGGGAGAAGTAGTTACCTTTAGTGGAGTTTGTCTATAATAATAGTTATCAAGCTAGTATCCAGTTGGCACCGTACAAGGCTTTGTATAGTAGAAGGTGTCGTACACCACTTTGTTGGGCGAAGGCAGGAGAAAAGTATGTTTCTTTGCCGAATGTGCTGAAGGATACCAATGAAAAGGTGAAGCTTATTGGTGATCGATTGAAGGCAGCTTCATATCGGCAAAAGTCATATGCTGACTTAAAGCGAAGGGAGATTGAGTATGCAGTTGGTGATCTTGTGTTCCTAAAGGTTTTGCCTTGGAAGAAGGTGACGAGGTTTGGATAAAAGGGTAAGTTAAGTCCTAGATTTATCATACCTTATGATGTGATGGAGCGTGTTGGTCCAGTTGCATATAGGCTAAGGTTTTCGGCAGAGTTAGAGAAGATACATGTGTTTTTCATGTATCGATGCTTCAGAGGTATAGATCGGATCCTTCATATGTGATGCCTATTGAGGAGATTAAGTTGAATTTGGATTTGACCTATGATGAGGAGCTGGTGAGAATTCTGGATTCAAGAGGCAAGGCTCTTTGTGGAAAGACCATGGAGTTGGTGAAGGTGTTGTGGTGACATCGTGGTGTCGAAAAAGCCACCTGGGAAAGCAATGAGGACATGTTGAAGTCATTTCCTCATCTTTTTCTGCTAGGTAAATTTTGAGAACAAAATTTATTAAGAGTGGGAGAGTTGTAATGCACTGAAATTGGGCCTAAATGTTTATTGGATCGGGTAGACGGTTCGGGAGAACCGGGTTAGGCAATTCGAGTTAGTTTCGAGAATTAAATCTTATAAAATTGATTTTTGCTAACATAAAATATGGAAAAATGCTAGAAAATACTTGATTAATATTTTGAGTATTTACCCAAAACATAGAATCTTTAAGGGTCTAGTGACTAAAATGAAAAGTTTTCAAAACTATTTTTGGTGACTAAATCGTAAAAGGGTCAAAACATAGAATCTTTAAGGGGCTATTTAAAAAAACTTTTTCATCAGATTTTTCCTTAATTTAGGCTATTTTAAAAGCTTTTTTAATTGTTTTTAATATTAAAATAAAATAGGATTTAATAAAAGGATTTCTAATTTTACAAAATAACTTTCTTACATAACTACTTTTCTTCCAACTTTTTCTCTCAACTTTCCCTGCAACCAAACTAAGATTTTTCACTCCAAAATTCTCAAGAATAAATTCTTATTGATTTTCTTTTTGTTTCCTAATTGATTTCTTTAATTCCTATTGCAAAATCTACTTGGATTTCATTCAATCCTTGCCAATTAAGGGAGAAATCAGCAATTAGAGGTTATTTTTGTTTATCTCCTCTAATTAAAGGTTCTTTATTGAAATTTCCAAGTTCTTGATCCTTCAACTGATTTATATTATGGAATTATGATTTAAACATGGATTTGGTAATTAAATTGAGTTTTATGTGGAAATTTGTTAAATACTATTTTGGATCTATTTTGTGTTGAATCTAATTGATTTAGATCTCATTTAAGATGTGTTTTAATGTTGAAAGAAATGATTAATTAAAGGAATCCCAAAACTATGTGAATTGCTAGTTTTCTAGGTTGTATATAGCTAGATTTTGGTGTGATCTTAGTGCTGTAGAGGTGCTGGAGGTATAAAGACGTAATCAAGATGTTTTTGATGGTAATTGACGTTGTTAAGATGTTCAAATCAATAAGTTTTGGCTGGGCTTTGTTTAGATGAGGTTTGGTGATGATTTCAGTTATTTTAGAGAGGCGTTTGTTGGTTTCTTGTGAGGCGAAGTTGTGTTTGTTGGTTGCTAGAAATTAAAGGTGCATGAAAGTGCATTAATCCTCTATTTTTGATTGGGTAAAGCAGGGGAGTCGAATCCTATAGCTTTTGGAGAGATTGCGAAAGCTTCAGAAGCTTGATTCGCTCAACGACAAGATAGCTTTGGATTTTTGGTGAGTGGAAACATGTTTTACAATTGTTAAAAGGTTTGAAAGAAGTTGTGGGAGTTTAGAATAAGTTTGAAACACTTATCTAAGCTCGGAAGTAAGTATTGGTTGAGCTTTCTCTCGATTTTGGTTTTACAAAATAAAATCTCATGCACATGATTATGGTTTTGATTACTCATTGTATTATGCATGTTTTAGAAATGAAAGATTTTGCAAATGATCATATATGATGATTAATGAGAATGGTATATGGTTTATGAAAGTATTTTTGAGAATACTGAAATGCACAGTTTAATGTATTTGAAATTGACTTGGTTGATATATATGTAAAATACTGAGGTAATGTTGTTTTATTGAATATATTGGCAAGTGGCTAATTTAAAAAGTTATCAGATATAGTTGGCTAGCCATAGGGTTTAAAGTGCACTATAATAAGTCACCTCATGTGTGTCGAGGTGGGTAATTGTTCTGTTGCTCCACAATGAGAACCGCAGCGGTCGAGGTGGGTAATTGTTCTATTTTCTCTCGCTGGTGGATTTATACATCATAACCGTTGAGGTGGGTAATTGTTCCATAGCTCCGGTTCGATGATGTATGTGAAGTGGTCATAGGAACCACTTGGGAAATCCGTGTATCCGATGTATTTTTATGAAAAGAAATGGTACCAATTTTGAGTCACTTGAAAGCCAGTATATGAGATAATGTATCATGAGAAATGGATTGTTTTTGTATAATGTGATTTATACATGATATGCTCTTTAAGCTTGTTGTAGAGATTGTGGCATATGAAGCTTAAATTGAGGTTTGAGCTAGAATCCATGATACATGTGTTGTAAATGATTTAAATGTGCATACTTGAAGAGAATATTGAAGCATGAGATGATTTTGCCATGAGATATTTATATTTGGTTTGAATTAAAATGATTTTAATTGCATTGATAAGTGTTTTTGAGATTCTCTCACCAAGCTTATAGCTTACTCTCTCCTTTCTCATCAATGCAGAGAAATAAACCCTATCGGACAATGAGTGAGCAAGGGAGATCCAATAGTTGAGACTTTTCAATGTACGATTTTATAAGTACTAAGTAGTAATAAGAGTAATGTGAACAAGTTGTATTTGGGAGGTTTATATTGGATACTCCCTGTTTGTATAAGTTCGGTTTGATGTTTTGGACTTGTATGACGCTTAATGATTGATTTTGAGGGGTTGGGAAAAATATGCAAGCTTGGGTTGAAACCATGCCTATAGGAGTGATGTTTGGATTTGAGATGTTGTGTATGATCTTGTACCATGCTTATATGCTTGAGGAATTGATGTTTGTGAGGTTATATGTTGATTAGAAGTTGTTTGAAGTATGTTAGATTGAGCTAAAGTGTCATATGTTGGACCAAGAGGTCATTACAGGTCTGTCCGTACCGGTATGGGTCTTTAGGGATCGGTACGCAGGGACCTACCTCGGCTTAATCTAGGAAAAGTTGACAGGCATACCGATACGCCTAGTAACCGTATCGGTACGCGTGGCAAGAAAATAAGCCTTATGTCGGTACACGGGCAACCGTATCAGTACGGCCTTTAGCTACTAAAATACAACATTTTCGAAAAAAAACATACTCGTATCATTACGCTTGAGGACCGTATTGGTACGCCTTTGTATTTCAACCCTGTTGCGACATGACATGCTTCCGTACTGGTACACCAGTTGTTATTTCAGCTAAGATGCCATCTGAAGTTTGTATTCTTTGCATTTTAGTCCCTATTTCTTAGTTATGCAATTAATTGTGTTTGGATGGTGATTTTAGGTTGAAATTTAACATGATGGTATGTAATATGACTAATTAAGGATTGGTAACTTGAATTATATGAATGTCTCTATAATTAAAGGAAATTATGTTTTAGTCCCTAAAATGCAAAATGGTACAATTGGATGTCGAATCGACGCCAGATTGGGTTATAACATTCACCATAACCAGTATGATCACTTTAGGACTTAAATATGCATCTAGATAAGATAAAAGAAAAAAAATTACTGTTTTCAATGTAATTCATCTGGGCCTGTCTTGGCAAACCCTAATGTAACTCGCTTGGTTCGATCTTGCAACTAGACCGGGTCAAGGGGGTTACACTTTAGGGACCAAATAGCAATTTTAGAAAATTATGAAGACTTTCTTTAGATCAATGTTACCAATCCTTAATTAGTAAGCTTTCATGCATACTAGTTAAATTTCAACTTAAAACAATCATCCAAACTCATTTAATTACATGATCAAGAAATAGGGACTAAACTACAAAGATTCAAACTTCATAAAACATTTTTTCTAGAAATAACGGCCTGTGTACCGGTATGGCCCCTATCCATATCGCAACAGGTGTATTTTACAAAGGGGTATCAGTACGGCCCCTATCCTTATGCAAACACTCCCAAAACCTTGTTGTAAAGCGCAAATCCCTATCCGATACTATAGACTTAGGCACCCCAAGCAACCTCACAATCTCCGCAACATACAACTCCACCAACTTATCCAAAGTATACGTCATATGCACATCCAGAAAATGTGCACACTTTGTAAACCTATCCACTATCACCTATACAGAATTCCTCTTTGATGGCGTTGAAGGCAAACCGGTCACAAAATCCAATGTAATTCTCTCCCACTTCCATTCCAAAATCCTCAACAGTTGCAACGACCCAGAAGGAAACTGATGCTTAGCCTTAACACACTGACATACCATACAACTAGTATCAAACGAACCCAGAAGTATTACTTCTTCAAATCCTGATACATCTTTGTACTACCCAGATGCATAGCAAAAGGACTTGAATGTGCTTCAATTAAGATAGTGTGTCTTAACTCATCACCCTTCGGCACAACCACCCGATCCTTGAAACACAAACTCCCTCATCACTAAAACGAAAAATTGTCTATTTACCATCCATTATATCATTGACATACGACACCATCAAATCATCATACGGTTGTTTCTCCTAGATTAAATGCAACAATGATGGCTTCACTTGCAACTCAGCCAACAAACCACCATCTTGTGTCACACTCAACCGAGCAAACATTGCTCTCAACTCCACTACATCATTCCTACTTAAGGCATCAGCTACAACATTAGCCTTACTCGGTGATACTCAATCGTTAAATCATAATCCTTGAGAAACTGCAACCATCTTCTTTGCCTAAGATTCAACTCTTTTGCGACATCAGATACTTCAAACTCTTGTGATCTGTATACATAATACACTTCTCACCATAAAGATAATGCCTCCAAATCTTCAACGCAAACACCACTGCAGCAAGCTCTATATCATGCGTAGGGTAGTTGTGCTCGTGCACCTTTAACTGCCTAGATGTATAAGCCACAACCCTTCCCCCTTACATCAACACACACCCCAAAACCAACATAGGATGCACCACTATAAACTACAAACTCTTTCCCCGACTTCGGTTGGATCAAGATCGGAGCTTGTGTCAAAGCTTCCTTTAACTTATCAAAAGCTTGTTGTCTACCCTTTGTCCACTCAAAACTTACATCCTTTTGCAACAACTTTATCAAATGAGTAGCAATCTTCGAGAAACCATCCACAAAGCGACAATAATTCCATGCTAACCGCAATTCATGAACACTCAAAACCTACTTAGATTGCTTCCAATTCACAATTGCCACAATCTTTTGTGGATCCACCCGGATACCTTCTGCTGAAACAACATGACCAAGAAAATCCACTTGCTTAATCCAAAACTCACACTTGCTCAGCTTAGCATAAAGCTTCTTATCTAATAGAATTTGTAACACAATTCGTAGGTGTCGGTCGTGATCCTCCTCGGCACGAAAGTATACAAGAATGTCACCAAAGAACAATACCACAAATTGATCTAAGAATTCATGGAATACCCGATTCATCATATCCAAGAAAGGTGCAGGCACATTAATCAACCTAAACGGCATCACTAAGAACTCATAATTCTCGCAACGTGTATAAAAAGCTATCTTCGGCGCGTCTTTATCTTTCACCTTCAACTGGTAATACCCAGACCTCAAATCAATCTTTGAAAACATCATAGCACCCTGAAATTGATCAAACAAATCATCAATCCTCAAAAATACTTATTCTTAATTGTTAACTTGTTCTACTGTCGATAATCAATGCACATTCTCATTGTGCCACCCTTCTTTTTCACCAACAACGCTGGTGCTCCCTATGGTGACACACTAGTTTGGATGAAATCACGATCCAACAACTCCTAAAGCTGCATCTTCAACTCCTTCAGTGCCATAAGATATTGTGCAATCGACATTAAAGCTATATCTGCATACGTCTTAATACAAAACTCTACCTCCCTATCCGTTGGTAATCATAGCAACTCTTCCAAAAACACTCTTAGAAAATCACAAACTGTGCGGATATCCTCGACTCGCACCTCCTTCATACTTGGGTTCATAACATAAGCTACATATGCTTGACCCCCAAGCTCTAACAACTTCCACGCTTCCAAAGCTGAAACAACATTAGACAAGAATTTAACATTCTCGCCGACAACCACCACTTCATAATCCTCAACAAGTTTTAACAAAACTCTCTTGGTCTCAAAATCAACTACAACCCTATGCTCGGACAGCCAATCTATCCCTAAGATTACATCAAAACCATGAAACGCCAACTCTATCAAATCAGCTACAAACACATAACCTTGAACCATCAAAGGACATCTCTTAAACAACCTCCTAGTGACACACTCTCAGCAAAAGAACTAGTTACACGCATACCCATGTCTAACACCTCTACAAGTATATTAAGCAAACATACATGTTCGCGCAAGATATATGAATGTATAGAACAAGAATTTATCAAAGAAAGTAATGGTATGAACTACAAAGTAAATATACCTGCAATACCATTTGTACTACTCCTTTCCAAATAATGCGTGTAGACAATCGTCGGTCCACCACCTCAGGTTGAATTGCCACGGTATGAGCAAATGTCCTCTGACCTTCCTCCTTACGTTGAAAACTACTTAGACCGTGCCCATAGTCTCCCTGTGGTACAACAACAGGTGCAGGAACCTGTCCTTCCCTAGCCAACTGCTGACAATCATACCTAATGTGGCCTCGTAAACAACATGACATCCCCAAAGTCACAACTTCGCTAATGGTACAACCTCTTATGAAAATTCCTCAATGAATTTTGATAGCAAACAACTGATCCTAAAAACCACACACTCCTATAACCAACCTTGGCCGCTTCAAATCTATCACAACTTCAACCTCCGAAAAAATCCACCTTAAACACTTCCCAAACCCTATAAGATCCTAAAAAATCTCCTTATTAGGCTAAATTCCATCGTAATCTCATCGGTTTTTGGAAAGTCATTTGTAAGTGTGAATATATGTATGCATGTTTACCTATATGCCCTAATAGATGACTATGCACATGTATGCAAAACCTCTAGTGTCATGCACAAATGTATGCATGTAATGACATATTTAAATATATACATATAAGTGTTTTTATCGGGCATGTTTAACAATTCACACTTACTAACAACATTCTTGGACCGAACTTACTCAGCTTAGTCGTATCCTCAAAACATCTCATTCAGCTTGCCAAAACTTGCACCCATCTCAATTATGGACAGACGCTTTAATACAAAGCCTATTAGCCTAACTTGATTATCAGACAAGATTCACCTCATCACCTCAGGACACGAAGATACCAGCACCTTTACACTTTCTTAATGCTCTCCGTCACATCTCAAAAGAATTCGGGAGCCGTACCAAAGTATGTCTCAACACCGAACCTAACTTCACAACCAAAAGACAACTTTGATAACATTATTTAGAACATCTCATGAGGGATCCCTAACAACACAAACTTCAAGAATCCAAACATCTTCAACCCCTAATTTAATGACACAAACAAGACAACTTCATAACATGAACCTCAACATTTTTTCAATCCCAAAAGCCAAAACAATCTCAACCTTAGATTGGTCTATATCTCATCATTCTCTTCAAGAAATATGGACGAATTTAACCTCAGCTCTTGTCTCAATGGCATACTAAAAAATATGAATTTATAACATTAAATTCTAACAAAATAATAATTAGAATAGCTTGAAGTAAGAATCCAAGATGCTCATGTTTCAAACTAAAAATCATTTTGCACTAGTAGTAATAAGGAATGTGTTCCCAAGCTTTTACCCCAATATTGCACATTTAAATCATAAGCTCACAAAATCGTACATCGTGCATGCTATACAACAGAATCATACAACATTAATACATCAAACAACCATAACTCACTTTCTAACAATCATAACTTGGCTCTGATACCAACAAATATAACCCATTTGACCCAGCCTAGACGTCAGACCGAACCGAGCGAGCTACATTGGGTTTGCCGAGACAAACCCAAAAGAATTACATCGATATGGGTCCATTATTTTCATTTTATCTTATCTAAATGCATAATTAGATCATAAGGTGATCATGTTGGCAACGGTGAAATTTACAGCTCAACCGGGCGTCAAATTGACATCCAATTGAACAAGATTGCACTTCAAGGACCACATAGAAATTTTAGAAAATTATGAGGACTTTTAAAAACAATGTTACCAGTCCTTAATTAGTCAGGATTCGTGCATACCAGTTAAATTTCAACTTAAAACAATCATCCAAACTTATTTAATTGCATGATCAAGAAACAGGGACTAAACTTTAAAAGATTCAAACTTCGTAAAGTATTTTACCAAAAATAATGGCCTGTGTACCGGTACAGCCCCTATCCATATTGCAACGGGTGTATTTTATAAAGGGGTATCAGTACGGTCCTCAAGCGTACCAATACGGGTATACGAAATAGAGAATTTCAGTGGCTAAAGGGCGTACCGATACGGTTGCCCGTGTACCAACACCAGGCTTAATTTTCAGCTATGCATACCAATACGGCCATAAGATGTACCGATACGCCTATGCAATTTTGCATAGAATTGAACCGAGACAGGCCCTACGTATTAATCCTTGAGGACCAGTACCAGTACGGTATGGCTTGTAATGACCTCTTGGTCGAACATATGACACTTTAGCTCAATCAAACATACTCCAAACACTACTTAAACATCATATGACATTTCAAGCAACCTTTCCACAATCAAATAACATGGTAGAGGATCATTCACATCATAGCATATCCAATCAATATTCTATAGGAATGATGTCTACCCAAGCAAGCAAAACATATCCCAACCCCTCAAAACAAGATATTAAACATCATACATGTCCAAAACATCAAACGTAACTTGTTCAAATCATGGAGTAACCAAGACAACCCTCCCAATTACAACTTGGCCACATTGTCTCTTATTACTACATAGTATTTATAAAACCATACTTGAAATTACTTTGCTCTTGGATTGCCCTTTGTTTGCTTGTTGTTCGTTATCACACAAGTCCGAAGTAAATACAAGTGGTTTGATGGTGTGCCTCATTCGTTGGAGAGACATAATTGTTCATGCTTGTGGAAGGGAATCAACATGGTCTTAAACGATGTACGGGAAAGCCTAGTTTGGAATGTGGGTAATGGCGACAAGGTTGATTTTTGGAAAGACCCATGGTTGGGTGATGTAGGTCCTTCGTTGAATGTGGTTATGGATCCGAATGGTTCAATTGGATCGAGGAGTGTATCTATTTCCCTGATGGTTACTAATGATGGAAATTGGAAGCGGAATGAGATGGTACTTGCTGCTTCACTCAATCATTTAAAGCTGATGGAGATGAAACCTCCATTGTCATCTATTGCTTT
Organism: Hibiscus mutabilis; assembly: GCA_019671005.1. Taxonomy (NCBI): domain Eukaryota; kingdom Viridiplantae; phylum Streptophyta; class Magnoliopsida; order Malvales; family Malvaceae; genus Hibiscus; species Hibiscus mutabilis. Next base: position 40,383,745 of record CM033713.1, on the reverse strand, counting down.
GGATGGAGTGGATGGAAATGGGCTGAAAACAGAGATTCTCGGTGAGATTGGCTTATATGGTATGAGAAGGGATGGTAAAGACTGAGGAGGATAAACTTTGGACAATTATTGGCCGGTTCAATGGTTTGCCAAAAATTAGAACTTTTTTATGGCTACTGGGTCGGGATAGATTGTTGACAAACCTTGAAAGAACGTGTCGCCATATTACCTCTAGCACGATCTGTAACGTATGTGAATCATACACATAATCTATTATGCATCTATTCCGATAGTGTCCGATGGCTATTTTGATATGGTCGTCCTTGATTAAGCTAGAGAAATAATCAGAGTTCATGAGTATTGACGCAAGGAATTGGATGCGATTAAACCTCTCATGTCCAGGTTACTTTGCTCGGGTCCCTAGTTCTTGTGATCTTCTTTTTGGAGCTATCTTATGGAATTTATGGTTGAATCGTAATTGGATTATTTTATATCCGGATAGATTCAAGGAGACATCCTGTCCCATAGCTACAGTCTTGTGAAGGATATGATTCGAGCTAAGGAATCAGTCACAACTACGATGTCAGTTAACAGACTGAATAATGTTCGGATAGTTAAATGGGAGCCCCCACCTTCAGGTTGGTGGTGTAAGCTGAATTGTGATGCTTCTCGAAACCCGGAGCTTGGTTCGACATCATGTAGAGTATTGTTACGGGATAAGGGGTGTCAATGGATTGTCAGGTTCTCTAAGATGATAAGTATGTGCTTGGTCAATGAAGCCGAGTTATGGTGGGTTTATGAAGGTTTGCTACAAGCTTGGACAATGGGTTGTAGGTATTATCGTGGAGACGGATAATATCAAAGCTGCTAATCTTCTTCGTATGAATAGTAGGTCGAATGCCACGTTTATGATTATTCCGCATATACTGTAGATTATGGATTGGGATTGAGAGATCAAGTCACGTCATGTTCGTCGAGAGTGAAATACAGTGGCTTACGCTTTGGCCAAGAACGCCTCTGCTCTCTCCGCTGAATTAGAGATTTTCACTGCACCTATAGATTTTGCTTTACCTAGTTTGCATACCCGATTGTACAAATGCTTTCAGCTGAATTCCAGCTCTTTTGGCTTTATCTGCTTTCATAAAAAAATCAATTACCCCTACTCTTATACTATAAATATAAAATATGTGACTCAAGTGAATAAGAAATACATCAATAAAAATAATATTTTGTACTATTATTTTCTGCTCTCCACCCTCAATTGACTTCTTTGTATCTATTCTTAATTTTACTTTAATTTATAACAAAACAAGATTTTTAATAAATTATGAATTAAGTGGATTTTAAGATTTCATTTCGTAAAAGTTTTAGTTTTGGGAATATGTATATATAATTCGATAAATATTTTTATACTGAGTAAAGTTCATGTATTTATTTGGATACAATTGAATAAATATTATTATAATAATGAGTATATTCTAGAAATTATTGGTAGGATATATATGATTAAAAACTAATATGACATTTAATAAATATTGTGAATATGAATAATACTGAAAATACTATTAAGTTTTAGGGTAATTATTCCATGCACTGAAAGCAGAAATAAAAAGTTTCTACAAGCGCCTCATTTTTAGGGTTTAGGGACTCTATTTAAAGTTTAATGTTTAGGGGTTTAAGCGTATGAGTTTTGAATTTATACAATGTTGTTAGAATTTAGGGTTCATGATACAGAATTGTTAAGAAGGAGAGAAGGAAAGAAATTTAAAAGAAGATATAAATAAAACAGAAGAAAAGGTAAACGATAATTTTGGAATTTTCTAGAACTAAAAAATTGCGTGATGGAAATGATTTGAAGGCGAAGATGGCATGATGTTGATGATTGTTTTGTCCTAGGAACCCTCTTGAACATAATTATTCAGGAAACCTCCATCATAGGCTCTAATTGACCCTCCAAAATGCAATTATCTTGGCAATCCGAAGTGTGAAGATGGAATTTAGCACGAAAACTAAAAAGAGAACATGTTGAAGAACAACTTCTAAGGTACAAGTATTAGCACTTGCAAAAATATACTCAGAGAGCATATGAATTCAAGAAGAAAAAAATTCAAGTTGTTTTTACAAGAAAATAGGCTACCTCCTTTTATAGTCTAAAGGAGACATCAAAACACCCTAAGAAACAACTATTTAATCCTTAAAAATCAGCACATAGATAGCTAATTAAATGTGATCAACAAATGTTTAGGAAAATATGAATTTAAACACATGGAAAGCTTAATAAGATGATACTCCTAAAATTAGTACATGGAGCTTTTTTATTCCATCTTTTATATATTTAATTTAAAGTCTATTTGGGCTTCAAATATGTTTTTAGGCATGTGGGTTACTTGGACCAGCAATGTGGCTTTTTGTGACCCAAGTGTTCTTGAAAAAACTTGAGGACATGCGCTTTCTTCATAAAACTCTTGGTTTTTCTAGCTGGCTTGTAAGAAGACATGTCAACCCAAATATACTTGGATCTCATTCAAAATGTCGCTGCAATTTGGCAGACGTTCCAAATTTGACAAAAAGCTTCAACTTTTTGTCCAATATGACAAGTTTGACACCTCTCATCCTCGTATCATTCCCCTTCCTCGAAAAGATTCATCCTCGAATATGAAATGCTAATGGAAGGATGAACATCAATGTCAGTTGAGAATGCTTTCTTGTCATAGGCGAAGTGATCCAGTTGAGACCCTCGTAATGGGTTAACAAATTCCTGCAAAAAAGAAGACAATACCACTAAAAAATGATGTTATCGTTAGTCCAATAATCTCTCATCTTCTCTTTCCTTACTTATGATTTTTTATTTTTCATACCACTCTCAGATTTTACCTCATTTTCTTCACTCACCATGGTTGGACCATCGATAAGAATTTTTTCATTTTCGATCTCTTTATTCTCAGTCTTTTGTAACTCGCTTTCCATATCCCCTAACAAAAAATCTGAATTTCATCAAAGTATATTTGTTTGGGAGAACTAACTTTTTTAGATTCCACAACTAGGTCTAGCAAACAACTTTTTGTTTCAACACATCTTGTAGGTTCTTCTTTGACCGGTTGTTCACTATTACATTCCACTTGTTGGGAAGTGGATTCTTCTTTAACAACAAAATTTTCTCTAATGTTAGAACTCAAAGTAGCATTATGAAGAGAATCAGTTGCACCTTTTGATTGTGGTGTATCTTCATGGTTGTTCGCCTTTGGATGATATTCTAGCTTCGGACTAGTAGGTTCATCATTGGAGGAACTAGGGCATGATTCCACCAAACAACTATCACTAGCATCTGGTTTGTTTTCATTGATTGGATTTTGTTGATGTAATGCCTTGATTTTGGGTCTAGCGGTTTTGGGGTTCAGTTTGAGGGTTCGGTGGATCGGTATTAGAGGTTCGAGTCGATTTCGAGATTAAATCGGATTAAATATTTTTGAATGTTGAAAAAATATGGAAAAATGTTCTAAAATCGTTATTTAATATATTAACAATTGTGGTAAAATCAATTTTGGGAAATGAGTTTTGGAAATTGGACATTTTGAACTAGTGACCAAAATGCAAACTTTGAAAATTGTTTTTAGTGGTTGTTTTGTAAAAAGGTTAAAAATTTGAACCTTTAAGAAGCTAACAGCCCAATAGTCTAATTTCAGACTTTATCCCTTAAATGGCTATTTTTAAAAGTGTTTTGGAAAATAAAATAGGTTGGGGATAATTAATTGATAATTAATTCTTTAAAACAAAACTCACTTAACTAACTTTCTCTCAAAATCTCTCCAGCCAAACACTATTCTCTTCTTCTAAAATCTTCAGATAATCATCTTTTAATTAAATCTTTTGATTTCTAATGGTTTCTCAATAGTCTTTAAACAAAATCTTATTCTTTTAACTTTGTTTTCACATGTAAATTCAGCCAATTAAGGGAGAAAGCATCCATTAGAGGTAAGGTTCGATCTTCTTCTCTAATGAAAGGTTGTTTACTGAAATTCCCAAGTTGTTGATCCTTTACAATTATTTTCTAATGTGTTTTGATAGTTTAATTAAGGAAAATTGGTTTAATTGTGTTTTGATTGGTGAAATTGGTAGATTTTCAAATTGTATCTGTTTTGCTGGGTTCTTGATCGGTTAGATCATGATTTTGATGTTTAATAATGTTAAAATCTTGGATTTAAAATTGAAATCCTGAAACTAGTTGAATCTCTAATGTTAATGGTTGTTAGTTAAGGGTTTTTGTGATGTTGTTGGTGTTTAATCGTTGTTGGAAGCAAAATGATGTTGTAAAAGGGTTTTTAGATGTTAATTGATGAAGTTTGATGTATCGAATTGTTGTTTTGTGGCTGGGTTAAGATTGGAAGGTGTTTGAGGTTGATTTTGATAAGTTTCGGATGGTTTTTGGATGGGCAACTTGTGAGTTGCGGTATTTTGCTTTGAAACAGTGGTTTGGATGCATTTTGATGCATGTTTCCTCTGGTTTCGTGTGACCAAAATAGGGGATAATCAAGGAGAATTAGCTTGAAGTGGATTGTGGCTTGTCGGGAGCTTGTTTTGCTTTAGCGAGCAAGGCGAAATGAAATCGGTGAGTGGAAACTGGTTTTAAATGATTCCTAAAGGTTTACAAATGATGTTGGGAGTTTAGGTTAAGCTTGGAACTCTTAACTAAGCTCAAAATTAAGTTTCATCTTTTGCTCTTTGATATCGAATTGGATATGAGCATGGTTGATTACATGTTTTGGGTTTCAAACATGGCTTGATTTACTTACTGTAAATGCATGGTTTTGAATACATATGCGATGGTTTAAAAGTATATGAAATTCTAGTGAGCATTGGTTTTCATTCCGGTTGGGAATGGGGTATTGCTTTAGCAATGTGGTTTGCATATGTAGTGATTTTGTTTAATGCATTGTAAAAAAGTGAGTAAATGGTTTTATAAATGATATATTGGCTATGTGACAAGGTAAGAAACATTCGGATATAGTTGGCATGCCATAGGATTAAAGTGCACTATAATATATACGAAAAATAGATCGTGGCCATGGGTCCTTGAGGTATGGCTATTTAACTAGGCCACTCAAACTATTGGGACATCTTTTGGGGTATGCGGTTTAACTAGGTAGCCCAAAATGATGGTGACATTGCGGTTTAACTAGGCAATGTTGGTAAAACTCGCGGTTTAACTAGGCGAGGTTGTCAAATCTTGTGGTTTAACTAGGCAAGGTTTGGGGTATCATGTGGTTTAACTAGGCATTGTACGAGAATCCTTGTATCCGATATGTATATGGATAGGGGTGACTATCCAAGGTAAGGGTTGTGTAATACCCCTAAAACAGGGTTAGAATTTATCAATAATTTAAATAATTTAGAACACCTTCTTGAAACCTTAATAAAATAATTGAGAACCATCGGATTAAGTTTAATAGTAAATTGTTAGGGATTAAGTTAAGTTTATTTGATTAAAGGATTAAATTGTAAAGAGTGGAAACTAGAATTGTGGGGGTCAAATTTAATTAGAAATGGAATATGTGGTTTTACATGTCAAATTAACCAATTAATTAAAGTGGATTACATGTGTCTTTTGCTTGTCTTTCAAAAGTGATGAATAATCATATTATTTTTTTTCTAAAATTAAAAATAAAAATAGAGAATAGAAGAAAGGGGAATACCGGTTACACTAGAGGAAGAAAAAAATTAATTAAGTTAGCTTTGGTCTTTTTCTTCCTTGCTTCAAACCGAAAAGGGGATACCTTCCATGGTTGCTCAATTTTTCTTCGATAGTTTTGAGAAGGGAAGGCCATTGTTTTAATATTTACTCAACTTTCTTTCATTCTAAGGTAAGATTCTCTTAGTTTCTTGACATAGTACTATAAAGAGAGCTTGGAAATGTTTGTTTTAAATGTATGTGTGCATGCAGTCTTGAATTTTAGATGCAGGACAGTATATAAATACATGTAGTTTGATGTTTAAATGCAGTGTAGATGTAGTGTGTATGTAATAGGCAGAAAAGCATTGAGAAATTGAAAGCTTCAATTATGTAAGCTTCAATTAAGATTTAGTGATGCTTCTTTGAATGGACTTGACTATGTTCTCATGCAAGAGGGTAAAGTGGTTGCTTACACCTAGAGACAACTCAAGCCTTATGAACGCAACTATCTTAGACATGACGTAGAGCTTGCAGTAGTTATCTTTGCATTAAAGATTTCGAGACACTACTTGTATAGAGAAAAGTGCTACATCTACACCGACCAAAAGAGTTTAAAGTACCTACTCACTCAAGAGTTGAACCTAAGGCAAAGAAGGTGGATTGAACTACTTAAGAATTATGATTGTGTCATAGAGTGCTATCCTGGTAGAGCGAATGTTGTAGTTGACACTTTAAGTTAGAAGTCGATGTTAGATTTAAGGGTGATGTTTATCCGCATAAGGATGCCCGACTATGGTGGCTTGTTAGTCGAGAATTGTGTGGTACTTGTCTTGGTGCAAGAAATCAAGAAGTCTTAGGTTTTAGATGAGGATTTGGTGTCCAAGATGGAGATGGTACAAAGAGGGTAGACAACTAGTTTTAAGGTGTGAGATGGTGGGATCTTGTACTTTAAGGGTCAGTTGTGTGTTCCAGCATTAGATAAATTACGAGACTAGATTCTTCGGGAGGCTTATAGTAGTCTATTTTCTATGCATATGGGTAGTAACAAGATGTATCAAGATATACGTCCTTTCTTTTGGTGGCCTAGGATAAAGAGTGATGTGTCAAAATTCGTGACTACGAGTTTACCTATGACTCAGAAGAGACACGACGCGATCTAGGTGATTATAGATCGTTTGACCAAGATTGGGCATTTCTTGCCTATACGCATGGACTTCACCCTTGAAAGGTTGGTATGGTTGTATATTCAAGAGATTGTAAGATTGCATGGGGTGCTATTATGGATCATATCGGATAGGGATCCTCAGTTTAAGTATAGATTTTGGCAGAAACTTTAGTAAGCTTTAGGTATGAGATTGAGTTTTAGCACCGCTTTTCATCTTCAGACCGATGATCAATATGAGTGAGTTATTTAGATTTTGGAAGACATGCTTTGGTGTTGCATTATTGAATTTTGGAGTAGTTGGGAGGAACACCTTCCGTTTTTGAAATCGCCTATAACAACAGTTTTCAATCGAGTAGTCAGATGGCTCCATTTGAAGCATTGTATGGGCGTAAATTCAGAACACCTTTATGTTGGACCGAACTCAATGAGAAGAGGATTGTGGAGTTAGATTTAATTAGGCAAATGGAAGATAAAGTCTAGATCATCAAGGAGAGGCTATATGATATGAGTGCTTGCCGTGGATGTGGAATACCCAATCATGTTGCTCGAAAGCAATCCTATGCTCTAGACTCCATCAAAAAGGATTAAAGATTGTTCTTGAGTTTTAAGAACAAAGATCTAGGCAGTTCTTGAATTTTCTGAAAATAAAAGAACAAAATAAAAGAGAATAGATAAAATAGATAGATTAGATGAAAACTAATAAGAAAAAAACAATAAAGAATGAAAAAGATAAATTGAAAGATAGATAAACCAAAACGGAAAAAATTCAACTTTGATTATGGAGAATGACGTCAATGGAGTTGAAGAAGAAGACGACTATGGCGTGTAGAATTGATACATGTACCACAAAACCTTCCTACTCAGAACTGAATAGGCAACCTCCATGATATGGCTCTAACTGATCCTCCTAATCGCAATTGACTAGGCATCCCAGAGTGTGAAGATCCTTCCACTAACTAGTTGAAACGTTGAATAAAACTTCAAAGGCACAAGTTTATCCACACTTGCAAACATGTACTCAAAGAATACATTTATTAAAAAATCCCAAATCTAATCTACAATATGAGTGAAACCTCCTTTATATAGGCTACAGACTTGAGTAACAAGTAGAGTTCATCTCCTAGAAATAAGGCTAAAATCAATGCTTAAAATAAGGAATGAAACTCTACCCTAAATAACTCTAATATTTTTTATCTTTTCTTAAATTTTAAAGAATTAAAATAACATAAATAAATAAGGAGAATTTTTGGTTGAATTGAATTACAAATAATTAATAAGATAATTTAAAATACATAATAATTCTAAAATCCCGTATTTGACTCTTATACAATCTGCTGCAAGCGCAGTCTTTGCTAAAATGGTTGTGCAATCTTCACATTTTCCTTCAGTCTTAGAAGATTCAATTATCCTTCAATTTATCATTTTCAATCATTATTGTTTGTTTCTTATTAGTTTCCATCTATTCTATCTCTTTCATTTATTTTTATTAACTTTGTTATTCTATTTTCAGAGAATTCAAGGAACATATACCTCTTTGTTCTTAAAACTCAAGTACAATCTTCAACCTTTCTTAATTAAGTCTATCGCATAGCATTGCATTCGAGCAACTTGATTGGGAATTTTACATCATCGACAAGCACTCCTATCATTTGGTATCATATTGGGATGATTCTTGGGGAGATTTACATGGTCTTGATGTTTTTCTGGTGGAAAAAGTAAAAAAAAATCAAAAATGGGATAGAAATCGTAAAAATCAAATGAAGGAATTTTGAGCCAAAAATTCCAAAATATATCTAAATCATTGTAGGAGTCACCATACAACATTACATAATTTTTAGTCTTCCAAAACACATCGAACGGAGTGGATCAAATTGCTACACTATTATAGGTTTTCGTTTTTTTCTGATTTTCTTTCATTCTTAACCATTAGTTTTCGTTTGTTTTAGATTTTATTTCTTCTTATACATCTTCTAACACCTTTTTGTTTTCTTGTGTTAGTAAGAATAAAAGTTTCATACTCATCTTTCTCCTTGCAGCTATAATTCTATCGGTGTCTTACATTTCTTTAGATTCATAAAGAACATTAAGATTCATTGTTAGGATTCAAACTCTGATATAACTAAGTTGATCACAGCATGAGGACTTTAAATAGTACAAGATAAACTAACTTGCCTCGAGAATACTTATTTTTCTTGGAGTGAAAGTAAGGGTTCTTGTTTTATTTCTTTCTTCACTTTAAATTCTGTGTAAGTGTTGTGCTTTTCAGGATGACCACATCATAACCAACATACGAGATTCCACAATACAAAGAAAGAAACTATAAACCAAGTGCATAGTACAATTTGGAAGATAAGATGGAACTTATGTTCTGGTACTACCAATGTTCTGATATTGAAAAGATTACATGGGCTACAACTGGATTCACCAGGAATGCACTACATTGGTGGACTAAGCAGTTATGGAATCAAAAATACAATCTGGAGAAACCAATCAATTCATGGGAAAACTGAGGTGTGTTATGCAGAAACAGTTTGTTCCTTCATGATATTTTAGGGACAATAATAGAAGCTTCAACAATTGAGACAATGCTGCAAATCCATTGCTAAATATTTCAAAGACATGGAGGTTCTCTTACAATGAGCAAACATCCACGAGGATGAGGTAGATACATGGTTCATACTTTTAGGTAGGTTAAATGAGGATATAACTGAGGTGCTTGACCAAACATCCAAGAGGATGAGGTAGATACATGGTCCAAGAAGCAATTAGTATTGAGAGACAACTCCTATGGAAAGAAAACTCTTTCTTGAGGTATATACATGGTTCCCGTACTATAACCCCTGAAGGTCTGATAGCTAGTGCAAACACCAATAAAAACTTATCCAAATATCAAATCCTACGAACAATAACCTTTAAAAATCTTCTAATTTTGTTTCTTTTAAAAGCGTCATCTCGCACTGATGTTGTCGCAACAAATTTTGCAATGATTTTTTCTTTGCCAACTACCCTAACCCCTCACGTTCCACGACAACACCTTCATCACAGCTAATTACTCCTTGCGGTCCCTTTTTCTAACAACTTCGCAATATCTTTGACAATAAACTCTCCATTCCCAATTGTAGTAGCCCCTAGGAGTTTACCCAATTCAACTGTTGCATGTGCCTCCCTTGTAACCCCTTGACCCAGCCTAGCCACCAAGAATGAATCAAAGATGTCACATTAGGTTTGCCGAAGCAAACTCAAACCAATAACCTAAACCGTTCCTTTTTTTTCTTTTTATATTGCGTAGATGCTTACTTAACCCTAAGGTGTGGCAAACCACAACGGAAGATGAACAAGCATTCAATTCGCAAGACTTAACATATTAAGGACCAAAACATAAATTCTATAAATTAAAGGGGCTAATTACGAATTGAAATTACCATCCACTAATTAGATTCATTTCATGCCACTGTGCGAATTTGCATCAAAATTAGAACACAAGATCATCATCAATTGAGCATTACAAGAACAGTGACCATTTTACACAGAATCCAAAACACAGCATGAAATTACCAGAAATAACTAGCCCCATACTGATACAGACTTACACCGTATCAGTACGAGCCCAAGTAACTTACTCGTATCGGTACGTTTGGTCGAGTATCGATACTTATTGCTTTATTTCAAAATCGAGGATTCTAGTAGCTAAAACCCATACGGATACGGTAACCTGTGTACTAATCTCTGTATAAATTTTCTCAAGGTGTACTGATATGGTGGATATACGTACTGATATCCCTTTGTTATTTTCCCCAAATTAAGCCGTATCAGACCCCGCATATCGATCCCCAAAGAACCCGTATCGGTACGACTAGTTCTATAATGACCTCTTGGCCAAACATATGACACTTAGGCTCAATCTAACTTGCTTTAAACATGATATAAGCATAATATAACATGTCTAACATCATTTCCACAACCAATCAAGCATGCTAGAGGAACATACAACCCATAATAAATCAATCAATAGAACCTATGGGCATTCTCTTCCCAACCCCTCAAATCAAACCATATATCCTCATACAAGTCCAAAATACCCAATAAAACAAGTTCAAAATAGTGAGTAAGCAAACAACCCTCCTAATTACAACTTGGTCACATTGCCCTTTTTATTACTAAAGTTTGTTTATTAAACCATAAGTATTTCGATTCTTGGATTCCTCCTTGCTTGCTACCCCAGAAGCTTACTTTCTTGCATTGATGAGAAGAGAGAGCGTAAGAATATAATGCCTAGTGAGGAATGCTCTAAAAACACTCATCAATGCATTTAAAACCATTTGAGTCAAGCCACATTTTCAATTTCATGCTAAAACATCTCATGCCATTTTTACCTTTCCAAAACATGCATATTAAACCATATGCAAAACATGTATCATGGATCTCATGCATAATCCCATATGCAAAACCTCAATTTGAGCCTTCACATGCTTATTCATCCAATAACAAAGCTTAAAGAGCAAAACATGTATAAATCACATTATACATAACATAATTCATCCATCATGATACAATAATTCATATATTGGCATTAAAATGACCCAAAAGCAAAACCTTTTCTTTATTCAAAACACATCAGATACACAGATTTCACAAGTAGTTCCTTATACCACTTAACATACATCCATAACCGGAGCATATGACACAATTAACCCTTCGAAGATTATGATGTATAATATCTACAAAGGGAACATACGGCACATTTAACCCCTTAACCATTGCAATAGGCAATCCACCAGCGGGAGAATATGACATAATTAACCCATCATATGTTATAGTTCCTATGGTGGAGAAAACGGTATAATCACAACCCCTTGGCACACATGAGGCGACTTATTATAGTGCACTTTAAACCCTATGGCATGCCAACTATATCCAATAACATTTAATCATTGTCACTTGCCAATATATTCCATATTAAACATGATACCTCATTGTTTTACCATATGCATCTTTTAAACCAATTTCCAATGCAACAAACCATGCATTTACATATCATTGAAATACTTTTCATTAAGCATTTACCATGCTCAAATATCATCAATATAAGATTATTTGGATCATAATCCATTCCCAAAACATGCATAAAATAGTAGGTATCAAATCATAAACATAGGCATGAGAAAATCAACTTTGCCAAACCGAAAATGAGAGTGAAATCATCTAATATTTACTTTCGAGCTTAGACAACCATTTTAAGCTTAATCTACAACACCCCAAAAATCGGTCTAGTCAAAATTAAGTTTCGGCAATTAAAAACCCTATACCAAAAAGGTCCAAATATCACATTAACTTTGATCATGAGCTCAATTGTATTGTATTGGATTGTAATTGCGTCAACTTATAGGATTTGGACCTAATTGAATTTATTGAAAAATAATTTAGCGGCTAAATTAAATTTATTGAAAAATAATTTAGCGGCTAAATTATGAAAGTTGAAAGTTTAGGGGTAAAAGTATAAAGTTTGGAAAAGTTGAGGGACTACCCTCATAATTTTCCCATTTTTGGGATGAATCACCTATTTGTTTTTTACCACTCACGTGAATGAGCAGGAGGTTATTTGAAAAGATAAAAAGGAAATTGATAGCAATTATTTCTAGCATGTAAGTTGAAGAGAATAAAAGGTTATAAAAATAATTTAGGTTTCCTCCCTAAGAAGGAAAGCTACCAGATAGTTATTGGGATAAAGTTAAGTGTTTAAAACACTTTCCCTTAATATATCACACCACCGAGACCCCTACCTCCCCATGTCTTCATCTTTTTCTAAAACCAAGCAAGCTTCACCATTATCATCTTCAACCTCAAGCTCCCAAGCAAGCACCTCTATTGGAAAAGCTTCAAAAGCTTAGCTTTTTTCCATCTATTGATCTTATTTTGTAGCTCTTGTCTTGCTCAAGAGTTGGAGAAAGAAGAGCCATCATCTCCATCGAAAGCTAGGAACAAGGGGATAGTAATCCGAGAGCCTAGAGAGCTTCAGAAACTAAGGTGAGTGTAGTCGGAGTATTAGGATTGGGTTGGTGCCTTTCCCGATTTCATTGCTAACATTGTCTAAAGGTATTGTGGCACCGAAACCTCACAGGAGGTTTGATTGGTGAGCTTGGGTAAGTTCATCGTAATGGCAAATTAGCTAATGAATCATTGTATAGTTATAGACATCATTGAAATATTGATTAAGGCCATATTGACCATTGGACATCATTATTGTATCATATATATTAATCATTGCATAGCTAGCCTTGTGTATAAGGAATATTGCATTGAACATCATTGATGGCCATATTGGTAAGTACCGGTAAGTATTAAATCAGAAACATTGTCCATAGTATCGTTAATATTGCCATCAACATCATTGAAGCATTAACAAACATAATCATTGAGCATTGGTTATTGAATATTGCTAGTGAAACATCATTATTGAATCATTGTCTTGAAATATCATTATTGGATCATTGTTATTGAAACATTGCTATCGAATCATTGTTACCAAAACATTGCTATCGAATCACTAATATTGAAATATTGTTATCGATAAAATATTGAGGAAAAGCCCATGGGCACTTTGGCATAGTGCTTCATATATTTACCAGGACTACGGTCCACGAGCTACGGCTCAAGGGTGACGACCCTAGGCGAGGCAGAGATTTTGGTTAGAGAGTGTACGGGCACCGGAAGCATTGAATCATTGATATCTTATTGAAACAAGCCATTTCTTTGTGCTTTGAGCTTGCTATTATCAAACCCAAGTTACCGTTTTCCAAGAAAAATCCTAGGTGAACATTGTAATAGGATTATTAAAAGACACTTTTGAAGATTCTAAGAATTATTGTTGATACAGTTGAATGTGCCATTGAATATAGTGTATTGCATTGTTATGGTTCTCACTGAAATAAGATTGAACTGAATCAATAATGCCATTATATCGATATTATTATCATTGCATTGATATTGCCATCGTAAAGCATGAATTAAATTGCATCCCATGGTTACATTGTTGTTTATGACTACCTCACTGGGCAAAGCATGCCTAATCCATTCATTTTCATGCATTTCAGGTTAGCAAGGTTTTTGGGATCAAGATCGGACTATGTTGGAAGTCTCGGCAAGTCACCACATTTCAGAAGTAATGTATTTGACCCTAAAAACTTCTAAAATGGTGGCATACAAGATGCTTACGTCCATTTTTTCATTTTGGCAGGTATAAGTCGTGTATGGTTTCACTACATTTAAAGTGTCTAAAATGGACTTTTGAAATGGGTTAAAAGGGCAAAATTTGCATATTTGGCCTAAATAAGGGAAAACCTAGTATATGAGTTCGTTTAGCCTTGAAATTTGTCATGCTATTAGATTTAGGCTAAAAAACTTGTTGGTAAAGTTTCATTGGTTTTGGACACCATTTAGATAGATAAAATGGGATAAAACCAGATAAAATTTTACATTATAGATGCAGCCATACCGAGACGGGTGATGGCGTATCGGTACGGGCATACAATTTGGGACACAGGCTAAAGAGAGTACCGATACGGCTATTAGCATATCGGTACTCATTTTTGAATCTATAAAATTACTGTAGCTCGGTACCGATACGGTACTGATATACTCTTTTGAACCCTAAATTTGGAATTATTGTGTTAGCCTCGCATACCGATACCCCATATCGGTACATGCTTAATGAACTTAATCATTTTAACGGTCTTGGCAGGTGTATCGATACGAATTTTTTGGCTGTATCGGTACCGCCAAACTTTACTGGAAACCTCTTAGTCTATATCGACCACTGCGTACCGGTATAGCGTACCTTGTATCGGTATGACCTTTCTATATTGTAACAAACTTACCAAACTATACAGAGGCGTACCGATACGACCTTAGCGCATATCGATACATCTACTGTTAAATTATTAAAAAGTACTTTTAATTTATCAAAATACAGATTAGTCCCTAAAATTTGTAAAAGTTTAAAATAGGTCCAGTATTTAAAATTCCTGTATCATACTGAATTACCGACCTCATTATATTGAGTATTGTATTACTTTAAATATGGAATCCCTTATCGAATAACCGAATATTGAATAAAATATCGTATCGAATGTCGTACAGTTCTCTGATAACTATTTTGACCTAGTTCCTACCAGGCCAAAAAAGGGGTGTTATATTTGTGGTATCAGAACTAAAGTTTAGTTGATTCTAGGACTGGATGAAAGTCTATTGTATTGTCATTGCATTGCATTATGCCACCTAGGAGTTATTTATTGTATATTGCGACTTGCAGATTAACCCGATCTCTTTTCTTCTTATAGTATAGTAGTATGTAAGTTAACCAAAGCTCACATAAGTGTTGAGCTTAATATCGACTCATCAATTCATGGCGAGGAGACAAGTAGGGATACCCTCTGAGTCTATGATTTCTTGGGTAAAAAACCCTAAAGTCTTAAACCGTTAAGGTAGATCACTTAGTCTAAAGAATTATTGGAAGCAAAGCTAAATGATACGAACAATCATTGACTTCACCAAAGCCTGAGTAGGCTGTACAGCCCTTTGAGGCTGTAGTTTCAACATCTTAAACCTTTACCGACTAGTACATCAGTCTTGGGCTCACACACTTAACGACAAGGGAAGTATGATCCAGATATCGTTACAAGTATCACTGAATTTCGCCCCCATCTTGTTATGCACTGATAAATCCTTGATATAGTCATCCCTTTTAAGGGTATGTATCGATCAAGCTATTAAGTTACCGTATGAATCTATTGCATCTAAGATCACCGTAACCAATTCTTTGGGTGATTATGTCACCATAATCCTTGTGTACAAGCTTTGTCCCTTAATGATCCAAGGGATTTCTTCTCCGGTCAATCTGTTGACATTACCAATTCACGAATTTGTGTTATAATGGGGATGAATTGGCTCATAGAACATCAAGCATGTGTGGATTGTAGCAAAAAAGTTGTATCATCGGGGCCTTGGAAAGGAGAGCGTCACCCTAATGAATTCAAGGAATCTACCATTGTATATGTTGTCCTTGGAAGCCAAGGATAAACCTTAACTGAAAAACATTAACACCTTGTGTGAATATCCTGATGAACTTCCTGGTCTACCACCCACCCGCGAAGTAGAATTTGACATTAAAGTGCAACTTGGAACAGTTATAGTTTCCATTGCACCTTACTGAATGACAACAATTAAGATTAGAAAACTGAAGGCTTAGTTTTAAAAATCATTTGATCAAGGCTTCACTCGACTGAGTTCTTCACCTTGAGGAGCTCGTTCATTTTCGTGGAAAAGAAGGATGGTTCTAAGGGGCTATGCCTCGACTACCGGCAGCCGAATAAAGTAACCATTATGAATAAACATCCATTGCCTAGAATTGACGAACTGTTGATCAATTCATGAATGTTGTTGAATATCGAGACCATCTTCATATTGTGCTTCAGACCCATCAAGAGAAGCAAATGTCTACTAAATTCTTTAGATGTGAATTTGGCTCATTGAAGTGTTCTTCCTTGGACACATTTTATCAGTTTCGGGCATTTAAGTAGACCCTATAACACCTCAAAACCGGTATTGATGATGTACTGAGTTGAGGAGCATTACCAAAAGATAAGGAAATTCAAGCAAAACATTTATAGAAGACTATCTCGTCAATGTAGAAGACATAAGAAAATACATGAAAGAATGTAATAATAAAATAATCTGTTTAACTTACAAAATTATGTTTAAAACTTGTCTTCAAACCAACTAATTTACATATTATGACATACAAAACACAAGAACTAGTTCATTGATACACAAGGATTTCTCAAGACATAAGCAAACATCTAATAACTTGCAAAATACATTTAAGCAACAAGACATAATCAATACATCACTTAAAGGACTAACTCAATTCATTCAAACATGAACCCAAATATAAAACCAAATCCTTAAGCAATCTATTAGACCTTAAAACATGTAATATGTTATTAATGTATCCACTAAAATGTTGTATCTTATAAAATATTACACCTCAACTTCATTCTAAAAACATATAAGCATTACAACCACTAGTTTACACAAACTTGCAATTATGAACATTCCCCCAAATAAACATGATATGAAAAACTACATACTTAACATACAAGTAACCATTTCAACTCAATCAATCATTCGAATAGGTGCATGAATTCATTCGAATAGCCAGATATCATATGCATGCTTCCATTCATATATCTCAATTCATGTCATCCAACTAATATAAACCAACTATTAACCACTTATAACCATATACTTATAGAGGCCATTTACAAACATATTCAAGGTAACATATTACTCTGAAGTATTTACATACCATAAGAACTTAAATATGCAATTACATGCATTACAAAACATGTTGCCACCCATCTATGAGTCTTAACAAAAGAGTTTACAAAACATACTTTTAAAGTATTTGTGATCTAACCGAGCTCCCAAGATGTCTTGTAATCCAAGCTTTAACCTGGAATATGATGAAAGAACTGCATAAGCTTTCATTTAGTGAGGTAGTTTAAAGTAAAATATAGTAATAACAATCAGTCAATCTATCCTTTCATACATTCAATTGATTATGCATATCAATAATTTGATCAAGAAGCTAGATAATGTAAAACAAGACTTTCGAATCAAGAAATGATTTATAGGCATGACTATTCAACAAATCCTATATAAAGGTTTATTATTCACCCAATTGAAAACCACATACAATTACAACCTTCTTATTTTCCAAAAACATGATATTTCTTCATGAATTGAAGAGTTACTTATTATGCAAGTTATTTTAATACTTTCTTGTTTAATTACAAATTTCATAATTTCTTATCAACATAGCCTTGAGATTCAAGTAACAACCTAGGTACATGAATCCCCAACCAATTGTCGCCAAATAAAATGGTACTCGCAGTACCGGTCAATCCCTCTTATTGTCGCCAAGTGACCACAAAACTTCCCTCCTATTGTTGCCAAATAAGGACCGTAGTCCCGGACTATAGTCCACCCCAAAAATGAGCTCTATGGACTCTGTGGCACGCCAACTATTACTAAGATTGACTCGAAACCAAGACTTTCACAATTATCATATCTTATTTAGAAGTAGAGTGAGCATAGCTCCTTATCAAGAATATCATATCATCAAGCTTGTTGTCCTTGTCATATGAAGCATATATTCACCTTATGTGAATTTCTCATAAGTCATTTCTCTTATTCGAAGAGTATCATAGCAAAAGTTCCATTAACATGTATCACATATTGTTTCCATTATAAGCATATTAATCAATTCACAAAAGCTTATCATGAACAAGAGATGCACAACATCATACATAATATATAGAACTTCTAACATAATGATCTATATCCAATCATCCCATGTCACCTTGTACTTATAAACAAGTGCTTACCTCATATTCTAGCTTATTAATTGCAAGCAACATACGCACATTTGTAATAAACAATGAAATTAACAATAAAGAATGCTCGGGAAGGTTTTGAGCCTATCTCGAGACTTTAAACTGCACTCACTATTTGATCCAACGCTAATCTTGCTCTCGAATTACAATTCTTTTCTATTTTTCAACATCTTGGTCTACTCTATGCCTCACTTAATTAATCTCTTCTTTGTCTAATTATAACAAAGAGTTTAACTATGCATTAGAAACATTTCTCAACTTTCCAATCATTTGCAAAACAATTCACCATCATTCACATAGATACAAACAGCCCCAAAATACATATAACTAGTTCTACATTCAGAAACAACCCATTACATTTACATCGAGATAAAACGATTCCAACATTGGCATATATAAGCATAACTACTTTATTTTCTTAAACACACAATACAAGTGTCAAAACAGTCTCCTACTTTTCCTTGTATAACCAAAACAGTTCATTTTACATGTATGTACATACTTATTTCCACCAATAGCCCCTAACAAGCTTTTGTACATACCAACAATCCACATACTTCCTTATACCCCTAAAACAGTCCACGCATCTATCAAACAGTCTTTATACATGCATTCATGTTCAAAACAGGGCAACTTTCATACATATACATTTATTCGATCGAAATAGTCCACTTACATACATATATACACAATTTTGGATAGATTTCATATGTGCTCAATTTATTCATTCAAATTAGTCCATTAGTATGGCAAAACAATCTTATATACCACCAGCCAAATTTATATTTCTAATTCACAATTTAACTCTCTTATAATTCTATCAAAATAGTCCCTAAACAACCTTTTTTAGTTCTTGACATTCCGCAAGTGTTTTTATCAAACAATGTAACCACAATTCACATTCAAGCATAAGATACTCATTCAACAAGGGCATCATTCAAATGCTCAATTCTTAACAACTATAGGATTCACCATTAAGCAATTTGATCACCTTAACTATTTACAAATATCACAAAGACATGGCAATATTAACTATGTACATCGTTCAAATGCACCAAGACTTTTAGGGAGAAGAAATGAGGAAGATAATGACCCATTTTGTTTTTTTATTCAACTTAATTTTTTAATTGCCGTGAACCCTCCCTCCCCCAAACACATTGCTTGATCCCGATTGCACAAGTATCCAAGGCCTCTAATTTAAATATCTTAGCATGCAATCCTCCAACTTTAACATTGCTTTAGTTTGATCCTTACTACAAGTGCCTATCTATTTCCTTTTTATTACAATTTGGTCCTAAATAGACTTGTTTAGCTTAATAGATGTCAAGAGAATTATAATTGTCTTGTGGCCAATATACAAAATCTCTAAGCTAATAATCAGAGTATTATAGACCCAAAGAAAGTATAAGCTATCCATGATTGGAAACCACTGAGAAATATCGAATGGACAAGAAACTTTGATTAGTTAAAGTGAGTTTTGACTCAAGCACCAGTCCTAACCCAAACCGAGTCTGGAAAAGACTACACAGTTTATAGTGATGCTTCATATCTCAGGTTAGGATGTGCTCTGTTGCAAGTGTCGACTATTGCTAACGCTTGGCAAGCAACTGAATATTTAGTGTAAAAGTGCAAGAAAATAATGCCAAGGTGAGTCTTATGTGTGCAAGTATACACGGTCAGCAAGTAATACAACGGTAAGCTGAGTATCGAATCCACAGGGATTGGCCAAGAACTTATTTGCTTAATGTTTATTTGTTTGTAATAAAATAAAAGTGTTTGAAATGATTTGGATGTTTGATTGAAAGGATAGCAAAAAGAAAGTAGTGAAAATGGAAGCAGTCTGGCAACGAAAGTGTTCAATTCAAGGATGAAAGTTGGCAAGGGATGCTTCGATTTCACGCTACTTATGCCAGCCTTTAATAATATCCTGCCTTGGTTTTATTGCCAAGCATATTAAAGGTAGTATTGCCTCTGTCGATGGCAATACCCTACGTTAACCATGATAAAACCCCTATATGTTTATGTGAAGCTTTTCATTAATTAACTCGATTAAGTGTCAACCTTTACTCCTAAGGGGTAGACTCACTTCTGATGTAAGTTCATCTACTTGAACATCTTCTATCGAAGCTTCTCGCCTTAGTATCTGGCAACTGATCGTTGCCCCTTAAGTTTGTTAAGATATTAAGGTGCAATTAGCACACTATGCCAATTGTCGCATGGCAAAGAATTTGAGAAAATTAAGTACTAGCAGATAGAAAATAATGCTAAGCCATTTAAATTATTAAAAAACAAACATAAAGCCAGTGTTAATTGCAAACATCCCCCAATCATTTGTAAAAGCTTAGTTCATGGTTGGGGGTCCATCCACAAAACATCATCGATTCTCATCATCATTTCAAAATAAAAACAAATAAGACTAAGACAATGGGTAAGAATGAGATTCATCGATGCACCGCTTTGAATGCTCCAGAGCTCTTGGTCTTAGCTGATCGAACCACGTCGCCTCTCAGTTCACCACGGTGCAACCTCTCTTTAATCCCCCTCAAATTGTTGCTTGAGCTCCTTTAAATAGGCTTGCATAGAAACCCTAGGATAAGCTTCTGAGTTTGAATTTTGAATGCGCATAGGGATACTTTGCGTTATCCTCTTATCCTAATTTGAATCCTAGGGCTGACGTTACAAGGTCCAATGGCTAACTTGACCGATAATCAGACGTTAATCCTTTGCCAGCCGAGCTTGGCATTGTTTGGTCCATCTATGCCAACTGCTACTCGGTAACTCTCTTGCTTCCTTTCCTGCATTCTCTGCCAGTGCCTCTCTGCCATGCCTGCCTGCCTGTTTCCTGCATCAAAACCAGCAAAATAACCCTTTTTACTAGAAACAGAATAGCTCCTAACTTCTTATGCAAATGCATGAATTTAACAACTAAATGCAAACATATCTACATAAAGGCAAGAAAAAGCATTGTGAAATAAGCATAAAAATTAGTTCTTTTGGGGATTTAACACACCCCAACCTAGCTCATTGTTTGTCCTCAAGTAATGCAACTAAAAATCTATAGAAATAGAAAAACAGGAAAAGTACCTCAGCAAAAATTGTTATGGTTCCCAAAACTTACTAGCTAGCAAAATATTGTCCTAGGTTTGTCCTCCAATATTCAGTGTATCGATGCCAAGTAAATAAGCAAATTCAAGTGCAGCAATATAGTTCTAGTCTAAGGTCATCAAGTGTGCATGAAGTGCGGGCAATATGCATCAAATTTACTCAACTCCCTTAGTCAACTTTACTACCCAAGTTTACCTCAAACCTATGTCTGGTAAGTATCGTTATTGACCATTGAATCTTGAACATTGTTGCTGTATTGAACTCATTGTAAAACCATTGTATCATAGCCCCTCGAGCCATTAGTTCTTACTTCCGACTTTAGAAGCATCATCGTCTCCTAGCTGAACTTCAGGTTCAGTCTACTATTGTATCGAGAATTAAATATTGCAGAGTTAAGATCTTGAGCTTCAAGCCACCGTTTCCATATTGCATAAAGATGAGAATACAGACTTCAGGGTTGATCCTGAAGGATTATTGTATTTTTATGATCGAGTTTGTGTGTCCAATGATGAATTCCTTCATACAAACATCCTAAAAGAAGCTCACTCAAGTTCTTTCTCCGTTTACCCGGGTTCTGGAAATATGTATAAAGATCTTCGAGAGCTATATTTGTAACGCCCCAATTTTGGGCCTAGGAGATGTCCAATTGGTTTAGATGATCCAATGGGCCGAAATTAGAGATTCGACTCAGATTCGGGGATTAAAATTGGAATAAATGTTTTTGGTGCGAAAAAAATATGGGAAAATTTCTAAAAATCATTATTTAGTATATGGATATTTTTGGTAAAGTCAATTTTGGAAAATAGATTTTGGAAATTGGACATTTTGGCTGGTGACCAAAATGTAAAGAATGAAAACTATTTTTAGTGACGTTTTGAAAAGGGGTCAAAACTTAGAATCTTTAAGGAGATAATTTACCTAAATGTTTTATCAGACTTTTCTCTCAATTAGGATTATTTTAAAAGAGTTTTAATTGGGTAATTAAAAGGAGGATTAACAAAAAGGTAGTTATTTTTCCTAAAACCAAAAAATTACGTAATTTTTCCTCCTAAATTTTTCTCTCAAAGTTCTTTAGCCAAACACTCACTTTTTTATCCAAAATCTGAGGTAACACTCTTGATTTCTTAAATTCTTGTTTCTTAATTGGTTCTTTAATCGTGCTTTGCAAAACGAACATTCTTTTGCAACAAATTAATCAACGGAGCAGCAATCCTCGAGAAACCATTCACAAAACGACGATAATATCCTGCCAACCCAAGAAAACTACGAACCTTTGACACAGACATAGGTGACTTCTAACTCACCACCGCCTCAATCTTATGTGGATCCACACGAATATCTTCCGCCGACACAACATGTCCAAGGAAAATTACTTCCCTTAACCAAAATTCACACTTGCTCAACTTGGCAAACAACCGATTATCCAGCAAAACTTGCAACATAATCTGTAAATATCGATCATGTTCCTTTTTGGTACGAGAGTACACAAGGATATCATCAATAAACACAACCACAAATTAATCTAAATATTCATGGAACACCCTATTCATCATATCCATGAAAGCAGCAGGTGCATTCGTCAACCCAAAAGGCATTACCAAAAACTCATAATGTCCATAACGTGTGCAAAAGTAGTTTTCAACACATCCTTATCCTTAAGCTTCAACTGATAATAACCAAACCTCAGATCAATCTTGGAAAATACTATAGCACCCCGAAATTGATCAAATAAATCGTCAATTCGCGGCAAAGGATACTTATTCTTAATCGTTAACTTGTTTAGTTACCGATAATCAATACACATCTTCATCGTGCCATCCTTCTTTTTCACGAACAACACTGGTGCTACCTAAAGGGCCACACTTGGCTGAATGAAAACATGATCCAACAACTCCTAAAGTTGCTTCTTCAACTCATTCAACTCTTCAGGTGCCATATGATACAGAGCATCGACACTGGAGCCATATCCGCATACGTCTTAATACAAAACTCTACCTCTCTATCCGGTGGTAACCCTGGAAACTCCTCCGAAAATACTTCTGGAAAATCACAAATGGTACATATATCTTTAACACACACCTCCTTCATATTTGGGTTCATAACATAAGCTAGATATGCTTGACACCTAAACTCTAATAACTTCTGCACTTCTATAGCCAAAACTACATTGGACAAGAATTTAACATTCTCGTCCATAACCACCATCTTATAATTATCAGCAAGTTTCAATGAAACTCGTTTGGTTTCGAAATCAACCGCAGCCCTATGCTCAATCAACCAATCCATACCCAGGATTACATCAAAACCATGAAACGATAACTCCATCATATCAACTGCAAATACACAATCTTGAACCATTAAAGGATATCTCCTAAACAACTTCTTAGAAACTATTGTTTCTCCAAAAGAACTACTTACACGTATACCTACATCTAACACTTTTATCGGTATATTAAGCAAACGTGCATGTTCACGCATGATATATGAATGCGTAGAACTAGAATCTATCAAAGAAAGTAATGACATGGACTGCAAAGTAAAAGTACCTGCAATCATATTTGTGTTATTTCTTCCCTCGCGATGCGCATAGATCCTCGTAGGTCCACCACCCTCAGGTTGAATA
This sequence comes from Hibiscus mutabilis, assembly GCA_019671005.1. NCBI lineage: Eukaryota > Viridiplantae > Streptophyta > Magnoliopsida > Malvales > Malvaceae > Hibiscus > Hibiscus mutabilis. The sequence continues at coordinate 40,359,752 of CM033713.1, read as the reverse complement.
GCCATTGTATGAGCAGCAGCCCTTTGCCCTTCCTCTCGATGCTGGAAATTACCTCAGCCATGACCACGACCTCTCTATGGTACAACAATAAGTGCAGGAGCCTGCCCATCCTTAGCCATCAACGAACAATCACATCTCAAATGATCCCATGAACCACAACTCCAACATGTACCATGTGTAGCCCAATACTCTCTTGGATAGCATTTCTCACAGAGCCTACATTTGGGTACTCTAGCATAGGTGTTCTGACCCTGCTATCTATGCTCGACATTACCTCTACCACGTCTCTAATCAAGGCGATACCTTCTATCTTGATTTTTCTTGAACTGCCACCATCAACATCTGAATCATCAACTCTTTTGCTGAAACTCGAGCCCCTAAAATGAGAAGACAAACCCAAATTTTGTTTAATATCCTTGGCTCGACTAACCAAGACATCAAAATCAGTACAGTCCAAAGCCAGCATATAGGTCTTAACATCCTTGACCAAACCATATCGAAAATGATCACATTGATGTCAATCATCAAGAACCAACTCAGGTGCATACTGGCCAATCGGACAAACTGAACCTCATACTCCGAAACAAACATATTACCTTGGACCCAAGACATGAACTCACGCTTCTTTTCATCTTATTATCGAGTACCCAAATACTTCCTCAAAAAATAGCACCAAAGAATTCCCAAGTTACATCTTTGGGTGTCATTCCCGCTATAGTGGTAGTCTACCAACTATAGGCATCTCCTTGAAGCAAAGATACGATGCAGCCTAACTTACATACTTTTGTACACTCTATTTGACCAAGAATCCTCTCGATACTCATAAACCACTTCTCATCTGCCTTAGGAGCTAATCCTATGAACTCAAAACCTCTCAAACTACGTAAACACTCCAAAGGAAGTCTTGGATTAATAGCTACTACATGTGATAGTGCCTGAACATGCACTCCAGCCACAACTGCTTGAAAAGCTCCATTCATAACCTGGATCAATGACCTCATATCTCCAAAGTCTAGACCAGGTGAAACTGGTGATGATTACCCAGCATCCACTCCAACTAGTATATTAGGTAGAGAATGAGTCAACCCCTCAGGATGCACTATCCACCCTCAACTCTCTGCCCACCAGCAGCATTATTCGTATTCGACCTAAGCTCTTATCTCGGTGGCATACTCAAAAATATATATCTATAGCATGAAAATATAACCAAAAACATAATTAGGCTAGCTTCAAGCAAGGATCCAAGATGTTCACTTTTCGAAAACAAAATCCTTTTACACTTGTAGTTATAAAGCAATGTGTCCCCAAGGTTTTACCCCAATACCTTACACTTCAGTCATGATACATATAATCAAACACCGTACAAATCATACAACAACCATCAACCATCAAAAATATTACAAACAAACACTACTTGCCTCCCAACTTTCATAAACCTATCCTCAACTTTCGCAAACCTAGCTCTGATACCACCAAATGTAACTCTCTTGACCTGGCCTAGCCGACAAGACTGAATCAAAGATGTCCCATTAGTTTTGCCGAAGCAAACCTAAACTGGTCCATTAAGGACCAAAACATAATTTCTATAAATTAAAGGTGTGACAAACCCTAAGGTGTAAAAACCATGGCAAAAGGCGAACAAGCATTCAATTAGCAAGACTTGACACATTAAGGACCAAAACATAAATTCTATAAATTAAAGGGGCTAATTACAAATTGGCATTGCCATCTTTTAATTAGATTCATTACATGCCATTGTGCGAATTTGCATCAAAAATGGATCACTAGATTATCATCAATTGAGCATTACAAGAATAGTGACCATTTTGCATAGAATCCAAAACACATCATGAAATTACCAAAAATAACTATCCCTGTACAGATACAATGACTAACTCGTATCTATATGTTTGTTCGAGTATAGATACTCATTGCTTTATTTCAAAACCAAGGATTCTAGTAGCTAAAACTCGTGTACCGATCTTTGTATAAATTTTCTCAAGGCGTACTGATATGGCAACTACATGTACCGATACTACTTTGTTATTTTCCCAAAATTAATCCTTATCAGACCCTGCTATTGATCCTCCAAGGAACATGTATCAGTATGACTGGATCTATAATGACCTCTTGGCCAAACATATGACACTTAGGCTCAATCTAACTTGCTTCAAACATCATACAAGCATCATATTGCATGTCTAACATCATTTCCACAACCAATCAAGCATGTTAGAGGAACATACAATCCATAGCAAATCAATCAAGAGAACCTATAGGCATGGTCTCTACCCAAGCATGTAATTCTCTTCCCAACCCCTCAAATCAAAACATATATCCTCATACAAGTCCAAAATACCAAATGAAACATGTTCAAAATAGGGAGTAAGCAAACAACCCTCCCAATTACAACTTTGTCACATTGCCTTTTCTATTACTACAAATTCGTTTATTAAACCATACTTGAAGTATTTCGATTCTTGGATTCCTCCTTACTTGCTTGCTGCCCTGAAAGCTTACTTTCTTGCATTGGTTAGAAGGGAGAGCGTAAGCATATAATGACTAGTGAAAGACGCTCTAAAAATACTCATCAATGCATTTAAAACTATTTGAGTCAAACCACATTTTCAACTTCATGCTAAAACATCTCATGCCCTTTTTACCTTTCCAAAACATGCATATTAAACCATATACAAAACATGTATCATGGGTCTCATGCATAATCCCATATGCAAAACCTCAATTTAAGCCTTCACATGCTTATTCATCCAATAGCAAAGCTTAAAGAGAAAAACATGTATAAATCACATTATACAAAACATAATTCATCCATCGTGATACATTAATTCATATATTGCATTAAAGTGACCCAAAAGCAAAACATTTTCTTTATTCAAAACACATCAGATACATAGATTTCACAAGTGGTTCCTTAAACCACTTAACATACATCCATGACCGGAGCATACAGGACAATTAACCCCTTACGGTTATGATGTATAATATCTACAATGGGAGCATACGGCACATTTAACCCCTTGACCATTGATGTAATGCCCCAATTTTGGGCCTAGGTGTTTTCAAGGTCGATTAGACGGTCTGGTAAACCAGATTAGAGGATTCGAGTTATTTTCAAGATTAATTTGAAACAAATACTTTTGAGTGAGAAAAAATCAAAAAATATCCTAAAATCATTAATTAATATGTAGATTTTGAAAAGTGACATTTTAGGTTAGTGACCAAAATGTAAAGTTTTAAAACTATTTTAGCGATTGTTTTATAAAAGGGTTAGAAATTAGAATCTTTAAGGAGCTATTTGGCCAAAGTCTAATATAATACTTTTCACCTTAATTGGCCATTTTAAAAAAGGTTTTTAAAGGGGTATAAATAGGCTTGGAGAACTAATTTTATAACTAATATCTAAAAACATTTTCATGTAACTAACTTTTCTCTCAAATTCTCTCCAGCCAAACACTCTTTTCTACTTCAATTTTCTCAGGTAACTACTTGATTTCAACATTCTTTTATTTTCAAATGAGTTGTTAATGATTTCCTAACAAAACCTTATTGATTTTATCTTGTTTTCTCAAGAAAACTCATCCAATTAAGGGGAAAGCCAAAGTTAGAGGTGAGCTTCGTTCTTTTTCTCTAATACAAGGTTCTTTATGAAATTCCCAAGTTATCGATCCTTTATAAACGTTTTCTAATGAGTTTTAATGATTTAATTATGGAAAATTGGTTAAATCAAGGTTTAATTGATGAGATTGATTGATTTTTGTATTGGATCGCTTTGCTATGTTCTTGATTAGATTTGAAAAATTATTTTGATGTTTTATAATGTTAATAACTTGGTTTTACATTGAAATTTCGAAAGTAGGTGAATCTCTAATTTTCTAGGTTGTTAGTTATGAGTTTTTGAGGAGTTATGGATGTTTAATGAATGTTAGAGGTATAAGAATGATTTAAATTTGTTTTTGGATGTTAATTGATGATAATTTTTGGATTAAACCATTATATTTTGGTTGGGTTAAATTTGGAAGATGTTTGTTGTTGTTTTCGATTGTTCTTGAGGGAAATTGATTAGGATTTGATGAGGATTTGTGTAAATTGATGTTGTTGGGCTGTTGAATTCATTTTGATGCATTGAATCCTCTGTTTTTGTGCGGTTAAAGTAGGGGAGGTTGATCCTCAAGCTTGAGGTGAGGTTTTGGAAGCCTTGGAGGCTTGGATTCACATTGGCGATCAAAGTTTTGTATAGTCAGTGAGTGAGAACGTGGTTTACAGGTTTTTAAAGGTTTGGAAGTTGTGTTTGGAAGTTTAGATTCATCTTGAAATGCTGGTCTAAGCTCGAAAGTAAGTAAAGGATGATTTCTCTCACAATCTCGGCTTGGCAATTGGATTTGATGCACTTGTTTTGATAATTTGATTTCTCGCGATTATATGTATGATTTGAGCATGGTTTAATGCATGAAAATTTTTATATAATGATGATGATGCATTTGGAAGTAATGCATGTTTTGGTAATTTTTTGAATATTGGTTAATACATGTTTGAATGCATTGGAAATGGTTTTGATTGATGCATATGAAAACAGTGAGTTAATGTTAAGGAAATGAATTATATTAGCAAGATATGTGGTTTAAAATGTTATCATATATAGTTGGTCGGCCGTAGGAATGATAGTGCACTATAAAAAATCGTCTTGGATATTGATGGGTTTATGTGTACTGAAAACTCCATCCAAGAACCCTAATGGTTGAGGGGTTATATGGTACCGAAGACTCCCGTTAGTGGATAGTACATCTAACCGATGAGTGGTGTTGAGGGGTTTTTGTGTACCAAAAACTCCACCACAGGTACCACAATGGTGGAGGGGTTTATGTGTATCGAACTCCCGTTGGTGGACTTTTAGATGATTTTTGATTGAGATATGGGAAGTGTTGAGAGTACACTTGTTGAATCCGTGTATCCAATGTAATATTTTGTAAAGTGGAACATGGTTAATGATCGCTTGTAAGCCAATATAATTGATGTTGTATCATGTGATGGATTTTGCTGTATAATGTTGGTTTATACATGTTTTACTCTTTAAGCCTTGCATTTGGTAGTTATGCATGGGAAAGCTTAAATTGAGTGTAGCAAATGGATTTTGCTGTTAATCCATGATACATGTTGCATATGGTTTAATATGCATGGTTTGGAAGTGTTAAGTGCATGGTTTTTACAAGGATGATGATGTTGATGATGTTTTAAAAGATGTTTAAAAAGTGGTTTTCAAAATGGATTGTTAAAATGTTTTAAATGCATTGATGGTGGTTTGTTTTAGAGCACTCCTCACTAAGCCTAGTGTGCTTACACTCTCTTTTTCTATCAATGAAAAGAAATAGTGTGTTGGAGGTAGCGAGTAAACAAGGAGGAATGCATAGACTTGTTCATCAAAAGTGTGGTTTTGATTTAGACTTGTAGTAATAAATGTAATGTGGTCAATTATTGTTTGGAAGGGTTGCTTGCTAAACTCCCTGTTTGTTCAAGTTTTAAATGTAGTTTCGGACTTGTATGAGATCTAATATGCTTGAATGAGGGGTTTAGGACAAAAATTGCATGTTGGGTAGAAAGCATGCCCATAGGTGAATGCATGATTCTTCTGTATGTATTGGTGTGTCTAGCATGCTTGGTTGTTGAGGAAACTATGCCTATGTTGACATATGATGCTTGCCTAAAGTTTGAAGCATGTTAGAATAGCTTGTGGTGTGAAAAACCAACCAAATTCTTTATTCTAGGTCCAGGGGTTTCGAAACTTGGCCCCTGGTTTCGAAACCTATAGGCAAAATTTGGCTATGGGTTACGGTACGTAGGAAGTCGTACCGGTACGAGTTTTAGGCTCTGGAAGCCTAGTTTTGAAACCTCTAGGGGTGGTTTTGAAACCTCCTGCTTAATTTGGCCTCGTACTGATTCGAAAACCGGTGTACCATTACAAAAGGCTATTATTTTAGTTATAGGTTCGTCTTAAGCTTTGAAATCTTTTTGTTTGGTCCCTGGTTGTTGTGTATGCAATTGGATAAGTTTGGATGGTCGTTTTAAGCTGAAATTTTACATGTATGCATAAAACCTTAGTAATTGAGGATTGGTAAACTTATTTTTAAGTAAGTCATCTCAATTTTCTAGATTTGCAATTTGGTCCCCAATTTGCATTTATGCTCAATTGGATGTCAATTCGAAGCCCGATTCAGTCAAGAACTTATCTGATACAGCATGTACACTTAGGAATTAAATGAGCATCTACTGGTTTTGCTTTGGCAAAACCTAATGTAATTTGCTCGATTCGGCCTAGCATCTAGATCGGGTCGAGGGGGTTACATTTGTTGGTATCAGAGCCAAATTACAAAAAGTGGGATGTCGTTGTTGTATTATTTTGTGTGGTTACAAAAATTGGGATGTTGCTTATGATTGTTGACTGTTGTTTGACATGTACGGTGTATGATTGTATGGCTTGTGATTCGTTTATGCCATGTTGGGGTATATTTTGGGGACATATTGCCTTATTACTACAAGTATGAAATGGTTCTGTTTTAAATAAAAGTCTTGGATCCTTGCTTGGAACTGGCCTGATTATTTCGTTTATGTTATCATGCCTTAGATATATTTATATATAATGCTACCGAAGAGAGAATTAGGGCCGAGTATGACCACTGTCGAGGGGCAGGGAATCGAGGATAGTGTTGTGCCTCACAAAGAGTTACCGCCTCCTTAGTTAAATCCACATGAGGGAGTAGAGCGTTTATACCCATATCAGTTGGATCAGGCTATAATGATTTAACACCTGTAGAGCGGGCAATAGTCGAAGCTTTTTGAGCAACTATGGTTGGGATGCATATGCCTACATCTACACCTATTGGAGTTGCATATTTAGGACCCCGGTGGGGGGCCTAAACAGGTTGAGAAGTGTTGAGTTCAGAGGGTTGGCACCTGTGGTGTCAGAGATAAGAACTGTAAGTTTGGAGCAGAGCTGGGGAGTACCTGATCATGCTGGCGGTTCTAGTTCTCGCAAGAGAGTTACTGAAAACAATTTTAGGAAAGGTCAGCGCAAAAAGCGCCAAAGTGGAAAAGGTTACCCTGAATGAAGATGAGGTAGAAGTAATGTTGGGAGAGGGTTGCAAGGTGAGATTACCCAGGTTAGAGCATTACATAATACCTGTTGGGTATGTGGATCACAGGGTCACATGAGACGTGACTGTCCACGCTTGGCCAAGAAGAGACAGGCCCCTTCGTTTGTTATTGCTAATTCCTGTTGGAGTTGTGGATCTAGGGATCATATGAGGTGTGACTACCCATTGCTGGTTAGGGTGCGTAGGCTTCTGCACCTATTGTTGCATCATCGAGAGACCGCAAGTATGGTCGAGAGCATTCCCAATGTTGTGATGAGGGTCAGTAGACCGAGAATTGTGGTGCTTCTATCCAGCTAAGGATGAAGGTCCTGCGAGGATGTATGCACATCGCAAGGGACGTAACGATACTAATAAGAAAGCAAGTACTTCCATATTGAATTCATTGTTATTACTTTCTTTGGTTGGTTCTTATTCTATGTGTTTTTACACCTTGGGTGAGCATACAAAGTTGCTTAAAGTGCTTGTTGAAATTTTGTATGTGGGTGTTCGAGTGGCTAGTTCCTTGGGTAAAATGGTGGTGGTACAAAAGTTGTATCGTATATATCTTTTGATAGTGCAAGATCATATGGATGCTGTAGAGTTAATGGAGATGTCATCTCATGGGTTTGGTAGGTGTTGAGCAAGATTGGTTGTGCGAGTATAGGGTCGTTCTGAGCTTTGAAACCGAATTGAGCAAAGTATGTCAGGTTTTGCGATTGGTTTTAGGATTGTTGTTGATTTAGTGGTTGTAAGGGAAAGTGTTAAGCCTTGCTAAAGGTGTGCCGATAAGCAGTTGATGATGGTAGTTGGGAAGAACCCGATGATGTTAACACATTGTTTCATTAGAAAGTGATGAGGTAGGGCTGGATAAGAGATGTCATATTGATACCCGCCTTAGGAAGTTGGGATGCATAAAGGAATCTTAGTTTGGTAGTTTGAGTTTGAAAAGTGATGAGTGGATTGCTTACCTTTCCCCTGATATGCCGTCTGATGGCTGTCGGCTGTAAGAAGTTGTACATTATGTAGGAAGGTAATGTTAGGAGTATCTAAATTTTTTTTGTTGGCAGTTGATTCTATGTAGAAAGTTACTTAGGAGTGGCTTGAAACGTATTGTGAAGTTTTCTGAGGATTTGTGATGGTCTTGGATCCATTGGAAAAGTGTCGTTGGAGGAGTTTTTGGGGTTTTTTGGTGGTTATAAAGTTAAGTTGGTAGTGAATTATGCTACCATGTTGCTAGTGAGTCTTTCTTGTAATTTGTAGAAGGGTGTTAAGGATTCGCTCGAGTTGGGGTATGCTTTTGGAAGTTCTAGTACCAAAATAATCGTGTGGTTGTAACGGTGGCAAGTGGATAGATTGTGAGTTGGCAAGGGTTTATGGAATATCGTAAGGTTGACAAATATTTTAGTAACATTTGGGGTTGTAATAAGTTAAGTATTTTGGGAATACTTAGTTGTGTAGGTAGCTAGTATGAAGGTTCACTCTCGTTTAGAGAGACCAAGAAGGTTTTTGTCTGATAATTGAGGGTTTGTTGATATACCTTTGAAGCTAGGTAGATAGGTGTTCTCGGATGGTTAGTTTGAGGTGGATAGGTGGGTAGGAGTGTCAATTTTGAAATGTTATCAGAAACTGTGAACGATTGAACATGCATAATGCATAAACACTTATATGTATATACTTAAAAATGTTGGTACATGCATACATGTGGCACGACATTAGGGGTTTTGCATTCATATACATAGGCATCATTGGGAGCATATAAGTAATCATGAAAACATACATTCACACTTTTAATGACTTTTCAGAATCGATGAGGTAATGGTGTAGGTCAGATAGTTGAGAAGTTCTTTGGGTTTTTGTAGGTTGGCGAGAATGCTTGGTGGAATTGATGGGTAAAGAAGACCGATCTGGGTCGTAGTCTGGTTTGTGTGTTAGTTGCTACCAAGTTATAGATGAATATGGTTGTTAAGAGGTATGGTAGGCAGTATATGATCTCTGTGTAGGAGTTGGTAGTGGTGGGGTTCGTTTGAAAGGTTTAGTGGTGTAATCTGTATTGTGAGGAATATATTGGGTATACAGATCATAAGAGTTTGAAGTAGTTGATGTCATAAAAGGAGGTGAACATGAGGCAACGTTGTTGGTTGGAGTGGTTTAAGGATTATGATTGTTATGGAATGCTAATCTTGTAAGACAAATGGGTAGTTGATGTCTTGAGTATAATGGCGGTGGGTGAGTTGAAGGTCATGCGTGCATAGTTAGGCATGATGCTTGAGGTAGGTTAGTTAGCCGAGTTGTAAGTATGATCATCCCTGGTACAGTTGGTCAGGAGAGGTAACCGTTTGTCAAGGCGTAGTACCGCGAGTTAAGGATATCATGGATGGAAAATCCAACGGATTTTCACTTTGATGTTGGTAGAGTGTTACGTTTTAAAAATCAGATAATGGTTCCTAATGATGATAAATTGAGGCATACCATTTTGACCGAGGCTCGTGCTAGTCTGTTTGCTATCTGTCCTGGTAATTCTAAGATGTATTGAAATCTAAAGAAGAGTACTATTGAGTGGGTTGAGAAGGATGTTCCAGATTTGTGGCTAAGTGTATGGTATATCAGGGAGTTAAGGCTAGGCATCAGTTTCCTTTGGGGATGTTGCAATTGTTGAAGATTCTATAATAAGAGGGGGAAAGGATTACAATGGATGGTGTAACGAGGTTTCCTTTAACGCCAACTATACGGGGTTCCATTTGGATGATTATGGAACGATTTACGAAGTGAGCACATTTTTTGCCCATGCATACAACATATATTTTAGATAGTTTGGTGGAGTTGTATATCACGGAGGTAATTAGGTTACATGGAATGCCTAAGTCCATTGTTTCGGATAAAGATCCACGTTTTACATTGAGTTTTTGGGGTGCTTGCATCAGGTTTTGGGTACTTGTTTGCAATTTAACACTTTGTATCTTTTGCAGAATGATGGTCAGTCTGAGCGTGTGATTCAGATCTTGAAGGATATGTTGAGGTATTGTATCATTGAACTCCAAGGAACTCGGGAAAGACAGTTGCCTTTGGTGGAGTTTGCGTACACTAATAGTTATCAAGCAAGTATAAAGATGGCACCGTATAAAGCCTTGTATGGTAGGAAGTGCTGCAGGGCTTTATGTTGGGCTGAGGCTGGGAAAAAGTATGTTTCTTGCCTGATGTGTTGAAAGATACGGATGAAAGGGTAGAGCTTATTTGTGATCATTTGGAAATGGCTTCGGATAGGAAGAAATCCTACAAGGATTTGAAGCGTGTGGAAGTTGAGTACGCGATTGGTGAAAAGGTTTTCTTGAAAGTCTCACTTTGGAAGAAAGTGTTGCACTTTGGGCGTAAAAGAAAGTTAAGTCTGAGGTTTATTGGACCGAATGAGGTGTTGGAACTCATAGTTCCTATAGCCTACTGGTTGAGTTTGCCTCCAAAGTTGGAAAGGATTCATAATGTGTTTCATGTATCCATGTTGCGGAGGTATCGATCGGATCTGTCGCGTGTAATGCTAGCGGAAGATATTGAGTTACGATCGGATTTATACTATGATGAGGAACCGGTGGAGATTCTTGACTCCGGTAGTAAATTTCTTCGTGGCAAGACGATAGAGCTTGTTAAGGTGTTGTGGCGTCATCGCGGTGTTGAAGAAGCCACGTGCGAAAGTAAGTCGAACATGAAATAGCAGATTCCGCATCTGTTTCCATCAGGTAAATTTTGAGGACAAAATTTCTTAAGTGGAGAAGAGTTGTAACGCCTCAGTTTTGGGCCGTGGTGTTTTCAAGGTCGGTTAGATGGTCTGGTCGATCGGATTAGAGGATTCAAGTAGATTTTGGAATTAATTTGAAATAAAAAATTTTGAGTGAGAAAAAATATGGAAAAAAATCCTAAAATCATTAATTAATATGTATATGATTTTGGTGGAATCAATTTTACAAAAAGAAGTTTCGAAAAGTGACATTTTGGGTCAATGACCAAAATGTGAAGTTTTAAAGCTGTTTTAGTGACTGTTTTGTAAAAAGGTCAAAAATTAGAATATTTAAGGAGGTATTTGGCCAAAGTCTAATATCAAACTTTTCACCTTAATTGGCTATTTTAAAAAGGTTTTTAAAGGGTATTAATAGGCTTGGAGAATTAATTTTATAATTAATATCTAAAAATAATTTCACGTAACTTTGCTCTCAAAGATTTTCTCTCAAATTCTCTCCAGCCAAACACTCTTTTCTACTTCAATTTTCTAAAGTAACTACTTGATTTCAACATTCTTTTAATTTTAAATGAGTTCTTAATGATTTCCTAACAAAATCTTATTGATTTGATCTTGTTTTTTCAAGAAAACTCATCCAATTAAGGGGAAAGCCAAAGTTAGAGGAGAGCTTTGTTCTTATTCTCTAATACAATGTTCTTTGTTGAAATTCCCAAGTTATTAATCCTTTATAAGCATTTTCTAATGAGTTTTAGTGATTTAATTATGGAAAATTGGTTAAATCAAGGTTTAATTGATGAGATTGATTGATTTCCGTATTGGATCTGCTTTGCTATGTTCTTAATTAGATTTGAACATGATTTTGATGTTTTATAATGTTAATAAGTTGGCTTTAACATTGAAATTCTGAAACTAGGTGAATCTCTAATTTTCTAGGTTGTTAGTTATGAGCTTTTGAGGAGTTGTGGATGTTTAATGAATTTTTGAGGTATAAGGATGATGTAAATGTGTTTTTGGATGTTAATTGATGAAAATTGTTGCATTAAACCATTAGATTTTGGCTGGGTTAAGTTTGGAAGGTGTTTGTTGTTTTCAGTTGTTGTGGAGGGAAAATAGTTAAAATTTGATGAGGATTCGTGTGAATTGATATTGCTGGGCTGTTGAATGCATTTTGATGCATTGAATCCTCTATTTTTGTGCGGTTAAAGTAGGAGAGGTTGATCCTCAAGCTTGAGGTGAGGTTTCAAACGCCTTGGAGGCTTGGATTCGCATCGGCGATCAAAGTATTGCGTAGTCGATGAGTGAGAACTTGGTTTACAGCTTTTTAAATGTTTGAAAATTGTGTTTGGGAGTTTAGATTAAGCTTGAAATGCTGGTCTAAGCTCGAAAGTAAGTAAAGGATGATTTCTCTCTCGATCTCGGCTTGGCAATTGGATTTGATGCACTTGTTTTGATAATTTCATTTCTCACTATTATACGCATGATTTGAGCATGGTTTAATGCTGGAAAATGGTTATATAATGATGATGGTGCATTTGGAAGTAATGCATGTTTTGGTAATGTTTTTGAACATTGGTTAATGCATGGTAGAATGCATTGGATAAATGGTTTTGATTAATGCATATGAAAACAGTGAGTTAATGTTACGGAATGAATTATATTGGCAAGTGATGTGGTTTAAAATGTTATCAGATATAGTTGGCCGGCCATAGGATTGATAGTGCACTATAAAAAGTCGCCTTGGATGTTGAGGGATTTATGTGTACCAGAAACTCCATCCAAGAACCCTAACGGTTGAGGGATTATATGGTACCGAAGACTCCCGTTAGTGGATAGTACATCTAATCAATGAGTGGCGTTGAGGGGTTTATGTGTACCGAAAACTCCACCACGGGTACCACAACGGTGGTGGGGTTTATATGTACCGAAAACTCTCGTTGGTGGACTTTTTGATGGTTTCCGGTTGAGATGTGGGAAGTGTTGAGAGTACACTTGTTGAATTCGTGTATAATATTTTGTAAAGTGGAACTTGGTTGATGATCACTTGTAAGCCAATATAATTGATGTTGTATCATATGATGGATTTTGTTGTATAATGTTGGTTTATACATATTTTACTTTTTAAGTCTTGCATTTGGTAGTTATGCATAGGAAAGCTTAAATTGAGTGTAGCAAACGGATTTTGCTGTTAATCCATGATACATGTTGCATATGGTTTAATATGCATGTTTTGAAAGTGTTAAGTGCCTGGTTTTGACAAGGATGATGATGTTGATGACGTTTTGAAAGATGTTTAAAAGTGGTTTTCAAAGTGGATTGTTAAACGATTTTAAATGCATCGATGGTGGTTTGTTTTAGAGCCCTCCTTACTAAGCCTAGTGTGCTTACGCTCTCTTTTTCCATCAATGCAGAGAAATAAACTTTTGGAGGCAGCGAGTAAGCAAGGAGGAATCCAAAGACTTGTACCTCGAAAGTATGGTTTCGATTTAGACTCGTAGTAATAAAGACAATGTTACCAATTGTTGTTTGCTAAACTCCTTATTTGTTAAATGTTGTTTTGGACTTGTATGAGATCTAATATGCTTGAATGAGGGGTTTGGGACAAAAATTGCATCTTGGGTAGAAAGCATTCTCATAGGTGAATGCATGATTCTTCCTTATGTATTGGTGTGTCTAGCATGCTTGGTTGTTGAGGAAACTATGCCTATGTTAACATATGATGCTTGACTATAGATTGTGAAGTGAAAAACCAACCAAATTCTTCATTCTAGGCCAGGGGGTTCGAAACTTGGCCTCTGGTTTCGAAACCTGTAGGTAAAATTTATCTATGGGTTGCGATATAAGGGGAGTTGTTCCGATATGGGTTTTAGGCTTAGGAAGCCTGGTTTCGAAACTTGTAGGGTTGGTTTCGAAACCCCCTGCATAATTTGGCCTCGTACCAATCTGAAAGCCCATGTACTAATACAAAAGGCTATTATTTTAGTTATAGGTTCGTTTTAAGCTTTGGAATCTTGCAGTTTGGTCCCTGGTTGTTGTGTATGCAATTGGATAAGTTTGGATGGTCGTTTCAAGCTGAAATTTGACATGTATGCATAAAACCTGACTAGTTGAGGATCGGTAAACCTGATTTTAAGTAAGTCCTCTTAGTTTTCTAGATTTGCAATTTGGTCCCTAATTTGCATTTATGCTCAATTGGATGTCAATTCGACGCTCGATTCAGTTGAGAACTTATCCGCTGTCAGCATGTACAATTAGGAATTAAATAAGCTTCTAGACAAGATAAAAAGGAAAAAAATGGATGTGTTCGGTTTAATCTTTCCAGTTTTACTTCGGCATTATAGTGCACTTTAAACCCTATGGCATGCCAACTATATCCGATAACATTTAATCATTGTCACTTGCCAATATATTCAATATTAAACATGATACCTTACTATTTTTCCATATGCATCATTTAAACCAATTTCCAATGCAACAAACCATGCGTTTATATATCATTAAAATACTTCTCATTAAGCATTTACCATGCTAAAATGTCATCAATATAAGATTATTTGGATCATAATCTGTTCCCAAAACATGCATAAACAGTAGGTATCAAATCATAAACATAAGTATGAGAAAATCAACTTTGCCAAACCAAAATTGAGAGCCAAATCATCTAAAACTTACTTCTGAGTTTAGACAAGCGTTTCAAGCTTAATCTAAACTCCCAAAATCACTTTCAAACCTATACAAAGCTGTAAATCACATTTCTACTAACCGACAACACAAAGTTCCACTTGTCGATGCAAAATCAAGTGTCCAAAGCTACCGAAACTTTACCACTCGTTGTCGGATCAACCTCTCCTGTTTTATCCACACAAAAATAGAGGATTAATGCATCATTATGCATCTTTAATCCTAACAACATCAATTCTCAACATTGCCTCACCAAGAACCACTATAAACCTTCCGAAAACAACCAAAAACTACTCTGATATCAACCTAAACAAAGCCCAGCCATAACCTAACGATTTGAACATCTAATCAACATCAATTAACATCTAAAAACACTTGCAACTTTATCTTATACCTCCAGCAACATCATAACACCACAAACACCTCAAAATCTAACTATTCATAACCTAGAAAATTAGCAATTCAATTAGTTTCGGGATTTCTTTTATACATCTCTTCTCAGAACATTAAAACATATCTTAGATGTGATCTACATCAATTAAAACCACCACAAATCAAATCTATAATAAAGATTTACCAATTCCTTATTAAAACTAACTTTAAACCTTCTAATCTTAATTTATTCATTAACTCATATCAAAAATCAATTGTAAAGGATCAAGAACTTGGTAATTTCAGCAAAAAAAAAAAACCTTTGATTAGAGGAGAGAAATGAAAATCACCTCTAATGGTTGGCTTCTCCCTTAATTGGCATGATTTGAGTGAAATCTCCAAGAAAACAAGTAAGATTTGATGTAGAGATTAAAGAAATCAATTGAGAAATCAAAAAGAGTTGATCCTTGATCATTTTAGAGAAAGATAGGTAGTTTGGCTGTTGGGAAAATTGAGAGAAAAGTTGAGAGCAAAAGTGATTACGTGAGAAAAGTAAATCCTTTTTTTAAAAAAACTTTTCAATTAAATATATTTTATTTTTATTCAATAAACACTTTAAAACTATTTAAAAATAGCCTAAATTAAGGGAAAAGTCTGATTAAAAATATTGGTAAATTAGCTCCCTAATGATTCTAAGTTTTGACCCTTTTACAATTTAGTCACCAAAATAGTTTTGAAAACTTTAATTTTTAGTCACCAAAATAGTTTTGAAAACTTTAATTTTTAGTCACCAAACCAAAATGTCATTTAATTCGAACTTATTTATTTAAATTGAGTTTACCAAAACCCTTTAAATAATAATTAAATATTTTCCACCATTTTTCCATATTTTATTTCACGTTAAAAATATTTATTATGAATTAATTCTCAAAACTAGTTCGAACTGCCTAATCTGGTTCACCTGAATCGTCTAATCTATCTAGCTAATTTCTAGGCCCAAATTTGGGGTGTTACATCCCTCTACAATGAATGTAGTCGATATGCACCCTTAGAATCACCATCTACCCCACTCGTCGACTATTTAAAATGTTGCTTAGGAAACTTATGTTGACCACTACCTTGGTTACCGATAGGACCACGCTCAACTGATAATATCAAATCCAATATATTTGTTGACAAACTTTTACCAATATCTATATTAGGTTGAGTTATATCATCTAAAGGCTCAACAGGCACCTCAAACCTAACATTTATCGGCCCAATTTTACTGGCCTCTAACGATAAAGAATCAAAGTCCATTGGGTAGTCTAACAATGCCAATTCATTTAATCACGACCTCTCCACGTCTATATTAGTATCATCCAAGCAAGAAACCATACCCACTTCCTCACTTTCATCCAATCCCCTGAGCTCGTCTAAACCTCGACTATACGTTATCTGCTTGTCGTTGCTCAGTCCATAAATCATTATTCCTCCATATTGATGATCCCTCAACATCCAATGGATTAAGAACATTCTCAAAATTCTTATCTTTAGATAGTTCCTGTTGCTCACACTGAAGACCGTCCACACTCTGCATATCTTATTGTTTACCTTTATTTTCATCCAGACTAGAGTCAGAATCTTCACTATCACCTTAGGACAGGCAGGAAATTCACATTAGACATAAATTAGAATCCATTAACGGTTCGAACTCAACCACACGCACCCAGAATAGTAATCCTTCTATATGTACCTCTAAATAATCATCAGTTCTCTCAAATTGATATGTTTCAATCAAAATGTTCCCTCTTTCAAAAGAATTAGGTTCTAAAATCGAGTCATCACATCTAATCATTGCTTCCCAATGTGAAGCAATATTATCAAATGTCCTTCATGACTACACATGCATTGACAATCCGCTAATCAACAGCCATACCCTACGATTTCCCCTATCAATTTTACAATCCCAATTTATTACTTTGGAGAACCACTTGCTTAACACACTATTGTTGAGGACATTTCGCTGAGTATCTAAACTAGTGAACATTAATAAATTTCTTGAACCAGCAATACGCTTTACTAAAAAACAATTTGTCATAGCCTCTTTCAATTCTCGAGATAGAGACGCAATTCTCATGAGGACACGACACCACGATATTGCGCATCGCTGAAGAATCCCAATTTTACCGATATCTTCAACACACACTCTCTTTACAACCTTCTCTCCACCGCTAATAGAAACCACGCGTCATTCTTTGAGTAAGAGACACACTTAACCGAGACCCATATATCCAACGCCCATTTAACCACTCAATCACCCTCCTTGCCTCTATCTCTGACGACATGCAGACAAAACCAAATCTCGAGCCATCACGCTCTCTTTTGGTTAGAGCAAATACATCTAACACCTAACCATGGTGATCAAACACCTGCCACACTCCCTTTCAATGTATTTGATCTAATAAATTTCCAACAAAATGGTCCAACACTGACGCGTGCTACTCATTTTCATGACACCGGCTTAAAAGAACAATTCTTGAACTACTTCAATTTTGTTTTACTTGCATAATGATCTTCGTCTTCTTGTCATAAATATATTAATCTCATAGGATATCCATGATCAATTTGGGTTGAATCTGTTCATCTAGTTTGATCACTTTTATCTCAATGTTCAATTGTAAACCAAATAGTGAAAATAATTATTACAAAAAGTAATAATAAGTCATTCATCCTTGACAAATGACCCATGGACATGTTCCATTTTCACAAACCATTACAATGTCATTAAGAGGATATATGTAACCCCCTTGACCCAGCCTAGCCACCAAGATCAAATTAAAGACGTCATATTAGGTTTGCCGAAGCAAACCCAAACTAATAACCTAGACCAGTCCATTTTCCCTTTTATCTTGCCTAGATGCGTAATTAACCCTAAGGTATGATGTACAACAGCGGAAAACGAAACAAGTATTCAATTTGCAAGACTTAACACTTTAGGGACCGAAATGTATATTTTATTAATTAAAGGAATAACGTACAAATTTATGTTACCAATCTTCAATTAGGTTCATTGCATGCCTCTGTGTGAATTTGCATCAAATTTGGATCACAAAACCATCATTAATTGAGCATTACAAAAATAGTGAGCAATTTGCAAAGAAACCAAAACATAACATGAAAATACCAGAATTAACTAACCCTGTACCGATAATGGCTTGCATCGTATTGGTACAAGGCAACGTGGCATACTCGTAATAGTACGATTATTCGAGTAATGTTCTCCGTCGAACATTTTAAAATCAAATGATTCTAGTAGCTAAAACTCGTACCGATACAATGTCTCGCATACCCATCCCATTACAAACTTCCTCAAAGACATACCAATACAGAGGCTACTCATACTGATACTCCTTTGTTATTTTCCCCAAATTGAGCCGTATCAGACCCCGTGTACTGATCCCAAAAGACCCGTACCGGTACGACTGGGCTTGTAATGACCTCATGGCCAAACATATGACACTTAAGCTCAATCTAACAAGCTTAAAACATCAAACAAACATCATATAACATGTTTAACATCATTTCTACAATCAGCCAAACATGCTAGGTAAACATTCAATCCATAGCAAATCAATCAAGAGAACCTATAGGCATGGTCTCTACCCAAGCATGCAATACTCATCCCAAACCCACAATCAAACCAAATAACCTCATACAAGTCCAAATACCAAATAGAACATGTCCAAAAATAGGGAGTAAGCAAACAACCCTCCCAATTACAGCTTGGTCACATTGCCCTTTATTACTACAAGTTCATTTGTCAAAACCATACTGGAAGTAAATCGATTCTTGGATTCCTTCTTTCTCGCTTGTCGCCCCGAAAACTCACTTTTCTAATGATGAGAAAGGAGAGCATAAACAAACAATGCCCAGTGAAGGATGCTCTAAAAACACCCATCAATGCATTTAAAACCATTTGAGTTAAACCACATTTTCAACATCATGCTAAAACATCTCATGCCCTTTTTACCTTTGGAGAACATGCATATTAAACCATATGCAAAACATGTATCATGGATCTCATGCATAATCCCATATGCAAAACCTCAATTTAAGCCTTCACATGCGTATCCATCCAATAGCAAAGCTTAAAGAGTAAAATATGTATAAACCACATTATACAAAACGGAATTCATCCATCATGATACATTAGTTCGTATATTGGCATTAAAGTGACCCAAAAACCAATTTTTTCCTTTATCAAAAAACATCGGATACACGTATTTCACAAGTAGTTCCTTAAACCACTTAACAATACATTTAACCGGAGTAAACTGTATAACAAACCTCTCAACGGTTACAATATATAATACCCATCAGCAGGAGAAAACGATACAATCACAACCCCTCGACACACATGATGCGACTTATTATAGTGCACTTTAAAACCTATGGCATGCCAAATATATCTAATAATATTTAATCATTGTCACTTGCCAATATATTCCATATTTAACATGATACCTCACTATTTTTCATATGCATTGTTTAAACCAATTTCCAATGCATTTCATAACAATGAAATACTTTTCATAAAGAATTTACCATGCTCAAATATCATCAATATTAGATTATTTGTATCATAATCCATTTCCAAAACATGAATCTAATAGTAGGTATCAAATCATAAACATAGGCATGAGAAATCAACTTTGCTAAACCGAAATTGAGAGCGTAATCGTCTAATACTTACTTTCAAGCTTATACAAGTGTTTCAAGCTTAATCTAAACCCCCAAAATTCACTTTCAAACCTTTACAAAGCTGTAAATCTCGTTTCCACTCACCGACAACACAAAGATTCACTTGTCGAAGCGAAATCAAGTGTCTGACGCTTCCAAACCTTTGTCAATTGTTGTAGGATCGATCTCCCCTATTTTATTCACATAATAACAAAGGATTAATGCATTATTATGCATCCATAATCCCATCAACAACAATTCCCAACATTGCCTCACCAAAAACCATAAAACGCCTCCTTAAAGCAACCAAAAACATCACTAAACACAACCAAAACAAAGCCCAGCCATAAGCCAATGATTTGAACATCTAATCAACATCAATTAACATCTAAAAACACTTTCAACTTCAGCTTATTCCTCCAGCAACCTTCTAACACCCTACTCACCTCAAAATCTAACTATTCACAACCTAGAAAATTAGCAATTCAATTAGTTTCGGGATTTCTTTTATACATTTCTTCTTATAACATTAAAACATATCTTAGATGTAATCTACATCAATTAAAACCACCACAATCATATCTATAACAAAGATCCACCAATTCCTTATCAAAACTAACTTTAAACCTTTTAATCTTAATTTATTCATCAACACACATCAAAAACTGATTGTAAAAGATCAAGAACTTGGGAATTTCAGTAAAGAACCTTTGATTAGAGGAGAGAAACAAAAATCACCTATAATGGTTGGCTTCTCCCTTAATTGGCATGATTTGAGTGAAATCTCCAAGAAAACAAGTAAGATTTGATGTAGAAATCAAATAAATCAATTGAAAAATCAAAATGAGATCAAGAAGAATTGATTCCTGATCATTTTGAAGCAAGATAGGTTGTTTGGCTGCTAAGAAATTTGAGAGAAAAGTTTAGAGCAAAAAAAGTAAATCATCTTTTAAAAATATTTTTAATAAAATCTATTTTATTTTTATTTAATAAACATTTAAAAACCATTTAAAATAGCCTAAATTAAGGGAAAAGTCTTATTAAAAACATTGGTAAATTAGCTCCTTAAAGATTCTAAGTTTTGATCCTTTTACAATTTAGTCACCAAAACAGTTTCAAACTTTACATTTTTATCACTAGGACAAAATGTCCATAATTCAAAACTTATTTTATCAAATTGAGTTTACCAAAACCCTTAAAATAATAATAAACTATTTCACCATTTTTTCATATTTTATTTTATGTTAAAAATATTTATTATGATTTAATTCCTGAAACTAGATCAAACAAACTAATTCGATTCACCCGAACCGTCTAATCTACCTAGCTAACTTCTAGGCCCAAATTTAGGGCATTACAATACCATTTACTCTTTAATCGAGCTATGATTCCATATCTATAAATGCATCCACATAATGTATGAGTCACATACCTAACACATCATCCATATGCTTACAACTCCAAGACACATTAGATATTGATATATGCAAGTCACACACACATTGTCCTACATTTACTCATGATTAAGGTAAATATATTTTGAACGCCACAAGTGAATTTGCTCTTTAAAAATATTTATGATCTTAATTCATCTTGGGTCCATTCTAATGTGTTGTTTATCCGGACAACGAATCTACGTCCCTACTCAGGAGTCAGTCACTCTGATAACCAAGACAAGTTATCTCCCCATCTGGACTTTGACAATGTAATAGTTCTTCCAAATTATTTACTTAGGTAATTTTATGAACTATGTTCATCTTTAGATTACCAACTAATATAAGTTGTCTTTTATATTATAATCTACCTTATAATACAACTTACATTCAGTTAAGTCATAGGTAATCAATGAGTCGATATTTGCTTATCACTTTATCATTTTACATGCAGTATCAATTTTGAGGATAATAAACATAATAAAGTAGTCTATAAATAAAATATAGAAATTTATTTATTTCACTTTAGTCCAAATGATTCAGTAATTACATAAATTACTTCACTTAGGGTACAAAACAACAACATCATCACATGCAAAGTTGTAAGTCGTCTTACAACTTCGATGTATAGTGAAAGAAGTTGGAGAGACCTCCAAAGCAAGAGGGAAGGAGAAGGATTAAGGTCTTGAGAACAAAGAGCTTCATTTCAACTTAGGAGTAAGGTTAGTACACCTCTAACTCACTTTGTTTTCATGGATTTCATAATTTGATGCCTTGTGTGCTTGATTTTGGTGTTTTGGTGTTTTAGTGTAGAAACCATATTTGATGGCTTAAAATTAGTAAATGATGTTTTTGATGTGTAAAAATAGTAGTAAACCACTTCTAATAACTCTCGTAACTGGTAGGATCGTTATATGACCTTGCCTTGAGGGTTTTGCATGATTTGGGGTGGCTTCTTGAGCCATAGAATGTGATTTCTAGGCTTCATTATCGGAACCGATACCACTTGATTTCTGGGAAACATGGATGATATCGTGAGTAAGGTATCAGTACCCGTTGAATCTGGTACTTGTACGCTATTCAAGCTAGTATCAGTACTGGCTGAAACGTACCAATACGTAGGGGATTTTAGGGATTTATTTCACACATCAAAGCTCATTTTGTTATTGATACTTAGACAAGTACTGATACTAAGTGTAACACCCTTAACGTATACTCGTAGGCAGAATATACATTAAAAAATTTACGAAATCGTTGGAAGAAATTTTAACTTGTAGTTTAACCCTTTCTCGGTTTAAATTAAAAACCATGTCGTCTAGATGCAGCTAGTTTTGACCCTAAATTGGTTTACAAAACTTATAATTGAGTTATTAAAATAAAAATGCAACTCGAGGTAAAAACTATGTGTGCTGCCTAGACCTTTTCTTAATTAAAAAATTTCTACACGATTAGAGTTAAACTATATTTAATTGTACCAAAGTTCAATGCTACTATTAGCAAACTATACTTCTAAACTTATTCATCATAAAAGCATATATTTAAGTTGTAAACTTATACTTTAAACAGCTCAACTTAAAAAAATATTTACATGTCTGCTAGATATCAAATTACGATAAAGATGTACTTATTGTATCTTATTGTAGTAACTTGACTTTCCAAAAGAACAGCTCCTCCTTGTTAATCTACTTCGGAGAACATAAATGTGAAATAAAACACATGCTAAGTACGAACTTAGTGAGACATTTAACACATTTATCATAACATTAAGAGATTCATTACAGTGTGTTATATAAAAGTGCATTACAATTTCTGTAAAATGGCAAGCATTTCACAACATAATAGTATCATGTATCATGACCATCTTAAGAATCATGTCATCTATCAATTCTGTCATAGAATCATGATATCAATGGTTCATGATCATCAAGTAGTTATGCTTTCATTACGTAATCATTTGCAGATCATATTCTGAAACATGTTCATACTTTCATCATGCAATTATTTGCATATCATATTCTGTAACATAGTCATACTTTCATCATGCAATTATTTGCATATCATATCCTTTAACATAGCACAAAGTACATTATATGAGACCAAGGTATATGAGTCATCTTGATAAGACACCGTAGTGTCTACGACGCCGTATCGTCTACATCGCCGAAGCGATTGAGATTAGTACGTACTCGAGGATGCTCTTTGCTCCTCATATAATCAAGGACGGTCTTTGCTCCTTATAATCGCACATTTTGTGCTAACAACACCGAAGTGTCTGAACAATGCCATAGCGTCTAAGATGACACCGAAGTGTCTAAACATCACCGTAGTGACTGAAACTCACCGTAGTGCTAGGACGCAACTGCTAGGACTCTATGGATATCTAACTATACCAAAGACTTCACAATAGTACTTGGGCAAAATCAATGTTATAATTGACATTTCATGTTCAAAGCATTTTATGATTTATAGCCCAAAGTACAATTTCATGTGAATCCTATGGTATAGGAGTCATTATAACGACACCATAGTGTCTGCAATGCCTAGCATCTGATGGTGAATACGTACTTGAGGACGCCCTTTGCTCCTTATTATCGAACCTTTTGTGTTAGTCGACACCGAAGTGTCTAAACATCACTGAAGTGACTGCAACGTCATAGTTTCTGATGTCAACACCGAAGTGTCTGGAACGTACCATAGTGCTAAAATGCAGCTGCTAAGACTCTATAGATATCCAATTATACCCTAAACTCTCATACAAAAATAGTTGGGCATTTCATCTTATTGTCAATCAATTATCATTATTCATGTAAGCATGCAACTTGTTATCATATTTCATCAATAAACATAATTCATCATCATTTATGCAAACAATAGTTTGTACCTTGTACTCCGTCAAGCTTGCTATACCGAGTCATGCATCAGATCATTTATTTTAAAAAGTAATGCAAAGTTATTTCTAAATTTGGATTGACTTTTCACAAGTCTTCCACTTTTTAATATAATACACATATAGAAATGCACTCACTTGGGCCACTTATTAGCATGCCTCACTAAATTCTACTCGATCCTTTCCTTCATAGTACCTCGAATCTTCTTTTGATTCGGATTTGACTTCATTAACCACATGAATATAAACAAACATTTGTTAGATTCACTTCTAACAATATTTCAATCAAGCTATCTAATCATTTAACATAAAAAAATTCCATAATTTTCCTTCCTTCCTTATACTGTCCAAAAATTCATTTTGGTCCTTAAAGACCATTTTGAACATCCAATAATTCTTCCGAGCTTGTTATCAAACATTTAGATACAAAATGTATCAAATTCTATTTTTTGGCAACTTGTCGTACCCTCAGAGTTTTACTTCTAAAGATCAGAATACACATTGGATCTTAATATCCTTCATACTATAAGAACTAGATTCGATAACGATTCTAACGGTATAAGCCACATAAATTGATAAAATCTACAAAAATTATGAAAATTCTTCAAACTCTCGTCACAGAGCTGTCCTGACAGAAACTGCTCTGTAAATTTTCTAACCTTCATTCGATTAAAAATTCATATCTTTTAACTCGGAACTCGAAATCAGTTTTCGTTTGTTGGAAACGAAACTAGACGAACAAATCTTTACATCGATATAAAATTCATCATCTAAACATTTTTTTACAATTTATGGTGAATTTTCGAAGTCACTGGCAAAATTTAATCTTCTACATAGCTTTCCATAATTAACTTCTAATTTATACTAACTTCTTCTTATTTTCCTACTTGTCAATTTAGTCTCATCGCTTGCTTCAAACCACCAATTCATCATCTTCTTCATCAAATAATTATTAAAAATAATTCCCTCTAATTTTCTTTCTTTGCCAAAATAGTCACTAAAATGCAAAGGTAAGGATGCAAACTTCTTAACTTTGCAATTTAGTCCGAAAATCAACATTACTACCTTAATTCTATTATTTTAACTAAAACCCCATCCAAGAATTCATTTCCTATTTGGTCACTTGATTTTGACAAATTTTCAAAATAGTCACTAATTCGATTCAACATCGATTTAGCATTCTAACATCAATTTCACATCTCCAACATCATTAATTACATAAATACTATCCAATTTCATAAAATTCAAATTCAGTCCCTTAACTTTGAAGCTTGCCGAATTGGTCCCTATATATTTAGTTTAGGGTTTTGCTTCCAAATAACAAATCAAGCTTACTAGATCATTAATCCAACATCACAAACCCTAAGTTAGACTTAAATCCATAAACCCTAATATTCTCCATACAAACCAAAATATGTAGGGCTTAAATCCTAACTCAATAACATGATTTTAACATCATATAAGCTTCATTCCAACTTTAATTCAACCATGGAATCATAAATTTTCAAAAGCCCCAATTTTGTTCATAAACCATAATTTCCTTCTCATGTCAAATTTTCATCAATCAAGCATGTATTCCATGAATTAATTACATCAAAAGATAGAGCTTGAAGAGTAGAACAACTTTGCAGTTCGAAAGATTTTCGGAAAATCAAGTTTTGGGGATTGAATCGAGCTTGGAAAATTTTCTCCCTTTTCCCTCAAATTTTCGAAATTTTGAAAGATGAAGAAGGCTTCATCTTTTGGCCTTTTAATATTTAAATTGCTCCAATTATGCCACTTGTATTATGTAAATAAATTTTAAATTCATTCTAATAGGGAAATTACAAAATTGCCCTTTTATCCAATGGTTGAAAATGATTTTAACATCAATCAAGGGCCAAGATTTAAATCTTCAATTTTTTTCTTCCAAAAATGTCCCTTGTAAATTCAAATATTTCAAAATTGCCACCCCTACCAAATGACTAATTTGCCCTCTAACTATTCTTTATTTACTAGTTTGCCATTCTTGTAAAAATTCAACAAGTCTAGTTGGAATCCAACAAACTACAATAAAATACTCATAAAATAATATTTTATGAATTTTCCATAACTTTTGGAACTGTCTTTAAAAATTCCAATTTGATCTGATGTACCGATAATTACTAGGAATTTTATCGGATACAATCCCTCTTGGAAATTTTATAACAATAATCATTACAAATATTATTGACTCGTGTAGAATCCTTTTTATCAGTCAAAAATACTAACATGGAACCTTCCTAGTAGGTCACCCATCCTTGTTCTACTCTGGCCTGAGCACGCTTAAGAATTTTTCATTCGATCCAACTACGATTTCCAAATTTCTAAACTTTACCGCTTTATAGCCATTAATATAAGCTTCGTACGAAAAAATCTGAGTAACACGGAAATGCCACTCTTTGGGTAAACTATTCATTTACGGGGTTAAAATACATAACTTTTAAAAATTACTCTTTGGTCCCTAAACTTTTCCAAAGTTTACACTTTAACCCTCTAAACTTTCAGAATTTACATTTTGGTCACTAATCAAAAATTGGGACATAACAATTCCTCCCCCCTTTAAGAAAATTCGTCCTCAAATTTTCAACGTATATCCGTTCAAAACAATTATGGATATTGTTCCCTCATTTTCTTTTTGGTCTCCCAAGTGGCTTTTCCACTTTATGATTTCTACAAAGGACCTTAACCAATGAAATTTTCATGATTCTTAGTTCTTTTACTCCATATGCTAAGAATTTCACTGGTCCCTCTTCATAAGTCAAATTCGATTATAATTCAACTTCTTCGGGGTGATGACATGCGAAGGATCCAATCGATACCTTTGAAACATAGATACATGAAATATATCTTGAATCTTGCTTAATTCTCGCGGTAAGGCTGATTGATAAGCCACTGGTTCAGCTCTTTTCAATATCTCATAAGATCCAATAAACTCGGGACTAAGTTTTTTTCCCTTTTTCTACCAAATCATAACACCTTCTTCCAAGGTGAAACCTTTATGAACACTTTGTCCCCATCTTCGTATTCAACATCGTTTCTCTTCTTGTCTGCATAAGCCTTGTGTCGACTCATGGCTGCCTTGAGATTATGCTGAATAACTTTCACTTAATCCCCTATTTTTCGTATCAACCCCTCTAGCCTTTGGGCTAATTTGAATATTTAGTCCTGTAACTTGAATTAATTAAGAGAAATTTGACACTTTCTTCCATACAGTGCTTCAAATGATGCCATCTTGATGCTTATCTAATAACTATTGTTACTGGTAATCCTATTACAAATTCCATTGTCACTCATTCTCACTTCTATTGGGGAATAGAAATAGGCCGAGTCAATCCAGGAGGTACTTGATATTCGGCTTTTACTTGTTGGCATGTCAAGCACTTTGTCATAAATTCCGAAATTTCCCTTTTTCATTCCTAGCCACCAATACCAGGTTTTTAGATTTTAATACATTTTGCTACTTCCAAAGTACATAGTTAATGGACTATGACGAACTTCAGTCAAAATCTCTTTATTCAAAACACCAACATCGGGAATGTAAACTTTCCTTCGATAATATAAGCAACTATTTGACATAATTTCATAGTCCTTTATTTTTCTTAATTCAACTTACTTCCTGTTTTCAATACATTCTTCATCCGAAAATTACAAATCTTTGATTTGATCCAACAAATTTGGTTTTAGCTAAAATTCTACTGCTAATGAACCATCTTGTCTTAATGACAATTGTACATTCATTGTGTACAAAACAAAAATATCTTCTTATAAAAAGCATCAGTTGCTACTTTAGTCTTCCTGAAGTGATCGTCTATTTTATCCAGTTAATTCCCAAGAAACTCCATACTACAGAGACATTTTTTTCTTCTTCGGAGCCACCCATTCGAGAATGGCTTGTACTTTGTTGGGATCAACTTTTATTCCCTCTGTCGATTCTACATGTCCAAGGAAAGTTACTTTTGATAACCAAAATTCACAATTTAGAAAACTTTGGATAAAGTTGTTTATCCCTCAGTGTTTGTAATACCATTCAAAGATGGTAATCATTTTCAGCTTCTGTCTTTGAGTATAGCAAAACATCGTCTATGAAGACTGTTACAGATTGGTCTAAGCAGGGTTGGAATACCCTATTCATCAGATCCATGAATGTATCGGGGCATTCATAAGTCCAAATAGCATTACCAGAAACTCGTAATGTCCATAACGAATCTTGAATGCTGTCTTTGGTATATCCTCTTCCTTAACCTTGCGTTGATAATTCCCTGATCGAAGATCTAACTTTTTAGAACACAGCTGCTCCTTAAAGTACCAACCTTTTCTTTTTACATTTCACCTCTGCATCATATGCAGATAACTTAATCCATTCCAAGAATAACTTAAAATTCACGGAATGGAAGTTCCATTAAATTCGTCGGGAACTTAATCCCTTGAATTACTAATGGACATGTCTTACATATTCTAGTCACTCGTGCACTATGTCCAAGTGGGTTACTAGGAATCACATTACTAAAAATCTTTTCCTTAAGAATCTTTCTTTGTACTACTATCTTAGTACCAATATATATATAAGTTAGTCGAATCTCGGATCAATTAAAGTAAATACAGGCTCTCTCCATAGCCTTTGCTTTATTTACAACATTCTGGTAAACCGATAAACTCATACCTAACAACAACTCTTTAGGCCTCGGTTGAAACCCCTCGATAAAACATTCTTATAGGGACTTTTTAGTCGGTAATCAAATTAGCCGTATACCGACTTAATCTATTAAAATCTAGCTCGTACTTGTAGACAGTACGAGTACCTTGTTTCAAACTTAGGAACTGCTACAACATCTCTATCTGTTAACCGGTCACTAATATACTTGGCTTTAAACACTTCTTAAAAGAATTTCCAAATCACTTCCTCAACAAGTACTAACTCTGTGGCATTAAACCACCAAATACGAGCATGTTCCCTCAACAAAGTTTCTTCAAACTCATTAGCATCTATGCAGTTTAACTCCTCTAACATGACTTTGACATCTTTATGCCATAAGTTGGCGGCTATCAGACCATTTTCTCTGTAACCCACTCGACTCGGCCTAGTCGCAAGATTGAACCGAGCGAGCTACATTAGGTTTACCAAGGTAAACCATAAAGAAAGAAACCGAAACGCGGCCATTTTTTTCTTTTATCTTGTCTAAATAAAAAATCATTAACCTATTTGTTCATACTGACATCAGGTGAAAACTCAACTCAATCGGGCGTCGATTTGACATCCAATTAGCTCAATTGCAAATTAGGGACGAAAATGCAATTTGATCAATCTACATGGACTTATCATATTTTTAAGTTACCAACCTTTAATTAAGCAGGTTTCATGTTCTCATGTCAAAAATTAGCTCGATTTGAACATTCAAACTCATTCAATTGCATCTATAACATTCAGGGACCAAAACGCAAGAAAAATAGAACTCCACTTCCATGACGTTAACTGAATTAACAGACAACCATACCGATACGCGTGCCACCGTATTGATACGGTGCCTTGCACAAGTCTGTACTGTTTTGATACATTGCAACCCATTTCGGTATGCCTAGCTGGCAATTCGAGAATGTTTGACAACCGTACGAATACGGTAAGGTAATGTTTCGATACGCGAGTTTGTCCCAAAAAGCAGATTCTAGTATAGAAAATCTGTACTGAAACACCCAAGCCTGTATCGAAACATCATGCTTATTTTTTCCTAGAAGTACTGATACACACATGCCCGTATCGAAACAACATTCTTGATTTTGCCTAGCCGTACCGATACGGTCCCCCACATATCGGTATGGGCCTGTAATGTCACGTTTAGCTAGTTTAACAAGCTTTTAATCTATCCAAAACACCCTATCATGCTTCTAACTTACATCCAACATATTCAAGGTACACTTCACGGCATAATATCACAGATTCAACATCAATTCATGGTATTTTGCAACAAACGTAAATCTATAAGCATGCAACCTAGAAAAAAGTAAAACATGAAAGTTCAAACCATCACCAAAAGCAAACCATAAATGCCATTTACAACTTCAGAGCAATCAAACTAACTTGCTCAAACAGGGAGTTTATCAAAACATCTCCCAAAACCAAAATGAGTACCCCATTGCCCTTATTATTTATAGTCTAATCCAAACATACTTTTGTAAACAAGTCTTGCTAGGATCCCTTGCTCCTCGCTGCCTCCAAAGCTCTCAATTCTCTACATTGATGGAGAATAAGAGCATAAGCACACAAGGCTTAGTGAGGAGCGCTCACAAACAGAACACCACCAATGCATTTAAAACCATTTCTCAACATTACATTGAAACTTATTTCAAACAACCTTGAAAACGTTATCATGCCTTTAAAACCACACACTTAACATCTTTAAAAACAAGCATATTGACCATATGCAACATGTATTATTAACCAACAACAAGTTCCATTGCTCAACCTCAATTTAAGCCTTCCCATGCATAACTACCATATGCAAAGCTTAAAGAGCAAACATGAATAAATCACATTATACAACATAAACCTTTTAATCATACATTAACAATTATATTGGCTTCCAAGTGATCATTAAACAAGTCCATTAACAAAAGAGTTCATTGGATACACAGAGTCAACAAGTGTTCAACCAACACTTCAAGCCATCTCAACCGAAATAGCGATAAAATAACAATCGCGGTACATTACCAACCGGGTACAGCTTTCAACCCACAGCGACACCAACCCCGATTATTGGTTAGATGCTTAATCCACTAATGGGAGTCTACGGTACTGTTTAACCCCTCTACCGTTAGGGTACTCAAATAGAGTTTTCAGTACACAGATCTAAACCCCTCAACATCCAATACGACTTATTATAGTGCACTCAATCCTATGGTTGGCCAACTATATCCGATAACAATTTTAAAACCACATCATTAGCCAATATAATTAACCATTTAACATTTACCTCACTGTTTTTAGCAAGCATTAACCAAACCATTATTCCAAAGCAACAACTATGCTTTAAACCACAAGTATAAACCATATACTTACAAGGATCACTTACCATGTGCATCACTCAGCATTTAATGCTCAAATACAGTATATCAAATACTTTAAAACATGCTTAAACAGTAGGTAACATGTAAATCAAAACAAGTGCATAAAACCGTTAACACTAGCATGACGAGAGAGAATATCCATTTATACTTACTTTCGAGTTTAAACCGGCGTATCAAGCTAAGTTTAAACTTCTATAAACCACCTTAAAACATTCCAAAGCGGGAATCCATGTTCTCACTCACCGATACACGAAGCCTTGATTTGCCGACGTAAAATCAAGAGTCCGAAGCCTCTAATGCTACATTGTTCACTTCCAAAACAACCTCCCATGTTTAAACCACATAACAATCGAAGATCAATGCATCTTCATGCATTTACAACACTGCAACAACAGATCCTCACGGATTCTTGCATTCACCTCACAATTACCCAACCACAACAACCGAAAACTTCATCTAATCCTTCCCAAACACAACCCAGCCACAACCTAACAATCTAACACCACTTTTATCATCAATTAACATCTAGAAATAGAATCAAATCAACCTAACACCTTCAGCAAACACACAGCCGCCATAACACCTCAAAAACACAAATCTAGCAACCTAAACAATTAGAGATTCAAGAGTTTCGGGATTCCATTGATAAAATTGACTTTTCAGAATCATTAAACATCCAAAGTATGTGCAAAAACAATTCATAATACTGGAAATCATATTCAATTCAAATCTTTCATCATTTCATCAATTTTACCCAATTTAATCTATATAAAAACATAAAATCAGATTATAAACCATAAATCAAGGATCAAATACTTGGTAATATCAATAAAGAACAATTTAACAGAGGAGATCACGGACCTTACCCCTGTTATGTGATTTCTCCCTCAATTTGCTTGTTTAAAGCTAAGAAAACATAAAATTTCAATGAGATTTTGTAAAACAAAGTTAAAGAATCAAGTTAGAATCAATAATCTTAGTGAAAAGAATCCCTCACCTCTAGATTTTGATGAAATTCTGAGTGTTTGGCAGAAAAGAAGTTGAGATAAAATGTTTTAAAAAAGTTACGTAAATTTTCTTTAAAAGCAAATAACTAACTAGATATTTTAATCCCTCTTAAACCACCTTTAAAACACATGTTTAAAATGATTTAATTGAGGGGAGAAACCACCAGTAAAAACTTGGTAATTTAGCTCCTTAAGGATTCTAAGAATTTGACCCTTTTCATTTTGTAGTCACTTAAAACAGTTTTCAAAAATCGGATTTTGGTCACTACCCAAAATGTCACATTTCCAAATTCCATTTTCAAAAATTGATTCCACCAAAAATAAATATATATTAAAATATGATTTTTAACTATTTTTCCACATTTTTATCTTACCAAAAAATATACGGTCCCGAATCTGACTCGAATCTCTAACCCGGCCCACCAAACCATCTAATAAACCTTAAAATCGCTAGGCCCAAAACTGGGGCATTACATTCTCCATTAAATTCAGGAGCTCCTAACTTATTAAGCTCCTTAATAGTCATCGTCCTTATTGGTTTAGGTGCCGGAGCTAGTATGGGCGTTAAGGGTTAATTTTTTATTAAACATAGCCTCTAAGGCTCGTACTAAGGCTCCATATTCTTATGTTGGAGCTCCCTACTGCGTAGGTGGCTCAGCTGGGGTAAGAGTTTGAGGTGAAATATTTTGTACCTCATTACTTCCATTTTGGACCTCCTCTTGGTTCCCTTGATTAATCGTCTGACGCGATTCAGCAGTATTTAACATTATCTATTACTACTATAACCTATTCATGTTAATGAGGAGCATAATCAAGTTACACAGATAGTAAATCAGTAACATGACATCCTAGGGGCATGTAATTAATAACAAATCATATCACACTTGGTTTAACCTCCAGAATCGGCTAAACATGTAGCTCTGATACCAATAAATGTAACACCTTTAACGTATACTCGTAGGCCAAATATACATTAAAGATGTTACGAAATCTTTGGAAGAAATCTTAACTTGTAAATTTTTTATATCAAAATTTAGCTTGTAGCTTAACCATTTCTCGGTTTTAAATTAAAAACTATGTCGTCTAGATGCAGCTAGTTTTGACCCTGAATTGGTTTACAAAACTTATATTTGAGTTATTAAAATAAAAATGCAACTTAGGGTAAAAACTATGTGTGCTGCCTAGACCTTTTCTTAATTATAAAATTTCTACACGATTAGTGTTAAACTATATTTAATTGTACCAAAGTTCAATGCTACTATTAGCAAACTATACTTCTAAACTTATTCATCATAAAAGCATATATTTAAGTTGTAAACTTATACTTTAAACAGCTCAACTTAAAAAAATATTTACATGCCTGCTAGATATCAAATTACGATAAAGATGTACTTATTGTAGCAACTTGACTTTCCAAAAGAACAGCTCCTCCTTGTTAATCTACTTCAGAAAACCTACATGTGAAATAAAACACACGCTAAGTATGAACTTAGTGAGGCATTTAACACATTTATCATAACATGAAGAGATGCATTACAGTGTGTTATATAAAAGTGCATTACAATTTCTGTAAGATGGCAAGCATTTCACAACATAATATTATCATGTATCATGACTATCTTAAGAATCATGTCATCTATCAATTCTGTCATGGAATCATGATATCAATGGTTCATGATCATCAAGTATTTATGATTTCATTACGTAATCATTTGCAGATCATATTCTGAAACATGGCCATACTTTCGTCATGCAATTATTTGCATATCATATTCTGTAACATAGTCATACTTTCATCATGCAATTATTTGCATATAATATCCTTTAACATAGCCCAAAGTATATTATATAAGACCAAGGTACGCGAGTCATCTTGATAAGACACTGTAGTGTCTACGACGCCGTAGCGTCTGTATCGCCGAAGCGACTGGGATGAGTACGTACTCGAGGACGCTCTTTGCTCCTCATATAATCAAGAACGCTCTTTGCTCCTTATAATGGCACATTTTGTGCTAACAACACCGAAGTGTCTGAACAACGTCATAGCGTCTAAGCCGACACCGAAGTGTCTAAACATCACCGTAGTGACTGAAACGCACCATAGTGCTAGGACGCAGCTGCTAGGACTCTATGGATATCCAACTAGACCAAAGACTTCACAATAGTACTTGGGTAAAATCAACGTTATAACCAACATTTTATGATTTATAGCCCAAAGTACAATTTCATGTGAATCCTATGGTATACGAGTCATTATAATAACACCGTAGTGTCTGCAACGTCGTAGCGTCTGATGGTGAGTATGTACTCGATGATGCCCTTTGCTTCTCATTATCACACCTTTTGTGCTAGTCGACACCGAAGTGTCTAAACATCACTGAAGTGACTGCAATGTTGTAGCATCTGATGTCAACACCGAAGTGTCTAGAAGGCACCGTAGTGCTGGAATGCAGCTGCTAAGACTCTATGGATATCCAATTATACCCTGAACACTCATACATAAATACTTGGGCATTTCATCTTATTGTCAATCAATTATCATTATTCATGTAAGCATGCAACTTGTTATCATATTTCATCAATAAACATAATTCATCATCATTTATGCAAACAATAGTTCGTACCTTGTACTCCGTCAAGCTTGCTATACCGAGTCATGCATCAGATCATTTATTTTAAAAAGTAATGCAATTTTATTTCTAAATTTGGGTTGACTTTTCACAAGTCTTCCCCTTTTTAATATAATACACATATAGAAATGCACTCACCTAGGCCATTTATTAGCATGCCTCACTAAATTCTACTCGATCCTTTGCTTCATAGTACCTCGAATCTTCTTTTGATTCGGATTTGACTTCATTAACCACATGAATATAAAAAAGCATTTGTTAGATTCACTTCTAACAATATTTCAATCAAGCTATCTAATCATTTAGCATAAAAAAATTTCCATAATTTTCCTTCCTTCCTTATACTGTCCAAAAATTCATTTTGGTCCTTAAAGACCATTTTGAACTTTCAATAATTCTTTCGAGCTTGTTATCAAACATTTAGATACAAAATGTATCAAATTCTATTTTCTGGCAACTTGTCCTACCCTTAGAGTTTTACTTCTAAAGATCAGAATACACATTGGATCTTAATATTCTTCATACTGTAAGAACTATATTCGATAAGGATTCTAACAATATAAGCCACATAAATTAATAAATTTACAAAAATTATGAAAATTCTTTAAACTCCCGTCATAGAGCTGTCCTAATAGAAACTACTCTGTAAATTTTTTGACCTTCATTCGATTAAAAATTCATATCTTTTAACTCGGATATCGAAATCAGTTTCATAGCTTTCCATAATTAACTTCTAATTTATACTAACTTATTCTTATTTTTCTACTTGTCAATCCTGTCCCATCACCTGCTTCAAACCACCAATTCATCATCTTCTTCATCAAATAATTATTCAAAATAATTCCCTCTAATTTTCTTTTTTTGCCAAAATAGTCACTAAAATGCAAAGGTAAGGATTAAAAGTTCTTAACTTTGCAATTTAGTCCTCAAATCAACATTACTACCGTAATTCTATTATTTTAACTAAAAAAATCAGATTTAATCCCCATCCAAGAATTTATTTCCTATTTGGTCACTTGATTTTGACAATTTGTCAAAATATTCACTAACTCGATTCAACATCAGTTTAGCATTCTAACATCAATTTCACATCTCCAACATCATTAATTACATAAATACACTCCAATTTCATAAAATTCAGATTCGATCCCTTAACTTTGAAGCTTGCCGAATTGGTCCCTATATATTTAACTTAGGGTTTTGCTTCCAAACAACAAATCAAGCTTACTAGATCATTAATCCAACATCACAAACCATAAGTTAGACTTAAATCCATAAACCCTAATCTTTTCCATACAAACCAAAATATGTAGGGTTTAAATCCTAACTCAATAACATGATAAGCTTGATTCCAACTTGAATTCAACCATGGAATCATAAAATTTCAAAAGCCCCAATTTTGTTCATAAACCCTAATTTCCATCTCATGTCAAATTTTCATCAATCAAGCATGTATTCCATGAATTAATTACATCAAAAGATAGAGCTTGAAGAGTAGAACAACTTTGCAGTTCGAAAGATTACCTGAAAATCGAGTTTCAGGGCTTGAATCGAGCTTGGAAAATTTTCTCCCTTTTCCCTCAAATTTTTGAAATTTTGAAAGATGAAGAAGGCTTCATCTTTTGACCTTTTAATTTTTAAATTTCTCCAATTATGCCACTTGTATTATGTAAATAAATTTTTAATTCATTCAAATAAGGAAATCACAAAATTGCCCTTTTATCCAACGGTTGAAATTGATTTTATCATCAATCAAGAGCCAAGATTTAAATCTTCAATTTTCTTCTTCAAAAAATGGCCCTTGTAACTTCAAATATTTCAAAATTGCCACCCCTGCCAAATGACTAATCTGCCCTCCAACTATTCTTTATTTATTAGTTTGACATTCTTGTAAAAATTCAACTAAGTCTAGTTGGAATCCAACCAACTACAATAAAATACTCATAAAATAGCATTTTATGAATTTTCCATAACTTTTGTAACTATCTTTAAAAAATCCAATTCGATCCGATGTATCGACAATTACCAGGAATTTTATCGGATACAATCCCTCTTGGAAATTTTATAACAATAATCATTACAAATATTATTGACTCATGCTGAATCCTTTTTATCAGTCAAAAATACTAACATGGAACCTTCCCAATAGGTCACCCATCCTTGTGCTACTCTGGTCTGAGCACGCTTAACAATTTTTCATTTGATCCAACTACGATTTCCAAATTTCTAAACTTTATCGCTTTATAGCCATTAATATAAGCTTCGTACGAAAAATCTGAGTAACATGGAAATGTCACTCTTGGGGTAAACTATTCATTTACGGGGTCAAAATACATAACATTTGAAAATTACACTTTGATCCCTAAACTTTTCCAAAGTTTACACTTTAACCCCTAAACTTTCAAAATTTACATTTTGGTCACTAATCAAAAATTGGGACATTACACTGAGGGTCTGTACCAGTACGCGAGGGGTCAATATCGCAACTAGATGATCTTTTTTATAAAATAATAAGCCAATTTTGTATTAATACTCAGGTGAGTACCGATACCCGAAAGACCATATCGATACTCATGGGCGAGTATCGATACCCATTGGACATTCTTCTCTGTAACATTAATTTGAGCTTAATTATTTGGGGTTGGTAGCATCCAAACTTTAGGTTAGTAAATTATTTATGATCGAGGTGACCTAAATAAGCTACAAAATGAGAACGACCAAGTACACTCGCATAATTTGTAAACAACTTGGTAATGTAAATTGATGATGTGTGTTATATAGCAACAATATGATATTCATTAGGATCATGTTGCTTACATGTCGGGCAGGCATTAGACTAGTTGAGTCACCTTGATTGATGGGATTCAGATATCTTGAGAGCATGCTGCAACACCATGGTAAGAGATTTTGATTATACGTTCTCGATGATGTGTGACCCAACCTTACTCGGAGTGTATGTTCCCGATACTGTGTGACTCAGGCCTCACTCTTGATTGATGATGCGCTTGATGATATCATGTTGTACCTTACTTGTTTAAGCATGATTTTTGGTGGCTAATGGTACCGTCATATGTTAATTATTGTTTCCATCACACTATCTCTAGCTACATGCTTATGTTTATGATTTGCATGAAGCATAATAGAGTACAAGTGTAGCACTGAGCTTTATAAGCTCAACGTTTGGAATCATTGTTTATGTTCGCAGGTTAGTAGGTTGGCACGTTACTTGGAGGAGCACCATTAGAGTAGGATTTCAGCGCATCATCTCATCTAAGTACAATACTTAGATATTTTGGGCTATGTATTCGTAGAGCCCAATTATCTATATTTATAACTTTTATTTTGGACTTTTGATGTTGGGTGAAATGTTTGGTATTTTAAATTAATTAGAACTCCCTTGTAAAAGTTTTTAAATATTTATCTATGATTTTAAATTGGATGTATCATATTTTTGAAAAATTTCTTTATGGGCTAAACTAGGTCAACTATTATGGTCATGTGTTGAGCTTGGGGCCCAAAATGTGACAACTGGTTTAGGGCATTACAAGACATGTTTGATGTCTTGGTGGAAATCTTGTGACGAATTGTGAAGACAGTCTATTCAACTCTACAACAGAGCTTGTGTTAATATGCGAATACTGACAACGTGTACCTGTCCGAATAATTGGTAAGCTCATGTAATGATGAAGTCTATTTGGTTTGATAGGATCTGGATGCCTGGAAAGTCTTTATGAATTTGATTGTCTATTTGATGTTTGAATTCTATATGTGTAGGAAAAGTTTCGAAACCAGGGGCCTCGGTTTTGATACCTTTGCTCCAAAAACCATATGGGTTTATGTACCTGCCATAGAGTATTGAAACCAGACCAAGAGTTTTGATAACCCAGTCCTAGTTTCTATAGCAAGGCTACTGGAAAGCTCGTTTCGAATCATTTTAAGATCCTTTTTTTCCTAATAAGTCGTTTAGATCAACCCAATGATTTTTCCTAACCCGTTTGTAAGAATTGATAGTCGTTGTTAGTGTCACAGCCCACACATTTGGGTTCTAGACTGGTGCGCAACAAGCAACCCAAGAGGTTCTAGGCTTGCCGAGAAGACCACCTGACTTGGTCCGATCATTGAAGACTAAAAGAAAGCCCAAATACATTGAGCCTGGTAAATTAATAGATGGCATCTTACCAAGGAATACTCCAAGGGATAAGAATATCTCTCAATGTAAACACAAACTTAAGGAAAGAATTTCATAGTGATAGAGTTTCCTTAGTGTAGGTTGGGTAGGTGGCTTTCGATCTGAGCCGTTAGTGTGATTTGATCTCATCCATTCATTGTATGGGGATTCAACTATAAATAGAGGCCTCCCCACCTCAATTGTATTCATCCATCATTTGAGTAATACACTTGGCATTTACTCTAAAAACACTCTGTAGTGTTCTTCGTATTCTTTCTTTTGTTCTTGTTGCCCTTCTCTTCTGTTCGTTTTCTCTTGGAACGATCTTGTGTTTGTGTGCCTTGGAAGAATTTGATCTTTCAGAGTGAGGATTCAGGCTTACTTAGTCGTTTGTATAAGAACATCGACTAAGGTTGCACGTTGAGCTGGTTCAAAAGTCTAGCCTCGTGACAGTTGGTATCAGAGCGAGTGTTCGAGCGTAAACACTGATTAGAGATGGCAAAGAAATGAGGGAATGTTGCAACACAAAATGGTACAGAGACCTAGGCTGATGATGGAAAGCAAGATAGTTCGAGTAATACTGTGCCTACGCTGGAAGAAATGGTGGAAAAGCTCGAAGGAACCATGAAGGATGCCCGAGAGGAGATTGACGTTGTGAGAGTACGTCTTGATGAGCTGGACTCTTTGGGAGAGGAGCTCGAAAATAGCGTGCAGGATCTAAAGAACAACGTGCAAGACCTTGACTAGTGTGCTGACAGTGCAGACAGATGGAGCGGTGCACTCGAAGCCGAGCTAAAGGCTTTGAAGGCGAAGATGATGGAGGAATTTAAGGAACTCAAGGGAGAGCTTCAAGTTTACAAGGCTGCCGTGACTGGTATGTTAAACACGGCAACAATCAGACCAAATTTGGACGTGCCAAAGCCGAAGGAGTTTAGTGGAACTAGATCGACCCAGGACGTGGAGAACTTTGTGTGGAGCATGGAATAATATTTTCGTGCTGCAGGCATCAAGAATGATGCGGATAAGGTAAACATTGCTTCTATTTATTTAACTAACGTTGCACTTTTATGGTGGTGACGCAGATGCTCTGAGGAGAAGAGCAAGGATATTTCCATCGGGACTTAGAAAGAGTTTCAGGCTGAGTTCAAAGAACAATTCTACCCAAAGAACGCCCAACAAGAGGCTTGGGAGAAGCTGCACGAACTTAAGCATAAAGGTCTCTCCTAGAGTATGTCAGACGGTTCACTAAACTCAAACTCCAAATCACGGACAGCACTGAAGCAGAAGGCCTTTTGCCTTTAAAAATGGGCTTAAGCGATGGGCCAAAATAGAGCTGAAGAGGATGGGAGTCGAGGAACTCTCCAAGGCTATGGTCGTAGCTGAATCTATAAGCGAGTTCGAGATGGCGGAGTCCCTCAAGCCCCGAGGCAAGGGCTATGGTGGGGGAGTCAAGAATGGGGAAGATCTTGTGTGTTGCATCTGCGGAGGGAAGCACGTGATGAAGGATTTCCCCAAAAATGATTGTCTTAATACTGTCAAAGGCGATGAGTCCGATGAGTAAGAAGAAGAAGTGACGAGACTTGGTGCGATTGCGAGTGTCAAAGCGATCAAGCCGAGGGTAGAGAAGCAACTAAAGTGCTACCAATGTAAGGGGCCACACAAGTTACGAGCATGCCTACATCGAGTCAAGCCATCCAAGGGGGTGGACGAGCCCGAACAGAGCGAGGCTACGAGACTTGGTTTGATGATACTGAGTTCTGATAAGGCGAGAGTACGCAAGCAGAAAGGGTTGATGTTTGTCGACATCAACATTGTGGGACGATTGAGGAGTGCTCTACTGGACATCGGAGTAACCGATCTATTCATGTCCAAGAAGGCTGCCGAAAAACTTGGTCTTAGAGTTGTGGGTTCAACTGGAAAGATAAAGACTGTGAATGCTAAAGAAGTTTCAATTGTTGGAACGACACAGAAGGTTGAGCTGCAGATTGGTGAATGGAAGGGCAAGGAAGACATCAAGGTAATCAATTTAGATGACTTTGATTTTGTTTTGGGACTAAGCTTCCTTGACCGTATAGATGCTCTTATCATTCTTTGTGCTGACTTTGTCTGTGTTTTGGATCGCAAACAACGTTGCGTTGTGCCCACGTACCGAGAGAAGGGTAAAGGAACCAAGACACTAACTTCCATTCAGCTTGTCGAGGATGCTCTATGCAAAGGAGACATCACTTTGGGGGCTACTGTTGGAGGGACTACTTTAGTGGGGCAAGAGCTGCCCAAGTCAGCTAGCGACATAAGGCCCGTGGAAGAAGCACCTTTGGGCAAGGTGGAAGAAGCATTGACCTTCAAGTGAGAAGAAGGGTCAATGCGGGAAAAGTTGCCAATGAGCAACGAGGCACCAAACTTCACGAGGGAAGGGTTGATGCCGGTTAGAGTGAATGCCACAGAAGAGGTACATCTTAAACTTCATCGAGATGTGTGCAATGATGTGGAGCGAGGAGAAGTTACAAGGCGGAAGGAACCAAGGCGAGCAGTCTGTATGGGAAGACAACCCAGTCTGAGTCGAGCACTCTTTATGGGATGAGCCATTCTTATGGGGGAACATCATTGCCCGATTCTGAGTTGGGAGCAAGCCAAGGTACCATGGAAGATCCAAGATCAACCAAGCGAAGTCCTTTCTGAGACAACGATGAGGGCATTGCCGGATTTGGTGGGGGAGAATGTCATGGCCCGCACATTTGGGTCTGAGACAGATGCACAACAAGCAACCCAAGAGGTTTTAGACTTGCCGAGAAGACCACCTGACTTGGTCCGATCATTGGAGACTAAAAGAAAGCCCAAATACATTGAGCCTGGTAAATTAATAGATGATATTTTACCAGGGAATATTCCAAGGGATAAGAATATCTCTTGATGTAAACACAAACTTAAGGAAATAATTTCATAGTGATAGAGTTTCCTTAGTTAGTGTAGGTTGGGTAGGTGGCTTTCGATCTAAGCCGTTATTGTGATTTGATCTCGTCCGTTCATTGTATGGGGATTCAACTATAAATAGAGGCATCCCCACCTCAATTGTATTCATCTATCATTTGAGTAATACACTTGGCATTTACTCTAAAAACACTTTGTAGTGTTCTTCGCGTTCTTGAGCGTTATTTCTTTTGTTCTTCTTGCCTTTCTCTTTTGTTTGTTTCCTCTTGGAACGATCTTGTGTTTGTGTGCCTTGAAAGAATTTGATCTTCCGAAGTGAGGATTCAGGCTTACTTAGTCGTTTGTCTAAGAACATCAACTAAGGCCGCACGTTGGGCTGGTTCAGAAGTCTAGCCTCGTGACATTAGCCTTGAAGACTTCAAATTACTAAATTACTCTCTTAAGGCCAAATTAATAAATATACCTGAAAGTTAAATTGCCCAAAAATGCATTGTATGCGGAAATGTATGGAATGGCCTGATTTTTCAAAGTATCTTGAATAACCTCGATGTATCGAATCTTAATTTCCTTATGAAGTCTATAATTATCTATCTACTTCTATAAGTTTCTCGTTTCCGAAATTCATTTGAAAATATCATAAGACTAATGTATTGTTTCCTCATATTTACCGAAGTACCATTTGATTATTGATTTCCCGAAATACCTTATGACTCATTAAGCTTAACTATAGTATTGAACCCTCCCGGATATGTTACAAGACTAGGAGAGCATCTTACGACAAGAAGTTTGACTATTCAATGGGAATTCTTTGGCGACTTCTAATGATGTTCTGCTTGATCAAAAAATAAGCTAGCAATGAATGATAATAACTACCTATATACCTGTTTTTTTATTATAACATCTTTAGCTAGTTATGCATTACTGGCCTCTCAAGCTCACGCAATTATTCATCATCGCAGGTTAATAAGTTTGAGCAATATTCGGGACATCGACATCGGTTTTGGGAGTTCCAGCGGTATTTTTCGGGACATCGACATCGAAATTAGAATTCATACATCTTTGGCTTGCATTTTAATTTGATTCTAAATGTATGAATTCTAATTTTGGTCAAGTGCAAATGTTTTGTATAAGCATTTGTTTACAAAGGACATGGTTTTATAGTTTTGAATGGTTTCTAGAACTTGATTTTCAATTGGATTGGTTTAATAAAATTTTAATTTACTTGGATTTCATTTTTGGGTCGCTCATGTGACCCCAATGTGACTCCTCAACTCGGGTCGAGCCATCCATACTAATCTAGAGTGCTACAATATCATATCAATCTTGTTCGTTCGACTGTTTAACCATAAACTCAAACATTAAATGTTAGCACGAATTTAACATGGAATATATTTAAAATATATAAAATACATTTTAAACTTGTATGTACTTATAGCATGACAATTGGAAATTATGTATTAAAAATAATAAATAATCCTATTAAAAATTTGGGTAAAGTACACAAACGGTCACTAAACTATCTCAAAAATACAAAATAGTCATCAAACCTTCAAAAGTTACATAATGGACATTAAACTTTAGTTTTTGTTGCAAAATGGTCACTGAACTGTTAACTGTTGTTAACGGGGTGACATCACAGTTATGAAAGTTTGCATAACAACATATTTAATCTTTAATAGTTACACATTCAATCAATTTAGACATCAAGAATGAGGGTTAAATTAGGACTAAATTGATTGAATGTGTAAATATGGAGGATTAAATGTGTTATTATTCAAATTTCCGTAACTGTCACGCCATTCAATGAATGACAATTAACGGCTCAGTAACTATTTTGTAATAAAAACTAAAGTTTAATGCCCATTATATAACTTTTAAAAGTTTGGTGATCATTTTGTATTTTTTGAAATAGTTTAGTGACCATTTGTGTACTTTATATTATTTGTCGATCAAATCCTAACATCTTGAATGATCTAAAAAGGGACAAAAAGATAAATTGAGTTTAGTGCAGTTTAAAAGGTACAGAAAAGTAAACACATAAAATAACATCACATAAATAAACATTATTATTTTGTAAAAAATAATATACATTATTTTAATTAAGTGGGCATAGGCCTGTAAACTAATTGAAAGTTCGGCGAACCATTCATGAAATTTTCGACGGAATATTTGTTTATTTATTAAATGAACGAACATGAATAATATTTTCTATTCGTTTAATTAAATGAACGAACACAAATAAATGACTCATTCATTCATTTATATTCGTGAATGTTCGGTAATTTGTTTATTTATGTCCGTTTAAATTTATTCACATATGTCCATTTATATTTATTATTTTCATAACAAAAGTATTATATTTATAAAAAAATTAAACATATATTAAAAATACGAAATAAAAAAATAAACAATACTCAATTTACGGGACTTCATACTTATTATGAAAAAAATTAAACAAAAC
This sequence comes from Hibiscus mutabilis, assembly GCA_019671005.1. Taxonomy (NCBI): domain Eukaryota; kingdom Viridiplantae; phylum Streptophyta; class Magnoliopsida; order Malvales; family Malvaceae; genus Hibiscus; species Hibiscus mutabilis. The sequence continues at coordinate 40,315,514 of CM033713.1, read as the reverse complement.
TCAACGTTCGTTTGCATTTATTGTTTATCATTTTTAACAAAAGAACATGAACACACTACATTCCTTAACGAACGAACACGAATAAGAAATTATGTTCGTTTAGTTATTCGTGTTCATTCATTTATTTGGTCAAAATTAAACGAACGAACATAAACATATTATCGTTCGTGTTCGTTCCATTAGTTTATAGGCCTAGGTGGACATGTCTAGCCAGTTTCCCTGTCGTGAGGTTATTAGTGACATCTAATGTTTTGGTGTATATTTTGTAACAAATATCAAATTTAATACTCATTTTATATCTTTTAAAAGCTAAATACCAAAGTAATCAATTAGAAATAATTTAATGATCATTTGTAAACTTTACTGATTATTTTAACAAATTTTAACAATACAAGGTAACTTTGCCCCTATAGTAGTCCCAAATAAGCAATTTTACCTAATAAGCAATTTTACCTATTTTTTTTCAATTTTTTCAATTTAACTCTCAAACTCCTAAATTGTATTAAACTTGCCTTTTGATTGTCATTAACTAACATAATCGTTATCATCAGTCTCACTTTGTCATATAAGACACTCTATCGTTAAATAATTAACATCGTTTAAGCTAGCATGTCCATATTTCATATTATTTAATAAATTAATATTATCTAATAAGATGATGATTGATCAATTTTAATAGCGTGACAATACAATTGACGTAATTTTAAAAAAATATATAATTTACAATAAATAAATAATTAAAAACATTTAATTCGCTCTATTATCTTACTAAAAGTGACATTTCATCATCGGTATGAAAAAACAACTATTAGAAACTGGCTGATGCGAAAATAAATAGTGAATATATATATAATTTAACAATTCTATCAATTAACGATAATCAAAATATAAAATTAATATAATTTAAGAATTTAATAACTAAATTAATAAAATAAAAAAAACAATACTGATTAATGATTACTGTCATCATCTATTAATATACACAGACTGTACCAAAAAAATATAAACAAACTATGCTTTCAAACCATAAACTATTGATTTATTCTGTAATATTTTTTAGAGCAACATTTTGAAGGAATACAAAATGGGTTTAGAAAGAAGAAAAGGAAAAGGAAATTAACAAGATCAGCCTAACAAAGAAAGCCTTGATTCCGGATTCAACCAAACCCTCGAGAATGTCCAAGGGTACCTCCTTTTAACAATTCCAATTTCCCATTACTTTTCTTCCTTTTTTTTCTGTTTTCTCTCTTGTTACTCATTGTTAATTCTAGATCCCCCCCCCTTTTACTTGTGTTTTTGTCCCTTTGATTTAGATTTAGATACCCATTCGGGAAATATCTACGGATCTTTCGAATTCCAGTCCTGATTCTCAATTCACGTGGAAGAATTTTCCTCTTTAGTGGGAAAACTTTGGTTCCCCAAAATTTTCAAGTTAGGTTTATTGAGTTTAAACTGTGCGGTTTGCATTAAGATTTAAAGATCCTTCTGAGAATTAAAGCCAGATCTCTCAAGTTCTACATAATTGCAAAACCAGTTTCTCTTTCTTTTGGAGGATGATTCTTTCATCTTTGCACTAAGATTCAACCCCCACACCTTTTTTTTCCTCTAGAAACGTCTAATTATGGTGTGTGTTGTAATTTGATCATGTCATTGTTGTTGGAGAATCATATAATCACACTATTCAGAAAAAAAGTTACTCTTTTAGCTTGGTTTTTTTTTTCCCAAGATAGAAAGGATGGTTATTGAATGTGAGACGTTCACAAAGGTCATGGAACAAAAAATGTTACTCGTTTTTAGACATGCTTACCAATGGTAACATTGCTGAGCTTGATTTTCATAATGCAAATTGGCTGAAGATTGATGTTAACATGAGTTGCAAATTGTCTTACTCCAGATTTATTACTTTTGCAGCAAATAATTATTTCTTTTGTCATTTGCCTCTTTTTAAGTTTGCTTAAAGGTCGCAGTATTCCTGGCAAAGTATTGTTGACCAGAAGGCCAGATCCACTTCATGATTCAGGCTTACAAGAACAATCTCCCCGTTATCAAAGAAGCTTCTCACAAAACGATGCTGGCACAAGTGATGACATGGACAAGACCGTAGAGGTGAGGTTTAGATGACTATCTATAGTATGTATTATTCATTCTATTACTAAAATACTAAAAACTGATTTATTCTTTTATAGTGTGACTTTAGAGTTCTTTAAACTCCGTGGTATCCTTAACTGAAAAACATTGGTTTTGTTTAGGGAGAGATCAGAAATACAAATAACTCAGATAGAAATACAACTGTTAATAAGTCAAGATCTTCAATGTTGAAGATTGAGAATGCTGCCAATGAAGTTCAGAACTCTCCAATGGGCACAAGAGCTACAGATTCTGCCAGGGTTACGAAGTTCTCTAGAGAGCTCTCGGGACAAACGGTCATTTTAGGTACCATATCTACTTTCTTTCTTCGAGAATGATTTCAGAATGTATATATATGGTTGTAGACTTGTAGTTGTAGTTGTAGTGTTGATTTGATTATTATGTCCTTTTTGCAGAGAGATTACGAGAGTTATCTTGGAGTGGTGTTCCACCTTACATGCGTCCTAGTGTATGGAGACTTCTGTTGGTAAGCTCAGAACCATCAGTTTTAGGCTTTAGGTGGACTTGAACTCTATGAACCAATTCATTACTTTTCTTTTCTGCAAAGGCTGTGATTTTTTCTTTCTTTTTCTTTTATGCAAAGTAATGAATTTTTTGTTAATTGCTGCTACATTTAATATTATCAACTTTGTAAAATCCTCCATATAAATAATTCTAGTACAACTCATTGGATTCTGCTTTTTTAAAGCTATATAACATTTTAGCCACTGCATTCCTAGACTAATGGTATGCTTCCATTTAATGATGCCATGGTACTATGCTGTGTTTTAGCGTCAGATATATCTTTTTTAGGAAGTATCTAATATTTGGTTTTAGTTTGTTCCAAATACAATTTCCTAAGGAGTTGTCTTTTCCTTTGTTGTGTTGTCTTGGTGGCTTTGTATTCCAATTAATGGAACCAATGAAGCCACTTTTTAGATGAAAAAAATCTGCATGTCTCATATTTAATATCATTTGGTTCACTAATTTTTTTTATCAGATGGATATAGATTGTCTTTATTAAATAAATTTGGTTACTTGTTTGGAATTGTATGAACTGACAACAGGGATATGCGCCATCTAATTCAGATAGAAGGGAGGCAGCTCTAAGGAGGAAACACATTGAGTATCTTGATTGTGTTGTTCAATTTTATGACATTCCTGACACTGAACGGTCAGCTGATGAGATTAGTATGCTTTGTCAGGTACCTTTATCCCTTATTTAATTAGCAAACTTGATTGTCAGCCTTCTATGCCTGATTTAACAATGGCGTTTATTCTGTTTTTTAGATTTCTGTCGATTGTCCTAGGACAGTACCTGATGTTGCTTTCTTTCAGCAAGCTCAAGTTCAAAAATCCTTGGCACGCATTCTTTATACATGGTAAGATGCTATTTGAGTTGGTTAATTCACATTTATTGATGGCTTTCTTATTTCAAACTCAATATTTAAAAAAAGTGTAAAACTTCAGTTTTTAATAATCAAATGCTTGATTATATAAACCTGTTCAACCAATAAAAGACCGGACTGGATGGTAAAGTACTGGTTTTCTATTTATTTGTAATTTGTGAGATATGCACTTTTAATCTCCTAATTTATATTAAGATATTAATATTAATCTGAATGGATTTTGTGTTAACTATTAATTTAAACATTAAAAACTCAAGTAAACATTGAATTTTCTGGTTGGACTGGGAATGGAGGTCTGACCGTTTTAGCCTCTGGTCCAGTTTTTTTTAACTTTGATTTACGTTTGCTTAGAAGCTACTTTGAGATACTTGTGATGTTTTGGGGGTTACTAATGCTGCTCTTCAACTTTATGTACAGGGCCATTCGGCATCCCGCAAGCGGATATGTGCAGGGCATAAATGATCTTGTAACACCCTTTCTAGTGGTCTTCTTATCCGAGTACTTAGATGGGAGCATAGATAGTTGGACACTGTCTGATATGCCTTCCGAGAAGATATCCGACATAGAAGCTGATTGCTATTGGTGCTTATCAAATTTGCTTGATGGCATGCAAGACCATTACACATTTGCTCAATCGGGAATCCAGAGGCTTGTATTTAAGCTGAAGGAATTGGTTAGGCGCATTGATGGTAAACACTATAGAGGCCTTTCAGTTCTCTCCCTAAACTTGCTCTTTTTATGAATAAACTCTATAGGCACATTGATTTGTAAACTCTGTCTGTGTGTGAATACTTTGTTTTAAGGGTTATGATGGGAAGAAGGATGTTTATGTCCCTTTGTACTATTCTCCTATATAATGTGCTTGTAATTCTCGTTATTGACATAAATTTTTGTTTATGTTTTCATGTTCTAATTTCATATCTTTCTTATTGACTTCTTTGTTCTTTAACTTGTACCAGAACCTGTTTCTAGACATATGGAGGACCAAGGACTAGAATATCTTCAATTTGCTTTTCGCTGGTTCAACTGTTTACTTATACGCGAGGTAGGGTTTCATCACATTATCCATATTCATTGGTTTATGCTGCATTTCAAATGTTTTTTATGTTTGGTTGAACAAATGCTCCAACTTTTATTTACTATTTTGTTTGTTTAATAGATCCCTTTTCATCTTGTAAACCGTCTATGGGACACGTATCTTGCTGAAGGAGATGCACTGCCGGATTTCCTTGTCTACATATTTGCCAGTTTTCTTTTAACGGTTAGCACTCTAGCTTCCTTTGTGCTGATCTATTTTACTAGCTTTCATCTTTGACTGCTTTTTTGCAACCTTAAGGAGATGCAGCTTTGGTAATTGTTCAATTAAAAAGATGTTTGCCTGTGTGTTTCTTCTTTCTTTTCCTTACCTTAAAAAGAAATAATCACCATTTCTTTTTTCAAAAAGACAATGATTGCTTATGTTCTCCTACTCTTTCATTTTTCTTGAAGTACCAATGTCCAACGCATATCTGAATATCTGATTCATATCTAGACATGGGTATGTGTATATCCAAAGACCTTCGAAATATATGGAAAAACAGAAAAAATTTCAACATATCCGTATCCGACACTCACACCCTAGTCCGAGTAACATAGATGAAGGGTAAGATGTTGGATTGAGAACATCAAACTACATCTCTTGCAGCTTACTTCATATGCCTAAGACCCGCATTGTCATGAATTTACATTATTCAAATTTACGATGCTTGTTTTCCTAGATTGCTAAGTCAGCCTGTATACTTGCATCATTTATGTTAAGGTGTAACCTCCATGGACGGAGGGATGTACAAATTTTTTCGATATAATAGCATTTTAGGTCCTTAGTTTAAATACTAATCAAATAAGGTTTTTGTACCTCCCATTTTTAGATATAAGGCTTAATAGACTCTTTCCTCTCCCAATGTTTGATCTTAGATCCAACCTTGGTAACATCCAACTTTGAACTTTGCTTCTGCATGGTTCATAAGGAACAACACTTTGCAACTTCTCCATTTCCTTTGAACTCTGCTAAGTGCTAATTAGCTTCTATGTTGCTCAAACTTGGGCGTGGTGTCGGATACGTCAACACTGGTATGTTCCTTGGTGTGTCATATCCCATACCCATATCCTTATATGCAGTGGCGGAGCCACCCTTACACCCTAATTTTTTTTTAAAATCTTTATAAATTGAATATTAAAAATAAAATTAACATTACCTTAAAAGAATATTGACACCAGTGTACTAAAAGGCGCCACTGGGGCGCGCCTAAGCGCTAATGCGCAGCGCAAAAAGGGTGAAGCGCCTCCTAGGGGCTCAGGCGAGGCGGTTTCGGTGAAGCCCAACTGGGCGCACAGAAGGCGCAAAAAGCGCAGGGGCAAAAAGGCGCCGCCTCTTTACTGTTCTTTCTATTTTTTATATGCCGCCTCTTCACTTTTTTCTTCTTTCTATTCTCTTTATATATTTTTTATTTTATTTTTACATTACTAATTTGGGATAAGAGAGAGGCCCACAAAAATAATATTAATTAAAAGATTTATTAGATTGGATCGAATTTATATTAAAATTATATTAAATTGGATCAAATTTATATTCAAATTAATTTGATTAAGTTTTACAATAATAAACGGGGCGCACATAACACACGATATATAAAAAATATATTAAATTAGATCGAATTATTATTTAAATTAATTTGATTGTGTTTTACATTAATCAATGGGGCGTGCATAACACAATATATACAAAATATATTAAATTAGATCAAATTTATATTCATATTAATTTGGTTGAGTTTTAAAACTTGAACTAAATTTAATTGTTTAATACAATAAAATGTTATTGCTTTTTAGTTAATTTAAGTTTAAATTAATCTTGAATTAAGTTATTCTATCATGATTTAATTTAAATCATTACACCTAGTTTTGAGATTTAAATTAAATTGGTCGATTTTTAAGTTCGAATTAAAATCGATTGTTTGATACATTGCAAAGTTATTTCAATTCTCGGTTATTTAATTTAATTTAAGTTCAAATTAAAATCGATTTTATGAGAAGTTGATTATATATGATGTCATATTATTATGTATCCTTTTGAGACCGCTTATATGACTAGTTTTGTAGAACTTATAGTCCTTTTTAAAGTGCTAAAATTTCTTTCTTGTTTACTACTATGTTTTATGTGCATTTATAATTTTCTTTTGTTGAACTTTGAAGTGATGCTTAATACATAAAATGTTGCTTATGAATACTCTTTGGTATTTACATTGCACTAATTGTTCTTTTCGCTTGATTATACAATTGAAAAAAATCTATATATCTTTAAATTTTAAAAAGTGCGCTTTACTTCAATAAGGCGCACGCCTTGCGCCTTGGCTATAGAACCTCTATCGCCTTAGTGCGCCTTATGCCCTTTTTAACACTGTACACCACTTTAAAATAATTGACACACCTTAAAGAAAATTAACACCCATGATTTGCCCATGATTTACCCATAATTGACATCCCTTAAAGGTAATTTAAATTTTCTGACCCGTCCCTGCTAATATGTTTTAGACATGTGTACTTCAAGCAAAATGAAGAGTCCGATCAACATAAATGAGCTTGGCTTTGTGATTCCTAATCCCTAACCATTCAACTGCAGTTCTTTTTGTTTGAATGACACTTTGATACCGGACACCTCCTGAAACAGTTTTTTTCATCATGATTGTTCATAATCGCTACAAAACTGGCAAAACACTAATCAACGAATGCTTTTTTCTATATGTTTCAGTGGTCAGATGAACTTAAGAAGCTTGACTTCCAAGAGATGGTGATGCTCCTTCAACACCTTCCAACTCAGAACTGGACATATCAAGAGCTCGAAACAGTGCTTTCTAGGGCTTACGTATGGCACAGTATGTTTAACCAGTCCCCCAGCCACCTAGCTAGTTGAACTTGAATTTTGTGTTATTTATATGTTTTAGACATGTGTACTTCAAGCAAAATGAAGAGTCCGATCAACATAAATGAGCTTGGCTTTGTGATTCCTAATCCCTAACCATTCAACTGCAGTTCTTTTTGTTTGAATGACACTTTGATACCGGACACCTCCTGAAACAGTTTTTTTCATCATGATTGTTCATAATCGCTACAAAACTGGCAACACACTAATCAACGAATGCTTTTTTCTATATGTTTCAGTGGTCAGATGAACTTAAGAAGCTTGACTTCCAAGAGATGGTGATACTCCTTCAACACCTTCCAACTCAGAACTGGACATATCAAGAGCTCGAAACAGTGCTTTCTAGGGCTTATGTATGGCACAGTATGTTTAACAAGTCCCCCAGCCACCTAGCTAGTTGAACTTGAATTTTGTGTTATTTATTTATCCGATTTCTCCCCCCCCCCCCTAAATTATCTTTGTTTGTTGATCAAAGAGATTCAGAGTGATGTGCATGTTTTTTGTTTGTGTTCAAGTAGAGGCCAAGAAGTATTCCTCCTTGTATTGTGGCATGCTATGTTACCCGAATTTAGGGTTGGAATTTGGATGTGTATATGTTTGACAAAGAATATATACAAGTTTTTTCTAGGTTTTTGGAGGGTTCATATCGAACACAGTTGATGAATACAAAAGTCCGGGTAACATAGGTGTAATAGCTCATTTTCGTCCGGGCCCAGTACCCATTACATACCCAAAATCCTATATCGATTACATATCCCTAAAACCCAATAACCATTACAACCGGCCCAAACCTAATGCCCATTACCCGAGCCCAATTACAAACCCCAAATAACTCATACCCGATTACAGACCCGACCTAGATATTAAAATAATTTAAATTACCAAAATACCCCTAACCCCAATTAACCTAAAACTGAACCTAAACCCTAATACACTACTCACTAGCTGTCGCTGCTGGCCACTTGTTCAGCTACCACTGCCCATCTGACACCGGCTGCAATGCCACACTGTCACCACTGCCCAAGCTGCCACCGGACCTACATAAAATAAGAAAAAAAGATTTTTTTATCTAAGTCAAATCAACCAAGGGGGGTTATATTTTTATATATTTTTATGTACTAAAATGGGTATAAAAACCCAGGCATGAATTTGTATTTAAGAATAAGGGGAGGATTTTTGAAATAAAAAAAAAGTTCGAAAAAAACAAGTCGTTCAAACCACACTCAGTTCCTAGCATCTAATCGAGCAAAAAATAAAGGAGTAAAAAGCATACCTTGAGGGTGATTTCTAGTAGCTCCGGTTGCTAGTGTCACTCCGCCGCCAGACTGCTGCGGCTGACGGCCAATCAAGGAACGAGCCACCCGGGATCAAAATACAGAGTACATGGGATGTTTTTTAAAAAAACTGGCAATAAGTGATTTTTTGGGCAAAAATACATATATATATATATATATATATAAGCCTATAAAAACGATGTCATTTTTGGGCGTCTGAGTTCGGCCCAAAACGGCGTTGTTTTGAGCTATACCCGGATAATAACCCGACCCGGACGAAGGATCTGCGCATAAAAATAAATGGGCAAATTGCCCTTTCAATCCTTCCGCATGGGTTAATCTCCCTGGAGGTCTATGCAAGTTTAAACTAGTTTTCAATTCGGTCACTAATCTTAATTAAATCGAATTTAAAAAGGGTAAATCACACTTTTGGTTCTTCTGCCCTAAAAATAATTATAAAGAGGGGCTTCCACATGGTAAAATTATTTTAGCAGTCCCTGATAGTTTCGAAAATCTTGCAATTTGGTCTTAAAGTCAGATTTAATCAATATTTAGTGCGATAATTGCGCATCTGGTCCTTGGCTTTTGTAAACAAATTAATTTCGACCCCAAATTTTATTTTTTTTCATTTTTTGCACTATTTTTTTACTTTCTTTAATTTAAGTCTTTTTTTATATTCGATTCATTTTATTTGTGTTTTTTTGTACATAATATATATAGTATTATTATGTATATTTGATAAGTATAACAAATATATATATATATATATAATATGTGTAATATATGATATACTTAATAAATACATATATATAATTTAGATTACATAATATTTGTATAATATATAATATACGTATATGTATATTTATATAACATGTATATATTTATATGTATATATATAATATATAATGTATTTACATAAAATATATGTATTATATTTATATGTATATATATATATTATTATTATTATTATTATTTATATATATATTTATAATGCTATTTATAGTACTATATTATATTTATTGTATATATGATATATTTTATATTATTATATGCATATATATATGTATATAGCACATTATATGTTATAGAGTATTTCTATTTTTATTTTTTTCATTTATATTAATTTCATATTGTTTTTCACATAAACACTGTGTTTAGTATTTTGCCTCATTATTCTGATATTTCTATTGGGAGTGTCATCCCGGCCTCCGAGTGTCATCTGCTCTAATATTGTGGATATCTACGCAAGTGTTGAAGTTATCAGATATATTTAATTATCTAATATTTCTATTATTCATATTTTTATTTCTTATTTTTATCTTTCTATTTTTTATTATATATATATGTGTGTGTTTGTTTATTTGTTCATACATAATAATTGTTGCATATAGTATTAGGCCTTATTGTTCTGATGTTTTTGCTGGGAGTGTTATCCCGGTCTCAAGGTGACATCTCCTTTGAATATCGAGAATATCAAGGCGGATTTAAACTGTTGTGCATGCATCTTGAAAATTAATTACTAAATTAAATCGAATTTTCATTTTCCTTAATAAATATAATGTGAACCTGTAGGTACCAATTTTGGGCGTAGTGGGGGTGCTAATCCTTCCCCACTCATAACCAACTCCCGAACCCATCTCTGGTTTACTTTTTCGGTGTCCGGTCTACCTTATCCACGTGACCAGTGGCGACTCCATTTTTTTACCATTTTTTATTTAAAACACGAAGCCCTACTCCGAAAAGCGGGTTTTTAGTTAAGCTCTGACGAACAGGTCGCTACAGCTTGGCAACTCCGCTGGGAAAAATATTTTTTTCAAAAACAAAAGTAGGAGTTAGGCCTTAGTTGGGTTCGCGTTGTGATTATTAAAGTAAATTTAAATTCACTTTAATTTAATTTTTTTTAAATTTTCAAATTTTGTTTGATATAAACTGTCATCATATGTTAGTGTTAGAACCCTTAAGTGGGAGGGAGTACTTCACTTCGTGGGGTTTTCACCTCCGTATAGTGTAGTATCTCGCTTCTGGAGTCCGGTCCTTATATTTCGTGGGGTTTTCACCTCCGTATGGTATAAGGGTTGTATTCCCCCGAATCGATGTCCCAGCGACAGTTCGGGTACCCTTACTCTAGAACCAAACCACATATAATGAACCGTAGTATCCACCCTTTAACCACGTCGTTACTCTGCCCATTTAGGAATAACCCTTCTCAGGTTTTGCATTTATTTATTTGGTGTTTATATTCCCTGTATATTTTAATTGCTTACCCTTTTTATCATTCAATTCATTTCATTTATCCAATTATTTTATCACACTAACTTGTTTTTTTGTTGTTTTTTTCTTTTCTTTATTCTGCATTCACATTGCATATCATATCATACATAGGTGTTGATTCAAGCGAAGTCCACTTTAGAAGGCTTTCAGATATGGAATGGGGTTTTTTTAATGTCAAAAGCGATAATGCTACGATCTATGGATGGTCCAAGCGTATACAGACGAAAAAATAAGACATCATGACAGCATGATATGTATCAGAAATTTCTAGGCCCAAATTGATAGTTTCCAAGTAGAACAATCTTCATGAGCTGAGAGATATGGCGAAGCTGGTATCCCGAGTGAATGCCCAACCTCAAGAAGTCAAAGTCTTAAGGATAGAAGCTAGACGCTATTTGTAAACGCGTTATCTTTGCTTTTTGCAATCAGACTTCTTCATCTAATGAAAGTCTTTCTAAGGACTACTTGTGAATCAACACCTACATGTGCATTCATTATTGCATGACATCATCATTGATTTTTTTCTTCTAATAAAGCTTTCATTTTAGCATTGTTTAAACCTTCGATTTTGTAACTTAATACATTCATTGCATTGAACACGTTGCTAATTGGGAGAAGATATTCATCTCAGAGTGAGGTAGCAGAAAATACAAGAAAATAATCTCACCGGTACAACTTAAAAATCATGAACAACTTAGTGGCTAGAGTAGAGAAGCTTGAGGAACTTCAGGGACATTTGATTGGGATCCAAAGAGAAATGATGACACATATAATAGAATCTCAAGAAGAATTCAGAGACAAAATGAACGGGCTGGTGAGTATGATGACTACCGTAATCAATGGAGAAAATTTGGCAAAGAATCATTCAACAGAGATGGAAATTGAAAATGCCAGTGAGAATTGGGGTTTCTACTTCACGAAAGAAGGAATTGTACCTGAAAGAGAACAAGCTATTATCAACCAGTTTGAGGTAGCCCGCACTGTCTCGGAATGTCCCACTAATCTTATGTTGGATAAAATCCACGATTCAGTTATGAAAATCCTATCTCAACCGATGAAGAAAGATTCAAATGAAATAAACTTGCAGAACAGAGAAGATCTAAAAAACAACAATGAGGCAAAGATGTTAGCTACCCCAATGACTGAATTAGCGCCTCCTTTAACCCAAAATCAACAATTTGTGCTCGCCTTTTTAGAACGCCTTCAGTTGTTGGCTAATCATGCTTCCAGCTCTCAAAATAAAGAACAAAAACCAAAGGACCCTCAATGCAGTCTTATCCCTCTTACCTACCAGGAGTTGTTTTCAAAGTTGCTAGAAGCCTGACTAGTCACTCCTAGTTTTGTCAAGCCCCAGTTGCTTCCATATCCAAGATGGTTTAAGGAGAAGGATCGTTGCGACTTCTATGCCGGTAATCAAGGCCATTCCATTGAAAATTGTAATAGTTTCAAATGAAAGGTGTAACGTCTTTTAGATTCAGGGGTATTGGAGTTTGAGCCCACAAATCAAGGTCTAAAGATTAATTTTCCAAACACAATCAGCATTGTAAAATTAGGGGAAGATCAGGTCACACAAAAAAATAAGATAAATGAAGCAGACCTGCCTATACAGGTGGAAACTGAAAATGTAAGCAGTCGTCAAGATTACAACTCTTCCATAGAGAATGTTGTTCTGGACCCACTTGAGAAATCAGAAGCAGTTCTTGAAGAGTCCAAACAAGTAATGGCACATGCAAACAAGGATGTTTTCCAGAGGGGTGAATTTTGGGTAAAGAAAAAAGGAGTAATGAATGCCGAAATTCATGATGAGGACGCCAAAAAGAGTAGTAAGAGGATAAAGACGTTAAACCGATGTCATATTCTGATCTATTACCCCTTTTAGTTTAAAATAAACTTTTAAAGCTACCTCCCACAAGACGATACTTTTATTTTAATTCTGATATGCATGGTGCCAGGGTTTCATGTGGATATCATCGCGATGACTTTAGTCATGCAACGGAAGATTGTGTGTTTCTCAAAGGCAAGATCTATGAACTTCTTAAGGAAGGCATACTCTCTTTTCAAGATGGAAAACCTAAGTTCAAAGGGTCAACATACGCCAGAGAGTCAAATTTTTTGACAACAAATGAGAATCAAAACCAGGTCTCTCAAAGTGTATCCCTAGATCTGAATCTTTTACATCCTTCCAGTTCACATGTCAATGATTCGGTCAGAATCGGCAGCCATCAAAATGTTAAAGAGAGAAGGAAAGAGAGTATGATCAAAAGAAGAAGGATCCAAATCAAGTTGGCCAAAGGACAACATCCAAGGATACAAAGGAATAAACCTCTTAGGGTTTTCAATATACCTATTTCGGTTTTACTCCCCTATTTGATACAAAGAAAATACCTTGTTCCTATGCCGATGGAGGAAATGTTAGATCCATCTCTTTTTTACAATCCAAGTAGCACTTGTGATTTCCATATGGGGGCACCATACCAAAAGATGCTAGATTTTGAAAAAGAAGATGGATAGTTTGACTCATGAGGGGAAACTAACACATGATATCGTGAAGTAGTGGGTGCAAGAGTGAAATGAGCAAGGGATAAAAGTAAATGAATTTCTGCTCAAGACAGATTGAAGTTTTTTTTGTCTTATTCATGTTTTGACTACAGCTTGCTAGGACATCTCTACATCTAGGATTTCCTTTTGAAGCAATGCATCAGATCAACTTTGCTACCCAAAGATCTTTTTGTAAAGGGCATGTGTTATGTTTGGTGATTTTCATTCCAACGAAAATGTATTTTGCTTAACATACAATGGCCTTGAAAGCATGTATATGCATATCTATTCTTATCTTTGTAGGTCATTAGATATCAATTGCAAAATGCGACATTGATATCAATTGAATATTGTGATAACGATAAGGTCTAATTTCTCCCCTAATAGACTCCGGTCAACAAATTTAACCATGCAGAGTTGCTTAAAATTGAAATTCTAAGCGCAATCTTCTATGCACTAATGGATCAAAGTATAAATAATAATAATAATTTATTAAAAGAAAATACCACTCCTATGCTCGAAAGCCTGGTAATAGGCATGATTAAAGCCTGGTAATAGGCATGTTCAAAGCCTGGTAATAGGCGTGTTCATAAAGAAAATACAGGAAGCACACACATTGTAGACACTTATTTTTGTTCGGATATATTAATTACTAGTGTTATTTGTATAAACATTATTAAGTGTGTTGATATGTCATTATATGAATGTATGTGTTTACATGTGTATTAATATATATAGATATGCGCATCGTATATATATTACATTATATATGTCTATTGTACATAAATGTATTTCTAGTTTGTATATATTATGAGTTACTACTATTTTAATATTAATGATTAATATTATTCTTTGTATGTTTCATATTGTATGTATACATATTTATGAAGGTTGGTATACATTGTTATTATTGATATATTACTAGTTATTATTGTTATTATTAGTATTAAAATGTCATTTTGTCATTAGGTTATTAAAAGAGTAAACATGCCCACAATTTGAAAACTCAAATATTAAAATGTCCAGTTCATTTACAAAACCAAAAAATTAAATACATTGGGCCCAATTCGGCCAAGCTCGTTCAATAACCAAAACCCTAAAACCTATATGATAAAATAACCCTAATATTATCCTTTTTGTGCGCAGCCGCATCTTAGCCGTTGGATCAAGATTTGATCCAACGACCCAGATCATGTGAAGACCTTCCAGCTGGCGCGCCTGTGATGCACTCTCAGGACCATTCGTCTCTCACGATCGCAATCTCTTGATCTCATGACTGTTCATCTCTTGATCAATCTCTGTCGTTGGATCAGATCTGATCCAATGGCCGAGATTAAAATTGGCAGAAGTGACCTCTCATCTTTCTCATCCCGATGACAGCCACGCGCCGTCTGTCCAGCAAGGAGAGCCACTCTGCCGTACCGCCAGCTCCTCAACCACCAAGCATGTTCAAAGATAAAAAAGGGGGAAAGAACATCAGTCTGCCATTGTCATCAACAGCACAACCATTAATGGTTGCTTATTTGTGTAAACAAAGGCATAATATAAAGAGAAAGAAATGATGTAAAGGAGATATGTAACGGAGATTCCCGAGAAAATCAATAACAAAAAAGCCAGAACTTTTACTGGCGACCCCTCATTTTCTTCTTCTTGCATGCATACATAAATCAACCCAAAAATATAACAAAAGGTTTTTTATGGTTTACCTAGAGCTTTGACCGCTCCTCCCACAGGCAACAAACCTTTGGTATCCGATCGAATCTGGTGAACCGGCGAGGGTCGAACGTTTTCATAAAAGAGGCTAGTCCCTTTTTTTAAAGGAAGTGTTTCTGGAATTTATCGAGGTCTTGGGGTTGTTCTGTGCTGGTTCATGGGTGGTCGATGACGGCTCGAGGCGGCCGGTACGGCCAAACCTCAGCAAGATCTGAGAAGCTAAATTTTTTTTGGGGTTTAGGTTCGGTGAAAAAATAGAGAAAGGGGGTATGATTTTATGGGTAAATTTTTTAAGCTGAAATTTTGAAACGAAAACTGGAGGGGCTTATTTATAGACTAAATGTTTTTAAAAATGGTCCATTACCCGTTTTAATCCTTTTGCCCCAGTCAAATTACATAACGAGGACTTCCGCATGGTTAAATTGTGTATCCAGTCCTCCTAGGTTTTAAAATAATTGCAATCTCGTCCCTAAATTAAACCCCATCAGTTTCTAGATGGTCAAATTACTATACAAGTCCCTCTGTGTTTTTCTTATTTTTAAAATTGGTCTGCCGCATGGGTAAACTACACAATCAATCCCTCCAAGTTTTAACAGGTTTTCAATCATCCCCATAAATCCTTTTTAATTATTTAAAAGAGATAATTACAGTAGTCCTCCTTTTCTTTTTATAGTTTCCAATTAGCCCCTTTTGCCCTTAATTTTAACTCTCCTTTTATGGTAAAATCACATTTAGTGCTCTCTGTTTTATATTTTATTTAATCCTTATCCTCTTTTATATATTTTGTTCAAAGGTTTGATTTATGTCATTCATGTTTGTTGATGCTAGTTTGTTCGATCCATATGTTTTATTTATTTTATTAATTTGTTGCCCCCATATATGTATGTTCAAATACGTGTATGTATTCGTGGTGTATATATTATTTTGTGTTAACTTTTATGTTTTTTGTGTATATAAGAATATATATATATATAGCATCTTTACATATATCATATTATACATATATTGTAATATCCCAATTTTTGGACTAGTGACCAAATTAAAATTTTCAAAAGTTTAGGTGGTAAAAATGTAAACTTTGAAAAAGTTCAGGGACCAAAGTATAATTTCCAAAAGTTATGTAAGTTAATCCCGTAAATGAATAGTTCACCCCGAGATTGACATTTCTGTGTTACTCAGATTTTTCGTACGAAGCTTATATTATTACTATTTTTGGATCGAATGAAATTGTAAGCGTGCTCAAACCAGAATAGTACAAGGATGGGTGACCTAATGGGAAAGTCTCATATTTAATATTTTGACTGATAAAAAGGATTCTTTTTAAGTCAACAATATTAGAAATGGATTGTGGAGATAAGATTTCTAAGAGATAGTGTATCTAATAAAAATTCTAGTAATTATCGGTATATTGGATCGAACTAAAATTTTAAAGACAGTTCCAAGAAATTATGGAAAACTCATAAAATATTATTTTATGAGAATTTTATTATATTTGGTTTGATTCTAACTATATTTAGTTAGATGGTGATGGAATGACAATTTTCAAGATTTGTTGTAAATAAAGTCTAGTTGGAGGGCAAATTGGACATTTTCCATGGATGGCATTTTTGAAATATTTTGAAATGGGTTTGAACAATTGTTTAATGTCCAAATTAGTCACCAAAGACCAAGGGACTAATTCGGCAATTAACAAGTATGTGGGAAAATTTTCGGAAAATTTTTATATTCAAATAGTTATGTTCAAGAATTAAATTAGCAGTATTAGATTTTCATTGAACACAAGAATGGTGAGGTATATGTCGATTGGTTTTATACAGTTTCAAAAGAAAATGAAGGAGACCCAAGTGACAAAAAGAAGGATAAAATCGAGAGTAAAGCTTAGTGAGGTTGTACTGCATTAAAACATGTGAGTGCATTTACATGTTTAATTTATAAATAGGAAGACTAGCGAATCGTCAACCTTAACTATAAATAGTATTCCATGATATGTACGTATGTTAATCTATGTTGTCATGAATTTACATATATAAGATAAAGCATGTGATACGAATGATTATTTATACGATTGATTATGATAATGGATTGATAAAGATTGGAAAATTCCCAAGTATTATGTAAGTGAGTCCATGGTATAGTTGGCATGCCATAGAGTCTTTAGCAGTGCACCCTTATGTTTATGTTATCAAACAGATATTGTGACAAAATGATTGTGTCACATACACCTTGAGGACCTACGCCCTTGGTGTGCACCCTGGAGATCTACGCCCACTGTGCCCGAGTGCACTGTCAAGGTGCTTTATGTTTATAGGGAGAAAAGAGCGTCCCCGAGTACATACTCATCTTTACGTTATGTTTGACCCACGGTGTTATTTAAAGATGACTCGCGTACCTCGGTCTCATATAGTGTACTTTGGGAAAAGATAAATGAATCATGTCACGTATACGAAAAATGTTATGTAATAGAAACATGCCATGTATACGAATGATATCACGTATGTGAAGTATGCTACATATGAGAATCATGTTATGTAAATAGATTATGCTATGAAAATGAATCATGTTACGTATATGAATCATATCATGAAGGTGAAACATGTTATGTACATGAGTTATGTTATGTATACGAGAAATATTATATATATGATCTATGCTATGCATATAAATTACTTGATGATGATAGAGTATTGGAACCATGATTAAGTTAGAAATTGTGATATGCCATTAATATCTAGTGACTATGGAAACCCTGATAGTAGTATTCTATCTTAGGTAGAGAACTTGTTAAAATAACATGAGATAAGTATTATTTTACTTTATGTTTGTTAAATGAAAATTATGCCTCACTAAGTTCGTACTTAGAGTGTGTTTATTTCACACGTAGGTTCTTCGAAGTAAAATAGCAAGAAGGAGCAGTGTTTTGGGATATATCAAGTTACAATAGTAGCTCACGGTATGTACATTTTAAGTTATAGTTTGATGTCTAGTGGGCATGTATTCGAACATATGCGAGTTAAAGTATGACTGTTTTGTTAACTTAAGTATAATGTGTTTACGTACTATTATGAGTGTATGGACTTAGAATGTAGTTTACTACAAACGGTTATGATTTATAACATAGTTAAATGTTGTTTAACTTTATGCATGTAATACTTTTAAAATCAAGAAAGAGCCTAGGCAGAGTACCTAGTTTACACCCTGAATAATATTTTTATTTCAGAAACATATTTATAAATTTTATAAAATAATTTAGGGTTGAAACTAGCTGCTATAGGTCGATATAGTTTTCAATTTAAAATGAGAAAAGGTTAAACAACAGGATAAAGTTTAAAAAAATAGTCAAGTTTTCTAAATAATTCGGTAACATCTTTAGTGTATGTTCGGGCTACGAGTATACGTTAAGGGTGTTACATTTAATTGGTATCAGAGCTATAGGTTTAGCCGATTCTGGAGGTTAAACTGAGCCAAAAGTGATTTATTATTAAGTACATGCCCCTAGGATGTCAATATTACTGATGTACTATCGGTGTAACTTGATTTTGCTCCTTGTACATATATATGAATAGGTTATCATAGTATACGATAATGTCGAGTACTACTGGGTCACGTCAAGCTAGAGAGCTCGGGGATCAGGAAGAGGTACAAAGTGGGAACAATGATGTTCCACAAGCTCCCCCTCCCGCTCCTGTCTCAACAGACCCACCAGTGCAACAAAGAGCTCTGACACAAGAATATGGGGCATTAGTACAAGCTCTTGAAGCTATGGTAAATAGACTTCAGCCCCCAGCAACGGTACCAACTCTGACAACTGTGCCAGCTAAGGCATCAACAACGAAGGAACTTAAAAAGCTTGGAGCCCCAGAATTTCATGGAGAAGGTGGGCTGATGGCTGCTGACCTATGGTTAAATGATGTTAAGATTTTAATGGAAGGGCTTGGATGCACCAACTCAGAGAAGTTGGAAGGTGCTGTTTCTTTATTAAGAGGACATGCTCGTATCTGGTGATCTAATGTCACGGTGCTAGTACCTGTTGCTGAAGTAAATTGGACATTTTTCCAGGAGGCATTCGAAGCTAAGTATATTGGGGAACAGTTCAAAAGAGAAATGCTGCAACAGTTCCTGAATCATAAACAAGATACTCGTACAATTTATGAGTACGAGTTAGATTTTAATAGACTGAGTCGGTATGCAGCTGAGTTGATGCTGACTGAAAAGTCTAGATGTGATTGGTTTATAGAAAAGCTACATCCAAGGCCCAAAGAGATTTTACTGGGCATGAATCTGTCAAACTTCCAAGAAGTTGTAAATAGAGTGAAGGCTATGGAAAGAGCTTATATGGAACGAGTCAAAGCTCAGCCTTCTCAAGCTTCCAAGAGGTCTGGTGAGACTTTTACCTCAACACAATCTAAACGAGATAGAGGCAGTCGATCTCAGGGCAGAAATGAGTCAGGATACACTTGAAAGAATCCTTCATCAAAGAAATGGCAAGGGCTCAGACGTCAACTGCCGGGTCGAGTAGGTCATTATTTCCAAAGTACGAAACTTGTGGAAAACGGCATTTGAGAGTTTGCCGAGTGGGTTCAGGAGGTTGCTATAGATGTGGTAGCACTGAACACTTTATTAGAGATTTTCCAGAGGAGCAAGTAAAGAAGTTGAACCAGTCTGAAAGATCTGTAGCTGCTTTTCCCCGAGGTCGAGGTCGAGGTGGTGGTCAGCACAGGATATCGACTCAGAGAGCCTCTGAAGTTGCATCAAACAGAGAATTCAGGACTCCAACTTGAGTGTATAATATTCGCACGAATGAAGAAAAGCATCACCCAGACATTATTGCAGGTACGCTCTGACTCTTGGGTGAACCAATATTTACTTTGATTGATCCAGGTTCGAATCATTCATACATTAGCACTAAAATAGTAGAACAAAGAAAGATTCCTATGGAAAAAATATCTAGTGATGTGATTGCTAAGAATCCTCTTGGACATAGTGCTCGAGTGACTAGAATATGTAAGAACTGTCATCTAGAAATTCAAGGGATTAAGTTTCTGGCAGACTTAATGGAACTTCCATTCCATGAATTTGAAGTCATTCTTGGAATAGATTGGTTATCTACATATGATGCAGATGTGAAATGTAAGAAGAAAAGGTTGATACTTCAAAGACCCAATGGTTCTGAAGTAATCTTTGTGGAGAAAGAACTAACTGTTTAGAGTCAGTAATTTCTGCAACGACAGCTCAAAGGCTGTTAAACAATGGATGTGAAGCATGTTTGATTTATGTGGTGGATACTCAAAAGTCACCTAAGAAGATTGAAGATATCCCAAATGTTAGGGAATTTCCCGATGTATTTTCGGACGGGTTACCAGGGTTGCCTCCGGATAGGGAAATACAGTTTGGGATTGATGTTTATCCCGGAACTAAGCCGGTATCAATGGCACCGTATAGGATGGCGCCTACCGAGTTAAAGGAACTAAAAGCTAAATTACAGGAATTGCTAGACCGAGCTTATATTCGACCGAGCGTATTATCATGAGGTACTTCGGTATTATTTGTAAAGAAGAATAATGGTTCCCTAAGATTATGTATAGATTACCAACAATTGAATAAAGTAACCATTAAGAACAAGTATCCTCTACCAAGGATTGAAGATCTATTTGATCAGCTCAGAGGTGCAGCGGTGTTCTAAAAAATAGATCTTAAATCGAGATATTATCAGCTCAAAGTTAAAGAAGAAGATGTACCAAAGCCAACATTCAGAACTCGTTATGGACACTACGAGTTTCTGGTAATACCTTTTGAATTAACAGATGCTCCTGTTGCATTCATGGATTTGATGAATAGGGTATTCCAACCATATCTGGATTAGTTTGTCGTGGTTTTCATAGATGACATTTTGGTGTACTCGAAGACAAAAGCTGAGCATGATCATCACCTTCGAGTGGTGTTGTAAACCTTAAGAGATAAGCAACTTTATGCCAAGTTTTCCAAATGTGAGTTCTGGTTGTCGGAAGTAACTTTCCTTGGACATGTAGTGTCATCAGAAGGAATAAGAGTTGATCCCAAGAAAATACAAGCTATTCTTGAATGGGAATCGCTAAAAAATGTCTCTAAAGTTTGAAGTTTCTTGGGATTAGCTGGATATTACAGGTGCTTTGTGCAAAATTTTTCCATCATTGCTATGCCCCTTACCCAGCTGCTACGAAAGGGTATTCCATTTGTATGGACAGAGAGGTACCAGGAAAGTTTCGAAAGATTAAAGAAATTCTTGACTGAAGCACCAGTTCTAATCCAGTTAGAACCAGGAAAAGAATATACTCTATATAGTGATGCATCTCATTGTGGATTGGGTTACATGCTAATGTAAGAAGGTCGTGTGGTAGCCTATGCATCAAGGCAGCTAAAACTCATGAGAAGAACTATCCGACCCATGACTTGGAAATGGCAGCTGTGATTTTTGCTTTGAAAATCTGGTGACATTATCTGTATGGTAAGAAGTTTCATATTTACACGGATCATAAGATTTTAACGTATCTAATGACGCAAAAGGATCTGAATCTGTGACAATGAAGGTGGGTTGAATTTTTAAAGGATTATGATGTGGTTATTGATTACCACCCTAGAAAGGCTAATGTAGTCACAGATGCCCTTAGCCGGAAGACATTTTCTGCTCTACGCATGATAAATGCACAGTTATCGGTAGGACAAGATGGTTCTTTAACAGTAAAATTTCAATTAAAGCCTACTTTATTGGATCGAATCAAAGATTTACAGTCTTCAGACGAAGAATGTCTTAAGAAGAGAAGAAAAGCTGAAGCAGGAGAAATACAAGATTATGAAGTCAAGCCTAATGGTTGTCTATATTATAGAGGAAAAGTATATATCCCTGATGATGATAATCTGAAGAAAGAGATTTTAATAGAGGCCCATTATAGTCTATTGACTATGTACCCAGGAAGTAACAAGATGTATCAAGATTTGAAAACTCGATACTGGTGGCCAGGAATGAAAAGAGCAATCTCAGAATTTACGGCAAAGTGTTTAACATGTCAACAAGTAAAAGCTGAGCATCAAGTACCTTCTAGATTGCTCGAGCCTATCTCTATTCCTCAATGGAAATGGGAGCAAGTAACGATGGTTTTTATATCTGGATTACCGACTACACCAAGTAAAAAGGATTCAATTTGGGTCATTGTTGATCACTTAACAAAGTCTACTCACTTTATTCCAGTTCGAATGGATTGTTCACTAGATAGATATGAAAAACTTTATGCTCGAGAGATAGTAAGACTACATGGTATCCCGGTATCAATAGTATCAGACAGAGACCCAACGTTTACTTAAAGATTTTGGAGTGCGTTACATGAAGCGTTGGGTACTAAATTAAATTTTAGTACAGCCTTTCATCCGCAAACAGATGGACAATCTGAAAGGGTTATACAGATTTTGGAAGATATGTTACAGGCTTGTGTGATCGAGTTTGCAGGATCATGGGAAAAGTACTTGCCTTTGGAAGAAAATGCCAAACTCATCTTAATTGGTTCAAATTGCAAGATCGAAAAGTACATAATGACTCAAACATTGGAGGAGCTGGCTTAACGCAAGATATGGAAGATAAAGTAAGGATTATTCAGCGTAATCTCAAGCACGCAGCAGATCGACAAAAAGCTTATGCTGATAAGAAAAGAAAAGGCATTGAATATGAAGTGGGAGAAAAAGTATTCCTAAAGGTTTCTCCTTGGAAGAAAATATTAAGGTTCTGGTGGACAGGAAAGCTTAATCCCAGATTTATTGGTCCATATGAGATTTTGAAAAGAGTGGGACCGGTGGCTTATCAATTGGCATTGCCTCCAGACATGTGTAAGATTCATGACGTGTTTCACGTGTCTATGCTACGGAGGAATCGATCGGATCCTTCACATGTAATTTCTCTCGAGAAAATCGAGCTGCAATCGGATCTAACTTATGAAGAAGAACCAGTGAAAATCCTAGCATATGGAGTTAAAGAATTAAGAAACAATAAAATTCCACTGGTTAAAGTCCTTTGGAGAAATCATAAAGTTGAGGAAGCCACTTGGGAAACCGAAAAGAAAATGAAAAAGCAGTATCCAAATTTGTTTGAAAGGAATGTACGTTGAAAATTCGAGGACAATTTTTCTTAAGGGGAGGAATTGTAATTTTTTGGACTAGTGACCAAATTGAATTTTTTGAAAGTTTAGGGGGTAAAAGTGTAAACTTTGGAAAAGTTCAGGGACCAAAGTGTAATTTCCAAAAGTTATGTAAGTTAACCCCATAAATGAATAGTTCACCCTGAGAGTGGCATTTCCGTGTTACTCGGATTTTTCGTACGAAGCTTATATTATTAGCATTTTTGGATCGAATGAAATTGTTAAGCGTGCTCGAACCAGAGTAGTACAAGGATGGGTGACCTAATGGGAAAGTCCCATATTTAATATTTTGACTGATAAAAAGGATTCTTTTTAAGTCAACAATATTCGAAATGGATTGTGGAGATAAGATTTCAAAGAGATAGTGTATCCGATAAAAATTCCCAATAATTATCGGTATATCAGATCGAACTGAAATTTTAAAAACAGTTCCAAGAAATTATGAAAAACTCATAAAATATTATTTTATGAGTATTTTATTACATTTGGTTGGATTCTAACTATATTTAGTTAGATGGTGATGGAATGGCAATTTTCAAGATTTGTTGTAAATAAAGTCTAGTTGGAGGGCAAATTAGACATTTGCCATGGATGGTATTTTTGAAATATTTTGAAACTTTGAGGGCAATTTTGGAAGAAGATTTACACATGGATTAAATATTGGCCATTGATTTTGATGAGATTAAATCTTGGCCATTACAATAAAAGGGCAAGATGGTAATTTCACTATTTAAATAAATTTTAAATTCATTTAATATTACAATGGATTAAACATGTTAAAAGATGATAAAAAAATCATCTTAACATCCCCAACGCTGTTCGAAATCAGAAAGAAGAAAAAAAAGGAAAGTTTCAAACTTTCAAGCTCAAATTTGAAGAAATCAAGGCTAGTTTCAAGCAAATTTGTTTAAGGTAAATTATTCTACACTTGATTCTCTTCAATTTGATAGTATTTTTGCATGATAAGAATCAAGTATGAGTTATGTTTGGATGAAGATTGATTATGGAAATTAAAGTTGATGATGGAATTAGGCTTGTAGATAGTTAGATTGATGATTTAAACATGGAATTAAGGTTGAATTTGGGTAAATTCCATGTTAGAGATTGTAAACCCTAACCCTAAATTTTGGGGTTTTGGTTAGGAAGTTAAATTAAGGATGAAATTGATTGAATTATGATGTTTGGAGACCTATTTTGATGAAATATTGAATAATTTCCCCAAGTTGTAAATTAGGGGTTATTTCGAAATTATGGAAAATTTAGGGGAAATTATTGTGAATTTTATTTTAGCATGTGAATCATTGAATTATGGTGAAAATAGTTTAAATTGGTGATTAGGGACCAAAATGAAAATTTTTGGAAATTTAAGGACTAATTAGGCAATCTAGTAAAAGTTAGGGATTGGCCTTGAATTTATGGAAAATTGATTGAATTAATGATTTAAGTACGATATGAAAGTTGAAGGATTGAAATGTCAATAAAGGAAACATAAGGGACCAAATTCGAAAAGAAAGATTGATTAGGGACTAAGTTGAATAAAGTCTGAAAGTTAAAGGAAAATGTACAAGGATGTTAAAATTAAGTGAAAGGTTTAATTGTACATTAATTTAATATACAAAGATAATATAGTGACCAAAATGTCACTTTTATAAGTTTGGGGACTAAAAAGGAAATAGTCCAAAATAAGAAATTAATTATGGAAATTGTTCAAAAATAGGTTTGAACAATTGTTTAATGTCCAAATTAGTCACCAAAGACCAAAGGACTAATTCGGCAATTTACAAGTATATGGGAAAATTTTCGAAAAATTTTTATATTCGAATAGTTATGTTCAAGAATTAAATTAGCAGTATTAGATTTTCATTGAACACAAGAATGGTGATGTACATGTCGATTGGTTTTATACAGTTTCAAAAGAAAACGAAGGAGACCCAAGTGGCAAAAGGAAGGATATAATCGAGAGTAAAGCTTAGTGAGGTTGTACTGCATTAAAACAAGTGAGTGCATTTACATGTTTAATTTATAAATAGGAAGACTACCAATAGTCAACCTTAACTATAAATAGTATTGCATGATATGTACGTATGCTAATCTATGTTGTCATGAATTTACATATATAAGATAAAGCATGTGATACGAATGATTATTTATACGATTGATTATGATAATGGATTGATAAAGATTGGAAAATGCCCAAGTATTATGTATGTTAGTCCAAGTTATAGTTGGCATGACATAGAGTCTTTAGCAGCTGCACCCTTATGTTCATGTTATCAAACAGATATTGTGACAAAATGATTGTGTCACATACACCTTGGGGACCTACTCCCTTGGTGTGCACCCTGGGGATCTACGCCCACTGTGCCCGAGTGCACTGTCGAGGTACTTTATGTTTATGGGGTGCAAAGAGCGTCCCTGAGTACGTACTCATCTTTACGTTATGTTTGACACCACGATGTCATTTAAAGATGACTCGCGTACCTCGGTCTCATATAGTGTACTTTGGGCAATGATAAATGAATCATGTCACATATATGAAATATGTTATGTAATTGAAACACGTCATGTACACGAATGATATCACGTATGTGAAGTATGCTACGTATGAGAATCATGTTATGTAAATAGATTATGCTATGAAAATGAATCATGTTAGGTATATGAATCATATCATGAAGGTGGAACATGTTATGTACGTGAGATATGTTATGTATGCGAGAAATATTATATTTATGATCTATGGTATGCATATAAATTACTTGATGATGATAGAGTATTGGAACCATGATTAAGTTGGAAATTGTGATATGCCATTAATATCTAGTGACTATGAAAACTCTGATAGTACTATTCTATCTTAGGTAGAGAACTTGTTAAAATAACATGAGATAAGTATTATTTTACTTTATGTTTGTTAAATGAAAATTATGCCTCACTAAGTTCGTACTTAGCGTTTGTTTATTTCACACGTAGGTTCTTCGAAGTAAAATAGCAAGAAGGAGCAGTGTTTTGGGATATATCAAATTACAATAGTAGCTCACGGTATGCACATTTTAAGTTATAGTTTGATGTCTATTGGGCATGTATTCGAACATATGCAAATTAAAGTATGACTGTTTTGTAAACTTAAGTATAATCTATTTACGTACTATTATGAGTGTATGGACTTAGAATGTAGTTTACTACAAACGGTTATGATTTATAACATAGTTAAATGTTGTTTAACTCTATGCGTGTAATAGTTTTAAAATCAAGAAAGGGCCTAGGCAGAGTACCTAGTTTACACCCTGAATAATATTCTTATTTCAAAAACATATTTATAAATTTTATAAAATAATTCAGGGTTAAAACTAGCTGCTATAGGTCGATATAGTTTTGAATTTAAAATGAGAAAGGGTTAAACAATAGGTTAAAGTTAAAAAAAACAGTCAAGTTTTCTAAATAATTCAGTAACATCTTTAGTGTATATTCGAGCTACGAGTATACGTTAAGGGTGTTATATATATGTATATTACTTTGAATTGTTTTTAGTAGTATACCTTATTTAATGTACATATCACATTTGTGTATTATATTATAACGCACATACATTAATTTTCTATACACCTAATATGCATATTATATTAAGGCATAAATTAGTTTTTTATACCTAATATATATATATATATATTAATATTTTTGTAAATATTTATTTTGAGCATTTTATGAGTATTATTTTTATTCTATATTATATCTTATAATTTACGTATCATCTTAGTTTTTTTTCTATTTTATTTTAATCATGTTCCCATTAGTTTATAATAATATATTTATGTTATTTATATATATATATTTCTTGTTAAGTTTGCATATTCGATATTTTAATTGCTAATGCGGTGCTTCCTTTTTCGACAGTAAACTTGGCTACCAATCTAAGACGTAAATGGCAATTTACGTTTATCCCTCGAACACTGGAGCCCTTAAAATTTACTCGCACTTACAACCAAATTTTAATTTGATCATCACTTTACCCACCAATTTTTGGGCGGTGTGGGGGTACTAATCCTTCCCCATCCGTAATCAACTCCCGAACCTAATTTTTTAGGAATCTCTGGTTCTTGTTTTCGGTGTCCGAACTACCTTATCCAAGTGACCGGTGGCAACTCTATATTTTAAAAAATGCTAGTTTTTAAAATCCTTTTTAAATATTTTTTTTCAAATAAAAGCAAGACCCTTGTTTAAGATGATTAATTATTTTAAACCCCTTTTTATACCGTTTAATAATTAATTATTTTTGTAGCGGCATTCAGACAAATTGGTCGCTACAGCATGGCGACTTCACTGGGGACTTTGGTTCTGTTTTCTTTTAAACAAAAGGAGTTTAGCTAAAAAATGTATTTACCACTTTACTAATGTTAGAAAATGCGGGTTAAAGTGACGGTTAAACTAATATTTGTTTATACATGCGAGTGTATTTTAACGCATTTAAAATTGGACATATAAACCTGTTTGTTTAAGTAAGGGGAAAATGCTATCGCTTTCGAGCGGATATTGTTCCTCTGTATGGGCCTAGAAAGTACCTTCGAGGCTCTACTACTTTATGTTTTTGTGTGAATATTGTTTCCCCGTATGGACATAAAGGAAAGGGTCCCCTTGAATTGAACCTGATTGGAAGGAGCCTATAATGGGTGATGACCGGGGGCCTTGCTACTCTTAGTAGAGGACAGCTAGGACAGTTCGAGTACCTTTTAGCACCAAAACTGCATGCAGAGAATATAGAAAGCCCACCCCTCTTATAGCCATACGAATGACCTAGGTGATCTAGATGATAAATAGAGTATTTTATTTCCTATTCTATTTCTTCATGTGTTTTATTTGTTTTTGTTTTGTTTTTGTTTTTGTGCATTCTTCATTCGCATCTGCATCATGTGTTATAAAGGTGTTGATTTGGAGGTTGGTCGCTGCGATTAGAAATCTTTCATGATGGAAGGAAGGTATCTCAAGAAGGATGATGAATTTATGAACGTACGTTATTGGTCCGAGCTCAAGCAACGAGAAACCGGGGATAGTCTACTTGGTAAGCGTGTCTTGATCGGTTACACTTATGTCAGCCTTCAACAAAAAAATCTACAGGAACTGATAGATATATGGGATAGTTGGAGTCTGGAGACAAGGCGGTTATTCCGTGACAAATATGGTGATATTGCATATTTATTGTATGTTCGGGTAAATCAGCCTTTGCTTCGTGCTTTGTTGCAATTCTGGAATCTGGGGTTTTGCTGTTTTACTTTCAACGGCGAAGATATGATGCCTACAGTGGAAGAATACATGGATCTTTTCAATCTGAAAGACGTACATAGGGTCTGGATTTATATGAAGCCAATGAGATCTCAGAATTATCATGCTAAGCTAGCGAAGATTGCTGAAATGAGTGATGATTGGGTGAACGGTCTAATTCAAATGAGAGGGGATGGATTTACCTTTTCTTGGGAAAGTATTTGAGATGTAATCTATACTCACCCCGAAGAAAAGATAAGAATCAACCTCCTAGCGCTCGGAATTTATGGTCTGGTTATCTTTTCGAGGGTGTTGGGAAACATAGAGGTACATATTCTTGATCTGTTTGAACTTCTAGAATTGGGAACAAATCCAATATCGACAGTCTTAACTGAAACCTTTAGAAGTTTGAATGCTTGCCGAAGACATAAGAAGGCCGTTTTAGAGGATGTGCCCAGTTGCTTCTAGTATGGTTTCACAGTCACTTTTGGTACACGCCGAATCAAGTATTGCCAGGGGTTCGATTTCGACCTTTTCTCCCTTACAAGAGTTTTTGGCAGAAAAGTGGCGGGAGGATCTCTCCAAGAAGAAGTGGATTGCAATTCTTCAAGACTTGCAGGAAAAAGACATGGTTTGGAGGGTGCCTTGGCTAGGCAGTGTCATCTGTTTCTTATACAAGTGTGGAGATTTTAACTGGTTAATGATGCTAGGCTTGTACAGAGGAATTGGTTGTGCTCCCCTATTAGTATCCAGGCAATTTGGGTCTAGGCAGTTTGTGCCAGTTACTGCTGGGTTAAGTGAATCGAAATTCGAATTCAAGAATGAGTTCAAAAAGAGGTTCCAGACAGTTAATGATTCTTGGAAGCATTTCTATTGCATGAAGGTCATTCACAATGAAAATAACAAGATTACTCCTGATTATGACTTTTAGAGACGGGTAAGGGTGAATAATGACATCCCAAATCCAACGCACAGTCCAATCATGTCACTTGAAGAACATATGAAGATAGTCTCGTCTGAGGCTGATATCTTGAGAAGCGAACTGGAAGAGATCCAAAAAAAGATGGACTCCTTGAAAACAGAACATGCAGACGAACTCTACAAAGTAAGTTTGGATGTGGATATACGAGATAGGGAAATCGTACAATTAAAAAAGGAGAATGAAGACTTGAATGGCAAAAATATTCTATACCAGAATGATACTGTCAAGCTCGAAGGTTTGATCCGAAAGGTTAACGGGAAAAAAATTGTAGGCATTGAGGAAGAAAGGGCAAGCAATGCGCGACTCATCGAAGAAGAAAAAGGAAAAAATAAACAGGCACTGGAAATTGAAAAAGAAAAATGAAAGCTAGCTATTGAAAAAGAGATGAAGTCTTTTCAAAGTCTACTCGACCAAGAAAGAGAGAAGATTAAGCACGAGAAAAAGAAAAGAAAGCAGGTAATTGACTGGGAAAAGGAAAACAGTGCAACATGGAAAAGAAAAGCTCAAGACAACAAGAATCGCCTGCTCGAAATGCAAAGTTTGTACAATGACACTTTCGAAAGTTTGAATCAGATCCAGGCTCAGAATGCCCGACTGGAAGAAAGACTAACAGAGTTAGATCAGTCCTTTCAAACGTACCGTAATAGGAATGGTTTCCTTGAACTCCAAAACATGGAACATGAGAATGGGACTCCGTGGGCCCAGATTGAGGCGCTTGAGGTAACAGTTCAAGATTACATGGGACGAATCATGGTTCTCGAACAAGACACAGATGGCGGGGATAAGTACTGCTATAGCGGCTTTGCGACGCCACCCGAATGATCCAAGATTGGGACCAATATAATACAACTTTGATGGTCGAAGTGCAAAGGGTAGCCCAACATGTCATGACTTTAGCCACGGAAGCAGAAGCTCTACTCCCTTTCGTTGTTCCAGAAATGGATGAAGCACCGAGATTCGTTTGACTCCTTGAAGCCATCCAGGAATTAGGAACTAGGGCATGAGTTTATTTGTAGAAATTTACTTTATCTTTTGTAATGGGAACCTCTTTAATATTAATGAAAGTTGTTCTAAGGTGATCTTCTAAACATCTTCATGATTGTCATTATGTATTTCGTAGCACATATTGCATATATTATCATTAACTGAAATTAATCATGGAAATGCTATGGCATAAGTGTTAACATCAAAACTGCAAACATTTTGCATCAATACGGTGCCCGTTTACAAGTGAAAATAATGGAAGATAGAGTAGCTAACTTAGAACAAGGACAAAGGGATCTGGAGCCTCCTTTTTGTCGGGCAGAGCAAAGCATTAGTGAGCAAATCTCTCACTCACAAGATGTGATCTTGTCTAAGATATCTGTAATGCTCGAAGGAAATGATGGAAATAGAAAAACTTCAGACAATGTCATTCAAGAAACTGAAGGTGCCACATCTCACGTTAGGGTTCAACCAGAGACACCAAGGAAGATGTATATCAATACCACAGGGGTACCTGCCAACCACCAAGTGGAGGCATCTGTAAGACAACCAATTGATCTAGATGTCGACCATGAGGAAGAAGTACCAGATTTGAATATGATGGAAAAAGTCAGAACTGAAGTAGAAAAGAAGTATGAAGAAAGATTTCTCTTTTTAGAAGAACGGCTAAAAGCTAATGATCATGTGGGATGCGACTTAAGTCTTGTGGAGGATCTGGTCCTCCCACAAAAATTTAAAGTTCCATACTTTGACTAGTACAATGGGACTACCTACCCTTCTGCCCACATAACCATGTATTACAGAAAAATGGCAACTTTCATAAAGAATAAAAAGTTGCTAATCCACTGTTTTTAAGACAGTTTGACCGGGTCAACAATTCGTTGGTATACCCAGTTGAGTCGGGCTAATATTAAGTCATGGAAAGACCTCTCTAAAGCTTTTGTTGAGCAATATAAACACGTTTCTGACATGATCCCTAACCGGATCATGCTGGAAGGAATGGAGCAATGAACAAATGAGAGCCTGCGACAATACGCCCAAAGGTGGTATGATTTAGCTGCTCAGATTCAGCCGCCATTCCTGAGCACGAGATTACACCCATGTTCGTCAACACGCTCAGGAGGCATTGTTTGACCGCTTGATTAATAATACCACTAAGACATTTGCCGACTTGGTAAGAACAGGAGAATCAATTAAAGTAGCAATAAAGAGCGGTAGAATTAACAGCAGGGAGAATTGTCGGAAGCACTACAAGAAAAAAGATAATAAGGTGAATAATACTAGAACCTACAATATCCCAGCGAACATCACCATTTCTCAACCATCGACAGCTGCTGAGAATATACAAAGCTCTAATAAGAAAGATGACAGAACGCTCAAAAATGAGAAAGAGAAGTTGTCATTTACCCCTTTACCAGTGACATATACAGAGCTGTACTCTCAGCTATATAAGGCCGACTTGGTTCGAGCATATTATGTTACTCCATTCAAACCGCCCTTCCCTTCTTGGTATGATGAGAATGCCCATTGTGACTATCATGCTGGTGCTCCAGGTCACTCGACAGAGAACTGCCTCGCCTTTAAAAAGTTTGTTCAAAACTTGATTAATACCAAAGTTCTAAAGTTGGATGACCCAAGTGTGGTTGCCAACCCGTTGCCAAACCATGAAGGACGTAGTGTGAATGCTATCAAAGAAGAAGGTGATAGAAGAGCGAAAATAAATGTGACTGAAGTTAAGTCCCCACTAAGATGGGTGTTCCAACAGTTATGCATGGTACGTGTGATAGAGAAGGGTATGTAGTTAGTACTAGAAGGTTGTGGGCCCTACTGCGAGTATCGCCAGAAAGAACGGCATGATATCCAGCAATGTAAAAAATTCAAGCAATTGGTCCAAGGATTGATGGACAATAAGGAAATAGAGTTTTTTGAGAAAGAATAGGGAAGAAAGAAATTAGATGTATGCACATCAGACAACCCCAGCATCAAGTACGGGGTAGACAGGTTGTTCATCATTTCAGCTAAACAAAAAGAGAAAGGTTCATCCCATGAAAGCTCGAAAGTAGTTCCTAAGCTTATTATTTCGGCTCCAACTCCATTCCTATTCAAAGACATGTGGATAGCTTCTTGGAATTTTACCGCCAATGTGAATGTGCTAGAAGAATTAGAACTTCAGGAGAAAAATGAGTCTCATACAGAAAAAGGCCCCGCTACAAAAGAAGAATCAAAAGGGTTGAAGGAGGAAGATGTGAGTGAGGTGGACCATTTTACCAAAAGTGGTCGGTGCTATTCTCTGGAGGCTTTAAAAGCTATGGAAGCTGAAAAAGATAAGGGAAAGAATAAAACAACGGTTCTTAGAAGATATTTGGTGAGTAACCCTCTCCAAAAATTAACGAGTCGATAACTGAAGCGCAAACGCAAGAATTTTTGAAGTTCTTAAGACATAGCGAATATAGTGTCGTAGAACAACTTCGCAAGCAACAAGCCAAGATTACAGTGCTTGAACTACTTTTAAGTTTAGAGAAGCATCATGATACATTATTGAAGGTATTAAATCAAATGTTCGTGCCAGAGGACATCTCTATGGCCAAGTTGGATCAGATAGTTAGACATATCACTGCTGACAATTACATCACGTCTAGTGATGATGAAATCCCAGAATGGGGCATGGGGTCCATGAAAGCTTTAAATATCACCACCCACTGTAAGGGTTATGTCTTCCCAAGTGTGCTTATTGACAACGGGTCTGCAATGAATGTACTGCCAATGGCAACCTTACAAAGGCTACTGGTGGATGGTTCCCATATAAAACCATGCCATAATTCTGTGAGAGCTTTCGCCGGAACTCAAAGAGAGGTGATAGGAAAGATAGAGGTACCTTTGTTGATCGGGCCAGTAGAGTACACAATCGATTTTGTGGTAATGGATATTAAGCCCACATATAATTGTTTACTGGGGAGGCCGTGGATCCACTCTGCTGGCGTGGTTCCCTCATCGCTGCACCAAAAGCTGAAATTCGTAATTAAAGGCAAGTTGGTCAGTGTAAGAGCCGAACAAGAGATTATAGCTTCAATTACATCTGACGCCCCTTTCATTCAGAGTGATGAAGACGCAATATAATGTTTTTTCCGGGCTTTGGAATTTGTTAACACCATATTTGTTGCAGAAGAAAGTAAAATCCCTCACCCCAGGTTATGCAACTGCACCAGAATGACCATTCGGGAAACTTTAGGACATGGGGCTAGAACCGAAAAAGGTCTTGGGAAGAATCTACAAGAAAGTCTACGCGCCAAGCCTGTTGTTACCAAGAAAAATTGGTTTGGGTTGGGTCACAAACCCGACATGTTACAAATGAGAGAATAACATAAGAAGAGAGAGAGGAACAGTGAAAAGCTAGGTTCAATGGAGAGGATATCCCATGGAAGCCCATAGTTTTTCCCCACCTGAGGGATGTCTTTGTGTTCGGAGGCATCGTCAATCTCGAATGAAGAATACAGAAGCAACCCAAGAAAGCGATAGGCTTAAAAAGGAGGAATTTTTCAGTGAGTCGCTGGAAAGGATGCTGATCAACGTGATATCAGAGAATGGAGCAGGCAACAAGTTCTTAGCTAGGATTTACCCTTATCTTCTAGGCGAGACGCTTGACAACTGGAGCAGTGCCGAGTTACCTGTAGTTTTTAAGATGGAATCAGAGTAATCCTCTGAACTAACCCTTTTGCTTCTGCCCGCAAGCATTAGTGATCTTTCGTATAAGGGCTGCTATGTTAACTCGCTTTTTGTCTAAATGAAAATGATGTTTTCATGTATTCTCAAGTGGCAAACATTTTAATTATATTATGTACATATGTACACATTCACTTTCTATTTCATACAAATTTTCATTCTTTATCCCAAATGTATTTGTTCTTTTTTATGTAGGGTCCTTACGGGTAATTGTATAAATAATTCTAAATTTGATCCTCGGATAGATTTTGATCATCCTATATGTTCGGTAAAGGCAGATGAAGTAGAAGACGAGATAGAATATGAAATCCCAGAAGAGCTGTTAAGTATGGTGTCAAGTGAGGAAAAACAAATTCTACCCCATCAGGAAGAGGTAGAAACTCTAAACTTGGGATCTGATGAGGAGATAAGAGAAGTAAAGATGGGTACCACCCTCTTCCAGCAGAACAGACAAGACTTGATTGCTCTATTTCAGGAGTTCAAAGATATGTTTGCCTGGATGTACCAAGACATGCCGGGGGTTAAATACAGACATTGTGGTGCATAAATTGCCAATTAGAATAGAATGCAAACCGGTCCAACAAAAACTCCGAAGAATGAGGGCCGATATGTTGTTAAAAATTCAAGAAGAAGTAAGAAAACAATTTGATGTTGGTTTTCTGAAAGTCACCAGGTATCCAGATTGGGTCACAAATATAGTTCCGGTACCAAAGAAAGACGGAAAGGTTCAAAAGTGCATAGACTATAGAGACCTTAATAAAGCAAGCCCTAAGGATAATTTTCCTTTGCCCCATATTGACACCTTGGTTGATAATACAACAGGACATTCATGGTTCTCTTTCATGGATGGTTTTTCTGGATACAACCATATAAAGATGCACCCAGAAGATATGGAGAAGAACACGTTTATGACCTTGTGGGGCACGTTCTGTTACAAGGTGATGCCTTTTGGACTTAAAAATGTTGGGGCAACTTATAAACGAGCCATGGTGACTATCTTCCACGATATGATGCACAAGGAGATTAAGGTGTACATGGACGATATGATTGCCAAACCTCGAGTTGAGGAGGAACACATCCAGAATTTAAGAAAGCTCTTCCAAAGATTGAGAAAGTACCAGCTAAAACTCAATCCAGCTAAATGTACCTTTGCTATGACATCTAGAAAGCTCTTGGGCTTTATAGTAAGCCAGAAGGGAATTGAGATAGATCCTGACAAAGAGAAAGCCATACAGAATCTTCCACCGCCTCAAACACTAAAGGAAGTTCAAGGTTTCTTAGGAAGACTAAACTATGTATCTCGTTTCATTTCCCAGTTGACTGACAAATGCGACCCTATTTTCAGGTTGCTAAGAAAAAACAACCCAGGAGTATGGGATGAGGAATGTCAAAAGGCTCTAGATAGGATTAAGAAGTACTTGAGAAATCGTCCAATTCTAGTAGAGCCAATACTGAGCATACCAATAATTTTATACCTGACAATTTACGAGAATTCAATGGGTTGTGTGCTGGGACAACATGATGAGTCTGGGAAAAAAGAAAGAGCTATCTACTATCTGAGTAAAAAATTCACCAATTGTGAAGCACAGTATCCGCCAATTCAGAAGCTGTGTTGTGCCTTGGTATGGGCTACAAAGAGACTCAAACAATATATGTTGTATCATACCACATGGCTAATATCCAAATCGGACCCATTAAAATTCTTTATAGAGGCTCCGGCACTAACCAAAAAAAATAGCTCAATGGCAAATGTTGTTGTCTGAGTTCAACATTGTGTACGTGAATCAGAAAGTAGTAAAAGGGAGTGCCATAGATGATTTCTTGGCAAGTCGTTCTTCTGACGATTATGAATCCCTACACTTCAATTTCCTGATGAGGATCTGATGTGCATATCAACCGGAGATGAGATCACATTGGAAGAAACCTTGGAAGCTTTATTTCGATGGGGCATCCAATGCTTTAGGCCACAGGATAGGGGCGGTACTCATTTCACCAGATGACGTCTGCTACCCCTTCACGAGCCGACTAAATTTCTTTTGTACAAATAATATAGCTGAGCACGAGGTATGTGTCATGGGACTATACGCAGCTATTGAGCGAAGGATCAAGATACTTCAAGTTTTTGGTGACTCATCCTTAGTAGTATACCAACTTCGAGGAGAATGGGAAACAAGAGATCCTAAACTGATAAAGTATTTTAATCTAATTCAAGAGCTAATTAAAGAATTTGAGAGGGTTAGTTTTATCTACCTTCCAAGGGAGGATAACCAAATGGCAGACGCTCTGGCAACCCTGGCTGCAAAGTTCAAAGCTAATAAAATGGCAGAAATGAGACTGATCCGAATGCAAATTTTTGAGATGCCGGCTCATTGTTGTAGCTTGGAGGAAAAAGTGGATGGTAATCCATGGTACCATGATATCTTGCAATATATTAAGTTCCAAGTTTACTTGGAAGGAACGAATGAGAATGATAAAAGGACTATCAGAATAGTGGCCGCCGGATACGTCTTGGATGGTGAGATCTTATATAAAAAGGGTCGAGATCAAGTGTTGTTGAGATGTATAGACGCAAGGCCAAAAGAATTCTAGCCGAAGTACATGATGGATTATGCGAAACACATGCCAGCGGCTTCTCAATGGCCTGGAAGATCATGAGATATGGTTATTATTGGTCAACCATAGAAGGGGACTGTATCGATTATGCCAAGAAATGCCACAAATGCCAAATATATGCTGACAAGATCCATTCTCCACCACTACCGTTATAGGGAATGGACGTTATTCGGCAAATTCATCCAAAAGCTTCTAATGGACTTTGCTTTATTTTGTTGGCCATTGACTACTTCACTAAATGGGTAGAAGCGTCTTCCTATGCCAGTATCACGAGGGCCACAGTGTGTAAGTTCCTGAGGAAAGAAATCATTTGCCAATATGGGTTGCCTGAAAGAATCATCACTGATAACGCTTCCAACCTGAATAACAAAATGATGACTAAGGTGTGTGAAAATTTAAAATAGTGCACCATAATTCTACCACCTATCGTCCTAAGATGAATGGAACGGTGGAAGCATCGAATAAAAATATTAAGAAGATTATAGCAAAGACGACAGACACTTTTAAAGACTGGCATGAAAATTTACCATTTGCTTTGTTTGCCTACCGAACGTCTGTACACACATCAACAGGGGCAACACCATACTCTTTTGTTTATGGTACAAAGGCCGTACTACCCATCGAAGTAGAGATCCCATCACTCTGGGTTCAAAATGAAGTCAGGTTGGACAAAGCTGAATAGGTGCAAGCTAGGTTTGATTAGTTGAATCTCATCGAAGAGAAGAGGTTGAGAGCTATCATCCACGGCCAAATGTATCAGAAAAGAATGATGCGGGCTTATGATAAAAAGGTTCGTCCAAGAGAATTCCAAAATGGGGACTTAGTGCTAAAAAAGACTTTGCCAATTCAGAAGGATTTTTGAGGAAAATGTATGCCTAATTGGGAAAGGCCATATATCGTTAAGAAGGCCTTTTTCGGAGGGGTGTTGATCTTTAGCAGAGATGGACGGGGATAAGTTGAACAATCCAGTGAACTCAGACTCGGTCAAAAAGTATTACGCCTGAAGAAACAAAAAAGAAGAAGAAAAAAACAAAAACAAAAAGGGCAAAAAAAAGAAAAAAAAGAAGAAAAGAAAAAAAAAGTGGAGTTCAAGATGAAAACCCAAAAAGGGCATTTTGAAACCAATGAAGGATTTGAGTTGAAAACTCGTAAAGGGCAGCTCAAAGGAATTTTGAGATTAGGCATCCGGCAAACAAACCTTTTTGGAAGTAAAAATGACTCCGTTAAGAGCTCCAGGAAAAGATTCTACCTTGGTCGATGGGCTCACGCATCATTCATGTAGTCAATACCTAAGAGACTTTTATTTTGTTTTCTCTTGTTTTATGTTTTCCATGACGTTTGATAAATCATTCCCTAGTACATCAATTTTAATAAAACACTATTTTGTTCAGTCCCTTATTCTTTCTATAAGCATCCTACAAGTAAGTTAACATAGGTCCGTGATAAGCAAAAGATTTTTTAGCATTACTATGTTCTAACCTTTAAAGTACAGGTAATACATGGGAAGAACTGATGTCGGAATAAAGGTTTCCACGAAAAATGTGTCAGGGACTGCCTTGAAGAAAATTCAAAGCACCAAGAGATGAAAACTTGTTCGGCTATAGGGAAACTCAAATTTGACAAGGAAAAATAGAAGAATCACAAGGGGGTTCGAGGTGAAAACCCGAAAGGGCACAAAAACAAAAAAATTTAAAAAAATTTAAAAAAATAACAAAGTGAAAACCCGAAAAGGGGCACTTTGAGAGAAGAATTCTAAAGTGAAAACCTAAAAAGGCATTTTAGGATGAGGCTTGCAATCTCTGAAGGGATACGGTCGAGATGATTGAATCCATATGTGAGATAGGATACCGATACAACAGAGAATGAGAAGAAGGAAAAAGGGGGAAGAAAGTCAAGAATGGCCAACGAAAAAGAAAAACATCTAAACAGTCGTAAGATGCCATTACCCATGCATCATATAGCTTAGGCATCCCTGAGTTAGAGGCATACTAACTCATATCATTCGATTGTTTAATCTATCCCATGACAGGTACTCAAGAATCAGTAAAAATCAAATTGTTGCTTTGCAAAGTGGAGGAAAGTTTCGTCAAGTGTCAAGAGATCGTTGCACGTACCTGAGTATTATTCCATTTTTTATGCCAAGACAATCAGAAATTGGGGCATTACTTTAAAAGATTCCATTTCTTCAACCTTATGGGAAGTATTGAGAATTCTGGATGCTCGCGCCATCAGAAAATGGGGAGCCATGTTTGAACACGAAGGTTTATATAGGAAAACCCACATCTTCAAAATTCCAAAACGAAAGTTTTATATAGAAAAAACAAGTAGTCCTAAGATTTCAGAGTAAGAGATTTTATAGTGGAGAAACTCATAACTCTAAGCAAAAAGTTCTATAAAGGAAGAGCCTGTAGCTCAAATGACTTTGAAGAAACGAGTTTTATATAGAAAAAACTAGTGCTTCAGGATTTCAACGATATAGGTTCTATATAGGAAGAACTCTTAATCCGATAGATCCACCCAGGAGGTTTTATATAGGATGAACTTGCAGCTTTAATAGTCAAAGGTGAAAAGTTTTGTAGAGGAAGAACTCATAACTCAAAGACTCTTCGCCAAAAACGAGTCAAAAATTCTATATAGGAAGAATTTGTTGCTCCAAGGCTTCAGATGAAGGAAAAGTGAACCGAATCCAAGCAAAAAGAACTTGTTGGCTCCGAATTCTACGAACAGGAAAGTAGGACAAAAATGAGTGCTTTTTGATCTTTGCTTTGTTCTTGTTTTACAAGAACAAGCAAAGAGGGGTAGCTGTAGACAATCATTTTTGTCCAGATATATTAATTACTAGTGTTATTTGTATAAACATTATTAAGTGTGTTGATATGTCATTATATGAATGTATGTGTTTACATGTGTATTAATATATATAGATATGTGTATCGTATATGTATTACATTATATATGTCTATTGTACGTACATGTACATAAATGTATTTCTAGTTTGTATATATTATGAGTTACTACTATTTTAATATTAATGAGTAATATTTTTCTTTGTATGTTTCATATTGTATGTATACATATTTATGAAGGTTGGTATACGTTGTTATTATTGATATATTACTAGTTATTATTGCTATTATTAGTATTAAAATGTCATTTTGTTATTGGGTTATTGAAAGAGTAAACATGCCCACAATTTGAAAACCCAAATATTAAAATGTCCAGTCCATTTACAAAACCAAAAAAATAAATACATTGGGCCTAATTCGGCCAAGCCCATTCAATAACAAAAACCCTAAACCTATATGATAAAATAACCCTAATATTATCCTTTTTGTGCGCAACTGCATCTTAGCCATTGGATCAAGATTTGATCTAACGGCCCAGATCAAGTGAAGACCCTTCAGTTGGCGCACGTGTGATGCACTCTCTGGACCGTTCGTCTCTCATGCGCGCAATCTCTTGATCGTTCATCTCTTAAGCAATCTCAGTTGTTGGATCAGATCTGATCCAACAGCCGAGATTAAAACTGGCATAAGTGACCTCTCATCTTTCTCATCCCGATGACAGCCACGCGTCGTCCATCCAGCAAGGAGAGCCACACCGCCGTACCGCCAGCTCCTCAACCACCAAGCATGCGCAAAGATAAAAAACAAAAAAAAAAGGGAAAGGACATCAGTCTGCCATTGTCATCAACAGGACAACCATTAATGGTTGCTTATTTTTGTAAACAAAGGTATAATATAAAGAGGAAAAAATGATGTAAAGGAGATCTGTAACGGAGATTCCCGAGAAAATCAATAATAAAAAAGCCAGAACTTTTACTAGTAATCCCCTCATTCTCTTCTTCTTGCATGCATACATAAATCAACCCAAAAAATATAACAAAAGGTTTTTTAGGATTTACCTAGAGCTTCGACCGCTCCTTCCACCGGTAACAAAGCTTCGGTCTCCAATCGAATATGGTGAACCGACGAGGGTCGAACGTTTTCGTAAAAGGGGCTAGTCATTTTTTAAAAAAAAGCAAGGAAGGGTTTTTGGAATTTATCGAGGTCTTTGGGTTGTTCTATGCTGATTCATGGGTGGTCGATGACGGCTCGAGGCGGCCGGTACGTCCAAACCTCGCCAAGACCTGATAAGCACGACGGCTTTGAGGAAAGTTTTAATTTTTTTCTAGGTTTCGATTCGGTGAAAAAACAGAGAAAGCGGATATGATTTTAGGGGTAAATTTTTTGAGCCGAAATTTTGAAACAGAAATTGGAGGGGCTTATTTATAGACTAAATGTTTTTAAAATGGTCCTTTACCCGTTTTAATCCTTCTGCCCCAATCAAATTACATAACGAGGACTTCCGCATGGTTAAATTGTGTATCCAGTCCTCCTGGGTTTTAAAATAATTGCAATCTCGCCTCTAAATTAAACCCCATCAGTTTCTAGATGGTCAAATTACTATACAAGTCCTTACGTGTTTTTCTTATTTTAAAAATTGGTCTGTCGCATGGGTAAACTACACAATCAATCCCTCCAAGTTTTAACAGGTTTTCAATCATCCCCATAAATCCTTTTTAATTATTTAAAAGAGAGAATTACATTTTAGTCCTCCTTTTCTTTTTATAGTTTTCAATTAGCCCCTTTTGCCCTTAGTTTTAACACTCCTTTTATGGTAAAATCACATTTAGTGCTCTCTGTTTTATATTTTATTCAATCCTTGTCCTCTTTTATATATTTTGTTCAAAGGTTTGATTTATGTCATTCATGTTTGTTGATGCTAGTTTGTTCGATCCATATGTTTTATTTATTTATTTTATTAATTTGTTGCCCCCATATATGTATTTTCAAATACGTGTATGTATTTGTGGTGTATATATTATTTTGTGTTAACTTTTATGTTTTTTGTGTATATAAGAATATATATATATATAGCATCTTTACATATATCATATTACGCATATATGTATATTATTTTGAATTGTTTTTAGTAGTATACCTTATTTAATGTACATATCACATTTGTGTATTATATTACGCACATACATTAATTTTCTATACACTTAATATGCATATTATATTAAGGCATAAATTAGTTTTTTTATACCTAATATATATATATTAAAAAAAATTTAAATATTTATTTTGAGCATTTTACGAGTATTATTTTTATTCTATATTATATGTTATAATTTACGTATCGTCTTAGTTTTTGTCCTATTTTTTTAATCATGTTCCCAATAGTTTATAATAATATATTTATGTTATGTTTTGTTATATATATCTTGTTAAGTTTGCATATTCGATATTTTAATTACTAATGCGGTGCTCCCTTTTTCGACGGTAAACTTGGCTACCAGTCTAAGACGTAGATGGTAGTTTTCGTTTATCCCTCGAACATCGGAGCCCTTAAAATTTACTCGCATTTATAACCAAATTTTAATTTGATCATCACTTTAACCCATAAAATTTGACATTAATAAAGTGGTAATAATTTTGTACCAATTTTTGGGAGGTGTGGGGGTGCTAATCCTTCCTCATCAGTAATCAACTCCCGAACCTAATTTTTTAGGAATCTCTGGTTCTTGTTTTCGGTGTCCGGTCTACCTTATCCAAGTGACCGGTGGCGACTCTATATTTAAAAAAATGCTAGTTTTTAAAATCCTTTTTAAATAATTTTTTTCAAATAAAAGTGAGATCCCTTTTTAAGATAATTAATTATTTTAAACCCCTTTTATATCGTTTAACAATTAATTATTTTCATAGTGGCCTTCGGACAAATTAGTCGCTACACACATGCACCTAGAATTCTATTTTAGAATGATATTTTTATACTATAATGGTTAAACAAGTCCATTTTCTTGGATGGAGCAAAAGTGAGAATTGAGAAGGAGTAGACTTCTGTAGCAACGCGGTAATCATGGGGATGAACTGAATCATTTAAGGGAATTTTACAACTTTGAATCTCCATAATATTCAAAGTCTTCAAAGACACAAGCTATGATTGGAATGATCACCGAAAGGTTAAATATGGGACGCTTTTGCACTTGATATTCAGAGCTCCTATTCTAGTTTTTTATATATTTTAATTTTTGTTTCAAGGTCCCGTATGCTAATCCAAAAGAGCACCTTTCATTGGAATAACAATCAGCAAAATTGACATTTTAAGCAAAAAGATTTCCTTGTATTACTTCAGGAGTAAGCTTTAGGATACAAGGTTGTGGATACAAATGATCGACCTAACACAGAGGAATAACCCGTCAATAATTATAGCAAGACTGATGACAAGAGTACATATGCCAGACAGTTTGGGGATTTAAAACAAGTTTCTCTCATTCAGAGAAATCAAGAATGAACCATTGACAGGAATAATATCTTCGAACACAAGAAAAGTTTACGAATCTGAGGCATTCGCTCGCCAGAAGGGTGAAGATAGAAGAAGACTCTATGTGATGGGTCAGTGCCGATGAATCAATTGTGCCCAAGACTGAATATGGAGAGGTACCAGAGAAGTAATAAGAGTGCATGACAAGAAAATAGTTGAGCCCAGGATCGAATGGGGCAATGATGAGCAAAAGAATGGTATGGGTCCCTACAATAGTATCGGGACTAAAGGAGAATGTTCGCAGAAATGAGAAATGACTCTGGATTAAAACCATGTTGATGGGACATATTTAAGATAAATACCCAACTGATAAAAAGAAGATTGAAGAGCATGCAGCAAAGGAATGAAGTGAAGAAGAAATCTGAGGATGACCTTTCAAGGACTAGAAGTTAAAAGTTCAAAAAAACTGAAAATATTTTATTTCATTCATCATATAGATAGGCATCCCTAAGATTAGGAGCATGCTAACTCGCATTATTCAAGTATCATGTCTGTTTTCTTAACAGATGCTCAAGAATTAGGAGAATATCAAATTTTTATACTTCACAGCGGAAGAAGCAACTCTCAACAAAGATTCAAGAATTTTTCGTACTCAAACGTTTATGATTTAATGCCTATAACGATCAGAAATCGGGGCACCATTTCCAGATTTTTTAGTCTTCAGCTTTTAGGGAAGCAGGGAAAATCTTCTACCAGTCTTGTTGCAAGATACCATTTCATGCTTATGACGATCAGAAATCGGGGCATGATCTTAAAATTTTCCAGTCTTCAGCTTTCAAGGAAGCAGTGAAAATCATGTGGTAGTCTCAAAGCAAGTTACACTTTGATGTCAAGACAGTCAGAACCCAGGGCATCCTTCCAAAATTTTTCGGTCTTTAGCTTTCAAGGAAGCAATGAAAATCATGTGGTAGTCTCAAAGTAAGTTACACTTTGATGTCAAGACGATCAGAAACCAGGGCATCCTTTCAATTTTCTAGTCTTCATCTTTCAAGGAAGCAGGGAAAATTTTCTAATAGTCTCACTGTGAGATGTCATTTTCATGTCTATGACGATTAGAAATCGGGGTATGATCTAAAATTTTTCAGTCTTCAGCTTTCAAGGAAGTAGCAAAACTTATATGGCAGTCTCAAAGCGAGTAACTCTTTCGTGCCTACGACGGTCAGAAAC
This sequence comes from Hibiscus mutabilis, assembly GCA_019671005.1. Classification (NCBI taxonomy): domain Eukaryota; kingdom Viridiplantae; phylum Streptophyta; class Magnoliopsida; order Malvales; family Malvaceae; genus Hibiscus; species Hibiscus mutabilis. The sequence continues at coordinate 40,270,974 of CM033713.1, read as the reverse complement.
AGGGGCACCATCTAGAGATTTTTTCAGACTTCGGCTTTTAGGGAAGTAGCAGAAATCTTCTAGTCGTCCTGTAACAAGATACCATTTCGTGCCTATGACGGTCAGGAATCCGGGCATCCTTCAAGGTTTTCCAGTCTTCAGCTTTCATGGAAGCAGCGAAAACCTTCCGGTAGTCTTGTAGCAAGATACCCTTCCATGCCTATGACGATTAGAAATCGGGGCATGATCTTACAATTTTCTAGTCCTCAGCATTCTTGGAAATGGTGAAAACCTTTTGACATCAAGATATCATACCTATGATGATCAAAAATCGAGGTATGATCTTTAAACTTTTTCAATCTTCCACCTCCTGAGAAACAGAAAAGGCTTATGGATGGCTCTCAACTCGAAGATTCCACCCGCAGAAGACTCCATAGAAAAAACTGCAACTTCAAGGGTCGAAGGTGAAAATGTTCTATATGGGAAGGACTTGCAGCCTGAAATGTCTTCAAGACTTCAGAAAGAGGAAGAGTGAACAGTTCTATATAGGAAGAGCTTGTGACATCAAACTCCAGACTCAAAGATTGTGCATAGCACTCCAGTTTGAAGATTTTGCCTTCAAGAGCGGTCGAGCGAATAAACTGAAGATCAAGAGAGCGGGCGGTGGCCAAAGAAGAACCCTCAGCTTGCTCGGACCAAAAATGGTCACTCATTTGTCTTTGTTTTATCCTTGTTACATAGCAATGAGCAAAGAGGGGCAACTGTAATAGCCCATTTTTATCCCAGCCCAGTACCCATTACATACCCAAAACCCTATACCCATTACATATCCCTAAAACCCAATAACCATTACAAACGGCCCAAACCTAATACCCATTACCCGAGCCCAATTACAAACCCCAAATAACCCATACCCGGTTACAAACCCGAGCCAGATATTAAAATAACCTAAACTACCAAAATACCCCTAACCCTAATTAACCTAAAACTAAACCTAAACCCTAATACACTACCCACTAGCCGCCGTCGGCGGCCACTTGTTCAGCCGCCACTGCACATCTAACACCGGCTATAATGTCACACTGTCACCACCGCCCAAGCCGCCACCGGACCTGCAAAAAGTAAGAAAAAAGATTTTTTAGCTGAGCCAAATCAACCAAGTGGGGCTATATTTTTATGTACTAAAATGGGTATAAAGACCCATACATGAATCTGTATTTAAGAAGAAGGAGAGGATTTTTTAAATAAAAAATAAAATAAAAACAGTTCGGAAAAAACAAATTGTTCAAACCACACTCAATTCCTAGCATCCGATCGAGCAAAAAATAGAGGAGTAAAAAGCATACCTTGAGGGTGATTTCGAGCAGCTCAGGCGACCAGTGGCGGCGGCGCTCCGCCGCTAGACCGCCGCGGCTAACGGCCAGTCAAGGAACGAGCCGGCCGGGATCAAAATACAGAGCATATGGGATGTTTTTTTTAAAAAAAACTGGTAATAAGTGATTTTTTGGGAAAAAATACACATATATAAGTCTATAAAACGATGTCGTTTTTTGGCGTCTGAGTTCAGCCCAAAATGACGTCGTTTTGAGCTATACCCGGATAATAACCCGACCCGGACGGAGGATCCGCGCATAAAAATAAATGGGCAAATTGCCCTTTCAATTCTTCCGCATGGGTTAATCTCCCTGGAGGTCCCTGCAAGTTCAAACTGGTTTTCAATTCGGTCACTAATCTTAATTAAATCAGATTTAAAAAAGGTAAATCACACTTTTGGTCCTTCTGCCCTAAAAAACAATTACAAAGAGGGGCTTTCGCATGGTAAAATTATTTTAGCAGTCCCTTATAGTTTCGAAAATCTTGAAATTTGGTCCTAAAATCAGATTTAATCAATATTTAGTGGGATAATTGCGCATCTGGTCCCTGGCTTTTGTAAATAAATTAATTTCGGCCCAGAATTTTATTTTTATTCATTTTTTGCACTATTTTTTTACTTTCTTTAATTTCAGTCTTTTTTATATTCGATTCATTTTTTTTGTTTTATTTGTTTTTTTCGTACATAATATATATAGTATTATTATGGATATTTGATAAGTATAACAAATATATATATATATATATAATATGTGTAATATATATATAATTTAGATTACATAATATGTGTATAATATATGTATATGTATATGTATATGTATATGTATATAACATGTATATATTTATATGTATATATATAATATAATGTATTTACATAAAATATATGTATTATATTTATATGTATATATATATTGTTATTAATATTATTTTTATATATTTTTATAATGCTATTTATAGTACTATATTAGATTTGTATGTATATATGATATATTTTATATATTATTATATGCACATATATATAATAATATGTATATAGCACATTATATGTTATAGAGTATTTCTATTTTTATTTTTTTCATTTATATTAATTTCATATTATTTTTCACATAAACATTGTGTATAGTATTTTGCCCCATTATTCTTATATTTCTATTGAGAGTGTCATCCCGGCCTCCGGGTGTCATCTCCTCTGAATATTGTGGATATCTAGGCAAGTGTTGAAGTTATCGGATATATTTAATTATCTAATATTTATATTATTCATATTTTTATCTTTCTATTATATATATATATATATATATTTGTTTGTTTATTTGTTCATACATAATAATTGTTGCATATAGTATTAGGCCTTATTATTCCGATATTTTTGCTAGGAGTGTTATCCCGGTCTCCGGGTGACATCTCCTTTGAATGTCGTGAATAACAAGGCGGATTTAAACTGTTGTGCATGCATCTTGGAAATTAATTACTAAATTAAATCGAATTTTCATTTTCCTTAATAAATATAAAGCGAACCTGTAGGTACCAATTTTGGACGTAGTGGGGTGCTAATCCTTCCCCACTCGTAACCAACTCCCGAACCCATCTATGGTTTACTTTTTCAGTGTTCGGTCTACCTTATCCAAGTGACCGGTGGCGACTTTATTTTTTTACCATTTTTTATTTAAAACACGAAGCTCCACTCCGAAAAGCGGGTTTCCAGTTAAGCCCGGACGAGCATGTCGCTACAATAGGTTTCATGTAATTCGCATATGGCTGTAATACACATCAACCTTGGAAAGTAAGAAAGAACATCTTTCCTTGTATAACAAGTTTTGCATTCCATCAACAGATTTTAAAGAGAATGGTGTTTTTCTGTTTGGATCGCTATTTTATAACCAATCCAAGTTTTTATGTCTAGAAATAACTTCACATTCAACAATCAACTTGATGCATACTTGTTGTAATCTTTAGCGGGGTTAACCCCATGAAAAATTCACAACTTGAGGATCGTCGCTCATCCAATCGTGTAAAATTTCTCCATAGCAATATCAAACGAAACCTTTACCTTTATTTTTTGCCAAAAATTACTATACCTATCATAAATCACATTAAAAAACATTATAAGATAGAAAATATAAATAAAAACATTACATGAATAAACGAATAATTAGAATCAATTTTTACATCACAAATAATTGAATTACAGTACTGGATCATATCTTGAAATCTAACAACTAAATATGTACATAGTACCCTGCAGATAGTTTAAGTTTCTGTTCAAACACAATAAATCTAATAGTATCTAGGTTGTTATAGTATAGTGGTGAGTATACTTTCCTGTCATGTGGGTGTCCTAGGTTCAATCCCTAGTAATATTGTTTTTTAATCTTTTTCCTCCTTTTGGAAGGGTGAAGAAAAAATGTAAACTGTCATCAGATTTGGCATCACCCGGACATGAACCGAAGTCTTTCTGTGTGTTAATCTAACGTAATAATCAATTACACCATAACACCTAGGTAAACATTTGCACCATTAAACTTTATTAATACGTTAAACTATGATGCCTAACAAATCAACAAATATCTGAAATATTAGACATTAGTACGATAAAATTTAAAGGATTTTCATATTATATATTCTAACATTGTTGGAATCTCTGCAATAAACAAGCTTCACAATAACTGTGGTGCCATTATAAAACCTCCTCTATAGTATGTGCTGCGATTTTTTTTATCCCTAAATACTTGGAATTTGAGATTAGTTATGAAATGAGAAATTGTTCCTTTTAGAATTCTCTATCATTTGGTATAAAAATTTCATGAAATTGATGAAGGATGAGCTTGAAATTTTATGAGATATAATTTGAGGTTTAAGGATTCAATTGATTTATGCTTAGAAATTGAAGGATGGAATGTTAATTAAGCTTTTCCATGTTTAATTGAGGTTGAATTCTATGTAATTTGGATAGAACTCAAATGTGAAAGTTTAGGGTTTGTTTAGAGTTTAAAGATTGAGGTTGAATTTGACATTGGTCATGAAGGATTAAATGTTCTACATGCTTAATTGAGTTGAATAGATCATAAATCCAATTTTTGGATATAGGGATTAATTTGGAAATTATAGAAAGTTCAGGAAAAATTTTGTAAAAATTTTATTTGAAGAAAATAAGATGTTTGCCAGGGCTATGTTTTCATGGTCATATGAAGTGGCGGAGCCACCTTCCAACGGGGTGTCAAATGACACCCAATTTTTTTTTAATCTTTATAAATTGTATATAAAAATATTAAAAATAAAATTGACATTACTTTAAGAAAATATTGACACTACTTTAAAATAATTGACACCCATTTAAGCTTTTATAGAATTTTTTAAATTGTAACACCAAGGGTGAATCGAGGGGTTAGAGTGGGCGATCGCCCCTTTAAAATTTGAAATTTGTATATGATTTAGAAAAAATTTAGAAATTTTTATGTATTTTCTATTAAAAATCTATTTTAATTTCCTAAAATTTTATAAGTTCGTCCTTAAAATTCTATAAGTTCGCCCCTAACATAAAGTTTTGTGTCTGTCTATGGTAACATCCATGATGTGATCTCTCTCTTGTCTCCCCCCGACCATTGTCTTTGCATTGTAAAGAGATACAAATGGGTCTACGCCGAGATATCCTGCCCCTGCGATTATAAACATGTTTTCAGTTGCATTGCGGACTGAGTAGATGGTTCAGGACCTTGTTGCATTACTACAAGGCTTATAATAGTGAGCAATCAGCCAAACATCGAAGATTAGAACTGTTTTATAGGAATATGATCAGGTGATTGTAGGTTTCTTCTTTTCTTTTCAAAGTGGAAGAAATTCACGGACTGATAATCTCTCGTGTGGAAAATATATCATAGAAATCATATATGCTACGTAGATAGTAGCTACTAGGGCTGTAAATGAGATGAGACAGATCGCGAGCTATTCGAGTTTGACTTGGTCAAAGTTCGGTCAACATTCCACTCGATTGGACTTGACTCGAGCTCGAACTCAACTCAAGTTCTTAACGAGTTGAGTCGAGATACACGATTCCAGACTCAAAAAGCTCGTGAGCTACTCGGAAATATAATATACTAGATTTTTTAATTTTTTAAATTTAAAATCTAAATTCCAAAACCTAAAACTCTAAAACATAAACCCTAAACCCAAAAATTTAAATCTTAAATTATAAACCCAACAACCTAAACTTCTAAACCCTAAACTAACACCCTAAACCCTAAAATTAACAAGGTTGTGTAAACTCTTATATATCAATTTTTTTCCTAATAGGGCTTTAAATGAGACGAGACCGATCACGAGCTACTCGAATCCAACTCGATTGAACTCGACTCAAGCTCGAATTCGGCTCGAGTTATTAACGAGCCGAGCTCGGATTATTCAGGCTCATTAAAAATTACTCAAGCTCGAACTGGACTCGAATTCTTAACAAGCTGAATCGAGCTCAGTACTACTCAAGCTTAACTTGGCTCGTTTACACCCTAGTAGCTCCCGGGAGCAATGAGTTGGATCGATTTATCGGTGGAGGAAAAGGTGTTCAATTATGCAGTTTCATCGTCTCCAAGCTAATCGGGGAAGAGCGAACCCACAAGCTTCGTCATCTTTGGCAGCACCTAGACTATCACAATCTAATAAAAATCTGTAAATACATATCGAGGGGGAAACCCTTTTAGTTGTTTAATGTGTGGGATTTTGTTAATTTTTAATTATCTCTTTTTAAGAAATTAATAACAATTTGAATTAGTAAAAGAAAATGCTTGACATCAATTTTAATCATTTTAGAAATTAATAACCAAAAAGATTTAATATACATGAATTCCATTAGACAATTATTATTTAATTTAATGTTTATTATTAATTAAATATAGATTATATAATAATTTCGAAGACCCAAAGGCATCGATGCTAGTAAAAAAAATTATTGGGGAACATTTTCACACTAAGTTTCCAATCATCCTATAATACCACTTTCATTTCTTTTATTAGAACATCCTATACCTATCGAAATTCCGCTGTTTAAATATTTCTTTGCTATCTGATTAATTTATGACGTGAAACAAATAATTCTAATAACAATATAGATCTCCGTATTTATAAAAAGGTCAAACTATTCATCTATTTCATATGACCATGAGATTAAACTAAATTATTATGAATTTTAACTAACCCGACCAAAGAGACATCTTTTAGTGGCTTATTCAATAAAAAACAAAGTATGCAATGTGTATAAACAATTTGATTTTTTTCCCACATTTTTATGTCTCGAAATATCGTTTCATTGAACAATCAACAATCACTTTTGATGCATACGTGTTGCAATCTTCAACTGTCATGTTTCTAAGTAGACACGAAATAAGAGTTGTTAACCCCATGAAAAGTTCACAACTATTCAATCATCGCTCATTCAATAATTTCATCATCTAAAATTTCTCTTTAGTAATGTTAAGTGAAACAATTATCTTTATTTTCTTTGCCTACACAAATTATTATATTTATCATAAATTATAAAATATAAAATAAATAAAAAACAATCGTTACATGAATAAACGAATAATTAAAATTAAATTTTAGATCACAAAGAATTGAATTACAGTACTGAATCTCATTTTGAAATCCTAATAACTAAACATGTTTGTAGTTTATGTATCAACATATTAAATTTGTTGACATCAATGTTGTTCTAGTATAGTGGTGAGTATTCCTGCCCGACGCCTAAGTGACCTGTGTTTGATCCCGACAAATGCGATATTTTTGTTTTTCCACCTTTAAAGTGAAGACAAATTAAAAAAAAATCGTTCACATTGGCGCCGCCCAGACTCTAACCGAAGACTTTCAGTGTGTTAGACTGGCATGATAACCAAATACACCACGACACCTAGAAAAAAATTTGGTCCATTAAACTCTATTAATACTTTACAACATGATACCTAAAAAATCTAAAATTACTGATAGATTATTTATATATATATATATTAATTTTAGCAGACAATAGATATTGACAGACTTCTAATACAAAGTACATGTTGATTGATGTGAAGATTCAAGAAATGTTTAAAGTAACTCAACCAAAATGCTAACAAGTTGTTCAATATGGGACAGGCCAACTTATAAATTATATGCAGCATAAGAGGTCTGTAACATCCGGATCCCGATTTGGATTTGAAGTACTACATTCGGGTCACCCAAAGTTCGACCCATCAAATTTCCAATTTAAAACTATAAGTTTGGCATTCATTTAAAACATTGAAAATCCATAATTTCATATATTAAAATCAACCCATATAATTTAGTTTGCAAAATAGGAGTTCCGAGTTTAAAATAATGTATATCAAAATAGTAAAGCAAATAGAGTTTACAGACTCAACATTTGTAGGGTCCTATGAATACATAAGCCCAAAAATAAATATTAAGCATTGTACTCTGAAGCAAGGTGGTGCTGGGAGATCCCTTCTCAATGTGCTCCTCGGTCACGAATAACCTATAAACCTACGGACGGAAACAATAATTTCGAATGCTGAGCTTACAAAGCTCAGTGGTACATTTCTACTCTGCTACAAGTCGTGATTATCATAAAATAAGCATGCAAGATAAATACAGTCTAGAGAGCATAGATAAGGCTTTACTATCTATAATTCATCTTCTAGCCTACACAACTAGAGTTCTTAGATCACCTATCTCAAGGCATCAACAAGTCTACAAGAAGTCTTACATGATCTACAAAGCCTTACCATACTCGAGATTACTCAACTTATCGAGTAGGTTACAAACCATAACCTAATCACTCAGCCATCGGGTACAAAAGCTACTATCTATAGCATCCACAAAGCATATATAAATAAATCCATACATTATCTACATAAAGGCCATCGAAGCCCTACTTTACCCGTGCTCACATAACCATCGGGTTACCCGTGTTCACATAACCGCCGGGTTAAATGGGCCATATTCGGATCACCATAGCCACGGATACGTTCTAGACCTACTTGGATCACATCAGCCACAAGTAGTCCTTACCTGAGGTCACTCAGCCTATCAGGTTACTCGAGCTCACTTAGCCTATCGAGTTAATTACCTTATCCAGATCACCATAGCCACGGATAGGTTTCTAACCGCACCTAGATTACTCAGCCCGTGGGCACGTCGGATGTACTTGTTAACTCAGCCTAAAGTATGCATCCCCTTAAACAAGTATCGTAGTACTGACTCTAGGATATTCGGATTCCTCTACAACCATTATAAGATAAGACATGCTCCCCGAGCATTCGTACACCTCACCAAGAGGTAAATGGCGCCAAGCCAAGCTATCAAGCAAATACCCCAAGGCATGACAATAACCAACATGGTTATCTCTCAATTTATCACTTACCAAACCTATGGCACGTTATGGAGGGTATTAATCATCATTACAACAATTCATTTGGATTCCCCAAATAGACAAGCAAGGTCATTATGCTCGTATATATGGGTTAAATCTCAGTTTCTCAGTTTTACAATTTATTTTACCACATTAGAAACCCCTTGGACCATAGTCCTCGAATTATTAACCCCTCAAACTCATTTCCAACATTTATAGGCAGATTGCCCAGTGGGTATCAATACCCAACATCGAGTATTGATACACCTCTCTGGGTACCAATAACTACTTATGCATATCGATACTCAGCTTTAGAGAGAATGGGGTTGACCGTTGACCCCGTACCGATACAAAGAGACTGTGTACCGATACTCCCTCGATACCGATACGTGTAATGCCCCGATTTTAGGGCTTAGCGGTTTGGTGGTTTATTAGACGGTTCGGTGGACCGGAGTAGAGATTCGCGTCGATTTTGGGATCGTATATTTTTGGTGCTGGAAAAATTATGGAAAATGCTTAAAATCATTATTAATTATGTATTTAATAATAGTGGAATCAATTTTGAAAAATGGGTTTTGGAAGATGGACATTTTGGTTAGTGACCAAAATGAAAGTTTTGAAAATTGTGATTTTCTAGTGACTAAAATGAAAAGGGTCAAATACTTAGAATCTTTAATGAGCTATTTTACCAATTGATTTTCTGATTATTTCTCCCTTGATATGACTTATTTTAACATGTGGTTTAATTAGTAATTAAAGAGGATTTTTGTTAAAAGTTAGTTATCTTTTCCAAAACAAAAATCACGTCATTTTCTCTCAACTTTTTCTCTCCATTCTCTCCTCAGCCAAACACTCAATTTTTCATCAAATTTCCAAAGGTGAGGTGGTTTCTAACTTGATTTTATTGTTTCAAATTGTTTTATAAAGATTGTTTATACAAAATCTTACAATAATCTTGTGTTTTCTTAGCTTTTCACAAATCAGTTGAGGAAGAAACTTCACAATAGGGGTAAGTTATGAGATATCCTCTATTGTATGGTTCTTTATTGAAATTCCCAAGCATTTGATCCTTGTTTCTGTGTTTCTAATATGATTTTGACGATTTTCCAATGTTTAATTGAGTTACTTGGGGAAAAGAGTTGATTCGCGAATTGGATCTGATTTCCACTAAGTAAGGTTGATTTGATTCATATTTTGGATGTTTAATAATGTTGATAAGTGATTTTTATCAATGGAATCCAGAAACTTAAGAATCTATATTTGTTTAGGTTGTTTTGAATCTATTTTTAGATGTGTTTTGGACACTCAGTTTTTCATCAAATTTCCAGAGGTGATGTGGTTTCTAACTTTATTTTATTGTTTCAAATTGTTTTATAAAGATTTTTTATACAAAATCTTACAATAATCTTGTGTTTTCTTAGCTTTTCACAAATCAATTGAGGGAGAAACTTCACAATAAGGGTAAGGTCCGAGATCTCCTTATTGTATGGTTCTTTATTGAAATTCACAAGCATTTGATCCTTGTTTTTGTGTTTCTAATCTGATTTTGATGATTTTTTTATGTTTAATTGAGTTACTTGGGGAAAAGAGTTGATTCGTGAATTGGATCTGATTTCCACTAAGTAAGGTTGCTTTGATTCATATTTTGGATGTTTAATAATGTTGATAAGTTATTTTTTATCAATGGAATCCTGAAACTTAAGAATCTCTATTTGTTTAGGTTGTTTTGAATCTATTTTTATATGTGTTTTGGTGTTAAAAGTGATGTTAGTTTGATAGATGTTGGCTGGGTTGTGAATCAAAGTGTTTTGGTTATGTTTTTGTTGTGGAGGGTTAATTGTGAAGGTGTTATGGAAATCCGAGAAGGATTGTGGTTGATGTGTTTGGAATGCATTATGATGCATTAATCCTCTGTTGTTTTATAGTAAAAATAGGGGAGGTTGATTCGAAAGTGATTGAAGAAGCGTTGGAGGCTTCAGATTCTTGATTTCGCGTCGGCGAATCAAGGTTTTGTGTATCGGTGAGTGAAAACGTGGTTTAAAGTGTTTTGATGTTTTGGGAACAGAGTTTTGGGAGTTAAGGTAGAGCTTGAAACGCTTACCTAGACTCAGAAGTAAGTATAAAGTGGTTTTCTCTCTTGGTCGTGCTAGTTTGAAATGGTTTTATGCACTTGTTTTAATTTACATGTTACCTACTGTTTAAGCATGTTTTAAAGTACTTGATATACTATTTTTTAGCATTAAATGCTGAAGGATGCACATGGTAAGTGATCCTTGTAAGTAAGTGGTTTATACTTGTGTTTTAAAGCATGGTTGTTGCTTTGGAAAAGGCATGGTTTAATGCTTGTTAAAAACAGTGAGAAAAATGTTATTTGGTTAATTATATTGGCAAGTGATGTGGTTTTAAAATTTTTTTCGGATATAGTTGGCTGGCCATAGGATTGAGTGCACTGTAAATAAGTCGCCTTGGATGTTGAGGGGTTTATACGGTGTACCGAATACTCCATCCAAGTACCCTAATGGTGGAGGGGTTAAACAGTACGGAATACTCTCGTTAGTGAATTAAGCGTCTAATCGATGATTGGGGTGGATGTCTGCATGGGTTTTTGTTGTACCCGGTTGTTAATGTACCACGATTGTGATTGTATCGTATTTCGGTTGAGATGGCTTGAAGTGTTAGGTTAACACTTGTTGAATCCGTGTATCCGATGAACTCTTTGTTAATGGACTTGTCTAATGATCACTTGAAAGCCAATATAATTGTTAATGTATCATTGAAATGTTTATGTTGTATAATGTGGCTTATACATGTTTCTCCTTAAGCTTTGCATTTGGTAGTAATGCATGGGAAGGCTTAAGTGGAGGGTTAGCAATGTGACTTGTTGTTGTTAATGATACATGTAGCATATGGTTTAATATGCTAGTTTTAATGGTCTAAAGTGCATGTTTAAAAAGGGGCATGATGATGTTAAGTAAATGGTTTTAAATGCATTGATGGTGTTTGTTTTTTAGCATTCCTCACTAAGCCTTGTGTGCTTACGCTCTCATTGTCCATCAATGCAGATAATTGACGTCTTGGAAGGCAGCAAGAAGCAAGGGGATCTTGGCAAGACTTGTTTCCAAAGTATGTTAGAGACTAGACTATAATGAATAAGGGCAATGAGGTACTTGTTGTGTTTTGGGAGATGTTTTGTGAAACTCCATGTTTGAGCATGTTTATTTAGTTGCTCTTGGGTTGTAAATGGCCTTTAAGGTTTGTTTTTGGTGCTGGTTTACCTTTTGATATGTTGGTTGGATGCATATTAGGAAGCATGCCTATAGATTTCCTCTTTAATGCATGAATCCTTTGTTATGTTGTTAGATATGTGATGCTAGTTGGCATGAGATATGTTTAGCATGTTAGCATTATGTTTAAAGCATGTTGAAGTGGCTTGAGTATGCTTTTGGGATGTAAAATCAGCCAAATGTGACATTACAGGCCCAGGCGTACCGATACGCAGGGGGCCGTATCGGTACGACTAGGAAATTTTAGGCTTGTGGGATTGGTATGGGTCTTGTGCGTTTCGATACACCTAGGCAAATTTTGCCTGGAATTCATTTTTGCAACTTGAACTCGCGTATCAAAACACCTAAGAAACCGTATCGGTACGATTTAAAATATTTCAAGTCCGGTATTTCAGTTAGGCATATCGATACGACTTGGTGGTGTATCAAAACGGTGTGTTTCAAACCGTATCGGTAAGAGCTTACTCGTTTCTATACGGATGACCGTTTCTCCTGTGAATGTCACTTTTGGGCAGTTTTGCTTTCTTTGCATTTTAGTCCCTAATTCTTGCAGATGCAATTATGTATGGTAGAATGATCGGTTTGAGCTGAAAGTTGAAATGAAAGAATAGGACCTGACCAATTAAAGGTTGGTAACTTAAAAATGAGTTTTAATCCTGAAATTTTCTGTATTTGCAATTGGGTCACTAATTTGCAATTGTGGTCATTTGGATATCAAATTGATGCCCGGTTGAGTTGGGGTTGCACCTGATGTCTGTATGAACACGTAGGGTTAATAATTGGCATCTAGATTAGATAAAAGGAAAAAAATGGACCGGGTTTGGTTGTGTCTCTTCGGTTTGCTACGGCAAACCTAATGTAGCCTTCTTGGTTCGGTTTGGCGCTTAGGTCAGGTCAAGGGGGTTACAATACTCCCCCAATCGTACCGATACCATTTTTTCCTATTGGAAAATTAATGAAACAGGGGGTATCGGTACGACTCTGTACCGATACTCCCTTTAAATTTTGCCCGTGTTCATCATTCAAAACACCGAGTATCGATACATGCTCCCCGTGTACCGATACCGAAGCCCAAAAATAGCTTCCAAGGCTCGATAAATCACTTCCCAAGCCCCCAAAACGTAACTTTTAACCCCTTAACTCAATCCTACATATTTATGGGAGTTAATTAGGGTGGTTTGCTACCATTTTTACACCTCAATAACATTTAATCCGAGATTTACCATTAACAAAGCTTTAAGCTACCAAAACACCAATTAGCAATCATAAACCATAAAATCGAGCAAAGCAATCACTTTATGATCTTCAAGAAGAGTAGGAGTCAGAGATGTACTAATCTTAAGCTAAAAATCCTGGAACAACTCACCCACTTGGCTTCCTCAACTTCCTTTCCTTGACCCAAACTTGGAAGAACCCAAAACACCTTCTTTTTGCCTCACAAACAAGGAAACAAATCAAGACTTAAACCAAATGCTAGAGGAATGTTTGGCTACAGATCGACAACCTTAAAAACATGGGAAAAGCCCCCAAAGCTTAATCCCCTTCAAAAACTCAACAATGGAGAACTCACCTATTTGTCAAAAGAGTATACTTTTCTCGAAGCTCGCGAAGAGAAGATTAACATATCTCAAAGTTGAATTTCGGATGAAGAAAAGGAAAGAGAGAAAAAAGATGGGGAAGATGATGCAATGTTGTCTCCCCTCCCCCAACTCATGTGAAGACCAACCAAAAACATGGAGATCAACCAATAATTTCACAAGAGTAAAATCGCATCATAAGGCCCCCAACTTCCCCTCATTTTACAAAACGTCACTTCTTAAGCCCAACCAATCCATTTCTCATAAATTAATGCCAAATTAGGTCCAATCGGTCCAATTATTCAATCCAACGCGAAGGTCTATAACCCAGGTCAACACTCATTTTGACTCGAAAATTTGGGTCGTTACAAGGTCTGCAATTTTGTGTACAAACAAAATTGAAATTATACTAAACTTTATAAGAGTGAGGAAATTAATAGTTTCAAAATTCATGAATCACACAGTGAGTAACTACTAACCAACAATTGTTACTATAATAGGAAAACCAAGTAGCAAAAATAAGAGAAAAGCTGCAATATATAAGTAAAAGATGAAAAATTCTCAACTATTTACGGGTCACTGTAAAAGAAATTAAAACCAAATATACTGTCACCTGTAGAAGCTGATTAGTCTCACCACAATCAAGAATCATTCAGAAATCGTAGGGCCACTTCCTTTCCCACATTCCGGAAAACACAAAACAACCCAAATTGCTATAACTCAATCCCATCCCACTCAACAACTCCTACTCTTTTCTGGAAAACACATCTCTGCAATTTCTACTACATTCTTTATAAACATAACAAATCTACTGACATCCAAGTCGTTGTAGTATGGTAGTGAGTATACATGCCTGTCACGCGGGTGATCCCCGGCAAATACAATTTTTTTTAAAATTTTTTCTGCTTTGAAGAAGGACGAAGAAAAAAATGCCAAAACTAAACATATTTGGCATCGCCCAAATTCAAACCGAAAATCTTAGCATGTTAAACTAACGTGATAACCAACTACACTACAACACCTAGGTGCAATATTGAATCATCAAGCTTTATTAATACGTTGCGGTATGATACCTAACAAATTTGCAAAACTCTGAAATATTAGACGTTAGTAATAGTATGATAAAATTGAAAGGATTTTCATATTATATTTTTTTTGTCTTTTCATTTCCCTTTTTCATTTATGATTTTATGTACTCTACTTTCTATTTAAAAGAAGCAACCGGTACTTTAGTAAAAAAAATGCATAGCTTTGTTTTAGGAATATAAAATTAATCTACTTTTAAATATAATACTTATATATATAGTATGTGTAATTTAAAGTAAACAAATTTATATTATTTATATAAGTAAATGATTTATATTTAAACTTAAAATTGAATTATTTTAAGATTTAATAGAAAATGTAAAATAATTAAACATATGGTCATGGTGTCATAAAAATCAATGTTATATTTTGATCACAAGCTGTGTAAATTTTTTTACACAACCCTTCAATTTTAAGCTATAAAATATAAAACTTAAATTCATACCTTTAACACCATAAAATTTAAACCTTAAAACCAGGGATGAACTTAGAAGGAAGTTGGAGGGGTGGTCGCCCCCACTAAAAATTTGAAATTCCTATATGATTTAGAAAAAAATTAGAAATTTTCTATGTATTTCTTATTGAAAATCTATTTTTCGCCCCCTAAATTTTTATAAGTTCGCCAGCATAGAATTTTATAGGTTTGCCCCTTCCAACATAAAGTTCTGCGTCCACCCCAGCTTAAACCCTAAACTCTAAATACTAACCATAAACCTTAAATTCTACACCCTACAACCTAAACCCTAAACCATAACCTAAATCTCTAAACCTTAAAATTAAAAGGCTTATGTATCAAAGTATTTTCCTAATTTTAATAGGATTGATATTTGATACCCTGCCAGTGTAAAAAAATTTACACAAGCATGCCAATTTTCAAGCCTAAATCTAAAATTTTAACCTTAAAACCCTAAAAGTCTAGCCACAAACCATAAACCCTAAATTCTAACAATGAATCCTAAATTCTAAACCCTACAACTTAAACCCTTAACTTCTAAACCTTAAACTAAAACCCTAAACCCCTAAATAACCTCGCTTGTAGAAACTTTGTTTTCCACTGCCAATGCATAGGATAATACTCTATTTTAATATAGTTTAGTTAAAGTGGTAATAAGCATGATGAATGAAGCAAATAAGATTGACAAGGTCACCCTATAATAGGTCTTTGTAGTATCTGACTCGAATTAGTGAATTAATGAAATAAATAAATTTATAAAGTAATGTATTTAAAGATTTTTTTTGTGAAAAGTCGCCGAGCCACATTAAAAACCCCTCTAAACCTAGATAGGGGAAATAGTACCCGTTGAATATATTAATATAAATAGAAGGTACATCGGTTTCAACTTCTTACACATGAACCCAATGTCAACCCAAAACCGATACCCCTCCCACTACAATCGACAAGAAAACCCTGCATAAGGCAACAACAAAGAGAAATTATCCTATACCAGACTTGGCTAGTGAATCAGCCAACGAGTTGCAGCTTCGCGGAGTCCACCTAACCAAAATACCTCGCTCCCTGATAATGCCAACCAATTCCAAAACCAGGCAAGACAGATTTGAAGGAGGGGCCGACAAAAGTGAAAATTCACTTTGTAACTATCTTGCAGTCTGACTCAATGATGAGCCTGTACTTATCAACCCACTTCGAGGCAAGAAATTTTAATAACCCGATCTTCATGGCATAGAGCTCCACCAAAATAGGCGGACCCAATCCACACGTAACATCTCAAAAACCGGCCTAGTCGGGATTCGGGTTTTGGTAATCGAAAATTTTATTACTGAACGAGTAAGAAAAATATTAAAATGTAGATAATGGATTTAGATAAGATAAAAGGTTGGAGCTGAAAGTTGAAATGAAAGAATAGAACCCGACAAATTAAAGGTTGGTAACTTAAAAATGAGTTTTAAGCCTGAAATTTTCTATATTTGCAATTGGGTCCCTAATTTGTAATTGTGGTCAATTGGATGTCATATTGATGCCCGATTGAGTTGGGGTTGCACCTGATGTCTGCATGAACACGTAGGGTTAATAATTGGCATCTAGATAAGATAAAAAGAAAAAAATGGATTGGGTTTAGTTGTATCTTTTCGGTTTGCTACGGCAAACCTAATGTAGCCTTCTTGGTTCGGTTTGGCGCTTAGGCCAGGTCAAGGGGGTTACAATACTCCCCCAAGCGTACCGATACCATTTTTTGCTATTGGAAAATTAATTAAACAGGGGGTATCGATACGACTCTGTACCGATACTCCCTTTAAATTTTGCCCGTGTTCATCATTCAAAACACCGAGTATCGGTACATGCTCCCCGTGTACCGATACCGAAGCCCAAAAATAGCTTCCAAGGCTCGAGAAATCACTTCCCAAGCCCCCAAAACGTAACTTTTAACCCCTTAACTCAATCCTACATATTTATGGGAGTTAATTAGGGTGGTTTGCTACCATTTTTACACCTTATTAACATTTAATCTGAGATTTACCATTAACAAAGCTTTAAGCTACCAAAACACCAATTAGCAATCATAAACCATAAAATCGAGCAAAGCAATCATTTTATGATCTTCAAAAAGAGTAGGAACCAGAGATGTACTGACCTTAAGCTAAAAATCCTTGAACAACTCACCCACTTGGCTTCCTCAACTTCCTTTCCTTGACCCAAACTTGGAAGAACCCAAAACACCTTCTTTTTGCCTCACAAACAAGGAAACAAATCAAGACTTAAACCAAATGCTAGAGGAATGTTTGGCTACAGATTGACAACCTTAAAAACATGGGAAAAGTCCCCAAAGCTTAATCCCCTTCAAAAACTCAACAATGGAGAACTCACCTATTTGCCAAAAGAGTATACTTTTCTTGAAGCTCGCGAATAAAAGATTAACATATCTAAAAGTTGAATTTCGGATGAAGAAGAGGGAAGAGAGAAAAAAAAGATGGGGAAGATGATGCAATGTTGTCTCCCCTCCCCGAACTCATGTGAAGACCAACCAAAAACATGGAGATCAGCCAATAAATTTCACAAGAGTAAAATCGCATCATAAGGCCCCCAACTTCCCCTCATTTTACAAAACGTCACTTCTTAAGCCCAACCAATCCATTTCTCATAAATTAATGCCAAATTAGGTCCAATCGGTCCAATTATTCAATCCAACGCGAAGGTCTATAACCCAGGTCAACACTCATTTTTTGACTCGGAAATTCGGGTCATTTCTGCAATTTTGTGTACAAACAAAATTGAAATTATACTAAACTTTATAAGAGTGAGGAAATTAATAGTTTCAAAATTCATGGATCACACACTGAGTAACTACTAACCAACAATTGTTACTATAATAGGAAAACCAAGTAGCAAAAATAAGAGAAAAGCTGCAATATATAAGTAAAAGATGAAAAAATCTCAACTATTTACGGGTCACCGTAAAAGAAATTAAAACCAAATATACTGTCACCTGTAGAAGCTGATTAGTCTCACCACAATCAAGAATCATTCAGAAATCGTAGGGCCACTTCCTTTCCCACATTCCGGAAAACACAAAACAACCCAAATTGCTATAACTCAATCCCATCCCACTCAACAACTCCAACTCTTTTCTGGAAAACACATCTCTGCAATTTCTACTACATTCTTTATAAACATAACAAATCTACTGACATCCAAGTCGTTGTAGTATGGTAGTGAGTATACATGCCTGTCACGCGGGTGATCCCCGGCAAATACAATTTTTTTTAAAAAATTTCTGCTTTGAAGAAGGACGAAGAAAAAAATGCCAAAACTAAACATATTTGGCATCGCCCAAATTCAAACCGAAAATCTTAGCATGTTAAACTAACGTGATAACCAACTACACTACAACACCTAGGTGCAATATTGAATCATCAAGCTTTATTAATACGTTGCGGTATGATACCTAACAAATTTGCAAAACTCTGAAATATTAGACGTTAGTAATAGTATGATAAAATTGAAAGGATTTTCATATTATTTTTTTTTTGTCTTTTCATTTCCCTTTTTCATTTATGATTTTATGTACTCTACTTTCTATTTGAAAGAAGCAACCGGTACTTTAGTAAAAAAATGCATAGCTTTGTTTTAGGAATATAAAATTAATCTACTTATAAATATAATACTTATATATATAGTATGTGTAATTTAAAGTAAACAAATTTATATTATTTATATAAGTAAATGATTTATATTTAAACTTAAAATTGAATTATTTTAAGATTTAATAGAAAATGTAAAATAATTAAACATATGGTCATGGTGTCATAAAAATCAATGTTATATTTTGATCATAAGCTATGTAAATTTTTTTACACAGCCCTTCATATTTAAGCTATAAAATATAAAACTTAAATCCATACCTTTAACACCATAAAATTTAAACCTTAAAACCAGGGATGAACCTAGAAGGAGGCTGGAGGGATGGTCGCCCCCACTAAAAATTTGAAATTCCTATATGATTTAAATTTTCTAATGTATTTCTTATTGAAAATCTATTTTTCGCCCCCTAAATTTTTATAAGTTCGCCCGCGTAGAATTTTATAGGTTTGCCCCTTCCAACATAAAGTTCTGCTTCCGCCCCTGCTTAAACCATGAACCCTAAACTCTAAATACTAACCATAAACCTTAAATTCTACACCCTACAACCTAAACCCTTAAACCCTAAACCATAACCTAATTCTCTAAGCCTTAAAATTAAAAGGCTTGTGTATCAAAGTATTTTCCTAATTTTAATAGGATTGATATTTGATACTCTGCCAGTGTAAAAATATTTACACAAGCATGCCAATTTTCAAGCCTAAATCTAAAATTTTAACCTTAAAACCCTTAAAGTCTAGCCACAAACCATAAACCCTAAATTCTAACAATGAATCCTAAATTCTAAACCCTACAACTTAAACCCTTAACCTCTAAACCTTAAACTAAAACCCTAAACCCCTAAACAACATCGCTTGTAGAAACTTTGTTTTCCACTGCCAATGCATAGGATAATACTCTATTTTAATATCGTTTAGTTAAAGTGGTAATAAGCATGATGAATGAAGCAAATAAGATTGGCAGGGTCACCCTACAATAGGTCTTTGTAGTATCTGACTCGAATTAGTGAATTAATGAAATAAAAAAATTTATAAAGTAATGTATTTAAAGATATTTTTTAAAAAAGTCGCTGAGCCACATTAAAGACCCCCTCTAAACCTAGATAGGGGAAATAGTACTCGTTGAATATATTAATATAAATAGAAGGTACATCGGTTTCAACTTCTTACACATGAACCCAATGTCAACCCAAAACCGATACCCCTCCCACTACAATCGACAAGAAAACCCTGCATAAGGCAACAACAAAGAGAAATTATCCTATACCAGACTTGGCTAGTGAATCAGCCAACGAGTTGCAGCTTCGCGGAGTCCACCTAACCAAAATACCTCGCTCCCTGATAATGCCAACCAATTCCAAAACCAGGCAAGACAGATTTGAAGGAGGGGCCGACAAAAGTGAAATTCACTTTGTAACTATCTTGCAATCTGACTCAATGATGAGCCTGTACTTATCAACCCACTTCGAGGCAAGAAATTTTAATAACCCGATCTTCATGGCATAGAGCTCCACCAAAATAGGCGGACCCAATCCACACGTAACATCTCAAAAACCGGCCTAGTCGGGATTCGGTTTTTGGTAATCGAAAAATCTATTTCTGAACGAGTAAGAAAAATATTAAAATATAGATAATGGATTTAAATTGATTAATTGTTGGATCATTATTAAGTATTGAGACTAAATTGTAAAGATTGACAATATGTAGTTATTGGTTAAAATTTAGAAACGAAACATAAAATGATATAGATTTAAGTTATGACTAAAAGCAAGGACAAGGGATGTAATTAGACCACCTAGTGACTAAATTGAAAAGAATAAAAGTATAATTAGTGACTAAATTGGAAAAATTCAAAGTTAAGGTGTCATAGTATAAAAGTTAAGAATTTCAAGGACATGGAGTGTAAATTGACCATGACCTTTCTTCTTAGGAAGGAAAGGTTCTTGGAGGACCTCCAAAGGTTAAATTTACCTATTGTCATAACAATGTATAGGCATCAAGTGGTGGAAATGGTTTGTAAAAAGATGAAAAAGGATAATGATGATGATTGATATATTTGGATGAGAAAGAGAATTAAATAGGCGGAATGCATTTCATCGGGAGCAAAAATAAAGATAAGAGAATTGCTATATCACCTCCATCTTCTTCCTTAGTTTGAATAAGCAAGCACCTCCCTATGTGTAAGCACACACCTCCATTGATGGAACTTTGAAAGCTTATATTTTTCATAGAATTCTCATTCCTCTTCCACTCTAATCTTATTCAAGGTAAGTCTTTAATGTAAAAGCTGACCTTTGTATTTAAAAAAATATGAAAATTCTTATATCAATTCCATATAATTAGATATAGAAGATCATTGAAATTATGTCATTGTTTTTATCTTGTAAGTAAGGTAAAAGTGGAAACTTATCCATCTTTTTCAAGGAGGCCCAAGTCAATGACTAAAGGAATCCACATAGATGACCATCCATAGCTTTGGAAAGTTTGGTGAGTGTAGCTCATGGTTTGGATTGCTAGGTGTCATCCTTGCTGTATATTCTTCTATAGTTTATTGTATGATTGTTGTTGAATTGTTTATTGGCTCATATAGAGCAATTGGTGGCAATACTTATATCATTGAAAAGCAGTGTTAAGTCATTTTGTGTTGTCTTGCATCATGTTGCATTGGCAAGAGTATTGCATTGGTAAGTTCATTGCATCGGCAAGTTCATAGAATTGACTAAATCATTGCATTGATGAAACATGGTATTGGTAAGATCACCGTATTGAAAAAGATATTATATCGGCAAGGCTATTGTATTGATGAAACTATTGTAATTACAAGGATTATTGGAGCTAAGGCTCAACTATCGAATAAGAGTATTTCCTTATAGCTAAATCATAAGACATGTAAGTTGACTTTCAATGGAAGCCCTTGGACACTTTGGCTCGGTACATGGTATATTGTGACTACAGTCCATGAGCTACGGCTTAAGGGTAATGACCCTATATTATATTGGTGATGTTGGGGGTTAGGGAGAGATGATGGATGATGATGGAGGAAGAATTGACTTATTGTTATTACATTGAAACAAGCCATTACTTTGTGCTTTGAGCTTTTTTAAACACGGACCAATGCTACCTATGTCCAAATGTGTTCCAAGGCAAACAATGTTAAAAGACATGTAATGTAACCCCCTCGACCCAGCCTAGACGCCGACCGAATCGAGTGAGCTACATTAGGTTTGCCGAAGTGAACCGGAGAAAGGTTACGAAAAGTCGGTCCATTGCAAGTTATTAATCCTACATGTACATACTCGCAGCAGGTTAAATTTAGAAGAAAATGAATCACAAATAGGCGGTCAATTTCATCACATTCATTACAAGGACTAAAATGTAAATACTTTAAATTATTGGTCCAAAATTGAAATTAAAGTTATCAATCTTCAATTAGTCCATTTACATGCCCACATATCAAATTCAGGTCAATATGATCATCCATGTGCATTCAATTACATTTGCAATACTTAGGGACTAAAATTCAAGAGACCAGAAACTGGTTTCCATGACATTACTTGTAAAAACTACCTCACGTACCGATACGTACATAGCCATACTGAAACGGAGCACAACGCGTACCGGTACACAATATACTATATTGGTACGCCACGTCACCTTGTACAATTCTAAAGTCGTACCGGTACAAGCCCTTGGTGTTTCGATACGCGAGTTTTCCCCCAAAAAGCAACTTTTCAGTAACGAGTTCCCGTACTGATACACCTTACCCCATACCGGTATGCAAAGCTTAAATTGCTTATCCTTACCGATACTCAAATACCCGTACCAATCCCGAATGCCTTATTTTGCCTAGCCGTACCGTTACGGTCCCCTGCGTATTGGTACGCTTAGGCCTGTAATGTCATTTTTCTCTATTTTTTCATTCAAATCTAGATGCATTTAGACCCTAGCAACTTGTATACATAAATATAAACATTCAACAACACATATATCAGCACTTGCACCATGGTTAAACCACAATACAAGCTTATGCTACCAAAAGGATCAATCTAGAGGCAAGCTCCCTAAAGCACTCCACCAAACATACCAAGTTGCTCAATTAAACAATTACCAGCATAATCATTATACCAACATCACTTTAACACCATATCCAACATGTTAAGCTTATCAAGCATGTCATCTAAGCAAGACCGTCTAGATGCATACCTAAACAACCTCATAACATCAACCATGGGTAACGATGCACAACAAGCTTAACAACATCAATCAAACTCCAAAATCAGAGCATTACACATGCTCAAAACTAGGGAAAAACAGAATTACAAATCCCAAAATCCATGGAGAACACATTGCCATATTAACCGGAAACACAAACCGAGTTCATACTCAAAAATTACTTTGCCTCATGGATCACTACGACTTTGCCTTTGCTACCCCAAGCCTTAATGCTCTGCATCATTAGAAAAAAGAGAGCGTAAGCACACTTGCTTAGTAAGAATGCTCTTAAAACAATGATGCATTAAAACCCTTTAAAACCAACACTTGTTTTCAAACCATGCTTACGACCTAAGCAAGTTCCAATGATTCAAACTCAAACCATGCATATCGACCATATGCAAAACAATATATGCCACATGCTTAAACCCCCCAAAGCATTTTATACAAAACAATGCTTGAATTCCAAATCATTAAATACAAAGCCATGCTTAAATCCCAAAGCATTAAAAATAGATTCAACAATATAATTCACATATATTGGCAATTATAGTGATCCCGGATAGTCGACCACTATCCTTGATTAGTCGACCGCTAACTTTAGTTAACCGACCGTTAACTTTACACATCAGATACACGGATCTCCCTTAATGACGGAACATCATCAATACTACCCTATGCCGACTGCATGACTTTACAACCTTACCGACCGCAAGCTTTACATCAACAAGGGGAACCGACCGCTCAACCAAAGTGATAACAACATAGTCCGAGTAGCCGACTGCTATACCTCAAGGACTCTTAACCACGATCGATTTTAAACATATTATGGTGCACTTTATCCTATGGCATGCCAACTATATTCGAATGTTTTCTCACCTTGTCACATCGCCAATATATTATTTACAAAACCATTACTTACTATTTTACAATGCATTACACAAAATTCCCACATATGCAAATCACATTGCCATAGCAACATCACATTCCTGACCGGAATAAGAACCAATGTTCACTTGCATTCAATATAGTTTTAAACCATTGCATATGTACTTTAAAATCATGCATTTACAGTAAGTAAAACCAACCATGTTTACGACTAAAATATGAATCACACAAGCTCATATCTGAACATATATTAAAGAGCAAAAGAGGGAAACTTACTTCCAAGCTCAGGTAAGTGTTTCAAACTTAACCTAAACTTCCAAAACCACTTTCAAACCCTTGAAGGACTTTTAAGACCGTTTTCACTCACCAATTTCAATTCGCCTTGCTTGCTACCGCGAAACAAGCTCTCGGCAAGCCACAAACCACCTCAAGATGCTACGCCTGGATTATCCCTTGTTTTGGCCACACAAAACCAGAGGAAACATGCATTAAAATGCATCCAACTCTCTGTTTCAAACCAAAATCCCGCAGCTCTCAAGATGCCCACTCAAAACTCATCCAAATTTTACCGAAATCAACCTCAAACACTTCTCAATCTTAACCCATCCATAACATAATGATTCCATACATCAAACTTCATCAAATAACATCTAAAAACCCTTTTACAATATCCTTTTAGTTCCAGCAATAATTAAACTCCAAAAACAACCCAAAAACCATTAACTAGCAACCTAACAATTAGAGATTCAACCAATTTCGGGATTCCATTGTTAAAAACAACTTATCCACAATATAACACATCCAAAATAAGATTGAAATCAATCCTTAGCACTAGAAAACATATCCACTTTGAAAATCACAAGATTCCATCAATTAACCCTCAATTAAACAAAATTCCATAATTAATCAATTAAAATCTATTAGAAAACATATATAAAGAGTCAAGAACTTGGGAATTTCAGTAAAGAACCTTTCATTAGAGGAGAAGAACGAAACTTACCTCCAATGAGTGAGTTTTCCCTTAATTGGATGTTTTCCTCTTGAAAAACAATGAGATTCAATAAGATTTTTAAGAAAACAAGTTAAAGAATCATTTAGAAAATCAAAGGATTAAGAAACAAGATCATTACCTTGAATCTCTGATAGGAAAAAGAGTGGTTGGCTGAGAGTATTTTGAGAGAAAATATGAGAGAAAGAAAGTTACGTCAAATTGTGATTTGGAAAAATAACTACCCTTTTAACTAAATCCTTATTAATTCCTTTAATTAAAACTCTTTTAGAAATAATCCTAATTAAGGGAAAACTCAGATTAGACCAAATGGTAAAATAGCTCCTTAAAGATTCAAAGTTTTGACTCTTTACAAAACAATCACCTTTTAAAAATAGTTTTCAAAAATTTCATTTTGGTCACTAGCCAAAATGTCACGCTTCAAAGCTTATTTTCCTGAATTGCTTTCACCAATATTTTTAATATATTAAAATAGGATTTTTAAACATTTTCCATATTTTTATCTTTCAAAAAAATATCTACTCTCGAATTCGACTCGAATCTCTGACCCGGTCCATCAAACCGTCTAACTAACCTTAAAACTGCTAGGCCTAAAATCAGGGCGTTACAACTCTCCCCCTCTTAAGAAATTTCACCCTCGAAATTTACCTGAAGGAAAATGATGCAGAAATTGCTCCAACATATCCGTCTTACTCTCCCAAGTGGCTTCCTCGACACCTCGATGTTGCCACAGACTTTAACCAGTTCTATCGTCTTACCACATAGAACCTTGTTGTTGGAGTCAAGGATTTCCACCAGCTCCTCATCAAAGGATAAATCCAGTCTCAACTCAATATGCTCCACTAGCAGAACATGCGAAGGATCTGACTGATACCTCCGTAGCATAGACACATGGAACACATCATGTATCTTCTCAAGATCGGGAGGTAACCTCAACCGATAAGCCACTAGACCAACACGCTCCATGACCTCATACGGTCCAATAAATCTCGGACTAAGCTTACCCTTACATCCGAACCACATTACCTTCTTCCACGGTGACACTTTCAAGAACACACGATCACCCACCGCGTATTATATTTCCCTACGCTTCAAATCTGCGTATGATTTATGTCGATCCGCAGCCACCTTCAAGCGTTCACACACAAGCTTGACTTTCTCATCCGTGTCTTTCAACACATGTGGCAAGGAAACATGTTTTTCTCGTACCTCGGCCCAACACAAGGGCGTACGACACCTTTGGCCATACAATGCCTCATATGGTGCCCTCTGAATACTCGCTTGATAGTTGTTATTATAAGCAAATTCAACCAATGGTAAATGCTTCTCCCAGTTTCCTTGGAACTCAATAATACAACACCCCAGCATATCCTCCAAGACATGGATAACACGCTCAGACTGCCCATCCGTCTGAGGATGATACGCAGTACTAAAACTCAACCTCGATCCCAAAGCCTGATGTAAACATCTCCAAAACCTTGCAGTGAACCTCGAATCTCTATCCGAAACAATAGACTTTGGTACCCCGTGCAAATGCATAATCTCAGCTATATACAAATCTACTAGCTTGTCTAAGGTGCACGTCGTATGCACTGGCAGAAAATACGCACACTTTGTAAACCGATCAACAATCACCCAAATAGAATCCTTTTTAGCCGGTGTCAACGACAACCCTGTCACAAAATTCACGGTGATTCTCTCCTACTTCTACTCCAAAATTTTCAGTGGTTGCAACAACCCGGATGGAAACTGATGTTCAGCCTTGACCCACTGACACACTATACACTTGGAAACAAACTCAGCCATATCTTTTTTCAACCCAACCCAGTAGTACCTTTCCTTCAAATCACGATACATCTTGGTACTACTCGGATGCATAACAAAATGACTAAAATGTGCTTCCGCCAAAATAGTGTGTCTGAGATTCGGGACTATTCAGCCCTTAAAATAAAAAGCATCGTCATCATCAAAATGGAAATTTGTCGGATTACCATCTGCTATGTCATTAACATGAGGAAGCAAATAATCATCAAATGGTTGCTTAGCCTTAATCATCTGTGACAACGTAGGCTTAACTTGCAATTCAGCCAACAACCCACATTCCCGTGTCACACTCAACTTCGCAAACATCGCCCTAAGCTCAACCGCTACCTTACGACTCAACGCATCCGCAACAACATTGGCCTTTCCAGGATGATACTCAATTTTCAAGTCGTAATCCCTAAGAAACTCGAACCACCTTCGTTGCCTAAGGTTCAAATCCTTTTGAGACATCAAATATTTCAAGCTCTTATGATCCGTAAAAACCACACACTTCTCACCATAAAGGTAGTGTCACCAAATCTTCAAGGCAAACACTAGAGCTGCAAGCTCTAAATCATGAGTTGGATAGTTGCGCTCATAAACCTTCAACTACCTCAACGTATAGGCCACAACCTTCCCATCTTGCATCAGCACACAACCCAAGCCAACATACGATGCATCACTATAAACCACAAACTTCTTCCCAGATTTCAGTTGAATCAACACAGGAGCATGTGTCAAAACCTCCTTCAACTTCTCAAAACTCTGATGTTGCTTCTTCGTCCACATGAAAGGAACACTCTTCTACAGCAACTTTGTCAACGGAACTATGATACTAGAAAACCCCTCCACAAAACGGCGATAATAACCGACTAACCCAAGAAAACTACGTATCTCTGATACGGTCTTAGGTTGTTTCCAATTGAGAATAGCCTCAATTTTTTGCGGATCAACACGAATACCCTCTGCGAAAACCACATGTCCAAGAAACATCACCTCCTTGAGCCAAAAATCGCACTTGCTCAATTTAGCATACAACTGATTATCCTTCAATACTTGCAGCACAATCCGCAAATGTTGATCATGCTCTTCCTCGGTATTAGAGTACACGAGTATATCATCGATAAAAACCACCACAAACTGATTAAGGTACTCATGGAACACCTTGTTCATCATGTCCATGAAAGCCACCGGGGCATTCGTCAAACCAAACGGCATCACCAAAAACTCATAATGCCCGTACCTTGTACGAAATGCCATCTTATGCACATCCACATCTTTTACCTTCAACTGGTAATACCCCAACCTTAAATCAATCTTTGAAAACATGGCTGCCCTACGAAACTGATTAAACAAGTTATCAATTCGTGGCAACGGATGTTTGTTCTTCACCGTCAACTTATTCAACTGGCGATAATCAATCCACATACGCATCCATCCATCTTTCTTCTTCATAAAAAGAACCGGGGTACCACAATGAGAAACACTTGGTCGAATGAACCCATGATCTAACAACTCCTGGATCTGCGACTTTAATTCTTTCAACTCCTTCGGCGCCATCTGATAAGGAGCAATAGACACCATAGTTGTACCTTCGTATGTATCAATACGAAATTCCACCTCCCTATCCGAAGGTAAACCCGATAATTCTTCAGGAAAGACTTTCGGATAATCACATACAGCCCGAATGTCCTGCACCTAAACACATTTGGCTTTCGGATTCATAATAATAGCCAAATAGGCTTGGTAACCATCAAACATCATTCTCTCCACTCGAGAAGCTGACACAACATTGGACAAGAATTTCACATTCTCACCAACCACCACAACTTCATAATCATCGGCCAACTTTAGAGAAATCCTTTTAGACTCAGAATCCACCACCACCTTGTGCTCACTTAACCAATATATACCCAAGATAACGTCAAAACCATGAAACGACAACTCCATCAGATCTGCAGCACATTCATGACCTTGCACTATCAAAGGACAACGCCTATACAACCTTCTAGTTGTAACCGTCTCTCCAAAAGAACTAGTTACCAACATTCTAACATCTAAAATCTCAACAGGAACATTCAGCAATGATGCATGCTCACTTAAAATATATGAATAAGTAAACCCCGAATCAATCAAAGAAAACAACGACAAAGATTACAAGGTGAAAGTACATGCGATCACATCAGTTTCATTGCGCCCTTCACGATGAGCATAGATCCGCGCTGGCCCACCATTCTCTGGTTGTACAGCAACAACATGAGCCACAACTCTCTAACCATCATCGCGCCTCTAAAAATTACCCCTACCACGACTTTGGCCCCTAGCAGGTGCAGTAGCCCGAACCGGTGCATCACCCACAGCACGAGGATAGTCACGCTTCATATGACCAGGAGATCCACATATTCAGCAACTCGTGGTATTTCCCCAACACTAACCCGTGTGGCGTCTACCACAACGCTCACACTTAGACAAATACGAACACCTTGGTTACCATGGCCTACACCGCCACCTCGTCTATGATCCACCTTATGCCTCATATCACGGAACCTCCTATTCTACTTCTCAAAATTACCAAAATCAGCCCCAGCTTGTTCAAGCTTATGCCCAAACCTTGTCATGTTACCCTCAATGACTGCTCAATATCCTTAGCGCGGTTCACAAGCACATCAAAATCTGTGTAGTCCGCAGCCAACAGGTATGTTTTGATATCCTTCACCAACCCATAGCGAAACCTGTTGCAGCTTTCAAGATCATCCAGAACCAACTCCGAGGCATACTGACTCAAACGGATAAATTTTCACCTCATATTCAGCCACAAATATGCCACCCTATTTCAAGGCCATAAACTCACATTTTCTCGCATCTAGATATTGAGGGCCAAGATACTTCTTCTTAAAAGCTCTTCGAAAGAACTCTCAAGTTACATCCGCCTTCGGAACAGTAGCAATTGTGGTCACCCACCAATGATAATCATCACCATGCAACAACGACACGGTACAACCCAACTTGCGCTCATCATTACAACCCATCTGATTCAGAATACGAATCGTACTCTCCAGCCATTCTTCAACTGCCTCAGGGCTCAAACCCTTAAACTCAACACCTCCCAAGCTACAGAGATGTTCTAAGGGTAAAACTGGATTAACTGCCACAGCAGGTGTCGGTGCCTACGCATGCACTCCAGCCATTGCTGCTTGAAAAGCTCTCGTTATTGCCTGAACTAACGGGGTCAAATCACCAAACACTGGCACTTGATGAGCTTGGGGTACACCACCAACCCCAACATCAACAGGCAGAACCAATGGAGGAGGAGGAGGTAAAACATTAAGGGGATTATCTTCCTCAACATTATTTTGCCCAACTCCGGCATTATCAGCCATTGAACGTGTCTCACGTCGAGCCATGCTATCAAAAACATCAAAACACATTAAAGTTAGGCTAACATAAGTCAAAGGATCCAAGACCATCTTATGAAACATTTTTTAACCTCGGTAATAAGAAATGCGTTCCCAATTCATACCCTAACATGATATAAATCAAACACCGTACACGTGCACAAGCACCGTGCATGACAACCAGTGATATTTAATCACACAACATCCCAACCTTTCGTAACCTGGCTCTGATACCAACAAATGTAACCCCCTCGATCCGGCCTAGACGTCGACCGAATCGAGTGAGCTATATTAGGTTTGTCGAAGCAAACTAGAGAAAGGTTACGAAAAGTCAGTCTATTTTTTTCTTTTATCTTGTCTAAATGCAAGTTATTAATCCTACATGTACTACATACTTGCAGCAGGTGAAATTTAGAAGAAAATGAATCACAAATAGGTGGTCAATTGCATCACATTCATTAAGGATTAAAACGTAAATACTTTAAATTATTGGTCCAAAATTGAAATTAAAGTTACCAATCTTCAATTAGTCTATTTACATGCCCGCATATCAAATTTCAGGCCAATATGATAGTCCATGCCTTTTTATTCCATTTAATTCCAGCCCTTTGTGTTTTATATTTGGTTTAAAATTTTTTATATTTGGTATATTATTCATGTTATTTGGTGTTAATTTGTCATCTATATGTTTTTAGTTTTGTTTAATTCGTTGCCATGTGTTTATGTATATAAATATATGTATATAGTATGTTGTATATTATATATATGTTATACTTATATATACTTTTTATATAAATATATATATATATATACTATATAGTGTTTTTGTATATACTTTATACTTACATTTCGTCACATATATTGTTGTATAAAATATTTTTTAGTAATGTCTTTTTATGTAATTTACATTTTATACATGTATTTTATATATTATAATATATGTTAGTTTTAACTAATATGTATATACTAGTCTCATATACCTAATGTATATAATATGTATGTTGGTATTTTGTAAATATTTATGTTATGTTGAATATTTTATACATATACAAATATAGTGTATTGTTTTAATTCTATATTCTATTTTACCTATATTAATATATGTATTATTTTAATTTTGTTGTATTTTATTTTTATTACACCATTTTTGTTCATGATAATATGTATTTATTTCATGTATTTATTTAGTTTTTACATTGTCCGATTAGATTGCATATTCGACATATTAATTACCAATGTGGTGATCTAACTTGGCTAGCAATCTAAGACGTAGATGGTAGTTTTTGTTTTTCCCTCGAACACCGGAACTCTTAAAATTTACTCACACTTATAACTAAATTTTAATTTAATCGTCACTTTAACCCATAAAATTTGATATTATTAAAGCGGTAATAATTTAGTACCAATTTTTTGGCAGGGGTGTTAATCCTTCCTCATCCGTAATCAACTCTCAAACTCAAAAATTTAAAGAAATCTCTAATTTTTATTCTTGGTGTCCGATTTACCTTATCTAAATGACCAGTGGCGACTCTATATTTTTAAAAAATACAATTTTTTCTAAAATTTTACTTTCAAATAAATTTTTTAAATAAAAGCGAGACTTCACCTATTTTAATGTATATTCTATAATTAAAGCCTTTAGCGTCTAAAAAAAAATAGTCACTACACCTTTCTGCCCCTTTGAAAGAAAACCCAAGAAGGTTGCTTACCTCCCAGACTGCCTCACCCTCTAACTCTTCTACTAAAATGTTATCCTCAGAACCAGAGAGATGAGCCGATTTACCTGAATGAAGAGGAACACCGTCCAAAGAACTCTTGATCTGTCGCCTTAAATCTCTTCTAATGCTAGCTCGAAAAAAACATTACCAGAAGGCTTATCCGAACGAAGATAACCCCTTTTGGTCAACCAAAACTGGTTAAATTCTTCATTAGGTTTGCCTAGGCCATCAAGGCTGTCATGAACCATATCCACAGAGAAACCGCTATTTACTTTGAAAGATAGAGGCTGAGATAACTCGAGAGCAAAACAACCTTCGTGCCCCATATAATCTGAACCCATCCCATCAGCAACTAAACGTTTAGAGTTGGGGAAACTGGAATTATAGGATCCACTGTGATTTAGGGCCAAGCCTGATGGGTTATCATAGACAGGATTCATATATGAGGGTGCAAACTCAGCTAACCCACAATCCAAACCAGAGTTTGCAAACTGGCCCATACCCGAGATATCCACATGGAAAAAGTCATTAATATTTTTATTATTATTAGCTGAATTTCGCATGGGACGCGGTGGTTTCGGGGGAGATATGCCTGTATTTACACCATTCAAAGTGGAATCCGAAGAGTTATGGGAGCGATTTGAATCGTCCGCCGCTCCACCAGTCGCTGGCTGGCCAAGCCCCCTAGGGAACTGATTTGGAAACAGGTGACGTTGACCCCCAATCCCTATCATACTCCACGGGATTATCATGTCAAACATCCGCAAAATTTTCTTCAGCATCTCCACTACTTTCGACAAGATCGACACCAATCTTGCCCACACTGATCTGGACTTTGAAGGAGAAACTCATGGATCTCACCATGATAAAATTTGGGATTTCCAAAGGACTAACGATCCTAACAATTATTCTAGCCTTGTCCAGGCGAGCCCTCTTAACTGTACTAGCATCGGTGCAGACATAAACTCCCCAACGATTTCCTACACTAGAAAAGAACTCCTCATGCCAACACGTTAAAGACACTCTAGATACATTTACACAGCAGAAATGATGAGGAACACCATTAATAAGCAGTGGAGCTATTTGGTCAAACCAGAAACATAAAGCTTCCTTTTTTTAATTCCCAAGTTTTCTCTATTTCAGCTGTAGACCCGAACATAATGATATAAGAGTCATTAGCACCATCCCATTTCACCATCATAGCCTTGATACCGTCATAAAAAAGACCCTGTTGAACTAACTCTTCCTCATATAAGCTTTTTTTAATACCAACCAAACAACTTTTCATCCACTCGTTATCTACTAACCATGGGCATGGTTGTTATTTAAAATCCAACCAACATGTTCTATTACGGCGTTCCAGCAGCTCATGTTGATAAGGATGGCACGAGTCGGGTTTTTGGCCCACCTGACCCGACACGAAAATAAATACCCTAAATTCGACCCAACCTATAGAAAAAATCAATTTTAGGAACCTAATTGTAAAAAAATAATTTTAGTGGACTTAATTGTAAAGAATAATAATTTTAAGGACTAAATTATAAATAAACAATCAATTTTAAAGACCTAATTATAAAAATATATATATCAAAGTGGTAACTATTACGAATATCCCTAAAAAAGTTAGGGTAAAATTACACAATTAATCTTGAGTCGGGTCAGATATTTTTATCCTAAACCCGAATCCGACCCGACTTCACCCTTAATAAAAACCCGACCTAAATTCGATCCGATCAGGTTGGGTAAAATGCCCATCCCTATTATCTGCTGTTGAAATGCTAACGTCTGCGATGATGCCACAATTATTATCCTCATGTAATATCACAACAGGAAGGTCTAAAGCGTCAAAACTTCTTAGGCCAGAAATAAGATTACTTAATAAAGCATCCTTTTAGGATTTCTTCACCGTATTCTCCATACTTTCTTTTTCTGAATATTTTACCCCCACCTTTTCATTAGTAATCGGTGGTTTTCAAGTTGATTGTTGAGGATCACAATGGCTTCCCGAACCTGATGGATTAGGAATAAAGACTTTAATTTTAGGATACTTGGCTTTTGAAACACTGACTGTTCTACCATCGATTAGGGTTTTATCCATATTGGTGATCACCCTTTCCATATCCTCCCGGCTCGCCACAGAGACAAAAGCGAAAGTCGATTCTTTATACCTAATTCTTCTGTTAATCACAGGAATGAAAACTCTTACAACCTTACCTTAATGGCGGAGAAATTCCTTTAGCGCCGATCTAGATACACGTTTGCTGAGGTTGTCGATAAACATAGTCCACTCACCAACCTAAGAGGCTTTGACCGAACCTCCTTTGAACTTCGCCGCCGTAGCTCTAGACACACCAACCGTCGCTGTAGACTCCATCGCTCTCAATATAACACAAAACGATTAAAGAAGATGAGAACTCATTTGACATATTTAAAGAATTTTAGAGGGCTAGTAAAGGCATTTGAGTAAGAAAAATAATATAGAAAGAGAGAGCTCGCTAATAAAGGCATTTGATTTTTTACTTGTATTTTTAAACATTA
This sequence comes from Hibiscus mutabilis, assembly GCA_019671005.1. NCBI lineage: Eukaryota > Viridiplantae > Streptophyta > Magnoliopsida > Malvales > Malvaceae > Hibiscus > Hibiscus mutabilis. Next base: position 40,236,647 of record CM033713.1, on the reverse strand, counting down.
TAAACTTCTAAAGCTTTTACGCATTGTTAGGGATAGAGATTTAAGTTTTAAATTTTATAGTTTAAATATGAAGGGTTGTGTAAAAAAATTTTTACACAATTTATGTATTAAAATATAAATCATTAAAATTCTAAGTATGAACCTTGAATATGTGTACTTTTTTAAAAAAGTTAGTACCTAATTGCACAAAAAACTGGTACAAATTACATCATTAAAAAAGGTGAGTAATGCGTAAATCATAAAAAACAAAATTAGGTATCTTATTATGCATAAAATTTTGATTCACACGCTGTGTAAAATTAATTTTACACAAGCCTGCATAGTGTACTAAATTTCTAACCCTAACTTTAAAAAACTAAACCCTAAACCTTAAAATTTATACCCTAAATTCTAAACACTAACTTTAAATTCTAAACCCTACAACCTAAACCCCTAAACTTAAACTCTAACCCCTAAAACTAAAAGGCACGTGTAAACTAAAGTTTAATAACCCAAAAAAAATTAAATATTACATTTCGTTTATATAGTTTATTATTCAATGTATTTTTTTATTTTTAATAACCCAAAGTTAGATTTGAATTGTATGTTTTTAACAAAGATTTGTATTGTATTTTGAATGTGAGATTAGAATAATTATATTATTTAATTTGTTTATATTACGAGAACATGTGATTTATTATTCTCATTTATATTATCTAATATCGTTTATACAGTTTACATTTTCAAATTAAATTGTACAAACAATTTATATTAATTACTTATAAATATGTAAAATTAATTATATCAGTGTAGTTATTTCATTTACTGAACTATCCATACTTATTTTGTTCTTTCATTTACTAAACTATCAATACAACATGACACAAATACGTATTTCTCTTGATTAAAATTTAAATTTTGTGGGTAATTTTAAGAAAAACATTGTTGGGGTTTTGATTTCACTTTCAAATAGATGTATTTTTTAAACCAAAGTGTTTGAGACATAAGACTATTTAATTTCTCAAAAATAAAACTTATATTTTTATTATAATTTAAATTGATTTATTCTGTATATCATAATATTAATGAATTTTGACCTCACTCAAGTTAATTTCCTTTACTTTTCAAATATCATATCTAAAATAAATATTTTATCTTCACATAAACACTTTTTCACAACAATGTCAAACCCTAAAAATCTTAAACTCATTTTCTCCAATATGTATCATAATGGAAAAGCATAATATTAAATGCAGCAATTTAAAAGAAATTTTTTCACCACAAAGTAAAAGCATGTAGCAAATCAACCTATATCCAAAAGCAGTAATGTTTAGGCTTACAAAAATCAATAGCCATGACATTCTAAAGTTATATGGTTGGCTATATCATACACAAAAAGTTATCAAATCATAGACAAAAAGATGGCAATATATTCTAAAGTCAAAATATGTAAATCCTATATTTTACAAGTGGACGCGGAATCTACACATCCACAGAAGGATCAATATAAGAGGTTGGACGATAGGGATTACATTCTGGAAATTGCTTAAGCACGTAATCCTTTTTAAATTCTTTCGGCAGAGAAAAGAAGAAATTTACCTTGTGCACGTCTTTGCTAATATACCCTCCTGCAACAAGCATGTCATCCTTGGAGAGGCTTTCGATTTTCATGATTTCTGTGAAAATCGACATTCTTCGATCATTACCATCTGCCTCTTTTTTGAAAAACGCATCAATGCTCTTAATCTCTTGCACAGCTTCTCGATATGCAGCACCGAGCTTACCTATCTCCTCGACAAGATCTGACAACGGACCATCACTCCGAGATCTTTTCTTGTTAGATACATCTCTTTTATGAGCATAATGTATTTTAGGTCTATTTTTATATTTTCTAAGAGTAAAAGCAATAGCCACAAGCATTAGCATTTGAAACATGGTTTCCATCATATGCACTTTTAAAATGAGAATTGTCACGATCCACATCTTCTTTTGTATTGCTAAGCGAGCCATAGCTGTTTTTAATGAAGAAATAGAAATTCTAACATTAGTAAACAACAATGTTAAAAATGTGCAAATACGAAGAACCCATCCATTAATTAGCTAAAGAAAAATCAACACAAGTATTTTAATAATTTTATGAAAGAAACCAGATGCCTATAAATACTCACCCGACATAATCAAACCAGACACCTCCATATGAAACAAACATAATAGACAAGTTAATGAAGTATAGCAATAAGAGATAAAAAGAGAAACCAGATGCCTATAAATGCATGCAGTCACATAGTCATTCTCACTGAATCATACGGATGAACATTAGTCGTTCTCATTGAATCACTGATAGATATATAAATGCATGCACTCATACTGAAGAAGTAAACAATGAGAACAAAACATCAGCCAAGAGCGGTATGCAATTATTGTAGAGTGACTAACCCCAACAGAGCCAATTACAACTTATATTTTCAGTTTTATTCGACTTGGAAATATGAAAGAAGATTTATCTCGTACATATGCAGGAAATGATCAAATAATTAGTCATTTAAGTCAAGTTACCACATCAACACCAGCAGTAGATCCAGCTATGATACTTTCTGCAAAAATGCATAAAAGACCTTTAGAAAAATCTGCTTCCAAACATGCTAAAAAGAGACTTCTCTTCCCAATTTGACAGAAATTAACCCCTTTTTTCAGCAGAAATGCTGCAGACAAAAACACACAATAACCCACAAGAATGTTCGTTCTTGTCAAACACAATAACCAATTCACCTCATGCTAAAAAATAGTAAAATCCACAAGGATCCCTACAGTTGCTATTACCATCAATTCACCCAACGTTTACCAAGTTATTAATTATCACAGAAGTGTACATTAATTACCCTCATTAATTATCTCTATTAATATTTCATGTCAATTTCCATATTTTATTAGCCGTATAAATTATTCCGTTTAACGGGTACCGATACTCGAACACGAGTATCGATACAGTAACCCTGGGTATCGGTACTCACACGCGTACTGATACTAATATTGCTTATTGGAAATCCTAAATTTCCATAAGTATCGATATGGGTCGACTCGTATCGATACTACCCCCAATCTCATACTGGTACGACCAAAGCTCGTATCGATACCCTATTCACCAGCTCACACACTTTCCTCGAGTTACAATATTTACCACACTTTAATCAATCCCTGAAGCTTATGGAAGATGTTAGGGTTTGTTTACTAACGCATTTAATTAATTAATATTAATTATCGGCTTCATGATCATTTATTTGAATATTACCAATTATCAGCCCATTTAATATAATTCCTATCGAACATGCCAATTCACATTTCAAGCACTCAAACAACACAACATGTAAAATTACCCAGTCAAATAATTACAAAAATATTTAATGACCCTACACGATCTATAAAGCTCATAATAGTCTCGAATATTCTCAAGCTCATCAGGCATCACAATGGTTACCAAGTCATATAATACCGGTCTCAATACATGTTTTTTTATCATCAACCTAATTTGCAATCACTAACACGCAAGGCAATTACACTTATGATGCTCATGAAGCATTTTAGAGTTCGAGGTGTACTAACCTAAGCTGATATCACTAAAATCCTCATTCGAGCTCCCCGAATATTCCACTTGATTTGATATTCAAACCTGAACAATCCTCATAAATATAAGAATACTACAATTATTACTTAACCATATTCACTAAGTAATCTACAAGGTCAAACAAGTAAAAATAGCTTATCGGGTTCAAATTTGGAAAAACAGACTGCGCCAATAGATTTGAAACATCGAGAAACCCTCAAGTAGGATCCCCAAAAAAAGTCAACGCGGTCAAAGACTAGTAGCCGTCCAGATAATCCAGTGCAGTGCAGTGTACGGTAGCTGGTATGTACCAGCATGCTGTGATCCGGTGCAGCAAGGACTACGTGCACCCGGTACCGTAATCTAGTGTACGTGGTGCACCAAGGTAGTGTGCACTCACCTGCCCACCCTCGGTGGAGGCGTGTGTGGTACCCTTCGGTGGCCGAATGCATACGACAGGCTCTAGATCCGCAGTACTCTGACCGACGAGCATATTGGAAAGTAAATGAATTTATATTTAAAATTTAATTTAAATTATTTTAAGATATAATAACAGATGTAAAATAACTAAAACACATGGTCACGATGTTATAAAAAATCATATATACATGACACAAATATAAATGGGTTAAAATCTCCATAAAATAGACCATTAACACGTAAAATATTGTTTAAATTTATCCTACCTCTAACACACGAAGAATAATGTGGAGACAATATTAATATATGTTATATATATATATTAAATTACTAGATAAATTGTGTAAATATAAGATTAATGGAGACATAACACAAATATTAAAGTCATTTGTTAATATGAATAATTATTTTAAATTATATAATATATTTTATTTTATAAAAATAACATAAACACGACACAAGTAATATGCCAATTATATGTACAAAGATTTTTGTATGATATATATAAAGCATAGACACAATAATGTTATGTTAAATATGGGATAGTTTGAGACATGTAGCATAAATAATTGAAATAGTTAAAACAAATAATATAAACATGATATCAGATTTACAATTACATCAAAATACACATAAAAATTAATTAATAACAAGTGGTTCGAGTGGAAAAGTGGATAATACTCATCTTAGGAGAGTTGAGTTCAAATTGCTTTGTATGCAAGTTGTGTGCACATTGTTAAAGGATTAAAAATCTGTACGACTTTTCAAAAAAAAACTTGTAAATGCTCAAAAATTAACATTTTCCCTTCTTATAAAAAAATCTCAAAAAATAACCTTTATGTGTAATTAATTAGCTATGTGTAAAAGCTTTATAAATTTATAATGCTTAAAATGAAAGTGCGTTGATGAGTTCTTTCTCTCTATATTGTTATTTTTAATCAAATGCCTCAAAAATATCAGTTCAGTATGTCTAAAAATTAATCACCTTTAAAGTTGAATTGCACTTGATAAATTTTTATACAGATTTCGGTATAAAATTCATTGGTCAATTGATCTAGATCGGATATTGCATAGGTTTATAATGAGATCTTTTCAACTCAATTTTCTTCAATTACAACACCAAAATTCATATTTCTGACCTTACTTAATAGACCCAACGTGTCATCCCGCTCGCTAGACCAACTAATAGTTGGTGAGACAACTTTAATGAATATATATATATATATGTAATTCATAAATATTGATTAGAGATGATGTAACACCCCTTTCCCGGTCTGGTAGGATTTCGGGTCGGAAAGCGTTACCAGTGATCAGTTTACTAAAATCGATGACTTGAACTATAAACAGTGAATTAATAATATTTATTCGATGCAATGCTTGACTATGGTCAATGCAAGCTCGTTTAAATTATGATCAGGGACCATTTTGTAAAGTTTCCAAACCAGTTAACTAACTTATCTGTATTGGTACCGGTACTCAAGAGGTTGTACCGCTATGCCCTTAAGAATATTTTCTTTCAAACCTAAACCGTATATCAGTACGAACATACAGTACTGGTACGAGGATTCAGTGCCTTCGTATCGGTACGGGACCATTACTGTACTGGTATACAATCCCTAATTCTCAATTCGAATCGTTAATGGGTATCGATATGCCAACACTCGTACCAGTACCCGTGCTACAGTAAAATTTCAGTGTTGATTTGGCATATCAGTACCAGTACGCCTTAATGCCTTATACCAATTTTGCATGTTTGTACCGGTACGACACCACCTGTACCGGTACACCTGGGTTAAAATTTCCCAAAGATACCTTGCAGCACCGGTACGACACCACCCGTACCGGTATGCCTATGCCTATAATGTCATATTTTATCTAGTTTTTATCCAAATTAATGGCATTAACCATGTCCAAATTTTACCAACAAGCTTATAACCATGATTTCCATATACATGTCAAATTCCATGCCAATCCGAATCCATTTACTAAGTTTTCCTGTGTAAGTGTATTTAGGCCATATTATCAATTTTATCAAAATGTCAACATACCATATTTCATGTTTTAACACATTCAACATAGTAGACCATATGTATATACAAAATAGGGCTAAACTAACATGTCTAGACCCTATGCCACCTTGCTAGGAGTTTAAGGACAAAGTTTACATTACATGTAACTTGGTGACTTGCTTCAAAATGTTCGTGCTCCGATCCTCGATCCGACTAACTTTTAACCTGAAAATGCATGGAAATGAGATGCATTATGCTTGTATAACCTAGTGAGGTAGTCAACAATAATAGCATGAATTTCAATAATGTTATGAACATGTATATCAATGTAAGTGCATCTCAATTCACGTTTTAACAATACTTGCAATAGTTTATTTCCTTGGATCGGCATGTAAATGTGGATACACGAATTCCCAACCAACATCGCCAATAATAAGCGGTCAACATCCTCCAACGTCGCCAATAAGACCAACACTAACACATCCCGCCAACCTCGCCAAATAGAGCCTTAGCTCAAGGACCGTAGCCCACTCCGTACCAATGAGCTCATGAATTCTATGGCATGCCAATTATACCCCATGTCCATTCGTATCCAAAGATTCAATACTTAGGCCAATATCAATAACAATAACAATAACATTGACAATAACGATAGCGGTAACAATAACAATATAGCATAATCAATATGGCATTTTTTCAATATTTCAATGATATCAATGACAATGCAATGATTCAATAATTAACTTGACAATGTAATAACCTTACCAAATCTTATCAATGATACCTTTAACAAGGTTTTCTTATATTTATACCTTGATCAATGATGATGATGTAATAAATGAATATCAATGGATTCAGGAAAGCCATCTAGCCAATCCCTAGACTCTGACTACATTCACTGATATTTTTTAGGCTTTCAAGGCTCTCGAATGACAATTCCCTCGTTATTGAGCTTGTTGGAAAGAGAAGGATTTGGTGATTCTTCACCTTAATTCTCTTGAGCTACAAGGAAATATGAACTACAAGGATTTCAATATCGTAATAGATTCATAGCAACTCATTAGCTATGAAAAGCAATAACAAATAGGCTATAGTATCCCTAGAGCATTTCTAGGGTTCTTTGATTCTTAAACTTGGAATTTAACATGGATTTGGTAATGGAATCGATGAATCGGTGGAGGGCTTTTGCTTACCCATTTCGATGGCAACACTATATCATAACGAAATTGAAGAAAAACAAAGCTTGGATAACTCTCCAATGGAGGTGCTTGTTTTGCTAAGGCTAAAGAAAGAAGATGGAGATAGAGTGATGGTTTTTTCTTTCTTTTTCTTTACAATCTTAATAGTTTAAGATTTTCTTAGGATGAAGTAACTCTATCCCAAAAGCCCACGTAGATGATGACTAATATTGGGGAGGGGCTAATCGCAAGGTTAGTCCCTCAACTCTATAATCTATATACTTTTGTCCCCTAACTTTCAATTTCCTCGATTTAACCACTAAAACAAGTTTCAAGGTTTACAATAGGGTCCTTAAACAATGTCAATACTTAATTGGGATTCAATAATCCAACTATTGACCACTTGGTCAAAGGTCAATACTGTAATTTGACTCTTCATGTAATATCCCAATTTTTGGACTAGTGACTAAAATGTAATTTTTGGAAGTTTAGGGGTTAAAGTGTAAACTTTGGAAAAGTTCAGGGACCAAAGTGTAATTTTAAAAAATTATGTAATTTAACCCCGTAAATGAATAGTTCACCCCAGGAGTGGTATTTCTATGTTACCAGATTTTTTTCATATGAGCCTTATATTATTCGAATTTGGATCGAATAAAACTTGTTAAGCGTGCTCAGGCTAGAGTAGCTCAAGGATGGGTGACCTAATGGGAATGTACCATATCCAATATTTTGACTAATAAAAAAGACTCGGTTTAAGTCAGTAATATTAGTAATGGATTGTTGATATGAAATTTATAAGAGGAAATATATCTGATAAAAATTTCCAGTAATTATTGGTATATCTGATCCAATTGAAATTTTAAAGACAGTTCCAAGGATTATGGAAAATTGATAAAATATTATTTTATGAATATTTTATTAATGTTGATGGGATGATGGAGTGGTTATAAAGCCTAAAGAAAGAAAATTTGGAAATCGTATTGAGTGAAAATTGAATAATTGGATTGAATAAATATCATAAATTAAAATTTATGATATTTTGGGAAGTAGGCTAGTTAGAATGGAACCAATTTGGTTCAATTTTTATGGAATGGCAATTTTCAAGTCTTGCTAGTAAATAAAGTCTAGTTGGAGGGCAAATTGGACATTTGCCATGGATGGCATTTTTGAAATATTTTGAAACATTGAGGGCAATTTTGGAAGAAGAATTACACATGGATTAAATCATGGCCATTGATTTTGATGAGATTGAATCTTGGCCATTATAATAAAAGGGCAAATTAGTAAATTCACTAGTTAAATGAATTTAAAATTTATTTAACTTTACATGTAGATTAAATAGAATAAAAGATGAGAAAAAAAAATCATCTTCACTCCATGGGGGCTGTTCGAATTCAGCGAAGAAAGAAGGGGAAATAGGTTTTTCAATTTTCAAGCTCAAAATTGGAGAATCAAGACAAGTTTCAAGCAAAATTAATTTAGGTAAATTATTCTACACTTGATTCTCTTCATTTTGATAGTAATATTGCATGATAAATGTCAAGTTTGGTTCATTTTATGGATGAAGATTCATTATGGAAATTGAAGTTTATGATGGAATTAGACTTGTAGTTAGTTGAATTGATAATTTCAAACATGGAATCAAGTTGAAAATTGATTAATTCCATGTTTGAGGTTATAAACCCTAATCCTAAAATTTGGGGGTTTTGGTTAGGAAGCTAAATTAAGAATGATAATAAATGGATTATGATATTGGAAGTTTAATTTTGATGTTAGAATAAAGAATTTCCCCAATTGAAATTTTAGGGACCATTTCAAAAATTTAGAAAAATTTAAGGGATATTATTGTAAATTTTATTTTAGCATTGGAATCATTGAATTATGGTGAAAGTAGCTTGAATTGGTGATTATGGACCAAAATGAAAATTTTTGGAATTTCAAGGACCAATTCGGCAATTTTAGAAAAATAAAGGATTGATGAATAATTGATAGAATTGCAGATTCAAGCATGTTATGAAAGTTAAGGGATTGATATGTCAAGAAAGGAAAATTTAAGGACCTATTCGAAAAGAAAGCACAGTGAAGCACTAAATTGAATAAGTTGAAAGTTGAAGGAAAAATTTCAAGAATGTTAGAAAATAAATGAATGGTTTATTTGTAAATGAAATTATGTACAAAAGTGAAGTAGTGACTAAAATGCCACTTTTATAAAGTTTGAGGACTAAAAGAGTAATAGTCCAAAATGAGTAATTAATTATGAAAATTGTTCAAATTGGGCTTGAACAATTATTTAATGTTCAAAATGGTCACTAAAGACCTAGGGACCATTTTGGTAATGATGTAAAATATTGGGAAAATTTTCAAAAAAAAAATTATATTCGAATAGTTATGTTTAAGAATCAAGTTAGCAATGTTAGATTTAAGTCGAATACAAGAATGATAATGTATATGTTCGATTGATCTTATACAGTTCTAAAAGAGATCGAAAGAGAACCAATGATAAAAAGAAAGATAAGAACCTCGAGTAAACTTAGTGAGGCATATTATTCATGGCCTAGGTGAGTGCATTTACATGTTTTAAAATGCAATTAGGAAGACATGCAAATAATCGACTTTAAATTAAAATGATATTACATTATCTATATATATGTTGATTTATGTTTGCATTACCAAATTTGTTGAAGTATGAGATATGAAATGTTTATTTATATGATGATCTATGTTTAGCATGAACATTTATGATGAAGCATGAAACATGAAATGTCTATTTATATGATTAATTATGATGATTTATGATTACCATGAACAATTACGATGAAATGTGAATATGAATTTTCTATTTATATGATTGATGATAATTGATTTATGATAAAAGAAGTGCCCAAGTATTGAGTATGAGAGTCCATGGTATAGTTGGCACGCCATAGAGTCTTTAGCAGCTGCACCCTCATGTTCATGTTATCAAACAATTATTGTGATAAAATGATTGTGTCACATGCACCCTAGGGATCCGCACCCACTGTGCCCGAGTGCACTGTCGAGGTGCTTCATGTTTATGGGGAGTAAAGAGCATCCCCGAGTACGTACTCATCTTTACGTTCACGTTTGACACTACGGTGCCATTTCAAGATAACTCGCGTACCTCGGTCTCATATAGCGTACTTTGGGCAATGATAAAGGAATCATGCTACGTAAATGAATCATGTCATGTAAACGAATCATGTTATGTATATGAAATCATGTCATGAATATGAACCATGTTATGTATATGAAATATGTCAAGTATACGAATCATGCCACGTATATAAATCATGACATGTATATGAATTATGCCAAGTATATGAATCATGCCAAGTACATGAATTATGCCAAGTATACAAAGTATGTCACATATATAAGAAATATGCTATGCATATGAACCATGCCATGTATACGAATTATGTTATGTATATGAATTATGCCATGCATAGGAATTATACCATGTACACATATCATGTTATGTATATGAATAAAGACATGTATATGAAAGAAAACACATATATGAATCATGCCACGTATGAAAATCATGTCATGCAAATGAAATATGCCACATATGAAAATCATGTTACATAAATGGATCATGCCATGAATATGAATCACGTTACATATATGAACCATGTCATGTATATAAATCATGTTATGCATGTAAATCATGTCATGTATGTGTATCATGTTGCTTATGTGAATTATACCATGTATGTGAATTATGTTATGTATACGAAACATATCATGTATATGACTTATTTATGATAATAGAGCATTGGAATCATGAGCAAGTTAGGAATTTATGACATATATATGAAAATCTAGTGACTATGAAAACATTGATAGTACTATCATATTCTTAAGTAGAGAACTTGATATAATAAATATTACTTTACCTTATGTTTGTTAAATAAGATTATTGCCTCACTAAGTCCGTACTTAGCGTGTGTTATTTCACACGTAGGTTCTCCCACGTAGAATGGCAAGAAGGGGCTATTAAATTGGAAAATCAAGTTACATTAGTAATCACGGTATGTACATCTTAAATTATGGTTGATGTCTAGTGGGCATGTACATGTATGTATGTGAGTTTTAAATAGAAAAACCATTTTGTAAGCTTAAAATTACAATGTGTTTATGCAGCATTACAAATATATGAATCTAGAAAATGGTTTGTTATAAGTAGTTATATTTTTTGATATAGTTAAATATAGTTTAACCCTAATCGTGTAATAATTTAAAATTAAGAAAGGGTCTAGGCAGTATACCTAGTTTCTATCCTATATAATATTTATTACAATAACTCATCTATAAATTTTATAAAACAATTCAGGGTCGAAACTAGCTGCTATAGCTAGGTAATTTATCTTTCTTTTATTGTGCCAGATCAACCTCTCATTGAAGTTTAAATCAGTGACCAAAAGTTTACAGATCGAAAATATAAGTGATCTTATCGGTCGAATTTAAAAATCAGTGACTACAATTGTACTCAGCGAAAACATAAGTGACTATTGCAGTAGTTTATTCTATTTAAAAATAGTTATTGACAAACCATTTAAAAAATATGTTTTCACTATAATTTTCAAAAATAATGTTAAACTAATTATCACTCTTATTCTATTATTTTCTATCTCAAAACACTTTGGATTCTAATAATAAATATCCATATCTAAATTGTAATATATATCATGATTTAAATAGCAGTTTGCGATCGTTATATAGCGGTTTTGACACAGTCAAAAATTACTATACCCACAACTGTTATGTTCATAATAATATCTATTTTTTTAAAAAAATCAACTACAACCGATAATAACCGTAATAATATTCTTTATGTTCACAACTGTAATAAATATAATAAGACCAAAAATACAACCCTAACTATAATTTAAATCACACCGGCAAGTATCATCCTCGACCAATGAGAAGTACTATAAACTTTGCGGATGCCAATTGAAACATCTAGAAACAAAGACAAAACTTAAAAGTTCGGTAAGTGAAAAAGATGATCTGTGTGCTGATGCATTCACCCACGGGTTCTGTAGTGGTATTCCCTCACTCTCCACGCATCCTGTTTTCTTTTTCCATATATATAAATAACCTAACCCTTCAACAATCAACGGTTCACCATTAACGCCGTCACCTTTACTCTTTTTCCTTTTCATTCATTTTTGGGCTGATTTTTGGAGTTTTTAATTTGTTTATATAAGTATAACGCAGAGAATCCCATCTCAACTACATAACCAGTAACCAGCTTTCAACAATGGGGAGTTCAGGGCAGGTGTCGTGGAAATTGGAGGATCACCCAAATCTTCCAAAGGGGAAGACCGTCGCTCTCATCGTTCTCGATGGCTGGGGCGAGAACAAACCCGATGAGTACAATTGTATTCATGTCGCTCCAACTCCCACCATGGATTCTCTCAAGCAGGTTCTTTTCTTTTTTTAATATTTTTGTTCATTAAATTTCTGTTAAAGTTCAAATTTGGACTTAGATCCGGAACTTTTCCAAAACCCTGTGATCTGGGTATTCGTTTTTATTATTATTATTATTATTATTATTATTATTATTATTATTATTATTATTATTATGGTTCTCGTTTGTTATATGCAAATGAGGTTTCGTCTTTGTTGGGATTTCTTTCTCTTTTTTTTGGGAAGTTGAGTTTTGGATATTAGTTTTGTGCCTTTACTAATTATACGTTAAGCTTCGTGCCTGGTTTTAGCTTCTGTCATTTTAGATCTGATGTTAGTTTATTTTTTCTTCAAATTGCTAGGCTGAGGCTCTCCTTTCTCTATATAAGAACAAGCACTTGTGCTTAATGACTTGACAGTGTGATTTGGATAAGTAATAATGCAATGCGTCAAAGTGAAATCAACTTAATAAATATAACTAATATACTATTTATTTGTGTGTATATGTATTTCATTATTCGTTCAGCTTCAGATTTTACATGATTGGTCTATGTTATTCCTGTGTCGCTAGTGTTGGATAGACCGGTAGTGATGTCCAAATATGTGTTTGACATGATATAATAAGCATGGATACTTCAGTAAAAATGAAGAGTGAGTTACATAGTATATATCAACAACCAAAATTAGGGATTTTAAGTATTTTTCCATTTGGGACTATTGCATTCTTTTGCTTCACAGAGATGCAATGAGAGTCATGAGACATAATTTGATTTGAGTTGATCTTGTTGATAGGGTGCCCCTGAAAAGTGGAGATTAATCAAGGCTCATGGTAATGCTGTAGGGCTTCCCACCGAGGATGACATGGGAAACAGTGAAGTTGGTCACAATGCTCTCGGTGCAGGACGCATTTTCGCTCAAGGGTAAGCTTCTCTTCCTGCTTTGTCGCGAAATTTTGACTTGTGAACTATTGCTATGCATCTTTTAACTTTCGTATTCGAGTAACAAGAGTGGTAGTGTCAGAGATGGTATTTTAAATTTTTCTAAGTTTCTCCGTCTATTTGGAGAGTCCTTGAAGGATAGTATCTGGCAAATCTATACCAAGTATGTGCAAAAGATGGTTACTTAAAGCATAATAAAGAGTCGAAGCAAAATAGTTTCTTATTTCATACCATTCTGCATGCATCTTCTTTTTGTGGTATTCCATGCTTTCTCTCGAAGATGTACTTTCGGCATATTAACTGTATTCCCAGTGTTCTAACCTGTTGATTCATTTATAATTATAGGGCTAAGCTTGTTGATCTTGCTCTCGCTTCTGGGAAAATCTATGAGGGAGAAGGATTTAAGTATATACGTGAATGTTTTGAAAAGGGAACTCTGCACCTGATCGGATTACTTAGTGATGGTGGTGTCCATTCTCGACTTGACCAATTGCAGGTAATTTTGGTCATTCGTGACAAGCTTCTGGCTAATTCGTTTCACTCATTTGGTTATTAATTTATCTTTCCTTTTATGCAGTTGTTGCTGAAGGGAGCTAGTGAGCGTGGTGCTAAAAGAATCCGTGCTCACATTCTCGCTGATGGTCGTGATGTATTGGATGGTTCAAGTGTAGGTTTTGTGGAGACTCTTGAGAATGACCTTGCAAAATTACGTGAGGGCGGTGTTGATGCCCGGATCGCATCTGGTGGAGGCCGCATGTATGTCACAATGGACCGCTACGAGGTGCGAAATAGTTTAAAGTTCCCAAAGCATGTTGTGTCGTTAAGATGATTATTATTATTTTGCATAAACAACTTGCAGCGGTTCTGTTTTTAAAAATCTTGAAGATAGAAGAACTCAGATTATTGTTTATGTCACTTATTTTTACATTATTCGACAAGACATGAAATACCTGGCAAATAACTCTAGGGAAGAGATTCCACCTTATTTGAATGGATCAAGAAGCTAATTTTTGTGAGTCGATCTTTTGCAGAATGATTGGGATGTTGTAAAACGAGGATGGGATGCTCAGGTACGTGGTGAAGCCCCACACAAGTTTACAAATGCTGTTGAAGCTGTAAAAAAATTAAGGGAAAATGCCAATGACCAATACTTACCTCCCTTCATTATTGTTGATGAGAATGAGAAGGCCGTGGGTCCAATAGTAGATGGTGATGCTGTTGTTACTTTTAACTTCCGAGCAGATCGAATGGTTATGCTTGCTAAAGCACTTGAATATCAAGATTTTGACAAATTTGACCGTGTACGAGTCCCTAAAATTCGTTATGCTGGAATGCTTCAATATGATGGCGAGTTGAAGCTTCCAAGCCACTACCTTGTTTCTCCACCCAAGATTGACAGAACATCTGGCGAATATTTGGTGCGCAACAGTGTCCGTACTTTTGCATGCAGGTTTGTTTCTTTGATGTTCCTTGATTTTATAGAACAAAGGCTTCAAAGAAATTGATTTTTCTCTTTGACTAATTGGATAAGTTAATTTGAAACCGTGGCCATCAGCTCTAAACTTTCTCTATTGCTTGATACCAAGCCTCTCAATGTTAAAGTTAATCCTGGTCCTTAGCGATAAGTCCCGTGTGAAAGAAAGTCTCATCAGACTTCTCATCCATTATTGTCTTTGAATCATTGTTTTAGTGAAATGTGGATTTTATATTTTTATGTCTGATTATTTATTTGCCTTACTGTATGTTAATTTCCCCCCTCCTGTAACAACAGTGAGACTGTCAAATTTGGCCATGTCACTTTCTTTTGGAATGGAAATCGCTCTGGCTATTTCAACCCTGAATTGGAAGAATACGTTGAAATCCCAAGTGATGTTGGCATTACATTCAATGTCCAACCGAAGATGAAGGCATTGGAGATTGGTGAAAAGGCTAGGGATGCAATTCTGAGCCGCAAATTTGACCAGGTGATCATCATTAATGGACTAATTACTAAATGGTCCTTCAAATCAATGAAGGGTGCTGACGAGTCCTTTTTTATTCGTTTAGGTGCGTGTGAACATACCAAATGGTGACATGGTGGGTCATACTGGAGATATCCAGGCTACAGTTGTGGCATGCAAGGCTGCGGATGAAGCTGTTAAGGTATGATGGCTCGAGTTCATTCTTTGTTTGTGACTTGGAAATTTCTTACGATTTTACATCATTTCAATGAATTACAATCAATATGAAGATGAAATAGATGCAGATTTTAGGGGGAAATGATGTTAAAAGAGTTATGGAAGTTGTGGCTTCTCTTGAATTCACTAGTTTGACTCAAAGCCTTTAATTCTTCAGTCAGCCTATGGCACTTGAGAGGGCCAAATTCAACAAACTTACCATTGGAAATCAATGTTACTTTTCTATTCTTATCTTTTGAGCTATCCCACACATGACATGCATAATCAGGCATATCACCCAATGATGATCATATTGTTAGGCTTTACTTGATAATATCGTTGTGTTCAGATTATCATCGATGCCATAGAGCAAGTCGGTGGAATATATGTAGTGACCGCCGACCATGGCAATGCTGAGGACATGGTGAAGAGGAATAAGTCTGGGCAACCTCTTTTTGACAAGAATGGCAATCTCCAAATCCTCACATCCCACACTTGTCAACCAGTAAGTTCCCGAAGAAATTGAAAGAAAAAAGATCCTGGGTATTCGGCTTGTTTCATGTAGAATATCTTAGGACGGCTTGATGTAAATTTGCATGGTACATGTTCTATTGGATAGCATGGAAGAAAAAGGGTCAAATTTGCAAAATACGCAAACTTCGGATATTTTGGGCTTGTTTGATGTAGTATATCTCTTCATTTAGAGTTATTATTTACTTTTATCAATTTGTGATGCATATTTTGGATGTATCCAATTAGGTTCCTATTGCAATCGGAGGTCCAGGATTGGCACCGGGTGTTAGATTTCGGAATGACATTCCAAATGGCGGACTGGCAAATGTGGCTGCAACCGTCATGAACCTCCACGGGTATGTAGCTTCGAATGACTATGAGCCAACACTCATTGAAGTAGTGAACAATTAGGGGGCGTAGCATTATAAGGTGGCCCCTAATACTATATGTTTTGCGCACTTTTCCTCAAGACTGGATGGCTATACAAGTCTGGAATAAGGATTTAGTTGATTCCAAATGCTTAGTATTTGGGGTAGACGTTTGTGGTTTTAGTATATTTGAGAAGAATTTTGGGCTTCAATGCCTCGTTAAAATGAAAAACATAATGCCCCAAAACTTGTTTATTTCTCTATTTTTGCATCTTAGAATAATCTTATCAATTTCTCTATTTATTTTTGCAATTTTCAAGTTGGTATAAGGACACAAACAAGAATAATTAAAAAAAGTCTAGAAAAAAAAGATTAACAAGAAACTTATTTTCAATTTATTGCAATTTAAATTTCTATTTTGAATTATAATTAAAAAATATTAATTTTTATTAATTTGAAAATTGACAGAGTTAATCGAATTTAGTTCAATTTAATTAATTATTTACAAAAAATTAATTTAATTAATGGTTAAAAATTATAAGAGTTTAAGCAACTCAATTTTGAGAAATTTAATTTCTAGCACGCCAAAAGATCTATCAGAAATAACTTAAGAGCAAACATGGAGAGAAAAGAAATGGAAACGAGAAAACCAACGGTGCATGATCGTTAAAAAATAAAACTTTAAAAAGTGTAAAAAAAAACTCAAATAATTTTATAGTTTAATAACATATATAAACATCTATTCAAACAAAATATTACTTAGGTTTAGCAACATCAACACAAAGGCATAACTTGCATCGGCGACAGAAGTCATCATCCGAAAAATTAATCCAATAAATAAAAGATCATTTTCAGTTGCAGTGGCGAGCTATATATAATTTAGGGTCCATTGACCCTATTTAATTTGTTGTGGTATGAGATTTTTAAAGAGTTAAATTAGGTTTTTAAGGAATTAGTATAAAAAATTTTATGAAAATATTAGAATTGACCCACTTAATTTGTTTGAGTATAGAGTCAATAATATTTATATTGTTGTGGTACGAGAATCTTTTTGCCTAAAGTCTACTTTGACCTAAAGGTAAAAACTGCTAGCAGGGGAAGGAATTCTGCAGTTTGAGGGGGCAAATCTCAATCAGGGAAACACTCAACACATTCACATTCACATTCACATTCACATTCACAGCTTTATGTATATATAACGTCTGAAACAAAGAAAACCCAGATTTGTTGAATCATAACACAACAATCTCAAACAACATAAAATTACAAGTAAAAGTGGAAAGGAGTGGACTAGCAAGCTTCACCTACAATGCATCTAACTACAAACAAACAATTCCAATAAAAAAAATCAATGGACTAAATTTTTGTCTTGTACTTGCAGTTTTGGTCCCCAACACTTGAATTTGATAAAAAGACAGTGAAATCGCATGAAGATGATGAAACGACACGGATCCTGAACAGATTTAAGACATTAACCTTGCCTGGGATCTCAGTCTTGGTGTTGAGAGGTAACTCGCCGTTCCTCACATCCGAGAAGAATTTCGCATCGGAGATCAGTCGGTCCGCCATTACTGTTAGAGTTAAGTTCATGGGGACCGTTTTGTCTGCAGAGATCTTACCTGCGGGGATCGGGACCTCGCCGACCTGCTGCCCTCTGTAATTCAACTGGGCGTTGGAGTCTTTGAACTTGAATCCCACTTTGTTGGGGTTCTTGATCGAGATATCGACGTCGACGGTGGCGTTGAGCAGCACCTGGAGCCTCGCCAGATCGACGGAGAATTTCAGGTCGCGTAGGGAGACGTCGTCGATCGTCGTCACGGGACGTTTGGCTTTGAAGACGGTGAAGGCCAAGATGAGGATCAGGACTATGATGAAAACCAAAACGCCGATCACGGCGAAACAGATGTTCCTCAATTTTCGCCTCTTCCTCAGGACTCCGGCGGTGGCCGAACTGTTTGGCTGCTCCATTGGTGATTTCTCACTCTTGTTTCTCGACGATTCAACGTCCATATTCAATGATTCTTTCTTCAAGCTCGAAAATCTCACAAATCTCTGGGTTTGTTTCGAATTTCAAAAACAATCGAAAAATAGGGTGCTCGGAAAATCAATTGGGTAATTTTCCCCCTAACAACTGACAGCATCAAGAATCTGTTGATTAAATAGCTAAACGAGGGGAGGCATGGATTTTTTATTTATTGCTCTTCAAATTCACGTGATCAGATAAACGATTTTTTTCGATTTTCAACTTGAGTTGATGGATTACCAGGATTTTCATTCAAATTTAAATCAGAAAACATCAATCAAGTCGTATTTAAAAGAGCAAAAAATAAAATCAGAAGATTTAATGAACATTTATTTTCTTTTTTTTTGAAAAAAATAAAGGCTTCATTAAAAAAAAAACTTCTCTACAGTCAACATTAGAACAATCAGTGTCAACTCTTAAGAGGAAAAAAGTATCAAAAACTACATATTTAGCATCTATCTTATTTTGGCAAAATGATCTCTAACGTTATGTTTTGTTTTTATTTTGATATTATACCATTAAAAAATTAACGACAGTCTGACTAGGAAAGAAAAAATCACACGTGATAGGCTATCACATTATTTTTTCTCTCCTAGTCAGTATGTCATGTTAACTAAAATCATAAAAAATACACGTGGCATGCTAACTAGGAGAGAAAATGATATGGCAGCTTATCACGTGTGATTTTCTCTTTTAGTCAGCATGTCACTTGTAATTTTATCTCTCCTAGTCAACATGTTGCTAAATCTATTAATGACAGGTAGCAAAAGTGAAAATAAAACGTAATATTAGACACAATTTTATCAAAAAATAGAGTGTGTACCAAAATAGTTATGTAGGAATACGTGGGGTACTATTAAGATAGTTTTCTTTAAAATACTTTATTTTAATATATATATGTTTCAAAAATAATATGTATTGATATATCTATATTATATTCATGTTTTTTCTTAAATTATATTATATATTTAATTATTTTTGTATAACTATCTGTGTTCGATTTATTAGCCAACTAATTCAAATCATATAGTATATATACTTATTATGAGAACAACCCTCTCAATTCAAATTTTTACATTCATAATAATATTAAGATTTGAACATCAATAATATTTGAAAAATCTAACACCTTATCCTATTTAACCAAATTATTATTGATATATTTTAATTATTTTCATGTTAT
This sequence comes from Hibiscus mutabilis, assembly GCA_019671005.1. Lineage (NCBI taxonomy): Eukaryota > Viridiplantae > Streptophyta > Magnoliopsida > Malvales > Malvaceae > Hibiscus > Hibiscus mutabilis. The sequence goes on along the minus strand of CM033713.1, from coordinate 40,216,843 downwards.
ATAATTACGTTGAATTTAATATTATTAACCTTAAAAGATTGTTTACGGACTTTATACATATATGGAATGTTGATAATTAATGTGACTTTTTAAAAGAAGATAAGAGAGGGAGGTGATTATTACAAATTTAAATGTGCTCAAAGGACAATTAAGATACTAAAACACGTAGAAGAAACTTTTGTCTCTTAATTTAACCAATTTAGTTATTTAACCTTAAATGTTAAGATAGATTATTTTCAAGGTCATTAAATTATTTGCATGATTCTATTTTGACCACTGAACTATAAATTTTATCAATTAGATTATTAAACTAATGATTTTAATCAAAGCATTGACCGTTAACTTTTGACAGAATTGATGACATGACAGTTAAGTAAATTTATATAATTGCACATTTAGTATTTATTACTTATGTATTATATCAATTTGATCATAATTTTAATTTAATTTAATAAATTAATCATCCAAATAAATGATAACACGTGTCCCAATTTAAATAGAAAATTTTATTTTATTTTAAATATATTTTATTCAATCTAATATGTTGGTGACACGTTTCACCAATGATTAGATGAAAAATTATGAAATATAAGGTTGGCTATAAGGGAATCAAACCCTGGCATGTGGGAGGAATGGAGAAGGTCCAACCCTTAAGCCAACTTTATTTCTTTGTTAAAGGTTTACAACAACTAATATTAAAAGTTAAGTTCTGGGTTAAGGGTGAAAATTAAAAGAAAGGGAAAAAAAGGGTTTAGAGGGGATTTAAACCCAAGACAGTTGGGTATGCACAATAGATCGTTACAATTGAATAAGTTCATTATTTGATATAATTTGAAAATAGATTATATATATAGGTAAAGGTTGAACTATAGTTAATAAACTATTAATATAATAATACATAGTATTATATTCTTAATTTAATAATATGTAATAACATATTTAATAATATTTTTTTATTTTTTAAAATGTATATTAATAGTTTATTATATATTAATAAATTATTAATATATTTAATAAACTATATAATAATATTATGTTAAACTACTAATATATTTAATAAATATATAATTTAATAACAAGGTGTATGTCCATTGTCAAATAGTTAAAAATATGTATGAATAGATACTATCTTGTAAATCACCTTTAGACCGTTTAAAAAATAAATAAATAACAAGGGCCACATTGCAAAACCAGAAAAAACATCATGGACAAAAGATGCAATTAAGCCTTAACATATTAGTAAGGTATAGTTTTCAATATTTGGTCTAAGTGATAAGCAACTTGGTATCGCTTAAGTAACTCTCAAGTTCTCAAGGCTTTGTGTGTGCAAAAAATCCTCGCTGAGAGACTTACCTAGCACAACTAGGTGTGTGACGCAAGTCGACCCGGATTAAAAGGAGAACAAAAAACCGTCAAGTTAACTTTTCAAGTAGTTTTATTATTAAAAACAAAATTTAATTAGTCTTGATAGATAATTTTAAAGGCATTTTTGTACAATATTCTTTGCTTGATTAGCTAAAAAAGTTGGGAGAATCTTATTCCTACAAATTTTGGTTTCCATGTTATTATTACGAAGATATTAATTGTTAAATATACTTGAAAAATCATGTTTTAATAATCAAATAAGACTTGTGTTATAAGTTTTGACTTGTTATATAATGTGGACTTCCTAGATTTTGTTCAATGTGAACCGACAAATTTTGATTTTATTTTTATGTGATTCAATCTTTACACTATTTAGATTTTAAGTTCCCAGATGTGATTCAATTCACCAACAACTTTTACATCTCAATTCTATAAAATTTTCATTTTTATTGAATATTATATGTATATATAGGATCGATAAATTTAACTACCATTTCTCGATTCAACTAACCAAACATATTAATTATTATTTCTTTTATGAGTATGTTGGTAAATGCTAATTTGACATCGCTTTATTCGTAAAATATTGTGTGTTATGTCAGAATGTTAAAAATATGTATGAACAGATATTATTTTTCAATCACTTTTAATCTATTTAAAAGGAATTTTAAAATTATTATTAGAAACTATTGTTTCAAAAGAAGTTAGGAGTTTAATTTAGATTTTAGGGGTTTGAGTTGTAGATTTAGAATTTAGGGATTTGGGTTGTAGGGTTTAAAAATTATTATTATTATTATTATTATTAATGTGGATTCTCTTTTAATATTTATATTTCCTTCGGAATCTTGTGATTTGAAAATATTGTATTTAATTTCACTGGTTGTTTGAATTAAATAATTTTCTATTTCCATTGGTGATTTCTCACTCTTGTTTCTTGATGATTCAACTTCCATATTTGATGATTCAACTTCCATATTTGATGATTCTTTCTTCAAGGCTGAAAATCTCACAGCTTTGATAAGAGAGAGGACACAAAGTAAAAATAGAACGCGCTCCACGCTCTAGGGCAAAAAAACCCCAAATTCCAGTTTCGTGCTCAGGCACACAGGATGTTGTTGTGATTTGGGTTGTGATTCGTTCTAATCCTTTCCAATCCTCTCATCCTATTGGCCTCTCTGAGTCAGTCTGGTTTTGCTCCGATGGTTTGTCTCCAGCTTTGTGGAGTTCGGTTCTTGTTTTTTTTTTTGTTCTCCCCAAAAGCTTTGATTCTGGTTCCCCTGATTTGACTCCTTCCTCTATGCTTCTGAGGTTTCTGCACGGTTTTAGGATTTTGTTTGAGGTTTTCGAAAAAGTTTCAAGCTCTTTCGGGACTCCGGCTAAGCGGTTTCTCAAAGCTTCAGGTTTGCTCTCTTCCCTCTTGTCCTCGTATCGTTTTTTTCATTTTCTATTTGTTATCATCCCGACATTGGTGTTCGGTGTTTGGAGCTTGTTTCTTCTTCGTGGGTGGTTGCTCATGTTCTATGTTTGCTTGGTTCGTGGCTTGATTCTATTTTGGGTTGGCACTGTTCTGTATTTTTCTTCTGCTTAATGGTCGGTAGTGTTTGTTTTCTTTCTTCCAAGGTCTCTGCTCAGGCTCTCAATTTTTTTGGAAGGATTGGTTGATCCTTTGTGTTGTTTCTTTGGCTTCCTTCGTGGTTATTGTTCTATTTTTGGCATCTTCTCGTTCGGTGCCATTGCTCCCTGCTTGTTTTGTTATGTTTCGCAGCTGCTTGTCTTTTGAATGATGGCTTTGATGGCATAGAATGTGAGAGACCTTGGTAACAAGGATACTGTTAGAGCTCTTAAAAACACAAGTTTCAAGTTTCATCCCAGCATTATCTTCCTTAGCGAGATGAAGCAAAAAAAGGATACTGGAAAAGATTAGAATCAAGATGAAATTCGATAACTCCTTCTATGTCAATCCGGTTGGTATAGCGTGGGGGTTTAGCTCTCTGGTGGATTAATGATACTAGCATACTATTCTTAAGTCCGAAACAATTTTACTGACTCGAGGATATTAATTAATGGTGAAGAGGAATGGTTCGGAACTTTTATCTATGCTCTCTCTTATCATAAGGAGAAACAAGCGTTTTGGGAGATGCTCTCTACTTTAAGGTTCGATGTAAATGCGAAATGGTGTGTTATTGGTGATTCAAATATCGTGGCAAGGCCGAAAGAGAAAAAGGGTGGAGCCCCGTTTGATTATGCTAAATGGTTTTTCGACTTCCTTGATTCCTCTTGTCTGATCGAACTCCCTGCTAAAGGTGGCATGTACACTTGGTCTAATATGAGGAGTGACGGGGATGACCTTAGAAAGCTTGACAGGGTTCTCTCTTCTATTGAATGGAGTTCCTAATTTCCAAAGGCAATATCCATAATGGAAGTTGCTATTGCATCGGATCATGCCCCAATTGTCTTACTTCTTAATAGGATGCCCAAGAGATGTAAAAAGGATTTCAAGTTTGATGCAAATGACCTTTGGAAGAAGAGTGTCATCAGAATGTTAAGGAAGAATGGGAGAATAAGACTCATATCACTAACCATAGAGCTTTTGGAATGAAAATTAAAAAAACTAGAATAAAGCTTTGTAAGTGAAGTAAAGAGAAATATGGGAAGAATAGAAGAACAATGGAAGACCTCGTTTGCAAGATCAAGAGGTTGCAAGAGAAACTGTTTTCTAGTAATGAAGTTATTGAAGTAAAAGCACTTAAAAAAGAGCTTGACAAACTTTAGGAAAGTGAAGAGAGACACTGGCACCAAAGGGCTCGCATTGATTGGCTTAAGCTTGGAGACCGAAATACCAAAATTTTTCATGCCGCCATTATTAAGAATAGAAGAGCTAACACTATCTGTCATCTAAAAAGGCGAATGGATCGAGGAGGACTCGGCTATTGCCCATGTCTTTCAAGAATACTTTCAAAAGACTTATTCAAAAGACTAATGTATTGATGTTGATAGCATATCTAGTGTCATTCCTTCTGTCATATCAGATGAGATGAACAAACATTTTTGTCAAACTGTTTTTGAGGATGAAATCAAAAAAATAATTTTTAGTATGGGGCTTTGAAATCTCTTGGGCGGGATGGTTTTTTAGATACTTTCTTCCAATATTTCTGGGATTTTATCAAGAGAGACCTTTTTTAATGGTCGACCACTTTTTCAAGTATGGTGTTATGGGCTCGGAGCTTAACAAAACAACTCGTCTATAGCATCTAATGAAGCAAAAGCCTAGTTCTCGGTAAAGCAAGCTCTCGCCTCAGGCTCAAGGAGAGGAAAGAAAGGGGATCCGTGCCTTTTCTATTCTCTTTCTGTGGTGTATGGGACGGGAAAAGAAATGCTAGAAGAGTTGGAGCCCTTCTTTTTAAAGTCGGCTTTTTAGCTAAGCTCTTCTATAAGTGAGTTCTCTGGGCAAGGCTTTCTAGGCTCCCTCGCTCCCTATGAGCTCAAAAATGAAGGTATCCACGGAAAGAACACAACTTTTTCGGAGATAGCGAACTCTTCAAAACCAAACGATGAGTTATGGGTCCTGTTTATATATGTCTTATTTTGGTACTTTAATCTCTTTTGGTACTAATCGGTCTACTCCGGCTTCTCTGATGAAGCGAAAAATCTATTGTAAAGAGTTGGTGGAAATGGCACTTTTCTTTCTTGCCTTATACAGATTAACCATTTTCGGCTGATAAGTCTATGCAACTTCTTCTTGAAGATTATTACAAAGATCTTAGCTTCAAGGCTTAAGATTTTTCTCCTGGATATTATCCCTCATTCACAATCGGCTTTTGTTAATGGAAGACTTATTCAAGACAATATTATCATTGCTCATGAAGCCTTTCATGCGATAAAAAGAAAGAAAAAAGGCTCGGAAGGGATTGTGGCTCTTAAAATTAATATGGAGAAAGCTTATGATAAAGTTGATTGGGATGTGCTCGAGAGAGTCATACAAAGGATGAGTTTATGTGACTGGTGGGTTAGGAGAGTTATGTAATGTGAAACCACCATTTCTTTTTCCCTGGTCATCAATGGGGAAAGGCGTGAGGAATTTCCCCCGACTATAGGTCTTTTTCAAGGGGATCCACTTCCTCCCTTCTCATTCCTCTTTATGTCTAATGTGTTTACTTGGTTATTGGATAGAGAGATGAGTAACTCTTCTTTCGAGGGGTTCAAAATAAAAAGACGATGCTCGACCCTAAGACACCTTATGTTTGCTGATGATTGTATCTTGTTCACGAAAGCAAATGAGGTCGATCGTTCTTCGGTGCTGAGATTTCTACAGGACTTTTAGAGTGTTACTGGCCAGTTAATGAATTTTGAAAAATTCTTAATTTACTTATCTCCTAGTATAAGCCTTGGCAGGAAAACCCATCTCTCTAATATCTTAGGCTTTGGATTAATGGAAGAAGGAAGTGCTTACCTAGGCCTTCTTTCCATTTGGGGTAGAAGCAAAAAATAGGCTCTCTTTCATTAAAAAAAGAGTTCGATAAAAATTGCAAGGACAGAAAGCAAAATTCTTATCTTAAGCTGGCAAAGAAACGCTTATCAAATCAGTTGTGCAAGCTATTCATTTGTATATCATGCAGTGCTTTTTGTTATCGGTGACTTTTTATGATGATCTTTGTTCTATGATTAGTCGTTTCTAGTGGAATAATTTAAATGAGAAGGAAAGAGAAATTCATTGGTTGAACTGGAAAAAACTTTGTCTACCAAAAGATAAGGGAGGTCTTGGATTTATAGTTCTAAGAACTTTCAACCAAGCTCTTGTGTCCAAGTTTGCCTGGAGGGTGATTAAAAACCCAGAGTCTTTCCTGGCAAGCATGCTTCTTGGGTTATACTTCTCAAATGGTAACATTCTTTCAACTCCAGCTTGTCATAATTCTTCTTGGGCTTGGATTGGAATAAAAGATGGGATTAAAACCATCTCAAAAAGATCCTTTTAGAGAATTGAAAATGGTAGAAGTGTGTCAATATGGGAGGATAACTGGGTCCCTAACCGTTGTCCTTCTCGGTTTCTAGGTAAAACCTTTGTGGTGTAGGGACCTAACCGTCTCCAAGCTTAACCTTGATGATTCAAGAAAATTGAACCATACAAAGATTGACAGCCTTTTCTCTCCTCACAAAAAAGAGGTTATTTTCCAAACTCTGATTGAGGGTCCTTCAATCAAGGATGTTTTAATCTGGGCAGAGAACAAAAATGGTGAGTACTCAATCAAATCTGGATATTAATTTCTCCCAAAGATGTTGGACGATGATGTTGGGCCTAGAAGCAGTGACGATCCTTTTCAAAATCACCATCTTTAGCTTGCGTGTTGGAGACTTAATGTCCCTCTAAAGATCAAAACTTTGTTTGGAAGCTTTGCCTTAATATTCTCCCAACTAAAGGCAACATTCTTGCTCGTTTCTATGGTGTTTTACCCTTTTGTGCCAAATGTCTAAGATGTGGTCTTGATTTTTGAAAGTGTTAAACACCTTATTTTCTTTTGCCCATTTGCTCAAGCTGTCTGGAGAGATTCTGGTTTCAACTATGCTCCACCTCTTTCTGGCTTTCTTGGATTTTATAAATGGTGGGAAAAATCATTTACCTGGGAGATAGGGGTTTTCTTTCTGAAGGTTGTGAGTTAATTACTTTTTATGTTGGTCTTTATGAAAATCGCGTAATAGTTATGTATTCTCAGGCAATGTTGATTCCCCAGTAGAAGTCTGGAAACATGCCAAAAGATCTTTCCTAGAATTCATGGAGGTTAATCGAACGCCTCAAAGCGAGGCTTCAACGGAACGTGGAGAGCTTGTGCAATGGAAACTGACGGATTTTGGTTTCATTAAGGTTAATCGTGATGCGTCCTTTTCGAAGGATGATGGCTATGCAGGGATAGCTGTTGTTGCACATAACTACTCTGGAGATATTATTAGAGAAGACTCTTTTCGTATCCTTGTGGCTTCGGTTGCCATTGTCGAGGCCCAAGCAACCAGGCTAGGTGTAGTCTTGCTTCTAGCGAGGGCTTTTTTAGGATTATCATTGAATCAGATAATCTTGGAATCATTAACCGTTTAAATTCCAAGTCTTTTGATGCTTGGGAAACGACGACCATTGAAGAGGACATTCTTTTCTTGTCATCTTCTTTTTCTTCTTGTTGCTTCTCCTTTGTCCCTAAGCACTGTAATAAAGTTGTCGATTGGGTTGCTAAGAATTTTTGGATAAATTCTTGCCTGGTTGATTGGCCTGTCGTTGTTCCCCTGGCCTAATCTCTGGGTTTGTTTCAAATTTCAAAAACAATAGCAAAAAGGATGCTCGAAAAATCAATATATAAACCTAACAACTGATAACACCATAAATCTATTGATTAAATAAAGCTAAACGAGGGGAAGCATGGATTTTTTATTTATTGCTCTTCAAATTCACATGATAAGATAAACAATTTGTTTCGATTTCAATTTGGGTTGATGGATTACCAGGATTTTCATTCAAATTCAAATCAGAAAACGTCAACAGGTCGTATTTAAACAACAAAAATCAAATCAAAAGCTTTAATGAACATTTATTTACTTCAAGTTTGGCAGTTGGGGGCTTACCTGAGTTCAAACTTCATGCGTTTGTGTATATTTGCTCCAATATTCTTTTCTTGTTATTAGTTGCATTTAAAACAATTTATATTTAATATATTTTTTGTTTTAAAAATTAATTTATGTTGATATATTTATATTATTTTCATGTTTTTTCTTAAATTATATGATATTAATTATTTTTGTATAAATATATATGGTCAATTAATTTAAATTATTTAGTGTGTATATATATATTATGAGAACAACTCACAACTCACAACTCAGATTTCTACATTGATAATAATATTAAGATTTGAACCTTAATAGTGTTTGAAAAATCTATCACCTTATCCTACTTAACCAAATTATTATTGACATTTTAATTATTTTTTTAAAAAACGGTACCGTCTGAGCTTTATTAGAATTGAAAAAACAAAACCAAAAGGAATCCAAAGACAAAACACAGTCCAACGGATAAAGAAGATAAACAGACACAAAATCAAAACAGAAGGTAAAAGGACTCAGACAATCCAAACCAATTTGCCTTCAGTCATCAATCTTTAGCGCACAAACCAAAAATGGTGAAGATGATTGCACGGGGCGAGAAAATTGAAAGTTGTGTAACACGCAAAGAGAAAACCCATATCAGGAAGGGTCGATCCATCGGTGGTCGGTCGCAGCAACTGATTCAGCTGGAGCAGGGGCATCCTCAACCCAGAAACAATCCACGAAGCTTTTTCGACCAAAGGCAGCCATTGCATGCGCGACATAGTTCCCATTTTGGCCAACAAAACTTAACTTGCAAGATCTAAAACAGTTGGTAATTTGCTTGGCATCCATGATCTTCGGCCGAATCACAGATAAGTCTTCGTTCCCCTTTCTCAACTATTGAATAATTGACCGCGAATCACCTTCAAGGATTATATCGGTGAAGCCCAGGTCCTCAGCAAACTGAAGGCCATGGACGACCGTGATCGCCTCTGCTTCAAAGGCAGAAGCCACATCGGTGTTAACACGGTGATCAGAACCCATAATTTGGCCATAGCTATTACGAACCATAATACCTGACCATGAATTCTTGTCGTTTAGGGAAAAACTCACATCAAAATTCACCTTTACTAATGGCGTAGAAGAAGGGGACCAATGAACATCCTGTCGAGGGGCTGGATAGGTGAGCTGACTGGTAATTGCACTAATTTCAGACAAGTAACTCCTTACAAAAGTAGAGATATCTGAAACAGACTGTCTAGTGCCTTCATGAACTAGCTTTATTTCGTTAAAATCATAAAGACCACACTGTAATGAGGATTTCAGCATGCCTGTGACTTGCATAATTATGGAACATTCACTCTAACCATACATAAAAGTCTTCATGATCAAGCATAGTTGGCCACTAAAAATTATTATTTGACCACTCTTGCACCGCAAAAGTACACAAACAAGAAACATGATTTGTATCCTCGACAGAAATTAAACACCGATGGCATACATTATTTGTAGATACTCTCTTGATGCACAGATTCACCATTGTAGGAACAAAATTATTAACAAACTTTCAAAAGGCAATTTTAATCTTTGATGAACAACTAATATTCCAAAGATGATTAAAGAAATTTCCCGTATATGCATCCCTGGTAGAATCCTAGAGCAGGCGTTTGTATCCTCTCTTCACAGAGTATAAGCCTATGTGATCCTCTCCCCAAACTAGGACATCTTGACCTGATAGCATCGGTATCCATATAGATAGAATATTGGTTGCATCTCTTTGATCGAAATTATCCATGATCAAAGTTGAGTTCCACTGTCTGGAGACAGGGTCAATCAAGTCTACTACTTGATTTAGGCTAGGAACTTGGGGGATAAGAGCAAGCGAATGAGGCTCTCTGAAAGCCAAAAATCATTCCGCAGAGAAATAGCAAGACTATTCCCTACCCGCCATTGAAGGTCAAGTTCGAGAGTTCCTTTTGCACACCAAAATTTTCATCCAAATATATGAGGGGCTGAAACCAATATTGGATTGAAGAAAGCCAGTGCGTGGAAAATACTTTGAAAGAATCCTCCAACCCTGTTTTGCAAGTAACGCAAGGTTGAACTTGCCCATATCCCTGAAACCCATACCCTCTCTCTTTAGGCAGACAAAGATGTTTCCAAGTATACCAATGGATACCTCTCTTTTGTGCTAACTGCTGCCACCAAAATCGAGAAAAGAAGGCTTTGAATTCCTTGCATAAGGACAGTAGGAGAAGGAAGCATGACATGGCATATAGAGGAAGGGCTTGCAAAACTGATTTTATGTACACTTCTTTACCCTCTGCAAACAGAGGCTGGGAGTTCCAAGAAGATAAACTCTTATAACATTTCTCTAGAAGGAAAGCTAAAGATCGTTTCTTATTCTTACCAACCATAGAGGGTAAGCCAAGGTAGCGGTCTGGACAATCCTGGTTGGTGACAGACAATACACCACAAATGCTCTAACGAGTTTCCTCTGATACATTTGAGCTAAAAAAAATAAGCTAGACTTGTTGAAATTTATAAGTTAACCCGAGTAAGACAAATAGGCAGCCAAAATGTCTTTCAAGAATTGAGCACCTGTAAGCGAAGCATCACCAAAAATAATATTGTTGTCGACGAAGAAGAGATGCGTTACAAGGGGTGCACTGCAAGTAATTCGAACATTATTTGAGAACTACAAAGAAGTACAAATAAGGGCTAAGAGAATCACCTTGTTGTAGCCCCCTAGTCGGATAAAAATGATCCCCAGTCTATTTATTGACACTAACAGAGTAGGAACCAAAATAATACAACACGAAAGAAGGGAAATCCATATCACATCAAAGCCTATCTTCTTCATCACACTCTCTATGAAAGGTCATTCCACTCTGTCATACGCCTTACTCATATCTAGTTTGAGAGCAAACGACCCCTTTTTCCTCCTCCGTCTATTCTTAAGAGAATGTAGGATCTCATAGGCAGCTACAATATTGTCTGATATCAATCTGTCCAGAATAGAAGCAGACTGAGCCTCATCAATACACACTAGAAGGACTTGTTGAAGACGGTTAGCAAGCATTTTTGAAATGATCTTGTAAACCACATTGCAGAGACTAATTGGGCGGAAATTAAACATATGAGTTGGGCCACTAACCTTTGGAATAAGCACAGTATGTGTCACATTGATCGGCTCTATCGGTAATTCTCCTTTCTGAACTGAGATGCAAAAGTCAGCAACGTTGGCCCTCACGATATGCCAAAAAAGCTGGTAAAACACCACGCCAAGGCCATCTGATCTGAAAGCCTTTAAAGGTTTCATTGCTTGCAGAGCTATAAAAACCTACTCCTTTGTGAAATCCGCAAGCAACATAGCATTCATGTCAGGGGATATACAATGAGCAATATCCTCAAGGACCAAAGTTTGATCCCCGGTCTCGTTCATAGTAAAGAGATCCTGAAAATAAGACCTAGCAAGACCATGAATTTCCTCATCGTTTTCAACATTGTCATTAGATTCATTCATGATCTTTTTAACTCTGTTACATCTCCTACGGACAGAAGCAAAACTATGGAAAAATCTGGTGTTTTGATCCCTATTTTTAAGCTACTTCTCCCTATCCCTTTATTCCCAATAAATTTTCTCTCGATCCGCCTCCAAATTAAGAGCAATTTTTGTGTCTAAGATATCACCTTTTTTGACCGATTCAAAGATCGAAACCACAGATCAAGCCCTCTTCCAACGGACTCCAAACGATCGAGAATACTACCAGAAGATGTATGCAATAAATGAGCAACTTCAACCTCACACGAATCTTTAAGTAGCCAAACAACCTCAAAACAAAAATGGTCAAAACAATTGGAAGATGACAAGCTAACATCCGTATTTAGCAGCAAAGAACAATGATCAAAAAATGGGTGTGAGATATTATCCAAACTGAAATAAGGAAAGGCATCCCACCATAAGGGATTAACTATACCACGATCTAGTCTTTCCTGAATCATATTCTACTGCAGCCGACCCCATTCCTTAGTAAACCAGGGGCCCCTGTAACCAATGTCATTTAATGAGCAATGCTGTAACACTGGTCGAAAGCCCTCTATTTGTCTTTCGCTGCACAGTTCACCACCTAACTTTTTGTGGAAAACAGTAACTCGTTAAAATCACCGATAACTAGCCAAGAAATATTTAGAAGGTCATCTAATTATCGTAATAAATCCCAAGATGCCTCTCAATTAGACTCTTTTGGGGCACCATAGAAACCCTTGCTCTGCTAGGAAAGCCCCTCTGAATCTTCATAAAGAAGGATGTCAATGTGTCAATCATAGTAAAATCGAACAGAAAATTTGTAGTTATTTCTCCATGCAATAGACAGACCACTATTCCTACCATTGGCACTTACATCAAACCCATACTGGTAGCCACACATTTTATGAACTCTTTCCATACGTGAACATTGTAGCTTGGTTTCAATAAAAAAAAACTACAGTGGGGTTGACGTCCCTGAACATAAATTTGAGACGTCGTTGCGTCCAGGGTTTCCCCAAACCCCAAACATTCTAGCTAAGGAGCTTCATTGGTCCCGACTGGCCCGTTGAGTAGGGCATGTCAATAATTTTTGGGCTATATCATTCAAATCCAGAATAGAAACTCTTGATTTACTGGGCTGGATTCGGGGACGTTTTGTGCCCTCAGCAATTTTCTCCTGAAGCAGTTCCTCAGTACACGTCATGATTACATCCCCGAAAATTGAGGATCCTTCAACGGTACGGGCAATTATTAAGGAATCATAGGGATATTGACCAAATTTTGAGTTTGCCTTATTTGCATCAATTTCCTGTAACGGTTGTTTTAGGAGCAACTTCATCTTCCCCTTAACTTGCGTCACTGATTGTGTGGAGGTAGAGTAATATTACAAAAAATAGGAACAGAATACCTGGAATTAGGATCCATCAAATTACCTTCTTATCACAGCCAACAGTTGTGTGGTGTAGCTGCCGTACGTCTAGACGGAGCCCTCAAGCTCAAATCCCAGCTGAACGTAATATCCTCTTTGGTCATAGTCAACCGAACAGAACACAAACTTTCTCTATGACTGATCTTCCCACAAAGGAAACAAAAGAGCAGCAGTTTCTCATATTCAAACCTAAAATAGTAGGAGCCTCTACCTCTCAAAGCAAAATTCTTACAATGCTTTAAGGGTTTCTGGATATCAAACACAGCTCGAATCTGCATGATCCCTTTACAACCCAAGGAAACTGCATTAGATTCATAGATAACAAATTGATTAATAAAATTACCCATTTGTCTCACTGCAGCCTCTGACATATAACCATGGGGTACATCGTGTACAAGAATCCAGAAAGCAACATCATTCAAGGGCACATGGTGCGGATCCTCACCCTCCTATGGCTGATAGAAGATTAGAAAATGAGAGTTAAAATTTCTTGGACTACCTTCTTCGATCCTACCCATGTCCACCACATGATAAAAATGGAAAAGAAAATGTCCTTCCCCCAAATTAGATATAGAGATACCCCCAAGAGGCCGCCAGAGATTCGCCAGGATTGTGCGCATAGACTGAAAGTAGATTACACTGGTGGTTAAAAATCTACCAACAAAATAATTTTTGAAGGAATTACCAGAATGTTGATTGTCCTCTTCAAAAGGGACTTCCAAATCCTCATCGTCTTTAATGGAAAGCTCGGCCAGATCATCAGTCACCACAGGATCCATCAGAAACCAAAGACGATCACAGAAAAGATGAAGAGGCGTGCTAAGAAGCAGAGTTTTTAGGCATAATATAATTATGTTGAATTTAATATTATTATGTTTAAAAAAGATTGTTTAATATATGGAATGTTGATAATTAATGTAACTTTTTAAAAGAAGAAGATAAGAGAAGGGGATGATTATTAGAATTTTTCTTGAAGAAGATTATTATAAATTTAAATTTAAAGTTTAAAGGATATTTTTTTTTAAATAGTTCAAAGGTGATTACAAGGTAATATCTATTTATATATATATATATATTTAACTCTTTAATAATGTGCATACACTTTAAATGTTAAGGGTAATTAAGATACTAATAATGTAAAAGGAGCTTTTTTGTCTCTTAATTTTATCAATTTAGTTATTTAACCTTAAATGTCAAGATAAATTATTTTCAAGGCTATTAAATTATTGACATGGTTTTATTTTGACTACTAAACTATAAATTTTATCAATTAGACTATTAAACTAATGGTTTCAATCAAGACATTAACATCTAATTTTTGACAGAATTGATGACGGTTAAATAAATTTTTATAATTACACATTTTGTCCTTGTTATTCATGCATTATATCAATTTGGTCCTAAATTTAATTTAATTTAATAAATCAATCATCCAAACAAATAATAACACGTGTCACAATATAATTAGAAGATTTTATTTTTATTTTAAATATATTTTATTCAATCGAATCGGTTGGTGACAAAAAAAGAGTTTAGAGGGGATTTAAACCAAGACAATTGGGTATGCATAAGATGTCATTACCATTGGATCAAGTTCATGATTTGATATAATTTGACAATAGATTATATATATATGTTGAACTATAGTTAGTAAACTATTAATATAATAATACTTAACATTATATTCTTAATTTAATAATATTTAATGAACTATTAACGTATTTAATGATATTTATTGTTTTTAAAAATGTTATATTAATAGTTTATTATATATTGATAAATTATTAAACTATTTAATAATATTATATTAAATTATTAATATATTTAATAAATATATAATTTAATAACAAGGGTAACATTGCAAAACCAGAAAAAACAGCATTGACAAAAAATGCAATTAAGCCTTGACATATTAGTAAGGTATTGTTTTTTGATATTTGGTTCAAGTGATAAGTAATTTGGTATCACTTAAGCAAGTTTTGAGTTTGAGGTCTTGTGTATGCAGGAAATATCAGTTGAGAGACTCACCCACCACAACCAGGTATGCGACGTAGGTCGGTCCATATTAGTCAGGGCAAAACTCTGAGAGATCGGGAGGACTAAAAAATGTCAAGTTAATTTTTCAAATGGGTTTTATTATAAAAACAATAATTTAATTAGTCTTGATAGATAATTTTAAAGGCATTTTTTGTACAATATTCTTTGCTTGATTAGCTAAAAAGTTTGGAGAATCTTATTCCTAGAAATTTAGGTTTCCATGTTATTATTACGAAGATATTCATTGTTAAATATACTTGAAAATCATGTTTTAATAATCAAATAAGACTTGGGATATAAGTTTTAAAAATCATGTTAAATATACTTGTTAGATAATGTGGACTTCCTAGATTTTGTTCCATTTGAACCGAGAAATTTTTATTTTATTTTTATCTGATTCAATCTTTAACACTATTAGATTTAAAATTACCAGATGTGATTCAATTCACCAACCAGTTTTACATGTCAATTCTATTAAATTTTCAAATTTTATTGAATAATATATGTATATATAAGATCGATAAATTTGGCAATCTACCCTAAATTGAGTATGTTGGTAAATGCTAATTTGGCAATGTGACCCTAAATTGAGTATTAAATTGTTTTGTCTGTAAGGTGTTATGTATTATGTTAAAATGCTAAAACTATGTATGAACATATATTACATTTCAATCATCTTTAGACTATTAAAAAAATTAGAAACTATTGTTTCAAAGGAAATAGAAACTATGGAATACGTAAGTAGCAAAGATGGATTAGGTGCTCTAAAATTCTTGTTTTAGTAAATGAAAGATATGGAGTTTATTATTATTATTATTATTATTATTATTATTATTATTATTAATTAATTAATGTGGGATTCTCTTTGAATATTTATATTTCTTTCGGAATATTTGTGATTTAAAAATATTGTATTTAATTTCACTGGTTGTTTGAATTAAATTAATTTTAATATTATAAACGTAGTAAGTTAACTTGGGAGTTTCATATTAGATCTTTGTCATATCCGAATTTGATTTAGTTTATCAATGAGTCGAATATTAAATAATTATACCAAAAAAAATCAAAGAAACAACATTAAACTATGATTCATATTATAAAATTTTATCTAAACGTAAAAGTATTACGATTGAATCATTAAAGTATCAATATCGTATCAATGTTGTCTTTTTATCCGTCTAACATCAACTTGAACATAATGCCAACTTGTTTCTGGCATGGAGTATTCTTAAAACACATGGGCCAATTTTCATATTACTGCATGGAAAATTTTAATTTGACTTTTTTATTATAAGGGTAAATTACACTAGTAGTCTTTGAATTTTTAGGAGGCTTGTAATATGGTCATCGAACTTTTAAAATTTACAATACAATCACCAAACTTTTAATTTGTTTTCATTACGATCACTGTCATTAGTTATTGTTAAAAAAACTGACGTGGCACGTTAACTTAAAAAGGATTTTACTGAACTTTTAATTCGCTTTCATTAAGATCATAATACTTTTAATTCGCTTTCATTACGGTCATTGAACTTTTAATTCACTTTCATTACAAGAGTAGCTCCAAGCAGCAATCGTAACTATAGCTCATGTTGCTTTATCAGAAAAATTTGACATCACTGGTCCAATTATACAATAGTTAATTTACTATGTTTGATCTAATGTGACATGTGAACAACAAAATTTCAGAGTTAAAAGAAAACTCAAATTTTCATTGATTGATACAAGTATATGGTTTTTGAAACAAAGGTAAGAAAACAATCGAATAACATTACCTCCAGTTAGTATAATAAGCTCAAAATTTTCCTAAATAAATTCTTCTTGAAAGCATGGACCTCTAATGCCCAACTTCTCACTTTTGGTTTCTCCACCTTAGGCAAAAAGCCATGAGGCTTTGGTACAAAATCCACTGGCTCAAAATAGACAAGATTATTCCCTGCAGCTTTAAAGTACTTTCCAATAAACCATTTCAAATCGTCAACAGAAACCAACCCATTTTCCATTTTGAAAAGTTTATCAAATATGTCCAAAGTGATAGAAACCTGATAAATTAAGCTCCACCTTTACAGTCGCCACTTGGAGATGCTCTTTATTTGCTAACATAGGGGCATATTAATACAGAGTAGAGAGCGTGAACAATTAGGATTTTTGTTGCCAACATCAAACAAAGAACATGTCATTTTTAGCTAGTGCGTGGTGAAGATAAAGAGAAAGAGAGGAAGGAGAGGAGGAAGAGAAGGAAGAATGACATATTTGGATGGAAGGAAAATCGAAAAAAATAAGACGGTAAGAAAAGTGCGGAAAAATGACCATATTGTAAGTTTTAAAAGTTTAGTAATCATATTGTAAGCATTTTAAATGTTTAGGGACTATTAGTGTAGTTTATCCCCTTTTAAAGTTAATGTGTCATATCAGTTTTTTTATAGTAGTTGACGGCGATTACCGTAATAAAAGCGAACTAAAAAATTAGCGAATGTATTACAAGTTTTAAAAGTTTGATAATCATATTGCAAGTACCTTAAAGGCTCAGGGACTACTAGTGTAGTTCACCCTTATTGAAAAAAAATATTGTCTTTAAATTTAGGAGGCTTTTTATCATGTAAGATCCAAGATGTTCATACGATAAACATATATGTTTAACATTTGATTAATATGTATTATATGTTAATCTATATCATATTTTTTCAATAATCTAAAAAAAATTACAATGTAGTATATGTTCATAAATATTCTTAACCTTATGACAATGCACACACCCCTTGCAGATAAAGCAATTGAACCCGAGTCTCTGTGAATGAACATCATCAGTTTTTTACTGAAACTACTTGTTAGGTTCAAATCTATATCATATTTGAACCAACATTTAATGTTCAGACCTATAAATAGATTAATGAATCACACGATTAATACTTTAAAGATTTGTAACATTTTAGAAATCAATTTGAATTTGAAAATCTAAACCATATTTTGGCATGTATCGTGTAGTTGACCTATACATTTTAAAAATCAAATTGATTTTGCTTCGATGGAAAGATGCCATGGTCGTAGTCTACGGACTAGGAGGCGGTTGGAAACTAGAGGTTGAGGCGATGACATTCCTGATTAATTGAATTCGTATTCTTTTTCTGTGATCTTTTATATGTTTTATTAATATTTTTATGTTACATATATTATTATATGACATAAAATTATTGATAAGGCAAAAAAATAATAAAAATGAGAGAAATTTTGTTCGTGCATAATGATTTACTTGGTCAAATGTTGTTGAGTGTTAACATGGTGCCAAATGTTTACCATTTTGTTTTCTTATCAATATTTAAATTTAGATCATACAATACCACACGGTTATACGTTATAAATAATTAAAACCATATAAAATAATATATTCTTGTAAAATATATTACGCTATTAATATAAAATTTCTTTGAATAAATTATTATTATCAAATATATATATATAATGCATAAATACTGGATTTTATTATATCAGTGAATTTTTTTTATATATAAATATATTTTTTATATCCATCCAACAATAATCATGAATAGAATGGTAAATGATTTTTATATAAACATTACTAAATATGATCATAAAATGAATTATTTTAATTTTTTTATTTAAAGATAATGAAAGGATAAAAATATCATTATAGTGAACTCAAAGAGTGGCTCTAGTGAAAAAGAGAATGATGTTTATTCTAAAAGATTCATGTCTGAACATCTCTGTGTGTATGCAAGGTGTATATATCTTGTCAAATGATTAAGAAAAAGTATGAATATATATAATCATGTAATAGTGTCAGTATATTAAAAAAATATTATAATAATATTAATTATCATTTCAAAAAGAGGATATTTAGTGATTTTATTAATAAAAATATTTTAAAGAATTTAAATTATTTTGTTATCGTTATAATATATTTACTAATAAATTTAAATTATAATATATTAAATATCATTATATATCTTATCTATTGCGCTCTCATAAAAATATTAATTATCACTATAATATATTTACTAATTACTATATATATATAACAAATACTAATTACTATATATATAATACATGTTAAAGACATATTTATGGGGCGTGGGGTTCGAGCGTCGGAATCGTGTTAGACCTTCTGATTATGAGAGCGCAATAGAGAAGATATATGCATTAAAAAAATCTGACTCTGACTATACAAATAGTCAAAAATATCTATGAACAATATTACTTTGTAATCACCTTTAAAATATTAAAAAAATTAGAATACGAATTGTTAAAATATAATACATAATAAATTTAAATATGTAAAATCGTTAAAAATCTAAATTTGAATGAATTATATTATCCGTGGATATATGAATCACGAAAAATTTATATTTAATAGAATCCAATAAATGATCCTAGTGAAAAAAATATTAAATAAAAGCAGAATAAATGAACAAATACATTGCGAATTAGTTTTTGTTTATTTTTCAGTGTTTGCTCGATGATGTTATTTTCAGGTTTAACGGCGCCATTAGCCCTCAAAGTATACACTTTGTATTGAGTTTCTCCCTAAAATTTTGACATTTTGTCCTAGACCGTTAACTGTCGTTAACTGTGAGACGTGACAGTTACGAAAATTTGTATAATAATATATTTAATCCTCAATATTTACGCATTCAATCAATTTATACATCAATAATGAGAGTTAAACTAGAAATAAATTGATTAAATGTGTCAATATGAAGGATTAAATGTTATATTATTCAAATTTCTGTAACTTTCACCTCACCCAATTAAAGACAATTAACGGCTCAATGACCATTTTATAACAAAAACTAAAGTTTAATGTCCATTATGTAACATTTGAAAGTTTGAAGACTATTTTATATTTTTATAGATAGTTTAGTGACCATTTGTGTATTTTACCCAATCATAAATGTAAAAGTCTGTTTGGTTGTTGGTAAATTCTGGGAGATGAAAAATGAAATTCAAGTTTGACCTATATTTTTCTATAGCCTAGATTTCTTTCCTCCGCCTTCCTGGGTTCTTTGTTTCCTTTGGGGTATTTAATGATCTAAGGTTTGTATAATTTTCCCACATGAAAAATTCAAACAGAAAATGGAATTAATAAAATTAAGATGAATTTATTTGAATTAGTTAGTGGTGAAATTCAACATTATTTATTAATGGGTCAATTAAAAGTCTATTTCTACGGGTAAGTAAGAGGATTTATTTGAGAAGTAAGAAGCCCTTTTGACATCTCTTCATCTGCAAAAAATTCTTGATGTGAAAACACAGAGACAAAAAATTAATTTTTAAATAGAAAAAAGAGTGAATTCACAATATCCCAAATGAATTGACTAATTCAAAAAATATCTATATAATCAAATCTATATCTATAAAAAGTTGGATATATCTATATTTTATATAATCAATCTATATCTATATAATAATAATAAAATTTATAATCTATCTATTTATAGATTCATAATGCTCTATATAAATAAATAATAAATAATAACAAAATTTGGTATAAATAATAAATACTATTGTATTAATTTTATTATTATTTTTATGGGAATCGTGATTCACTAATCTCCAAGAGATTCTAGCTTAACCTTTTTGGAGATAAAAATCATTGCCTCTTTTTGGTGCTTTTTTTCTTTGACCCAACATTAAAAAAATAAAATTTAAACTTAACCTTAAATTTTAAATACTAAACCATAAATCCTAAAAGATACACCCTACTTCTAATTTTCTAAACTCTAAATCTAAACTCTATCATTAAACCATAATCTTGAACCTAATTTTTTAATGTAAAGCATAAATAGGAACACCGAAAAAGAGTAAAAGATTTCTATTCACCTTTTGGACTATCAAAGAAACAATTCTTGGGTTCTTCTTGTTTGCTCCATGTTTTTTTTTTACCATATCCATGTTTCTTGATGAACCGAAAATCTTTATTTATTTATATAAAATTGACATTCTGGCTACATATTCATGTTCTTTTGAACTATCAACTTTCTTTTCTGATATTTTTATTTGATTGCGGTGTTTTTCTTTAGTTTGTTTAGTTGTATGATAGGGTTTGCGTTGTAACATAACATGTACATTATTTTAGTCAACATCTACATTATTTAAATTTGGATGTGTTTTGTTTTAAAAAGCACGTCTAGACATGTTTAAGGTGCATGGCACTTATGGGCACGAAAAAATGTCTCGACCCACCCAACTAAAACGATATGCTAAAGTTCATCCAGATACAGCGAGACACGTGCTTTTTAAAGAGACACAAGAGACGATATTTCTAATTTTTCTCTTGTGAGTTAGTACCCAACCTAGCAATTCCATCCCGACATATCTGATTTCGTTTGAAAATGGAGAAAAAATTATAAGTTGGAGAGACTCCAAGAACCACCCTTAGTTTTCTCTTTCTATTTTTCTTTATTTTTATTTTCATTTTTGATATTTTCTTTTTCTTTTCTTCTCATCTTTGTTTTTTTGTTTTTAATCTCTTTTTTCTCTCTCTTTCCTTTTGTTTTTAAACTCTTTCTCCTTTCTATTTTTTTGTTTTTCAATATCCACTTTTTTTTTTATTTTTCTATCTCTTCTCTTTTCTTTTCATCTTCAATCGCTTCCTTTCTTCGTTGTTTTTCTAAAGTCTACTTTTCTACTCTTTTTTCCAAACTTTGTTTTGCATTATTTCTCTCTATTTTTCATTAATTTTTCAGCAAGCATCATAGAAAATTAGTGCATAGTTTGCAACAAAATGAGATTAAAAATAGTCTTCCAAGTATGAGGGGTGGGTCCGAATTACAATCAAATAGATAGTAACAATAATATAAATCATGCATTAAGAAAATGAATCCCTTTAATGAGAAAAGTTTAGATTAAAACACCCTAATTAATGCTTCAAAAGTTTAGATTAAAACACCATAACTAATGCTACGTCAATGCGAATCACAATAACCTTTACAAGCATATTAATAATTTCATTTTACATGATTATTTCTTATGAATATTTATTCATATGAGCCTTATCATGCTAGAACACTTTTATTATCTTAATGTCAAGATCATTATGAATAAGCTTTTAATTGAAAAGCTAAATATGATAACATGTGCTAGTATGTTAGTATTCAAAAACGCATTCAAGGATTAATACTTCGACAGAACAAATGAACACTTCAAGTGGTCCCAGTAGAAAAAATATTGTTATTTTTAGGAGACTCAAATTTGAATAATTGTCATGTGCATTATCAAAAGATTACGAAAAAATAAATAGGTATTATCATACAATTATATAAGATGTTAAAAAAATTCAAATTACAAAATCCTTAAGACGTCACCGATTACCATTATCCTTATTCCAGAAGTATCCCACCATAACTTTAACAATTTACCAAGCCTTTGTATTTTCAACCACGTCTTCGATGTGTGAAAACTCCGGCATGGTGACCGGACGGTGACCGAATGATAAACGGAGGAGGTGAGGAGATAAAGAGTGGGGCCAAGAATGGGTTTTAGTAAAACAAAACAGAAAAGCAATGAAACTAATTTCCGTGGTTTTATTTGATGGATTTTGATTACATACTAAACCCAATACACTAATATATATTTATAACCAAAGCTAACCGCCTTAGTAACTATCTAACTAACTCATAACAACTTTAACAAGTGACTAATCATCTGCCTAACACGATGCATGAATTTCACTCTCAACATGCTTTGGTTGCAAGACCTTCATAATGATTTTGACACTAAGATACATGATTATTTCATATGGATATTTATTCGTATAAGCCCCGTAATTGATTTATAAGTTTTCAACATAAAAATGTGCATTACCTACGAAAAACACGCGTCTTGCGCTGTACGCCTAGGCTCCAAATATCCTTTACGTCTCGGTGCACCTTTTAAAACTAAAGGTGAGGGTTGAGATGTGTATATTCGTCCGACACGATTGTTTTAAGGGTACCTATATACCTTAAACAATTCCTACTGGTAGATCACGTGTTTAGGATTTGGTGTTTTTCTCTTCCGTTACACATTTGATTTTCCTTTGTCCTTCATACAATATTTTTGTTGATGATCTTCTTTGTGAATTGGACGTTGCTCGAGTTTTATTTTTTAGGTTGAATTTGATAACTGAAAGTGCAATCTGCAGGCGCTTATGTTGCGGGCAAGGCAAATATGGCTATTGCACCAAGGAAATGTGGTATTGGTGGTAGGGGTGAGCAAAACTCGACTCGAAAAATCGAATTATCCGACTCGACTCGAAAAAATTTTAAATAAAGTTTGAGTTATAAAATGGAAATTTGAATAACTCAAAATTTTTAGTAATTAGTTGATTAATTTTTAAGTTCGAGTTGAGTCTATCAATTATGCCTGATATATTATGTATATCACATGTGAAAACATGAAGAAATATATACGTATATCATATATAGATATAGAAAGTTGTTTAAATTAGAATCAATATGTATTATAACATTATAAATAATTACAATTAAATTTGTATAGTAACTCGAAAACTCGACTTGACTTGAATTTTATAAACTCAACCAAATTCGAAAAAGTTTCAAATAAAGTTTGAATCGTAAAATAGGACTTACAAACTCGAATAACTCAAATTTTTTTGACCTGACTCAACTCGATCCGATCGAATGCCCAACCCTAATTGGTGGAATGAAATGGTCGGTTTTCGATTCATTTATTTCTGGCCATTGAGTTGTTTATTATATGTATACAGTTTGTCTTAAGGAATACTGGTTTATTACTTCCGTTACACCCCATGAGTTAGGATAATATTGGTGTGTTTTTTGTGAGAAAAAAAATAATGTTGTTTGATTAAGTAATTTATGGAGATTATAACGAAGGTAATAGTCACGATAATATTGTACGAGGAGCATCTACAACTAGTGAGTAGTTAGGTTGATTATTCATGTCTCTTATACCAAAGAATATTACAATGAGTTTTTCTCTGGGGATTTTATCACAGAGGCAGGGTTGCTGTTCCAAACTGCATAATCAACTTTCTTGTGTCCTTATTTAGGTATATAGGTTATATCTTGCATTGACTAAAAACTATAACATATAAAATTTGTTGTCAAATGTAATCCGGGTTTGTTTAGTGGTTTGGACATGGTTTTATGATCCAAGAAGTCAGGGTTTCGAGTCTCCTTCCTGTTACCTTTACTGGCGGTTTTTTGTTTTCACAAGCGTCTAGTTTTAGTGCCTAAGGTTTAGGGGTTTTATGGTAACATGGTTAGGGATTTAAATTTTAACCTATAAACTTTAAATTTTAATTTTAAACTATAAATTCTAAAACCCCTTCAATTCAAAACCACTACACTTAAATCCTAAGCCATAAATTCTAATAACACCCTTAAATTTAAAATTATTACACTTAAACCCTTAAACATTAAACTCTAAATAAAATTTTTAAATTATAAAATCAAGACGCTTTTGAAAATAAAAAAATTACACAACATATGGATAAAATTAATAACATAGTGAATTCGTTTGATTTGACATTTTAGATGTTAAATGAAAATAATTACACAATTAATAGCGTGGTGAATTCGTTTGATTTGACGCTTTAGATGTTAAATGCATATACGATTTTAGCTATTAAATAATGTCTTGCCCAGAGTTGAACGAAATTATAGTTAAGTTCTTTATAAAAAAATACTCCCTCCGTCCCATTTATTTTGTCTATTGTTGACTTTTCACATAGTTTTAGGAAGAAAAAATTGTGTAAAAATGTGTAAGAAAAATGATGTAAAATAATTAAAACAACAATTTTATCCTTAAAAAATTAAATTTTATTTTGTTGGAAAACTAAAAAAATGGTATAGAGGGAAATGTGTCTCATAAAAGTTGTTAATTTTTTTAATAAGACATTTTAAACGAGACAATTTCAAAACACAAAATAGACATATTAAGTGGGACAGAGGGAGTATTATAGTTAAGTTTGTTATCCAAGTTTTAGAAACATATTATATTTTTTTAGGGAAAACTACATTGGTAGTAATCCAGCTATCACCCTTTTCTTATTTTGGTCACTTAATTATTTTTTTTAAAATCGCCCCTCTCATTAAATATCTTTCCTGTTTTAGTCCCCTTCCGTTGAAAACCTAACGAAATAGTTGACTTGACATTTTTTTATTTTTTATAGTATTTTTTGGTTCCCCGTCAAACCTAATGATATACTATAGTATTTTTTTATTCGACCAAGGACGGGGACCCAAACGGAAAAAGGGTGATAGTTAGGTGACCAAACAGAAAAGGGTAAAACAGAAAAAAGTGATAGTTCTATTACCACTAGTACAATTTTCCCTATTTTTTATACGTTGGATCGAAATACGGATTCATTTAATGGACGGAAGGTGTTTGTTGTTGCTTTAAAAATCATATTCACATTTATATTTAAATGTATACATCAAATTATAGGTGAACAAAACTCAATTCGTTTTTTAAAAAATGGTTTTTTTACTTGACTTAACTCAAATCGTAATTTTATAAACTTATCTTGACTCGAAAAAAAATTAAATAAAGTTTGAGTTATAAAACAAGACTCGAATAACTTAAAAATTTTAGTAATTAGTGGACCGATTTTTAAGTTCAAGTTGAGTCTCTCAACTCTGCATGATATTTGTATATCACATATGAAAACTTATGAATATATATAGTTACATAAAGCCGTTTAAATTAGAACCAATCAATACCATATTATAAATATTTACAGTTAAATTTGAACAAAAACTCAAACAACTTGACTCTACGCAAAAAAAATCTCAAATAAAGTTTAAGTTATAAAATAGGACTAATTAACTCGACTAACTCAAATTATTTTATTCAATTTGATCGAATATTAACCCTAATCAAATGTAAACGTGGGAAAACACGAAGGTTCTATAAGATTAATGCATGCTTGGAATTTTTTCAGAAATGAAGTATGCTTGGAATGTGAATAGGATATCAAATGAGTTTATACTTTGCTACCTAAACCTAGTAATATTGCACATGAAATTACTACATCAAATCGGATCCGTCAATAGAAATGAGTAACCCGAAACATATCGAATCCTGTTTTAACCAGAAATGAAAAAACAATTTTCTCAGGAAAAAAATGCATGAACAAATCATATACATTCCTATTCTTGAATGAATGTTCAAAACTCCAAATCCTGTAAATCAAAAACCAAGAAATCGAACTAAGATTCTGCAACTGAATCAGAGGAAGAAATACCCATTTCATCACCTGTTCTTGTACCTGCGTCTGCATTTCCAGAACTCGAATATTCATGATCTCTGCCGCCTCGACTGATCCATTTCTCAAACTTCTTCAAGAACATGAAGTAATTCCCTTCGTCGAAATCATACTTGAAGCTCCACAGCTCCAGAAACAACTCGAACATCTCCGGGCTACAGTCCACCGCGATCGGCCGACCAAGATCCGTCTCAAGATCGCTTT
Source organism: Hibiscus mutabilis (assembly GCA_019671005.1). Taxonomy (NCBI): domain Eukaryota; kingdom Viridiplantae; phylum Streptophyta; class Magnoliopsida; order Malvales; family Malvaceae; genus Hibiscus; species Hibiscus mutabilis. The sequence goes on along the minus strand of CM033713.1, from coordinate 40,190,467 downwards.
CTTTTGGTCGAATCACCATTTCCTGGAACCACGGAAGCGAAAGGTACATCAGCGGCACATCGTAGCTCTTTGCCTCTTCGCCGACGGTTACTGACACGTAGATCCTCGGAGCTCCGCCGACGCCATCGTCGTTGTCATCATCGGAGAGATGATGCTCAACGAGACGTTGATAACGGAAGTAGTAGTACTTAAGCCTGTTGCATCGGCGTAACTTATCGAGGAACGAACGGACTTTGGATCCAAAATTCATGGCGGAATCATAAACCCTTTTTAGTTTCTTGGAAATAAGAAGTTGATCATCTCAAAAGTTAACGATCTTTTAAAGGTTTGTCAAACTCTGGAAAAACCGTTGCTTTACCGAGAAAAAGAATGAACGGCAGTTTATGGGGTTGTCATTATAAATTATTAATACACAAACGCTTTAGTTGAATTTAGAGACTCTGTTTAAGGTTAGGATTTAAAATTTAAGTATTATGATTAGGGTTTAGGTTCCAAAATAATGAGAGGATTTAGGTTTAACTTATAAACTTTAAATTCTAATCCTAAACCTTAAAATTTATTCACCATCCATAAATTCTAAACCACTAAACATAAATGTCTAAATTCTACACCTTAAACTAAGTCTCTAAACCCTAAAACCAAGTCGCTTGTATGAATTAATTATCCTAAAAGAATATTGAAAACAATGTTGAACTTAATTTTTATTAGATAAATAAGTTTAAAAGACAAGCTCGAAAGTTTGATTTTTACTTGAAATTTAGCTTTAAACGTGAAACTTGGATTTTTTAACCAAAACATTCCATTTACTAATTTTGTTTATTAAAATATGTAATTTCAAAATATAAATATTGGGTTTACTATTCACAATGGATGTTAGTGTATTAAAAAATGAAACTTGATATTATAAGTGTCGAATTTTATATAGTTTAAGGAATATTAATCTCGACATAGACAAGTATTGAGGTATGAAGCCACTGAAATCATGTCAATGGAACCATTCTAAGAGGCCTGAAATTTAATATTAAAAATTATAATAAATATTATATACAACAACAAAAATTAAAAAACACAATATTATAAACAAAAGATTTTTGGATTTGATTGTAGTATTGATTTAGATTTTTGGTTTCGTCATTTTTAAAGAAATATTGACCATAAATTTATTATTATGATTTAATTTTAAAGAAATTCGGAGCGTTCTAGATTAGATTTGTTAAGTTCAAGACAATTTCCGGTGAACAGACACTAGATTTGCGTTCAGAGGCTAAAATGGGGTAAATTGAAAATTTTGAATCCAACGATGGTTGGTGGCAATTGACGATGACCGATGATGGTGGTGAGTGGATGTTGGCGACAAGAGACTTTGGACGAATTCATGGGTCAAATTGATATCATACATAAAGTTTAGGGGTTAAAATGATGTTTTATCTAGGGTTTAGTGATCAAACTAAAAATTAATTCCTTTTCCTAATGTACCACAATAACAAGATTTAATGGTTTAATGACCAAAATATAACAAGTTAATAACATAAGTGATCAAAATATAATAAATTGATAACATTAGTGACTAAGATGTAACTTTTCAAAATCGGTGACAAAAAAGTGACTATTTCAATAATTACCCAAAAAAGAAATCTGAAAATCCAAGAACTCCTATTGGCAATGAGAGTGATATCATCATCTCGACTCGAATCTCACAGTCACAGCAAAACCAACCTTTCATTTTTTTTTCTTCACATTAATCCTAAAATGGCTGCCAAAACTCACATAATTACAGGATTGACCCTCCCTTTGAAACCCATTGCTTCTTCTTCTTCTTCTTCTTCAAGCTCCCGTAACACTCGCTGCATTCTTTGTTTAGTTAAGACACCGTTCAGTTCTTCTTTCTTCAATGGCGGAGGTACCCTTTCTTCGGCTTTTTCTACTTTTAATCTGAATCGGTCTTTTTGTGGGACTAAATTTCATTTATTGCTATGGAATAATACCGAATTTATGATTTTGCTTTGAAAAAAATTGCTTGTCATTGTGTCTTTGATAGCTTGTGTAGTGAACGATAGTTTTTCCAGGAATGTTAGTTTATAAGTAGATTGCCTAAGCTTACACAATTATAGTTGATGATTAGGGAGCAATATGAAATATTGAAACTCCAACGGAAAAAAATCTCATTCTAGTATCTAAAGTAAGTTCAATATATCCTTATAATTGCTTTCTTTTGCCCCCTTAAACAGTGGCTGCCCTAAAAGTTACAAGCATAAGGACTCTTCCCGGAGGATTTCATTCTCATAGACAAAGTGGAGGTGTCCTCGGTACGCGCATGAACCTTTTCGATCGGTTTGCCAGAGTTGTTAAGGTCAGAGTTTAGGAATTATTTGTATGCATTCATGTAATCTCATTATGTCCTCTGATTCCAAATTTTGATGTTTTATATTCCCTAGAACTTGACTCAATTCACTGATAATGGCAGTCGTATGCAAATGCACTCCTAAGTTTTGTTGAAGACCCAGAGAAGATCTTAGATCAAGCTGTGATTGAAATGAATGATGACTTGGTGAAGATGAGACAGGCCACAGCACAAGTAAGTCTCATAATCTTTATTTTATTTTTATTTCTCGAGTTTATTTCTTTTGGCTCCTTTCTTTATGTTTTAATTTCTGTTTTCTCACCTTCCTTTACATTGTTCTTTTATATTCAAGTTTAGATGCCTAATTGGTCTTAGAAGTTTATATCCTTATGTAAAATTTTATTCTGCCTTTACCATGTAATTTTCTTTCAATTCTACATATTCACATCTGATTCTCTTTCATTTTTGAAGGTATTAGCATCTCAAAAGCGGTTAGAAAATAAGTACAAAGCTGCCGAACAGGCTTCTGAAGATTGGTAATTGATTGACAATATTTTTTCTTTAATTTTCAGAGTATGCAGATGTTTAAATGTCCCCATAAAGTTTTTTGATTTCGTATAGGTATCGTAAAGCACAATTGGCTCTTCAGAAAGGAGAAGAGGATCTTGCACGTGAAGCCCTCAAGAGGCGTAAATCTTATGCTGTAAGTCTATGTTGCTCTGACTCTTCATTTTTGTTAAAGTACTTTTGTTTGACACCTCTATCATATCGGGACATGAATATGTGAATTTGACCATTCAAATATATATGGAAATACTTTAAAAAATTGAACATATTTGTGTCGGATACATACCGTAACCAATGCTTACACCAAAGTCATAAGATGTCATCTTGTTGTAGAGCATTTTTAGTTTTCTTTTAAAAATCATTCAATATCTACAATTTTTCACCTGATTTATAGTGTTTGTTGAAAGGCTTGGGGAAACTGGAAAGTCAGGTTTATGAGCTTAGCCCATTATTTGGTGTGATTGGAATTTTATATTTTACTATATCAATGTAAGGAGAAGGTAACATCAAGTTACACAAACATCAGTGGACACAAAAACTCGATTGAATGGCTTAGACAGTGTAATTGATAGTTTCCTACAGGTCGAAAACGTTTTCTTAGAGCTTGTTATTTTGATTCGTATTTCTCAAATAGTAGCTTTTTTTCATTGATGAACAATCATTCTTGCTTCTTTTGTTTCAGGATAATGCTAGTTCGTTGAAATCTCAACTTGATCAACATAAAAGTGTCGTTGAGAATCTTATCTCAAACACTCGAGTAAGTATCTACCTATCGTTACCACTACTAGTTCCTTTGAAATATTATTCATTTTGATAATTTGTTCTTCTTATAGAGAATGTGTCATATTTGACATTAGGTCAAAATATGCATGGTTTTTAAATGTTTGTCATGAATTTAGATAAATGATTATTATGTATGGAACATGAAATCGAAAGGTTAAAGATCTGTCTTAAATAAAAAGGCTATGAGGAATTGAGAGGAAAGAGAGTTCTAAGATTATTTTATTGAAACATGACAATGTACGTTGGGCATTGATACATAATAGAAGTAAAAAAATTGTCTTGATATTATATACGCATTAATGAATTTGTTAGGATTGTGTTCCCTGAATTATGTTTTTGCATAGCTTTTAGAGAGCAAAATACAAGAGGCAAAGGCGAAGAAAGACACTTTGAAAGCTCGTGCTTAGACTGCACGGTAGTCTACTATTGTCATTGACATTGTTACCTTTGGTTTTCTGTGTTTTTATCTTGTTGGACTTTTGTTCATTGTGATCACTATGATGTTTCTTCAGAACTGCAACAAAAGTTAATGAGATGGTCGGAAATGTCAACACAACCAGTGCTTTATCAGCTTTTGAGAAAACGGAAGAGAAAGGTGAGTTGCTCTTAGGCTAAAAGCTTTTTTTAAGCGAGCATCCAATTTATTCAGGCTTCAGAGTTAGGAAGATTATCAGGTTGGCATGATGGAATGTGCAAAAAAATATTTTTTTGCCCCGTGTTAACAATCTAACGTGTAATTTGTGCTATGTTTCTCCTAATGGAATCGAACTTAAACATGAAAATATTATCCAATCAAATTATTGGGTGATTTCTTCTTGGACAATTTCACAATATCTCTGATTAAAACTAGGAAGTTGAGGTTTGAAGATGCTTCTTTGTAGAGAGATGTAAAGAGCTAGGTTATTCAAACTCGAGTGTCAATGTCAGAAATTGGTATGTTGGATTTTTTAAATGATTTTTCATGTATTTGGAGGGTTTTCCGAAAACCATATTATCATGTCCATGTCCGAATCTGCCCACGTCATGGGTGTCAAATACGGATACTTTAGGAAAAATGAAGTGTCAAAGCAACTTAAGTGAGGCGTTTTAAAGTTCGAATTTGTGTTCTTTATGGCCTACCTAGTAGTTATGAAATGCTGCACGTTAATCAACTATCATTTTCGAACTAAACACTTTTTAAGAAGTGGAAGTGTTAGTAATATTATATCGAACATCATCATTGTCACGCATCCGATGATTGATAATTCTTCTGTGCTAAATGCAGTATTGATTATTCGAGATTGAAATCTTTTGCATTTCATGATCAGTATAAAAGAGATGGAGTACTAGATATGATTTAAACTGTCTCTTACATTTATTCCTCCCCTGACTTCTTTTCTGGGCAGTTATGGCTATGGAGTCACAAGCAAAAGCTCTTGGGCAGTTAACCACCGATGATCTTGAAGGGAAGGTAGTGAACTGCTCTATCTATATTTTACTTCTTTATATCTGATTTTAACCTTCTATGGCCAATTTTCCACCATTGATATTCAGTAAATTTGCATCCTTTTGTTCATGGCCATCATAAGCCAGGTATTAAAACATTAGTGCCTTGTTGGTAGCATAACTAGAAATGTCAATTTAGCTGTAGGTTTACAACCTGACTCAATTTTTTTTCCGAAATTGGTATTTTCTTCCTTTAACATTTCCCTTGAGATTCACCAAGGATCGAAAATATGGATAAGTAAAGTTTAAACGAATTTATGATAAAATTATTATATTATAGTTCATTACTATATTACCTGAACTTCGATATGATTGTCAGATATGGGTATGTATATTCTTTTTACCAAGATTTCCGTGTATTTAACGACTTTTTGAAGGATTATATTCTCACATATATGTTCGGATATAAGCTGGATAAGAGTACTTCAAATTTTTAATATGGGTTTTTCAAGCCCAATGAAAAGTAAACGGATTGAGAATTCATATTTAGAATACAAGACCATTTTGTGCAGCAGTTCACATTTGTCAAACAATATAATGTTTTTTGCTTAATTATCATTCGTTTCTACCAAATTCACTTGTTTTGTTTATTGAATGATCGGATTACGTAAATTTGTAGTTTGCATTACTTGAGAGCACATCAGTTGATGATGATCTCGCTAACTTGAAAAAGGAACTCTCTGGCAGATCACAGGTATGTCTTATTTTTGTTTAATGAAAAATGGTTTCAACATGTATGTTGGTATTGGTTCTCATAAATAACTTTTCTTGGACTAGGCTTTTAAATTAAGGAAATTGATATCGTTCTGATTTATATGGTTGTTGGGCGAAGGACAAGAATCAGATTCAATTTTGACAGAATAAAAAGAATAATGGAAAACCAGAATTGACTCAACATTCAGAATTATTCTATCGCATCTTGTTTTTCTTACCCTAGCCTGTTTTGACCTAGGATACGTGAACTTGGCCGTAAGTGTCGAATGCGGTATGCATTGGCATTAGACTATTAGATACATATATCAGAAATGGGTACTTTGAGGAAAAATTTAGAGAGTTTGAGCTGTTAGAACCAAAAATATATACATACGAATATAAACCTAAGATCTATATATATGTCAAATCATTAAGAACCAAAACTAGATTTGTGGAAGCATACCTAAATCCATTGATGGAGATGTTCCAAAGGATTTGATCTTCCAAGATGATAGATTACCTCTTGCTACACAACTCTCAGATGGGGAAAAGAGATATGCAAGTTAACCTATATCTCAAGGACCACAACCCTTTATATAAACTGAATTAAAACAATTTATTAATATTTACAACTCTGCCCCTTATTGAGTTATAAGTCCAACTTATGGTATCTAAACTTTTAATTCCATGACAATTTAGTACCTATAACACGTGTAACATAATTGGTCACTTAATTACGTGTTAAACTTTATAATAGTAACGTACATTATACATATGTGCCCACTATTATTGAATTTTAGTCTAACAATCTCCCACTTGGCCAACATATGTTTCCTGATAAATGTACAATCTTATGAGCTCAAAAATTTGCTATCATGTAATAGGTATTCTATAACAATCTCGTCCATCAATTATATCCATATAGGATCAAAACGGTCTTCGCCATATCAATCATGACTGGACCCATCAACGGTCACGTATACAAATATAATCAAATGACATAGATCAATCATGGATGCGTCGCATGGAAATTACATGTAAATGTGAACCGAGCATGCCTATTTCCAACTGATCCTCTTTAAACATAAGTGAGGTCCTTATCCAAATAAGAAAAGAGTGAATAAATTGAATACTTTATTTCTGATCAGAAAATAACCAAATACATAATTGTCTGAAAATAAACATAAACATAAAGTGAACAAATAACAAACTCCCACTCAAACAATAATATCCTTAAATGATGTAACACCCATATGAGCAGTGTGCTCATGAAAGACCTTGGGTGGTAAACCTTTTGTGAGCGGATCCGCTATCATAGAGTTTGTCTCAATGTGTTCTATGGATATTTGTCCACTTTGCACTCTTTCTTTCACAACTAGGAACTTTATGTCAATGTGCTTTGACTTAGACGAGCTCTTATTGTTGTTGGAATACAACATAGCTGATTTATTGTCACAAAATAATTTAAGTGGCCTTTTTATATTCTCCAAAATACGCAACCCTATGACAAAATTTCGCAGTCATATTCCATGATTTGATGCCTCGTAACATGCTACAAACTTTGCTGCCATAGTGGAAGAAGCTACAAGTGTCTGTTTGGCACTTTTCCAGGATATAGCTCCACCAGCTAACAGATAAATATAGCCTGATGTAGATTTTCTGCTATCTTGGCATCCAGCAAAATCAGAATCCGTATACCCTCTGACCTCCAAATGATCTGATTTCCTGTATGTGAGCATATAATCTTTTGTTCTCCGAAGATACCTCATAACCCTCTTGGCTGCTTTCCAATAGTCCATACCAGGGTTGCTTGAGTATCTGCCTAACATTTCAACAATGTACGCAATATCCGGACGCGTACATACCTGAGCATACATTAGACTCCCAATACCTGATGTATAAGGAATCTTATACATTTCTTGAATTTTAAGATTACTTTTAGGGCATTGGGCAAGACAAAACTTGTCTCCTTTAGTGACAGGGTGTCTATTGGTTTACTATTTTGCATGCAAAACCTTTTAAGTACTTTATCGATATAGTTCTTTTGTGACAATCCAAGAATACCCGAGATCGATCTCGATGTATTTGAATTCCTAAAACAAAAGAAGCGTCCCTAAGATCTTTCATTTCAAAATGCTTAGATAGAAATCTCTTGGTTTCGTGCAATAAGCATATATTATTCGTGGCAAGCAAAATGTCATCGACATATAAAACCAAAAATATGTACTTACTCCTACTAAACTTGTGATACACGTAATCATCAACAATATTCATCTCAAAATCGAACGAGACAATTACTTGATGAAATTTGTGATACCATTGACGAAAAGCTTGTTTGAGTCCATAGATGGATTTTGTTAATTTACAAATTATATTCTTTGGGTATCCCGACTCAAAGTTTTCTAGTTGCACCATATAAATTGTTTCTTCAATGTCTCCATTGAGAAACGCAGTCTTAACATCCATCTGATGTAACTCAAGATCAAAATGAGCTACAAGTGCCATTATTGTCCTAAATGAGTCTTTCGATGAAACTAGAGAGAAAGTCTCTAAAAAGTCAATGCCTTCTTTTCGAGTATATCCTTTAGCTACAAGACGTGTCTTATACCTCTCCACATTACAAATTACATCCCTCTTGGTTTTAAAAATTCATTTACAACCAATTGGTTTTGCACCTTCAGGTAATGAGACAAGTTCCCAAACTTTATTGTTTTGCATGGATTTATACTCTTCTTGTATGGCATTAATCCACTTTGAGAGTTAATATTTTTCATGGCTTGATGAAAGTTGATTGAATCATCTTCCATCATTCCATTGTCATCCTCATTTTCTTGGAGAAACACAATATAATTATTCGAAATAGCATTTCTCCTTTCTCTTGTGGATCTCCTTAATGACACTTGTTCTTGAGGTTGTTGAGTTTGTTTTTCTAGAACAATTACCTCATCCTGAATAGGAGGAAGCTGTTCAATATTGTCTTGTTAAGGTTCCGGATTCACTTCTTGATTGATGATCGGTATAGAAACTTGAACATCATCAAAAGTGATAGTAGGAACTGAGTTAGAACTCAATTCCTCTTCAAAAACAATGTCCCTAACCTTATTTCTCCCTCCAAACTCAACATCCTTAAAAATGTTACAGTTCCCGTCTCAAAAATATTCTTAATTGTGGGATCATAAAATTTATAGCCCATAGATCGCTCAGAATAACCAATAAAGTAGCTGCTTACTGTTTTGGAGTCCAATTTCTTTTCATGTGGCCTATAAGGCCTTGCCTCAGCTGGACATCCCCAAATGTGAAAATGCTTTAGAGTTAGCTTTTTACCCACCCAAAGCTCATAAGGTGTCTTTTTAGCTGCTTTAGTGGGTACTCTATTCAGAATGTACGCTACTGTCTTTAATGCTTCTCCTCAAAGTGACTCAGGTAAAGTAGAATGAGCAATCATACTTCTTACCATATCCTTAAGAGTCTTATTACGTCTCTCAGCAACACCATTCATACTAGGTGATCCTGGCATGGTGTACTGTGGGACAATACCACATTCCTCTAGGAACTTTGCAAATGGTCCTGAACGTTGTTCACCTGATCCATCATATCAACCGTAGTACTCACCACTACGATCAGATCGAACTTTCTTATTTCTTTTGTTGAGTAGATTCTCAACTTTAGCTTTATAGGATTTGAACACGTCCAAAGACTGAGATTTTCATGAATGAGATATAGGTACCTATAACGTGAGTAATCGTCTATGAATGTTATGAAATATTGTTGACCATTCCAAGATGCCGTAGGGACCCACAAATATCAGTATGAATTAATTCCAAGACGTCTGTAGAACGATTGGCACATAATCTCTTAGTTTTGGTCTGCTTTCCCTTGATGCAATAAACACAAACATTAAAGTCTGTGAAGTTAAGGGACTCTAAAATACCATTAGACATAAGACGCTCAATCCTACACTTTGATATATGACCTAAGCGTTTATGCCATAATGATGCTGAATTTTTTTTATTTAATTTTCGCTTAGTACCACGTGATTCCACATGCAAGGTTTTATTATAGGATGCAATTGTATCTAACAAATAAATGTTGTTATAAGCATTTAAATAACCGGTTCCAAAATATTTGAATTTAAAGACAAAGTAAACTGATTGTTTCCAATGAACAATAACAACCAAATTTGTCCAACAAAGAAACTGAAACTAAATTTCGCCTAAAAGACGAAACAACAAAAGTGTCTTTCAAATCCAAATAAAAGCCAGTTCCTAATAACAACCTAAAATGCCCAATTGTTTCCACTTCCACCAATTTTCCATTGCCCATAAAGATGTTTCTTTCACCATCACTTGGCTTTCGATAGCTCAGGCAACCCTGCATAGAAACACTTATGTGAATAGTAGCACCAGAATCTAACCACCAAGTGTTTCTAGGTACTGAAGTTAAATTAACCTCAAAACAGACCAAAGTAAGATTCATATCTTTCTTTGCACGCCATGCATGATATTTGGTACAATCTTTCTTCATGTGTCTAGGCTTGTCACAAAAGAAACAATTATTTAGAACACAATGAGAAATGAGCTCATTTAGAGTCCACTTCTCCCTTTAGCAGTTATAACTAATTTTAAATTGGTTAAACTGTGCAGGAAGCGATATCAAAACCATAAGGACAAGTAAATCATCAGAAAACTCAATTTTAAGTACCTTAAGTTTTGAAGCAATATGAGACATTTCCATAATGTACTCCCTTATATTTCCTTGACCCTTGTACTTCATAGACATCAAAGAATTCAGAAGTGATGTCATCTCAACCTTATCGTTTTTAACAAAACGTTGCTCAATATTGTCAAGAAAATCCTTAGCCTGAATAATTTCTTCAGATTCTGAACCCATAAAGGTTTCAAGAATATTGTGTTTCATTATCATCAGACTCATGCGATCAGAACGCTCCTACCTCTCAAAATCCCTTTTTGCATCAGGGGTGCTAGCTGCAGTGAGAGGTGCAGGTTGTTCTTCCCTTAATGCAAGGTCTATGTCCATACAGCCAAGCACTATCAGTAAGTTCCTTTTCCATTCCTTGAAATTTGTCCCATTAAGCATGGGTATAAAATTGACATTAGCAGATATTGTGGTAGCAGAAGAACTAGCCGAATTTAGAACAAAAGAATAATACATAAATAAATAAACATGCTCACACCAATAATTCATAAGTAAACACATAAATTCAAAATAACGACTAATTCCCCTCAAGATACCAAACACAACATCAATATCAAGTCTTTGGATATTAATATTAACTGTAAGCGGTACTCTTGTTATAGCAATCAAACATTGACAATAAACTATGTCGAACAACAGGTTAATCTTTGGACTAACGTATTGCACACATAAATTACCTTATAATTGTCACACATTTATTACCACAGGTATTATTTGAAATTCGGCCAAATATTAATTTTCCTTTGGGCTAATTAATAAACGCATGAATTACAAAAACACAAACATCTTGATATTTTAAATAAGTTAATTTACGCAGAAGCGGTCACTTTGGTGACATTGTGTTTCAATTAACCCATAAAATATTAGACATAGCCAAAACATGAATTTATCTGTTTCCAAAAATTTCTCTTAATACCCAATGATCAAAATTAAAATTTTGATCCATCAGAATTAAATATATATCTTAAATAAAAATATATATTTCATAACCTGAGTTCTTATATACGATTACTAAACAAGTAAAAGCAATATCATAATTTTAAAAATAAACCCATATTTATATACTGTAACTAATAAATTCCTAAAAAAACTTGATTTAGGGCACGCAAATTCATAATTATGAAAAACCAAATTTAACCGATTAAAAGAAACATAAGATTAGAGTTATCACAAATTCAACAGAGATAAAAATTCATTGTATTCCCAATTGAAACTTAATTCTTAATTGCCACTGAATGACGCAACCAACGAAAAAATAAACTAATTTCCAATTGCAGATATAATTATGCAATCGAGGAATATCCATAGGAAGGCAAAACACAGAAACCATGGATTTTAAATCAGAAAATAACGATGGAAGATTAATAACCCAAAAAAATATGATCTCAATGATTCGACAAACCTGGTTCCGATGCCACTTGTTAGAACAAAAAATATATACATACAAATATAAACCCAAGATCTATATATATGTCAAATCATTAAGAACCAAAACTAGATTTGTGGAAGCATACCTAAATCCATTGATGGAGATGTTTCAAAGGGTTTGATCTTCCAAGATGATAGATTACCTCTTGTTACACAACTCTCAGACGGGGAAAAGAAATATGCAAGTTAACCTATATCTTAGGGACCACTACCCTTTATATAAACTGAATTAAAACAGTTTATTAATATTTACAACTCTGCCCCTCATTGAGTTATAAGTCCAACTTATGGTATCTACACTTTTAATTCCATGACAATTTAGTACCTATAACACGTGTAACATAATTGGTCACTTAATTACGTATTAAACTTTATAATAGCAACGTACATTATACATATGTGCCCACTATTATTGAATTTTAATCCAACATGAGCAACATGAGTTTTGGTTGTTACTCGGATTCAGATACGAGTGTAACACGACTGTGTTCGTTTTTTTTTGTTTTTAGATTTTCATATATTTGGAGAGTCCTTGTATATCATTTTCACATGCATATATGTCGAAGCTTCTGAGTTTTAAACAAAGTTGTTCTTCGGCTATAGGAAGGAACAATTCTCTTGAATTTCAATTTTATAAAAGGATTTAAGATTTCATTTCTCTTTTTTTTTTCTCTGATTAATAGAAAGGAGAGCTTCCACACGGAAGAACCGTTTCTACTGGCACAAACACGACTTTTCCGAACCGTGATGCAGAAATCGAGGCTGAGCTTAACGAATTGAGGCAAAGGGCAGAAGACTTGTAAATTTTCGGTGCGAATATCATAATCCCAGTAATTTCTTATATCAAGAATGAATCTACGGATTAACTTCAAACATATGATTTGTATAGATGCAGTATCAAATTCAAGTATAGCAGTCTTTGTATGATTATGTTCATATTTTGTGAATTATATTTACGTTAATGATGATCAACATCCGTATAATCAAATATCGAAATTGAATATTTGATTCATTGCATAAGAATCCGAAACTAGTTTGAATCGGAATAGAAAAGTGATATGTGGTACAAAAATCCTGAAGGTTTGTTTGAGATCGAATATTGTATCCGAAAAACAAACTAATTGGTTCAGAAAAGACAACACATTGAACGGCTGGAGTCTTTAACATCAACCCAAAGTCGTAAGCTTCATGGAATTCAATCCAAGTAATCAAACTGGGGTATAACACCGGTCCCGATTGCTGTGTTAAAATCTGGCAAATTACTTTGAGAGTCAGGTCGAACCAGATGGTTTTGAATGCATCGACGTTCGACTTTATGCATTGATAGTTGACGATGAGAACAACCGTATGGACGATGTGTTGTTAAGTTTAAAAATGGTCCCTGAAAACTCGATATCTATGAACATAAAAGAGTATGTTCAAAACTGAATTACTTATCAGTTATCAGCGAGATTTATTTTTGTTACTCGATATGTTTATTATGTTTAAAAATAAAAAAGTGATTATTCCAATCAAATAAACAGAAAAATATTTTTTTTTGTTTTCTATTAGAGTTAATTGCACCACACGTCCCCATACTATGGCACTCATTTTAAATTGGTCCCTAAACTTTAAAGCGTTCCGATTTCATCATCAAACTATGACCTTCATTCTAAATTGGTCCCCAAACTTTTGAGCATTCCAATTTCATCCTTAAACTTTGACTCTTATTCTCAATTGGTCCTCAAACTTTTTGAATATTCTAATTTCATCCCCAAATTATGAATATATTCTAATCATATCTTTTGTTAATAAAACTGTTAAAAAATTGTTATTTGTCATGAAACACTTATGTGTCTTATGTAATAATATGATGTGGTATAAACGATAATTTGATGATGAAATTAGAATATTCAAAAAGTTTGAGGACCAATTTAGAATGAGAGTTATAGTTTGAGGATGAAACTGGAATGCTCAAAAGTTTGGGGACCAATTTAGAATGAAGTTCATAGTTTGAGGATGAAATAGAAATGTTTTAAAGTTTAGGGACCAATTTAAAATGAGGGTCATAGCTTGAGGACGTGTGGTGCAATTAACTCTTTCTATTATTAATCTCAATAATTTATTTTTGTTTATCTAAATAATCTCAAAATAATGTAAAACTAAAAAAGCAATCAAATTATGCCAACAAACCATATCCCTATATATATATATATATAAGTTCGTGTTATAAAGAAAATTGTTATATTAAAAAACTATTATTTTGAATTCGTGAAGTGGTTCTAATTATAAAGGATGGCCCGTTCCTTTCAAGTGAACTGAATTTGAGTACCATATGTGTACTGTGCGCGCGTGTTATCAAATGGTTAAGAAAACTAAACATATACTACATAATTGAATGTAGTTGACATCCTAGATTTATTTTATTTTATTTTTATAATATTTAATATAAAAATATTAATACTATTTTTAAAATAATTAACACCATAATATAGATTTTCTAACTCTGTGCATCTATTTTTTTTAACTCTGTCCATAGATGGATTAACTTCAAAGAAGTCATTTGTATAGATGGAGTTAAAAACCCAAATCAAGTATAACAATTCTGTATGGCTGCTATGTACATACTTTGTGTATATATTTGTATTATAAGATTATCATTATCCATGTAATCAAATATAAAAAGTAGTTAAGTTTTTGGTTGATATCCCCTCTCCTCTCTAGAATTTGGGTTTAATATCCCGTAGAAGTATTTTCCCCTCTCCTAGGTTGTAAGTACTCTAAAAAATATAAAAGATTCGAATATTTGAATTTACATTTTGAATAATTAAATTTATATACAATAAAACTTCTATAAATTAATAATGACGGGACCACATAATTTCATTAATTTAAAGAAGTATTAATTAATCGATAAATTAATAATTTATTAATTAAAAAAAGATTTTTTCTGATTCAACGAACCTACATTATTCTTCATGAATAAAATATATACTTTGTATTGACTAATTGAATGGTGATCATGTACAATGTGACTAATTAAATATAATACATACCCCTAAAATACAAAGTTCATTGTAGTACGTAGTACTAGTTAAAACTTAATGCAAGTTCATGTACGGTAAGGAAACAACTATTCACAATTTTTTGTTGCAGTATGAGAGTGCAACATCGAAACTTTTGGATGCAGTAAAGAAAGTTAGAGATAAAATACAGCTAGATTTAAATTTTAAGAAGAAGCAAACAACAATAGAATCATATTTTACTAAGTTGTCCTAGTTATATTTGTAATTTTATAGAAATACTAATTTATAATATTAAAGGTACTATAAATTTATATAAAGGTCTTTCGGAAAATTATTATCTTATTAATTTATAGAAATTATTAATTTAGACCTTGAGCCCAAGTCGGGATCTAAAAAATTATTATTTTAGAGAGATTATTAATTTATCGAGTATTAATTTATAAATGTTCTACTGCATGTCGGAATAAAACATAGGCGAAACTTGGTGGGCCCGGTGGGGCCACGACCCCACAAAATTTTGAAAATTCACCATTTGGTCCTTCAAATTTTATAAAAGTATAATTAGGTCCCTTCAAATATTTGAATGCCCGCAAATTTTGAAAGTTAATTATTTGACCCTTCAAATATGTATTTATATATTAAAAAAACACAATGAAAAACTTAACGTCGAAATTTTGCATTATATAGATAAGATCTATTAAAAAAAATTTTAGTTGACCCCTCAAATCGAATGTCAAGTTCCGTCAATGGAATAAAATAACAAAAGTTCAAGCGGATTCAAATATTTGAATGTTCAAGATTTTGTATTCAAATATTCTTTATATCCATTGTTAATAGTAAAACTAATATTAAAATCCAAAATTGTATGAATTCAGGATCCAAATTCTTAGAAGTCAAATTGAATATGAAATAGAAATTGGTTGCTAAGTGAAAAGAAAAATCAAAAGTCAACATTTAGGAAGGAGATGGTAATAGTCAAAGGATGTTGCGGTCATTGCACCAACTTTTCTTGTCAAACCCATGCCATTCCAATTAAGCAAAGTAATTAAAAATCCTATCAACTCAAATAATTTAAATAATAAAAACCAAAAGTTTATTTATTATTAACTCTAATATTCTACTATCAGTCTGATTTAGTTTTTAAAAAATGACAACTCTTTCTTTTGCTCATGAGAATTTGGACCCGCTTACGGAAATTTATATAATTATTTATTTATTTTTTATATATTTTTATTAATTTAATTCTAATTTTATTTAATTAAATAAATTTAATTATCCAATCTAATTTTATTAAATTAAATAAATTTAAAGGGTTTGAAATTAAGACACGTGGAAGGAAAACAACTGCTTCAACCACTAAATCAAGTTCATTCCTTAATTTAAGGTTTACAACAACTTTAATTAAACGGTTAACTTATGGGTGAAAAATTAAGGGAGTAGAAATAGAGTTGAGGGAGGATCTGAACTTAGGCCTATTAAGTGTACATAAAAAGATATTACCACTGAACTAAGTCCATTGCATAATATGGTTTGACAATATATTATATAAGTTAAATTATAGTTAATCAATTATTAATATAATAATATATAACAATATATTCTTAATAAAATAATGTATAATAAGTTATTATATAAGTATAATAATATATACCATTGTATTTATGTACTTTACCCTTTAAAATAACACTTACAAATTTATAAAAGTGTAATGAAAATAAAAATGTAGATGCCATAAGTTGTATTTATAGTTTAATGAGAGACAAAATTATAAATAATTAAAACTGATTTAATAGTCAGTTATATAAAGATGTAGTGGTCCAAAAGAAATAAGTTACCTTGTATTTCTTTCCTCCACGTCAGAGAGTTTTACAGCAAGAGAAAATCTATCTTTCCCATAAATCAAAATTAAAGATTGAAGACTTCACTATCAAGATTCAAGGATTTCAGCATATCAATTAATTTAAGTATGTTTTCGCATCTACTTTTATTCTTATTGATTTGACATGATAGATCATAGTTTAGATTTCATATTAAGTTATGTTTTGGTTCTGACATTATATTTAAAAACTTATTTGTTCATGTTGATTGAATTTAGTCCAGTTAATTCCATGACTTCAATTCCTAAGTTTTATTTTTTTATGTTATTTAAAAGTCTCTTTTTATATAATTTGTATAATCTCTATCACTAATCCTTCATGTATTTTGTTGTTACTAACCATTCAATCAATTTTTTCAATCCCTCGTTTATCTAGCAATACATGTATGGAAATTCATGGTAAGAGTAATCCAATAAATTCTTATACGTACTCATACTATAAGTGTGACCTTTCACTCAATACACGAATAAACAATTAGAGAATTTGAGGCTGCATTAATCGTGGATACACGAAATTGATTAAAATATAAAACAGATACATAAAAAAGCAAAAAATAATTTTAACTCAAAATTGATTGCAAAAAATAATTTTAACTCAAAATTGATATGCAAAATTAAATTAAAATTATTTAATATGGGTTGTTAAAAGAATAAAAAAAGATAAAAATACATATATTTCATGGTATTTTTAAAAAATAAGCTAGCATATATTATTTTTAAAAATATATTTAACATATATTTATATTAAAATGTAATACATTTTATAATTTAAATGAATGATAGTTAAAACGATTTTTATAATTATTAGATTTTTATTATTTTTAATAAAAATTATCGAATAATTATTAAAGATAATCAAAATAAATAGAATAATAATTAACCGATTAAGGGTAAATTTGTCATAAATAAATCTTAGTGGATAAGTAAATATTTTTCAAACTATAAGTGCAAGTATATTTTATACCAAAGTTGAAGAAGAAAATGCATAATATAATATAATATAAGTCATAGGGAACTGCAACTGCATGCAGTAAATTCAAGTGCAAGTTCAAACATATGGTGCCGTTGACATGTTCAAAACCCTAAGCCTTGCCACATTAATACCGTTTCCCAGCAAAATCCCAACCCCTAATTGTTTAATATGACTGCTCCAAAACTCATTGGTCAACACGAAAAGCCATAGACTCTACTAATGTTTAGAATAAACTCTTTTACTTCCTTAGGGTTGAACCCCGGCCACCTCCCCACCTATATATACACTCCATTTCACTTCCACATTTCATCATGCACTTCATATGCAAAGACAACAACGTCCATATATATAACACTTTTGAAAGAGTTTTTATATATAGTTTCAGGTATCATAACTCAGGCGACGTTACTACGGTCGATTTCGACGATGAATAGCAGAAAAGTGTGCACCCTTTTGATCATTTCTATAATCTCGATGGCCATTTTGAGCCATGGTGGAGTGGAAGCTACAAGGGTGTTACCTGAGGACTTTGGCAGGGCAAATCATCTGCAGACATATTCGTCGTCGGTGTACGAGAAGGCCAAGTTCACAATGTCTTGCCGGCTCGAGCGGTTAGCTTCGGGTCCGAGTCCTAGAGGAGCTGGTCACTAGGATAATTCAAGTCTGAAAATCTAGTTTAAGGATCAATATGGAATATAGTATACACGGTGCAGTGCTATTATTTAGTGTTGTTTTTTCTTTTTGAACCGGTAGGATTATATATTAAAAAAATAAAAGAAAATAGTATAATTATAGATATCCGACCCAACTAATCCAAATGTTTTCAAGCTAAACACTGTAAAAATCTATTATAGGATAATCTTCCTATTCCTCTAGTTATTTTGGTACCTACCAATCACTTGAGTTAAAATTTGTTTAAATTGTCTTCGGTTTGTGTTTTTTCTTTAATTTAAAATTGTGTTTCCCTTCGTTTTTTCAACTAAGATCAATAAACCGAATATTGTTGAAACAAAAGAAGGTACAATATAAAAATGCAACTTATCAAAAAGAGATTTATGGAAACAGCAAGGTGTGTGAAAATATGAATCAAATATAAAAGAATTCTCATTAAAAAACTATAAAAAATAAACGTAAAAAAATAAAAACAAAATATAAAAAGACAATAAAAAATACTAATAGTCTACAATCAACATTAAAATGAGCGTTATCACCGATTAATAAAAAAAAAAGTAAGCGACGGCGGCACTAAATCTAGTTCGGAAAATCTAATTTACGAGTTATCTTCATACCAAAGATTAGTGAAAATATGTGTTTGGCTAAGAAAAAATAATCATGTTTTTCAAAAACAATTAAATCAACATTTTTAAACAACTGAACATTAAAAAAATATATTTCTCATTCTTTACATATGAAATAATCAAATCTAAATATCGATAATTATATTATAAATAAAAAACCAAAATAATGATAATACTATTATCAATCAATAAAAAAGTTCTGAAAGAACTTTAAAATTCCATATATAAATTTGTTTATGAACATAAATAAATCGAATATATCATATTTATATTCAATTCATTTAATAATTTGTTTAATAATTTAAAAAAAATAATTTGTTTAATAAACGAGCCTCTAAATCTAGTCCATATTTGCTTATTTAACAAGATATATGAAAAAAAAAACAATTACTCATCAAAACTTCATTTACAACCCTATTATAAACAAAAGAATAAACTACATGTTTAGTCACTCAACTTTCAACGTGTTTTTGTTTTGGGCATCAAACTTTAAAAAGATTTAATTTATCAATAAACATTCTAATTTAACTCGTTTTGATTTCTTGACCGTTAAGTGTTTAATGTGAGCACCGAAATGTTGTGCTTCGGGACATTTACCTCCTTCCCCATGGCCATCATCCTTCTCAATTTTCCTTCGACTAATGTCGGCCATCATTTGTAACGTATATGGTACTGAAATGTTCTCATTTTCCCCACTTCTTCTCAGCTTGGTTTTTCTCGAAATCGATAGAACTCAAATCAAAGCTTTGACTTTATCTTCATTTGATCTACAATCTCCATCATTTGATCAACATGGAATCAAGGTATATTGTTTTTCCTCCTTTTCGACCTCCTCACCACTCGGATTGAAAGATAATATTCTAACACGGGTGAATCAAACGGATTCCGAAAATATGGGTTTGATAGAAAAAATTTAGGGTGCTTTGCATAAATCCCCCCCCCCCCCCCAATTTAAATATCATTAAAGACATACTAGTCAAGCGGCCTAAAAAGCAAAATAGTCTACTAACAATATTCATGATGACGATGATAATGATCTTTAATAAATTAGAACAGATTAATTTAACCCCGAAAGTCAATATTATAAAATAAAACGTTGGATTAGGTTAATTGGGTCAACAAATTAATTACCTAGAAAAGAGAGTCGCTCTTGCTATGAAATTAAAAATATGATTTTATGAAAAAAATCAATATAGATAGAAAGATTTTACTTAAATTAGTTTAAAACTGAGTAATTTACATATCTTTATTTTTTGGTAAACTACTGAAATTGTCACTTACGTTTAGTAAGTGTATAATTTTGGTCACCAATTTCAAAAAATGAATGTTATGGTCACTTACGTTTTCGTTGTGTAAACTTGTGGTCACTCGAATATTTTTTGTCGTTAAATGTTAACCCCATCTTCATGACCCACGTCTGATGCCATAGTGCTCCGGTCGCCTTCTTCGAGAAACACCGGTCTTGAACAGACCCTCTTATCATATTTATCTTCTTTGTTGGGTTGAATCTACCCAAATGAATCAAAGCTCTCGCGCCATCGTATAACCACTATATTTCAGTTATCATGTGCATTGTAGTGGGTTTAGGTTTTGAGCAAGGGTGAGCTATGCGGTGTGGGTTTGGAGTGTTGTGCTTCGAGTAAGGTAAGGCTCAGACGCATGGACAATGGCCTTGGAATTAGTTTCAGAGCTCGAGAGAGTGACCGACAGGACTAGCTTATGTGGCACTACGGTTGAGAGGCCATAGCTTCTTTTTTCTGCTCCTTTTCTTTTCAACCATAGCTTCCCCTTAATTCGTAGTCACCCTCATGTGCTCATAGTTAACCCCTTGGCCAATAGGTCATTTTTCTTTTGGGTTTCCCTTTGTTAATCGTGACTTCTCCATTAGTTCCCATAACCACACTGCTCACCCTTAGCCAAAACGTAAACCCACTACAATGCAAATTCCATGGCTCACACACATTGCCATAGTCCCCATAACAACCTCCCAAAATACAACATTAGTTCTTTCTCTTTCTCTTGGTCTTGAATCAATTGAAATGGAATAATAAATCTATTTCTTCGTCATTTTGCCAATAAATCAGCATTCTTGTGGAGAATAATAGATATGTGAAATCTCAATGCCCAGTACCTATGATTCGATTAAATTCTGGATAATCGTATATCATATTTTAGTGGAAGAAGTTATGTGGGGACATCATGTATTGCTGAATAGAGCGCATACTCTGCATAGATTAGGTATACATGCATTCCAACCTATTTTAGTGGAAGGACACACTATTTTTTTATATCCATTAGTTTGTAAGGGATTCAATGCAGACTTTGATGGGGATCAAATGGTTGTTCATGTACCTTTATCTTTAGAGGAGTGAGCAGAGGCTCGTTTACTTATGTTTTCTCATATGAATCTCTTATCTCCAGCTATTGGGGATCCCATTTTCGTACCGACTTAAGATATGCTTATTGGGCTCTATGTATTAACGAGCGGGAATCGTCAAGGTATTGTGCGAATAGGTATAATCCATGGAAGCGAAAAAACTATCAAAATGAAAGAATTGGCGATAATAACTATAAGTATACAAGGGAGCCTTTTTTTCGTAATTCCTGTGATGCAATTGGAGCTTATAGGCAGAAAAAATCAATTTAGATTATCCTTTGTGGATCCGGTGGCGACTAGATCAATGCATTATCGCTTCAAGAGAAGCTTCCATCAAAGTTCACTATGAACCTTTGGGTACCTATCATGAGATTTCTGGACATTATCTAATAGTATTTGTCTCATGGTAGCTTGCTCCAGTCCCCTTATGAAACTTTCGTTATTGGGTTAGCCATACACTTCACATGTTTCTAGAGATTTACATGGCATCATCAAATGATACAAGTCTTGGATAAGAATCTACAATGCACTAGAACGTCCTTGTTGACGATCCTTTACTTCGACAACATCTAGGGTTCCTCGAACAATGTGAGCACTTGGTAAATCCTTAACCCTTCCCCCTCTTACTAAGACTACAGAATGTTCTTGTAAATTATGGCCAATACTAAGGAGTTATTTCAAACCTAGAGGTTAATCGTTCGATGCACCATCTACTACACTAAACCGAGCACCCCTTCAATCGAGCCTTACAGCCCCTGAACCAACTTATAGATTATCATTCACAAACCACCATTCATACACACACTAAACCTGAGACCTCTACTCACCACACTATTGAGCACCTCACCTTCACAAGCAACAACTTCTAAAGCTCAAGACCCACGACCCCTTTGTGCATTTGCACCACAAGACCAGACCCCAAAGCCCTATTGCACCCTGTGATTATCGCCAAGCCCACTGTTGAGCCATATCACACATGCACCTATTGCATGCCTCAGCTCATTGCTGCAAGGTCATTACCCATGATTTGTCCAGTAGCTCCTTACGTTGTCACCCGATTCAACCCAATATTAACGTGGGCGTTGAGCTTTGATTCAACACTAATATTGGTGCGAATGAAGACTGAAATACAATGATTATATGATGGTGCAAGAGATTTGGTTCGTTTGGGGAGATTTAACCCAATGAAGAAGATGAATACGATAAAATGGTCTATTTGGGACCAACGTTTCTCGGAGAAGGCGACTAGAGCACTATTGCAGTAGACGTAGCTCATGTAGATGGGGTTCAAGGCTTTAAAAGTGTTTTCTTGATGATTTTGGACTGATAAATTGGGTACACGTTTTTCATGAAGACCGGGTTAACGTTTAACGACAAGAAACGTTCGAGTGACCATAAGTTTACACAACGAAAATGTAAGTGACCATAACTTTCATTTTTTGAAACCGGTGACCAAAAGTGTACAGTTTCTAAACGTAAGTGACCATTTTAGTATTTTACCTTTTTTTACCCTGTCAGATCAGATTTCCGTTAACGTTTAATGGTAAGAAACGTTCGAGTGACCATAAGTTTCGAGTGACCATAAGTTTACTCAACGAAAACGTAAGTGACCATAACATTCTTTTTTGAAATCAGTGACCAAAGTGTACACTTACTAAACATAAGTGATCATTTTAGTAGTTTACCCTTATTGTTTATAATCAATATAAGTATATTTATTACACACGTAAGTTTTTAAATTAATTTTTTTAACCACTGGTTTCCGACTCATTGACCGACTAATTTAGATCGGGTTTTGCACAGGCTCATTATGAGGGCAACTCTGTCAACCCAGTTTTCTCCATTCATAACGCCCAGATCCAAACCCCTGACCTTACTACGAGAGCTAGTGCCTTATCCCGCTAGACCAACTGATGTTAAATTTTTGAATTAATTTAGTATCTCTAATTGAAAGTAATATATTTATTACTATATATGTAACAGTTGAAATTTTACATAAAATAAATAATCAAATACTTTCAATTTAGAGCTAGAAGAACGTAACAAAAATTCATCTTTTGAATTGTTAAATGATTAATTATAAAAAAACTAATGGAAACGTGTAAAACCCATTTATATGTAACAATATAGTTTTTCAACACTTTTTAGCAAATTTCATTTTCCTCGAGGCAAATTAATTCGAATTTAGTAAAATTCAATATTTTGCAACAGTTTGAAATTCATTTTTTCAATAATATTTATCAATCTCGTTTTGATTTAATTGTTAATCAGTAAAAAATCTCATTTGAAAAATAAAAAATATTTTCCTGTTTATTTTTTTACCTATTCTTTATAATCGTAACTGTGATGACTCACTAAAAATACAAAAAAGGGGTTGAGCAATATTTAGAAAGATTATTATTTGGTGCAATGATGATAAAAATAATAAGTTGTAAGCACTTTTAAGATTATAACAAATGTACGTAAAATGTATTTTAAAATTTTTAAAAGTAAATAAATTAAACATTTTTCAACATTTTAAAGATAACTTGCGAAATTAATTTTTTACACTAGCAGTATACTAAATAACTGTTCGAAAAAACCTATAATTTTCTACACTTTTTAGCCATTTTCATTTTTCGCAAGGCAGTAATTAAGTCAAGTCCAGCGAACCAACCAAGACTAGTAAAATGCAATATTTTGTAACAGTTGAACTTCAATAGTTTAATAATATTTATCATTCTCGTTCTCATTTAATTTAATTGTATATATGCTCTATTTTTCAAAAATTTTAGTAATTTGCGTTATCCTCGAGACAACTAAGTCAAGTCCAACAAACCAAATTTGTATGGATTCAATGTTTTCTAGCTTTTGAAATTGACGAATTTAATAATTTTTTTCATTCATTAATGAGAATCTGGTAGAGTTGTCTTTTAGAATTAAATTAAAACGGTTTTGAGTTAGTGAAATAATTTTATGCTTATATTATTGTCATTCTTAATATAATTGAAATTTTGACTTCAAGAAAAAAATACTTATTCCGATCTCATTTAATGTATAAGTAATATAATTATACATGTTCATGATTAGATTTAAATATATTTAATTGGATTTGAGACCATGTTTTTGACCATCCTATATAAAAATAATAAAATAGTAAAAAATATAGAAATTAGAAGTAAAACTATAAAAAAACACATACGAGAGAAAAATATGTTTTTTTTATTGTTTGTATACATGTGTTTTACAATATAACTATTTATGATTGGATGTATAAAAAGATAAAATACTAAGGACTAGGGAGCTGAAAGGATATCCGCATAAATATATGCATTTGTTAAACTTATATTTGATTTTGATATAATAAAGATTTGATTGTAAATAAATAAATTTTTAATGTACTTGAATTTACTCACAAATTAACAAGCATTCAAACCAAAACAATTTTTTAAGTCAATATTTTTAATCCCCAAAATTTTCTAAATGTTTTGGTACTCAAACCAGCCATTTTGGTAACTGAGTACCGACACGACTATATGAGTACCGATATGAGTTTTCACTACTGAAAAATGTTTCTATTCACTTTGGCTTATGAGTATTGGAACGGCTTTATGTGTATTGGTATGCCTTTTTGAAACTATAACCTAAAATGTGTTTTGAGTATCGATACAACTTTTGGCGTACCGGTACGGGGATTAAAACCTTTCAAATTTCTTTGACCATTAAGACTTGTAAAAAATTGGAGCCAAAATTTAAATATTTTTATATGTGTACCGGTATGGCTATACACATACCGATACGCTATGCTCTCCAAGTTTTCCAAGGATTCTAGTGAACAAATTTAGTACTAGTACGGTACGACACGTACCGGTACCCTTTGTAAAACCTTCACTCCATATCGATACGCTTGCCTGCGTACCGGTAGCCCTTTGTTGCAATAACTATTTCTATTTTGAGCAGGTACCGATACAAAAGCTCATGTATCGATACCCACACTTGCCAAACAACATTTAACGCGGGAAAATTGCAGCCCAACGGTTTTATTCAATTTCTTAACAATCCAAACAACTAGAAATCAATGAGGGGCATAAAAACAAATTTCTAAAGCTTCTTCAATAACAAGACAACTATTCTAAAGCATTCAAGCACACACCTAACATCTTTGAGCTCAAATTGTCAAATTCTTGTAACCCACTTGAGTTTTCTTCATTGTAATTCCTTTTTATTCAAGTGTTGGGGTTTAGTGAACTTCATGTCTACAAACAAACTACCTTGTGAGGTTTTTCATAGTTTGCATCTTTGTATTCATCTTTTAGGGAAAAGAATTACTAGATTTTGGGGTATAAGTCTAGGTGTCATAAGGTTATCTCCTTTAGCCGAAAAAGAAAGACAAATTAGTGAATTTGTGAAAATTCTTAGTGTGGATATCTAAGGTAGTGGATGTAGACCTTGTTGAGAAGGTTGTACCACTATAAATCACTTTTGTCACTTTCTTTCTTTTTGCAATTAGCTTCCACCAAAATTTTAATTACCAATTCACCTCATCTTGGCCATTTCCATTAATTGATCAACTCAACAATTGGTATCAAAGCTACACTCATTGGAAGGCTTCACATCCTTTTGAGTAGATCCAATGTAATGCCTCAGTTTTGTGCCTACGAGTTTTCTAGGTCGATTAAACGGTCCGGTGGACCGAATAGAGGATTTAAGTCGATTTTGGGATTAATTTGGAATAAATATTTTTGAGTGAGATAAAAATATGGAAAAATATCCTAAAACCATTATTTAATATTTATATGATTTTGGTAAAATCAATTTTGGAAAATAGAATTTTGAAATTTGACGTTTTGGCTAGTGACCAAAATGTAAAGAATGAAAAACTATTTTTAGTGACAGTTTTGTAAAAGGGTCAAAACTTAGAATCTTTAAGGAGCTATTTGGCTAAATTTTGACATCATACTTTTCTCTTTAACTGGTTATTTTAAAAGGTTTTAAAAGGGGTATAAATAGGCTTGGAGAATTATTTTTATAATTAATTCCTAAAAACGACTTTACTAACTAACTTTTCTCTAAAAGATTTTCTCTCAAATTTTCTCCAGCCAAACACTCTTTTCTTCTTCAAAATCCTCAGGCAATCTCTTGATTTCTTGAATCTTTTGATTTCAAATTAGTTTCTTATGATTTCTTATCAAAACCTTATTGTTAGGAATTTGTTATGCGGCAAAATAACCAAAGCGATAACGACATAAACCAAGACATGCACATGAGACAATATTTAACGTGGTTCAACATAGCCTACCTCCACAGATGAGAGAAATCAATCCACTATTAGCGTAGAGAACTCGAAGAGTACAAATACATGATAACCCATGTAATCCTAAAACCCGGTGTACAAATCCCATGATCCGGTGGAACCAAAACACTCTTCCCAACATCCCTACAATACCCATCTCTACAACGTAGGCACTATAGTTGTAGAGAACCTAAAAGTGGTTACATCTCTCTAGAGTAATTCTCTTTCTCTCTCATTCTCTCATGTACTCTCATTCTCTTATAATTCAAAAGGTTAAACCTAGTCTATATTTATAGATCCAAATACTTGGTCACCAAGAAACCTTATTCAATAAGATCTCATACCAAAAATAGATATTTACTCATTAAAGTAAATAATAATTACCAAGTAATCTTCAACCACTAGAATTACAATAAAACCCAACTTAATTACTAATTAGAATTTGAGTAAAAATATAACAAATCTCCTCATTGACACAAATTCTATTCGAGCATTGGTCTTCAAGTCTTCAATAGCTTCAATTTTTAAGTAAGCCAAATATCCATTGAAGCACCACCGCCAAGTCTTTAACAACTCCAATTCTTACGTAGTATCCATTGAAGCACCGTTGAATTTTGAGAATTACCCCCTGCAACTAAAATCACATTGCGGCAATATTCCTCTAGCATATCTCCAACATCGCACCGCAAAATCTGCAACAAAAATTCCCCCACAATCGTACAGCTCAAACCGTAGCTCATGATACCATTTGTTAGGAATTTGTAATGCGGCAAAATAACCAAAGCGATAACGACATAGACCAAGACATGCACATGAGACAAGATTTAACCTTGTTCAGCATAGCCTACCTCTACGGATGAGAGAAATCAATCCACTATCAACGTAGAGAACTCGAAGAGTACAAATAAATGATAACCCATGTAATCCCAAAACCCGGTGTACAAATCCCATGACCCAGTGGAACCAAAACACTCTTCCCAACATCCCTACAATACCCATCTCTACAACGTAGGCACAATAGTTGTAGAGAACCTAAAAGTGGTTACATCTCTCCAGAGTAATTCCTCCTCTCTCTCATTCTCTCATGTTCTCTCATTCTCTCATAATTCAAAAGGTTAAACCTAGTCTATATTTATAGACCCAAATACTTGGTCACCAAGAAACCTTATTCAATAAGATCTCCTACCTAAAATAGATATTTACTCATTAAAGTAAATACTAATTACCAAGTAATCTTCAACCACTAGAATTACAATAAAACCCAACTTAATTTTTAATTAGAATTTGAGTCAAAATATAACATTTATTGTTTAAATCTTGTTTTCTCATGTAATCCATCCAATTAAGGGGGAAAGTCAACATTAGAGGTGAGCTTCGTTCTTTTCCTCTAATGAATGGTTCTTTACTGAAATTCCCAAGTTATTGATCATTTATAAATGTTTTCTAATGTGTTTTAATGATTTAATTATGGAAAATTGATTAAATCAAGGTTTAACTGATGAGATTGTTTGATTTTTGTTTTGGATCTGTTTTGTTGTGTTATTGATATGATTTTGATGTTTTATAATGTTAATAAGTTGATTTTAACATTGGAATCCCAAAACTAAGTGAATCTCTAATTTTCTAGGTTGTTACTTATGAGTTTTTGAGGAGTTGTGGTTGTTTAATGAATGCTGGAGGTATAAGGATGATATAAATGTGTTTTTAGATGTTAATTATTGGTTTAAGCCATTAGGTTTTGGCTGGTTTAAGTTTGGAAGGTATTTGATGTTGTTTTCAGTTATTGTAGAGGGTTATTGATTAGGATTTGATGAGGATTTGTGTGAATTGATGTTGTTGGGCTGTTGAATGCATTTTGATACATTGAATACTCTGTTTTTGTGTGGTTAAAGCATGAAAGGTTGATCTTCAAGTTTGGAGTGAGGTTTCGAAAGCCATGGAGGCTTGGATTCGCATTGGCGATCAAGGTTTTGCATAGTCGGTGAGTGAGAACTTGGTTTACAGCTTTTCAAAGGTTTGAAAGTAGTTGGCCGACCATAGGATTGATAGTGCATTATAAAAATTTTCCTTGGATGTTGAGAGATTTATGTGTACCAAAAACTTCATCCAAGTACCCTAATGCTTGAGGGGTTATATGGTACCGAAGACTTCCGTTAATGGATTATACTTCTAGACGATGAGTGGTGTTGAGGGGTTTATGTGTACCGAAAACTCCATTACGAGTACCACAATGTTGGAGGGGTTTATATGTACCGAAAACTCCCATTGGTGGACTTCAGATGATTCCGGTTGAGATTGTATAAAATGTTAAGAGGACACTTATTGAATCTGTGTATCCGATGTAATGTTTTGTAAATTGAAACTTGGTTGATGATCACTTATAAGCCAATATAATTGTTGTATCATGCGATGTATTTTGTTGTATAATGTTGGTTTATACATGTTTTACTCTTTAAGCTTTGCATTTGGTAGTGGTGCATGAGAAAGCTTGAATTGAGTGTGGCAAATGAGATTTTGCTGTTAATCCATGATACATGTTACATATGGTTTAATATACATGTTTTGGAAATGTTAAGTCCATGGTTTTGAAAGGCATGATGATGTTGACGATGGTTTAAAAGGTGTTTTAAAAGTGGTTTTCAAAGTGAATTGTTAAACGATTTTTTAAATGCATTGATGGTGGTTTATTTTTAGAGCACTCCTCACTAAGCCTAGTGTGCTTATGCTCCCTTCTTCCATTAATGCAAAGAATTAAAATTTGGAGGTAGCAAGTAAGCAAGGAGGAATCCTAGGACTTGAACTTCAAAAGTACGATTACGATTTAGACTCATAGTAATAAAGGCAATATGGTTCATTAATGTTGGGAGGGTTGTTTTGCTGAAGTCCCTGTTTGTGCAAGTTTTAAATGTTGATTGGGACTTGTTTGAGGCTTAATATTCTTGTGAATGGTTTAGAACTATGTTTCGGATGTTGAATAGGAAGCATGCCTATAGATATTGTGGATTCTTGAATTATGCTTGCTTGGATTGTTTTGAATGTTTGAATGATGTTGCTAAATATGCCTTTGATGATTTATGATGTTTGGGTAAGGTTTGGAAATATTTAGAGTGAGCTAAAGTATCATATGTTAGACTTGGAGGTCATTACAGGCCTTTGCGTACCGGTACGAGTCCCTTAGTTTCGGTATGCGGGGTCTGTGAAGGCTCAGATCATCGAAATTTTACAAAAGGTATCAATACGGCTAGCCATTATATCGATACACCTAGAGGAAAATATAAACTGGTTTCATTACATGAGCTCCTATACCGATATGCTCTTTAGGTACTAGAATCTAGTTTTCAAAAATAATCCTTAAGGGATCGGTACAGGGGTAGAACCGTATCGGTACGACCTTGTTCGACACACCGTATCGATATGGGGTTACCAGTATCGGTATGCAGAGCTGTTATGTTAGTTGAACTATATCGATACGGTTCTATCCGCATTGGTACACAATGTATCTTTTTAGGTTTCTGTCTGCTGAAGTTTGAAACTATGCAATTTGGTTCCTGAATGTTATGTATGCAATTAAATGAGTTCAGATGATTGTTTTAAGATGGGATTTGACATGTGAGCATGAAATTGGATTAATGAATGATTCTTAACTTGGATTTTAATTAAGTCCTTGTAATTTGGAAAAATTATGATTTGGTACGCGAAGTACATGTTTGAGCAATTGAACCCTGTTTTGCAATCTGATCGCAATGTAACATATCCGCTGATTCATGTTCACCTTAGGATCTAAATTGGCGCATTTAGATAAGATAAAAAGGAAAAAAGGACCCAGTTTAGGTTATTAGTTCGTGTTTGCTTCAGCAAACCTAATGTGGCTCTTTTAGCTCAGTTTCAGCTAGACCGAGTTAAGGAGGGTTACATCGAAAGGTTGCTCAATCAATTTCCATGTAAATCCATGACCTCTAATTCCGGCAACTACTTCAAGGAGGAAGCTCAATCCATTTCCAAGCCACCATACTTCAATTGGGTAAATTACCCATATTGGAAGAATAGGATGAGATTATTCATCAAATCAAATGACTACCTCCTTTAGGTTGTAGTGGTGGATGGGCCATCTATTCTGATGAAGAAAGTAAGAGACTAACTCATCGAGAAAGAAAGACACGATTATACCAATAAAGATCGAAATAAGTTGCAACTCAATGATAAATCTATGTACATCTTGTTTTGTGCTCTTGGACCGGACAAGTATGCCAAGATGTCTTCTTGCTCAAGTGCCAAGGAGATTTGGGAAAAGCTAGAAGTTACTCATGAATGTACAAACAAAGTGAAAGAGACCAAGATTGGACTCCTCAATCTAAGCTATGAGAACTACAAGATGGAACCGGATAAAGACATCACGAAGATGTTTGATCAATTCTCCGTCATTGTTAATGGGCTCAAGAGCTAAGGAGAAGTCATTCTAGAGGACAAGCTTGTTCGAAAGCTCATATATTCTCTTCTCGAATCATTGGATTCAAAGAAGACCGCCATCATCGAAGCTAAGGATCTCAAGACTTTGAAGCTTGATGCTCTAATGGGATCACTTCCCACTCATGAGCTGATGAAGCAAGGAAAAAAATGAGGAAAAGAAGAAGGAAGAGAAAATGAAAGTGGAGAAAAAAAGTTGGGATTGCTCACAAAGCTTCACAAGAAGAGAATGATTCTAGCGATGAGAAAGATGAAGAGATGGCTATGCTAGCCAAAAGATTCACAAGGTTCATGAAATCCAACCGAGAAAGAAAATTCTATCGAAGAGAGGATTTTAATAACAAACCAAAGGAAGAAGATAGAGATCAAATCATTTGCTATGAGTGCAAAAAGTTGAGGCACATCAAGTTGATTGTCCCCAATTAAAGAAGAAGAGCTTTGGGAAGAAGAAAAAGCTCAAGGCTCATATGGCTACTTGGAACGATGAAGACTCATTCGTTGAGGAGGAGCAAGAGGTAGCCAACTTGTGTCTCATGGAACTTGAAGAGGATCCTAAGGTAACCTCTAATTCATCTACATTTGATTTCACATTTGATGAACTTCAAAAAGCTTATGATGAATTGCAAAAGGTTTATGATGAACTAGTTTTTGAGTTCAAAGAATCATTTTTGAAAAACAAGAAAATCATTTTGGACTTGATAAACCAAAATTATTCTTTATCCAAAACTAATGTGGAACTTGAAAGAAAAGTTGAGGATATGTAAGCAAAACAAAAAGATTTTGAAAAGAAAAACACAAAGATTTTGAAACGAAAAATCAAAACTTACATAACTTACTTTCAAGAGTCCATGATGATCACCAAAAGGAAGTGGTTGATCTTAAAGCTTCCTTAAACAAAGTTGGGACAACTTGTTTTGAAAAAGGAAATCATTCAAAACCCAACTATGCGAAAGGATCTTTAATGGGTACAAACATAAAGGCTTCTAAAGGCTCTCTAAAGGTAGGAATGTTAGGAGTGTTTGGGGTCCTAAGGAACTCTTGTCTTGTAATAATGTTGATGCCACTGCTTTCGGGATCCTCAAGGGAACCAAGATTTTGGGAGCTAATACTCATGTACCCAAAGGAATCTGGGTGTAACACCCTTAACTCGGATGTTACATTTGGGCCCTAAGCCCAAAACCATTACCATAAAATTTTTTCGTTTTCAAAGCCCAAATCATAACAAGTCCAATAAATCATAAGTCCATTTATTTAAGAAATAGATAGAAATCCAAAGTATTTCAAAATAGTATAAGTGGAGCTCCAAAATAAAAATATTAAAAACATTCGACTTAGACACTTAGTGCAAAATAAGAGTTACAATTATATATAAGGTCATACGAAATAGATAGCAAATTATATCTAATAATTGTAATCAACAACATTCGGTGCTGAAATCCTAGCCTCCTTTGATGGTTTTCCTCCAAACCACACAACAACCTATTTACCTGCGAACAGAAACAACGATTCCGAATGCTGAACTAACCAAGCTCAATGGATACCCAATCACTAAACCATTCATGCAAATCATAAATAAAGTAATGCAACATGAAATGATATCATGGAAAGATAACGATGACGCTACTATAACCGCCTAACACAGAGCAACATGGATGTATGATCTCGCACACAACACAAACATATACGTCATTAACCCACGCAACATCACATAGATAATACCAACAATATTGAGTGAGACCCGTGTCCACACAATATCAGGATCCCACACTTCAAGTAAGGTATGCATCCACATAGCATCATGATTCTACACTATTGGGGATGAGGCCCGCATCCATGCAGCAATAGGATCCTTCATCCATGCTCAAAATCTCCCATCAAGCACCTTTGAATGAGGCCCGCATCCACACAGCATCGAGATCCTCCATTCAAAAGTCTTCAAGGTGTTGTAACATATATTACTGGGTATCCAAATCCCATTACACAAAGATTGACTCAACTACCTAGGCATCCCATCCGTACACAGCAAGGACCCTAGTTTCCACATAACATCAATTGATCCACCAAGGAGCCCTATGGGTTAGTACCTTAAGCAATTCACCCAATAATTACCAAGTTATTAGCCATTTATTCCACATACGTGGTTTAAACACTAGTTTCTCAGTTTTAGTATTCATTTAATACCTTAGGAGACCCCTCGGGCCCTTTACCTCGAATTATAGAACCCGCGAACTCAAAGTCTAATTCCTTGGGCAGATATCGATACGCTTATATATGTATCGATATTTCTCCTCAAGTATCGATACCCCTTTTAGGTTCGAAAGATTTGATCGTATCCCTACATTGATATGCCCTCCTCTCATACCAAAACCCCATATCGGTACACATACCTTGCGTATCAAAACGACACTCATACTGAAACACCCCTTGGCTTACCGATACCTATTTTGGCTATTGGAATTTGCAATAGAACAGTAGTATCGGTACACCCTAGCTGTACCGATACCCCTTTATAATTTTTCCCGGAAAACTCATCTTCCATAAAGGAGTATCGATACGGGCCTGAACTGTACTAATACGCTAGCCTAGGTTTCAAAATCTGGACTTCAGAAACCTCTTTTTCTACCATTAACCTCAACCATTGAGCCCTAAACTTTCCCTACATATTATGGGGAGTTAATTAGGTGTGTTAATACCAGTTCTAGGCCTCAACAATGTTAAATTCATAAGTTGCCATTAGAGATCAACAAAGGTTCATCCAAACCATAAACACCATAAACATGCAACAAAGCCTAATTTTATGATTTCCAGAAAACAGAGGGAGTTAGTAGTGTACTAACCTTGACTAAATTCTTAAGAAGAGGTCTCCAAGCTTCCAACTCAAGTTTTCTCCTTTCCTAGAGCTTTTTATGGCTCTTTCACCTCTTTCACTACAAGAAAGAGTTACACAACGAATTACAATACCACTAGGAGAAATTTAAGAGCTAAAAACATCCACTAAGCCATGAATGGAGCCCCAAACACTCTATTCCCGTTCTTTAACACTAACCCCTACCAAAACCTCAACCTCCACCTTTTTAACTCATCTTTACCTTGGTTTATAGATCTTTTGCTGCTACACAAACTTCACTCAATCACCAAAACGTGATTCTCACTCAAACACTCAAAGATTACACCTTGAACTTTAAACTTGGGTAGAAAGATGAAGATGAGGAAGAGGGAGAAAACAAGGGGACAAGGGTGACTTCGCCCTCTAACTTTTCTGTAGAAAATAAATAAACTCTTCCCTCATCTTTTTCTTCAAACATGCAATTACACATTTTCCCCTTTTATTTCCACCCTAACCCATTAACAAACCAATAACACAAGTCCAAGGTCATAAGACAAGCCTGGAGAGGCGCTCAAGGCCCACACATCAAGGCCCAAACGTGATACTCACACCTTGGTTTAACCTGTCTCTTGGAATTTGAAATCTGTGTCGTTACAACTCTCCCCTCCTTAAAGAAAATTTTATCCTCGAAATATACCCGATGGAAATAGATGCAGGTAGAGTTCTCTCATGTCGTCCTCGACTTCTCACGTTACCTCATCGACATCATGGTTCCTCCAATATTTTTTTCACCAAGGGTATGCACTTGTTGCAAAGTTTCTTGACTCCATTGTCAAGCACTCTAACTGATTATTCCTCATATGTCAAATCTGCGCTGACTTAAACTCCTCAAGCGGGATGATGTGCAAAGGATCAGAACGGTAATGCCTCAACATGGACACATGAAAAATATCGTGGATGCATGCCAACTTCAGAGGCAAAGCTAATCGATAGGCCACTAGTCCAACTATCTCATAACCTCATACAGTCTAATATACCTTGGACTCAACTTTCCCTTTTTTCTGAAACAAATGATTTCTTTCCATGTAGATACCTTGAGAAGCACTTTCTTACCAACATCATACTCAATATGCTTGCGCTTCCAATCCGCGTAAGCTTTTTGTTGGTCAAAAGATGCTTACAACCTCTTCTTGATAATCTGAACCTTTTCCTCAGTTTGTTTGATGAGGTTGGATACCACGATCCTCCTCTCATTAAGCTCAATCCAACTCAAAGGTGTCCTACACCTACGCCCATACAAAGCCTCAAAATGAGTCATCTTAATGCTTGATTGGTAACTGTTATTGTAGGCAAATTCTATGAGCGGTAACTGGTCTTCCCAACTCTTTGCAAAGTCTACTATACAACATTGGAGCATATCCTCCAAGATCTGGATGACTCGCTCAAACTGACCATCGGTCTGAGGGTGGAAAGCAGTGCTGAAATGCAACTTAGTGTCCAAAGCCTTATGTATCTTCTTTCACAACCTCGTCGTGAAGCACTGATCTCTATCTGAAATGATCGACGATGGCACCCCATGCAGTCTCACAACCTCTTTAATATACAACTATGCTAACCTCTCAAGGGTAAAATCCATGCGTACATGTAGAAAATGAGCAGACTTGATCAAGCGATCCATAATTACCCAAATAGTATCATGTTTGTTTTGTGTCATTGGTAACCCGATAACAAAATCCATGGTAACACGATCCCATTTCTATTGCGGAATTTGAATGGGCTGTAGCAAACCCGAAGGAGCCTATTGTTCCGCCTTAACCTGTTGACAAGAAAAAAAGGGTTGAGCAGTATTCAGAAAGATTATTATTTGGTGCAACGCTGATAAAAATAATAAGTTATAAGCACTTTTAAGATTATAACAAATGTACGTCAAATATATTTAAAAAAATTTAAAAGTAAAAAAATTAAATATTTTTCAACATTTTAAAGATACTTGGGAAATTAATTTTTTATACTAGTAGTATACCAAATAACTGTTCGAAAAAACCTATAATTTTCTGCACTTTTTAGCCATTTTCAGTTTTGGCAAGGCAGTAATTAAGTCAAGTCCAACGAACCAACCAAGTCTAGTAAAATGCAATATTTTGTAACATTTGAACTTCAATAATTTAATAATATTTATCATTCTCGTTCTCATTTAATTTAATTGTATATATGCTCTATTTTCCAACAATTTTAGTAATTTGCGTTATCCTCGAGACAACTAAGTCAAGTCCAACAAACCAAATTTGTATGAATTCAATGTTTTCTAGCTTTTGAAATTGACGAATTTAATAATTTTTTTCATTCATTAATGAGAATCTGGTAGAGTTGTCTTTTAGAATTAAATTAAAACGGTTTTTGAGTTAGTGAAATAATTTTATGGTTATATTATTGTCATTCTTAATATAATTGAAATTTTGACTTCAAGAAAAAAATACTTATTCCGATCTCATTTAATGTATAAGTAATATAATTATACATGTTCATGATTAGATTTAAATATATTTAATTGGATTTGAGACCATGTTTTTGACCATCCTATATAAAAATAATAAAATAGTAAAAAATATAGAAATTAGAAGTAAAACTATAAAAAAACACATATGAGAGAAAAATATGTTTTTTTTATTGTTTGTATACATGTGTTTTACAATATATCTATTTATGATTGGATGTATAAAAAGATAAAATACTAAGGACTAGGGAGCTGAAAGGATATCCGCATAAATATATGCCTTTGTTAAACTTATATTTGATTTTGATATAATAAAGATTTGATTGTAAATAAATAAATTTTTAATGTACTTGAATTTACTCACAAATTAACAAGCATTCAAATCAAAACAATTTTTTAAGTCAATATTTTTAATCCCCAAATTTTTCTAAATGTTTTGGTACTCAAACCAGCCATTTTGGTAACTGAGTACCGACACGACTATATGCGTACCGGTATGAGTTTTCACTACTGAAAAATGTTTCTATTCACTTTGGCTTATGAGTATCGGTACGGCTTTATGTGTATTGGTACGCCTTTTTGATACTGTAACCTAAAATGTGTTTTGAGTATCGATACAACTTTTGGCGTACCGGTACGGGGATTAAAACCTTTCAAATTTCTTTGACCATTAAGACTTGTAAAAAATTGGAGCCAAAATTTAAATATTTTTATATGTGTACCGGTATGGCTATACGCATACCGATACGCTATGCTCTCCAAGTTTTCCAAGGATTCTAGTGAACAAATTCAGTACTAGTACGGTACGACATGTACTGGTACCCTTTGTAAAACCTTCACTCCATATCGATATTCTTGCCTGTGTACCGGTAGCCCTTTGTTGCAATAACTATTTCTATTTTGAGCAGGTACCGATACAGAAGCTCATGTATCGATACCCACACTTGCCAAACAACATTTAATGCAGGAAAATTGCAGCCCAACGGTTTTATTCAATTTCTTAACAATCCAAACAACTAGAAATCAATGAGGGGTATAAAAACAAATTTCTAAAGCTTCTTCAATAACAAGACAACTATTCTAAAGCATTCAAGCACACATCTAACATCTTTGAGCTAAAATTGTCAAATTCTTGTAACCCACTTGAGTTTTCTTCATTGTAATTCCTTTTTATTCAAGTGTTGTGGTTTAGTGAACTTCATGTCTACAAACAAACTACCTTGTGAGGTTTTTCATAGTTTGCATCTTTTTATTCATCTTTTAGGGAAAATAATTACTAGATTTTAGGGTATAAGTCTAGGTGTCATAAGGTTATCTCCTTTAGCCGAAAAAGAAAGACAAATTAGTGAACTTGTGAAAATTCTTAGTGTGGATATCTAAGGTAGTGGATGTAGACCTTGTTGAGAAGGTTGTACCACTATAAATCACTTTTGTCACTTTCTTTCTTTTTGCAATTAGCTTCCACCAAAATTTTAATTACCAATTCACCTCATCTTGGCCATTTCCATTGATTGATCAACTCAACAATTGGTATCAAAGCTACACTCATTGGAAGGCTTCACATCCTTTTGAGTAGATCCAATGTAATGCCTCAGTTTTGTGCCTACGAGTTCTAGGTCGATTAGACGGTCCAGTGGACCGAATAGAGGATTTGAGTCGATTTTGGGATTAATTTGGAATAAATATTTTTGAGTGAGATAAAATATGGAAAAATATCCTAAAATAATTATTTAATATTTACATGATTTTGGTAAAATCAATTTTGGAAAATGGAACTTTGTAATTTGATTTACGCTAGTGACCAAAATGTAAAAAATGAAAAACTATTTTTAGTGACTGTTTTGTAAAAGGGTCAAAACTTAGAATCTTTAAGGAGCTATTTGGCCGAATTCTAATATTAGACTTTTTTCTTTAATTGTTTATTTTAAAAGGTTTTAAAAGGGATATAAATAGGCTTGGAGAATTATTTTATAATTAATTCCTAAAAACAACTTTACGTAACTAACTTTTCTCTAAAAGATTTTCTCTCAAATTTTCTCCAGCCAAACATTTTTTCTTCTTCAAAATCCTCAGGTAATCTCTTGATTTCTTCAATCTCTTGATTTCAAGTGAGTTTCCTATGATTTTTGATCAAAACCTTATTGTTTAAATCTTGTTTTCTCATGTAAATCCATCCAAAGGGGGGAAGTCAACATTAGAGGTGACCTTCATTCTTCTCTTCTAATGAATGGTTCATTACTGAAATTCCCAAGTTATTGGTCCTATATAAATGTTTTTGTAACGCCCTGGTTTTCGGCCTAGCGGTTTTAAGGCTAGTTAGTTGGTCCGGTGGACCACGTTAGAGATTCAGTCAGATTCGGGAGCAAATATTTCTCTGAAAGATAAAAATATGAAAAAATGTTTTAAAATCATATTTCAAAAATATTGGTTAAAGAAATTTTGGAAAATGAGCTTTGGAAGGGTGACATT
The DNA here is from genome assembly GCA_019671005.1 of Hibiscus mutabilis. NCBI lineage: Eukaryota > Viridiplantae > Streptophyta > Magnoliopsida > Malvales > Malvaceae > Hibiscus > Hibiscus mutabilis. Next base: position 40,151,399 of record CM033713.1, on the reverse strand, counting down.
TTTGCTAGTGACCAAAATGCAATTTTTGAAAACTGTTTTTAAAGGTGGCTGTTTTGTAAAGAGTCAAAACTTTGAATCTTTAAGGAGCTATTTTACCATTTGGTATAATATCAGTTTTCTCTTAATTTGGATTATTTTTAAAAGAGTTTTAATTAAGGGAAATTAAAAAGAGATTTAGTTAAAAGGTAGTTATTTTACAAATCACAATTTGACGTAACTTTCTTTCTCTCATATTTTCTCTGAAAATACTCTCAGTCAAACACTTTTTTTCTTATCAGATATTCAAGGTAATGATATTGTTTCATAATTATTTGATTTTGCTAAATGATTCTTTAACTTGTTTTCCAAAAATATTATTGAATCTCATTGTTTCTCAAGAGGAAAACATCCAATTAAGGGGAAACTCTCTCATTGGAGGTAAGTTTTGTTCTTCTCCTCTAATAAAATGTTCTTTATTGAAATTCCCAAGTTCTTGACTCTTTACATATGTTTTCTAATAGGTTTTAATTAATTAATTATGGAATTTTACTTAATTGAGGTTTAATTGATGGAATCTCGTGATTTTCGAATTGGATCTATTTTTCCAGTGTTGATGATTGATTTCAATCTTATTTTGGATGTATTATAATGTGGATAAGTTCTTTTTAACAACAGAATCCCGAAATTGGTTGAATCTCTAATTGTTTGGGTTGTTAGCTAAAGATTTTTGGTTGTTTTTGGAGTTTAATCTTTGCTGGAAGTAAAAGGATATTGTAAAAGGGTTTTTAGATGCTATTTGATGAAGTTTGATGTATTGAATCGTTATATTATGGCTGAGTTAAGATTCAGAAGTGTTTGAGGTTGGTTTCGATAAGTTTCAGATGAGTTTTGAGTGGGCATCTTGAGAGCTGCGGGATTTTGGTTTGAAACAAAGAGTTGGATGCATTTTAATGCATGTTTCCTCTGGTTTTGTGTGGCCAAAACAAGGGTTAATCAAGGCGTAGCATCTTGAGGTGGTTTGAGGCTTGCCTGGAGCTTGTTTCGCGGTAGCAAGCAAGACGAAGTGAAATCGGTGAGTGGAAACAGTTTTAAAAGTCTTTCAAGGGTTTGAAAGTGGTTTTGGAACTTTAGGTTAAGTTTGAAACACTTACCTAAGCTTGGAAGTAAGTTTCATCCTTTGCTCTTTAATGTCGTTTCGGATATGAGCATGTGTAATTCATGTTTTGGTCGTAAACATGGTTTGTTTTACTTACTGTAAATGCATGATTTTGAGTTCATTTGAAAAGGTCTAAAAGTATATAAAATGCTAGTGAGCATTGGTTTTAATTCCGGTCGGGAATGTGGTATTGTTATGGTAATGTGAATTGCATATGCGGGGATTTTGTGTAATGCATTATAAAACAGTGGGTAAATGGTTTTGTATATGATATATTGGCTATGTGACAAGGTGAGAAAACATTCGGATATAGTTGGCTTTCCATTGGATAAAGTGCACTATAAAATGTTTAAAAATCGACTGTGGTTAAGGGTCCTTGAGGTATAGCGGTCGGCTACTCGGACTATGCTGTTATCACTTGGGTTGAGCGGTCGGTTCCCCTTGTTGATGTAAAGCTTGCGGTCGGCAAAGTTGTTAACTTATGCGGTTGGCATGGAGTAGTTTTGATGATGGTTGGTCATTAAGGGAGATCCCTGTATCCGATGTGTAAAGTTAACGGTAGGTTAACTAAAGATTAGCGGCCAGCTAATCAAGGATAGTGGTCGACTATTTGGGGTCACTATAATTGCCAATATATGAAAGTTATTATGTTGAACTTATTTTTAATGCTTTGGGATTTAAGCATAGTATATGATTTAATGCTTTGGGATTTAAGTATGGTATATGAATTAATGCTTTGGGATCTAAGCATGCAAATTGTTTTAATGCTTTACTCGTAAGCTTGGGTTGAAAGCAAGTGTTGACTTTCAAGGTTTTTAATTGCATCATTGTTTTATGAGCACCCTCACGAAACAAGTGTCCTTACGCTCTCTTTTCCCTAATGATGCAGAGCATTAAGGTTTAAAGGCAGCAAAGGCAGGGTCTAAGCGATCCAAGGACAAGACTATTTATGTATAAACTCAGTTTTTGGTTTTCGATTAATCAGGCAATGTGTTTGCCTTGGATTTTGGGATATGTAATTATGTTTTCCCTAGTTTTGAGCATGTCTAATGCTGTGATTTTGGAGTTTGATTGATGTTGTTTTGCGTATTGTGCATCGTTACCTATAGTTGATGTTATGTGGTTACCTAAGTATGCATCTAGATAGTTTTGCTTGGATGACATACTTTGATGAGCTTAACATGTTGAATATGGTCTTAAGGTGACGTTGGTATGATGCTTGTCCTGGTAAATGTTTATTTGAGCATTTTGGTATGCTTGGTGGAGTGTTCTAGGGAGTATGCCTATAGACTAATCCATTTGGTAGCATAAGCTTGTATTGTAGCTAAACCATGGTGCAAGTACTAATATATGTATCGATGAATGTTTATTTTCATGTATGCAAGTTGCTAGGATCTAAGTTCATCTAGAACTGAGTGAAAAATCAGAGAAAAATAAGAGGAAAATGACATTACAAGCCTATGCGTACCGATACGCAGGGGACCGTATTGGTACTACTAGGCAAATTAGGGTTTTCAGTATCGGTACGGGTATTTGAATACCAGTACATATAAGCAATATAAGCTTGACGTACCGGTACGGGATAGGGTGTATCGATACATGAACTTGTCATTGGAAAGTTACTTTTTGAAGGAAAACCCGTGTACTAGAACACTAAGGGCTCGTACTGGTACGACTTAATTAAATTGCAAGCTGATGTGGCATAGCGATACAGTACATTGTGTACCGATACGAGTGGCTACTCCGTATTGGTATGGCTTTGTTCATATCGGTACGGGTGGCAGTTTTTACAGGTATTGCCATGGATTCTAGTTTTGTTTTCTTTTCTTTCATTTTGGTCCCTGAGTGTTAAGGATGCAATTGAATGAGTATGAATGATCTTTTTGAGCTGATTTTTGTTATGTGACCAAGTAACCTGACTAATTGAGGATTGGTAACTTTAATTTCAATTTTGGTCCTATAATTTAAAGTATTTATGTTTTAGTCCTCATAATGAATGTGATGCAATTGGTTGCCTTTTTGTAATTCGCTTCCTTAAAAAATTCATCCATTGCTAGTATGTACATGTAAGATTAGTAATTTGCATCTAGATGAGATAAAAGAAAAAAATGAACTGACTTTTCACAAGCTTTCTCTGATTTACTTCAGTAAACCTAATCTAGTTCTCGTCTAGGCTGGGTCAAGAGGGTTACATTTGTTGGTATCAGATCCAAGTTACGAAAGGTTTGGATATTGATGCTTGGTTGTATATCATTGTTGTTATGCACGGTGATTGAGTATATGTACGGTGTTTGATTTACATCATGTTGGGGTATGAATTGGGAACACTTTGCCTATTACCGAGGTTTTAAAATGTTTTATAAGATGGTCTTGGATCCTTTGCCTTATGTTAGCCTGACTTTAATGTGTTTTGATGCTTCTGTTAGCATGGCTCGACGTGAGACACGTTCAATGGCTAGTAATGTCAGAACTGGGCACAATAACGTTGAGGAACAGAATCCCCCTAATGTTTTACCTCCTCCTCCTCCGTTGGTTCTGCCTGTTGATGTTGGGGTTGGTGGCGTACCCCAGGCTCATCCAGTGCTAGTGTTTGGTGATTTGACTCCATTAGTTTAGGTAATAATTGGAGCTTTTCAAGTAGCGGTGGCTGGAGTGCATACACAAGCACCGACACCTGCTGTGGCAGTTAACCCAGGGTTACCCTTAGAGCGTCTCTGCAGTTTGAGAGGTGTTGAGTTTAGGGGTTTGAGCCCTGAGGTAGCAGAAGGATGGTTAGAGAGTATGATTCGTATTCTGAATCAAATGGACTGTAATGATGAGCGCAAGCTGGGTTGTACTGTGTCGTTGTTGCATGGTGATACTTATCATTGGTGGGTGACCACAGTTGCTAGTGTTCCAGAGGTAGATGTAACTTGGGAGTTCTTTCAAAGAGCTTTCAAGAAGAAGTATCTTGGTCCTCAGTATCTGGATGCGAGGAAACGTGAGTTTATGGCCTAGGAATAGGGCAACATGCTTGTGGAAGAATATGAGGTAAAATTTGTCCGTTTGAGTCAGTATGCCTCAGAGTTGGTTCCGGATGATCTTGAGAGGTGCAACAAGTTTCTCTATGGGTTGGTGAAGGATATCAAAATATACCTGTTGGCTGCGGACTACACAGATTTTGATGTGCTTGTAAACCACGCTAAGGATATTGAACAATCCTTGAGGGTAACAGGACAAGGTTTAGGCATGAGCTAGAACAAGCGTGGGCTGATTTTGGTAATTCTAGAAAGTAGGGTAGGAGGTTTCATGATAAAAGGCATAAGTTGGATCACAAGCATGGTGGCAGTGGTGGCCATGGTAACCAAGGTGTTCGTATTATAGTTGAGTGTGAGCGTTGTGGTAGACACCACACAGGTGAGTGTTGGGGAAATACCATGAGTTACTGGATATGTGGATCTCCTACTCACATGAAGCGTGACTGTCCTCGTGCTATGGGTGATGTACCAGTTCAGGCTGCTATACCTGCTGGGGGCTGGGGCTGAGGCTGTGGCAGGGGTAATTTTTAGAGGCGCGAGGATGGTCAGAGAGCTGTGGCTCATACTGTTGTTGTACAACCAGAGAACGGTGGGCTAGCGCAGATTTATGCTTATCGTGAGGGGCGCAACAACACTGGTGTGATCGTAGGTACCTTTACCTTACAATCTTTGTCGTTGTTTTCTTTAATTGATTCAGGGTGTACTTATTCATATATTTTAAGTGAGCATGCATCATTGCTGAATGTTTCTGTTGAGATATTGGATGTTGGCATGTCAGTAACTAGTTCATTGGGGAGACAGTTATAACTAGAAAGTTGTATAGGCATTGTCCGTTGACAGTGCAAGGTCATGAGGTTGCCGCGAATTTGATAGAGTTGCCATTTTATGGTTTTGATGTTATCTTAGGTATGGATTGGTTAAGTGAGCACAAGACGATGGTGGATTGTGAAGTTTGCCGCGATGATTATGAAGTTGTTATGGTTGGTGCGAATGTGAAATTCTTGTCCAATGTTGTGTTGTCTTCTTGAGCAGAGAGAATGATTTGATGGTTGCCAAGCATATTTGGCTATTGTTATGAATCCAAAAGCTAAGGGTGTTCGATTACAGGATATTCGGGCTGTATGTGATTATCTGAAAGTTTTTCTTGAAGAGTTGAGAGGTTTACCTCCAGATAGGAATGTGGAATTTCGTATTGAGACATACGAAGGTACAACTCTGGTGTCTACTTCTCTATATCGGATGGCACCGAAGGAGTTAAAAGAGTTAAAATCCCAGCTTCAGGAGTTGTTAGATCATGGGTTTATTCGACCAAGTGTTTCTCCTTGGGGTGCTCTGGTTCTCTTTGTGAATAAGAAGGAAGGATCGATGCGTATGTACATTGATTATCGCCAGTTGAATAAGTTGACGGTGAAGAACAAGTATCCATTACCGCAGATTGATGACTTGTTCGATTAGTTTTGCGGGGCAGTGGTATTTTCGAAGATTGATTTAAGGTCGGGTATTATTAGTTGAAAGTTAAGGATATGGATGTTTATAAGATCGGGTTTCATACGAGGTACGGGCATTATGAGTTTTTGGTGATGCCATTTGGTTTGATGAATGCCCCGACTACTTTCATGGATATGATGAATAGGTGTTCCATAAGTACCTTGATCAGTTTGTGGTGGTTTTTATCGATGATATACTCGTGTACTCTCATACTGAGGAGGAGCATGATCGGCATTTACGGATTGTGTTGCAAGTTCTGAAGGATAATCAGTTGTATACCAAGTTGAGCAAGTACAAGTTTTGTCTCAAGGAGGTGATGTTTCTTGGACATGTGGTATCCACAGAGGGGATTCGTGTTGATCCACAGAAAATTGAGGCTATTCTCAATTGGAAACAATCTAAGACTGTATCAGAGGTGCGTAGTTTTCTTGGGTCGGCTGGTTACTATTGCCATTTTGTTGAGGGGTTTTCTAGTATTGTAGCCCCGTTGACGAAGTTGTTGCAGAAGAGTGTTCCTTTTGTGTGGACGGATAAGCAACCACAGGATTTTGAGAACTTGAAGGAAGTTTTGACACATGCTCCTGTGTTGATTCAACCAAAATATGGGAAGAAGTTTGTGGTTTATAGTGGTGCATCATTGTTGGATTGGGTTGTGTGCTAATGCAGGATGGAAAGGTTGTGGCCTATGCATCGAGGCAGTTGAAGGTTCATGAGCGCAATTATCCAACTCATGATTTGGAGCTTGCGACTGTGGTGTTTTCCTTGAAGATTTGGCGACATTACCTTTATGGTAAAAATGTGGTTTTTACAGATCACAAGAGTTTGAAATATTTGATGTCTCAAAAGGATTTGAACCTTAGACAACGAAGGTGGTTGGAGTTGCTTAAGATTATGACTTGACAATTGAGTATCATCCTGGAAATGCCAATGTTGTTGCAGATTCGTTAAGTTTTAAGGTTGCAGTTGAGCTTAGGGCGATGTTTGCGAGGTTGAGTGTGACGCGGGAAGATGGGTTGTTGGCTGAATTGCAAGTTAAGCCTATGTTGTCACAGATGATTAAGGCTAAGCAACTGTTTGATGATTCTTTGGTTCCTCATATTAAGGACATAGCGGATGGTAATCTGACATATTTTCATTTTGATGATGATGGTGTTCTATGTTTTAAGGGCCGAATAGTGTTGCCAGAAGTCCTGGAGCTCAGGTATACTATTTTGACGGAGGCACATTCTAGTCCTTTCGCTATACATCAGGGTAGTACCAAGATGTATCGTGATTTGAAAGAAAAGTACTATTGGGTTGATTTAAAGAAGGATGTGGTAGAGTTTGTGTCCAAGTGTATGGTGTGTCAGCGGGTCAATGCTGAACATCAGTTTCCATCTGGGTTGTTGCAATCATTGAGAATTCAGGAACGAAAATGGGAGAAAATCACTATGGACTTCGTGATAGGGTTGCCATTGACACCGGCTAAAAAGGATTCCGTTTGGGTGATTGTTGATCGGTTTACAAAGTGTGCACATTTTCTACCAGTGCATACGACCTACACCTTGGACAAGCTAGTGAATTTGTATATAGCTGGGATCGTGCGTCTGCACGGGGTACCAAAGTCTATTGTTTCGGATAGAGATCTGAGGTTCACAACAAGGTTTTGGAGATATTTACATTAGGCTTTGGGTTCGAGGTTGAGTTTTTGTACCGTGTATCATCCTTAGACGGATGGGCAGTTTAAGCGTGTTATCCAGGTCCTAGAGGATATGTTGAGGTGTACTATTATTGATTTCCAATGAACCTGGGAGAAACATTTACCTTTGGTTGAATTTTCTTATAACAACAACTATCAAGCGAGTATTCAGATGGCACCATATGAGGTATTGTTTGGTCGGAGGTGTCGTACGCCCTTGTGTTGGGTTGAGGTAGGGAAAAGCATGTTTCCTTACCGCATGTGTTGAAAGACATGGATGAGAAAGTCAAGTTTGTGTGTGATCACTTGAAAGCCGCTGCGGATTTGCATAAATCTTATGCAGATTTGAAGCGTAGGGAAATTGAATATGCGGTAGGCGAACGCGTGTTCTTGAAAGTGTCACCATGGAAGAAGGTGATGCGGTTCGGACGTAAGGGTAAACTTAGTCCGAGATTTGTTAGACCATATGAGATTATGGAGCGTATAGGTCCTATGGCTTATCGGTTGAGGTTGCCTCTCGAGCTTGAGAAAATACATGATGTGTTCCATATATCCATGTTATGAAGGTATCGGTCGGATCCTTCACACGTTATGCCGGTGGAGCATATTGAGTTGAGACCAGATTTATCCTTCGACGAGGAGCCGATGGAAATCCTTGATTCCAACAGCAAGGTTCTACGTGGTAAGACGATAGAACATGTTAAAGTCTTGTGGCGACATTGAGGCGTCGAGGAAGCCACTTAGGAAAACAAGGGGGATATGTTGGAGCAATTTTTGTATTTTTTCCTCTAGGTAAATTTTGAGGATGAAATTTCTTAAGAGTGGGAGAGTTGTAACTCCCCGGTCTTGGGCCTAGCGGTTTTAAGGCTAGTTAGTCGGTCCGGTGGGCCGGGTTAGAGGTTCAAGTCAGATTTGGGAGCAAAACTTTTTTTGAAAGATAAAAATATGAAAAATATTTAAAAATCATATTTTAATATATTAAAAATATTGGTGAAAGAAAATTTGGAAAATGAGCTTTGGAAGGGTGACAATTTTGCAAGTGACCAAAATGCAATTTTTGAAAACTATTTTTAAAGGTGACTGTTTTGTAAAGAGTCAAAACTTTGAATCTTTAAGGAGCTATTTTACTATTTGGTCTAATATGAGATTTCTCTTAATTAGGATTATTTTTAAAAGAGTTTTAATTAGGGAGATTAAAAAGGGATTTAGTTAAAAGGTAGTTATTTTCCAAATCACAATTTAACGTAACTTTCTTCCTTTCATATTTTCTCTCAAAATACTCTAAGCCAAACACTCTTTTTCTTATAAGGGATTCAAGGTAATGATCTTGTTTCTTAATTCTTTGATTTTGCTAAATGATTCTTTAACTTGTTTTCCAAAAATCTTATTGAATCTCACCGTTTTTCAAGAGGAAAACATCCAATTAAGGGGAAACTCACTCATTGGAGGTAATTTTCATTCTTCTCCTCCAATGAAAGGTTCTTTACTGAAATTCCCATGTTCTTGACTCTTTACATATGTTTTCTAATAGGTTTTAATTAATTATGAAATTTTGCTTAATTGAGGTTTAATTGATGGAATCTTGTGATTTTCGAATTGGATCTATTTTCCAGTGTTGAGGATTGATTTCAATCTTAGGATAAGTTGTTTTTAACAATAGAATCCCGAAATTGGTTGAATCTCTAATTGTTTAGGTTGTTAGCTAAAGGTTTTGGTTGTTTTTGGAGTTTAATCTTTGCTGGAAGTAAAATGATGTTGTCAAAGGGTTTTTAGATGTTATTTGATGAAGTTTGATTTATTGAATCGTTATGTTATGGCTGGGTTAAGATTGAGAAGTGTTTGAGATTGGTTTCGGTAAGTTTCGGATGAGTTCTGAGTGGGCATCTTGAAAGCTGCGGGATTTTGGTATTAAACATAGAGTTGGATGCATTTTAATGCACGTTTCCTCTGGTTTTGTGTGGCCAAAATAGGGGATAATCAAGGCGTAGCATCTTGAGGTGGTTTGAGGCTTGCCGGGAGCTTGTTTCGCGGTAGCAAGCAAGGCAAGGTGAAATCGGTGAGAGGAAACGGTTTTAAAAGTCTTTCAAGGGTTTGATAGTGGTTTTGGAAGTTTAGGTTAAGTTTGAAACACTTACCTAAGCTTGGAAGTAAGTTTCCCTCCGTTGCTCTTCAAAATCGGTTCGGATATGAGCATGTGTAATTAATGTTTTAGTCGTAAACATGGTTTGTTTTATTTACTATAAACGCATGATTTTGAGTTCATATGCAAAGGTTTAAAAGTATATAAAATGCTAGTGAACATTGGTTTTTGTTTCGGTCGGGAATGTGGTATTGCTATGGCAATGTGAATTGTATATGTGGGGATTTTGTGCAATGCATTGTAAAACAATGAGTAAATGGTTTTGTAAATGATACATTGGCTATGTGACAAGGTGAGAAAACATTCGGATATAGTTGGTATGCCATTGGATAAAGTGAACTATAAAATGTTTAAAAATCGATCGTGGTTAAGGGTCCTTGAGGTATAGCAGTCGACTACACGGACAATGTTGTTATCACTTGGGTTGAGCGATCGGTTCCCCTTATTTATGTAAAGCTGTGATCGGCAAGGTTGTTAACTCATGCGGTCGGCATGGAGTAGTCTTGATGATGGTCGGTCATTAAGGGAGATCCGTGTATCCGATGTGTAAAGTTAATGATCGGTTAACTAAAGTTTAGCAGTCGGCTAATCAAGGATACTGGACGACTATCCGAGGTCACTATTGTAACACCCCTTACCCGTATCCATCACTGAATACGAGATAGAGATGTCACATGACACTTGCACAATAGTTCTTATTTCAAAAATTGGTAAAATTTTGTTTCTTTCAACTATAAATAATTTACCATTTTCTAAAAGAAAATTTAATCGCGTAAAATTTAAAAATAATATTTCTAAGTTCAATTTGAACCTAGATTTAGACAGCAACACGGCAGTTCAATTCTAATATATATAATTAAATAAACTGCCTAAAAACTGCTTAAATTAAAAATCATTTAAATAGCTAATAAAATTCAATTTTAGACATACTTAATTAATAATATCCACTATAAGTATCCATATTCGTTTATAACATTACAACCATTTCAAAACATTTTCTTATCAAAATAACCCAAAACATTTATAAGATACATGCCAACTAATAATATCAAAAAGGGACATCGGGGATGTCTTACTGATAATAATGTACCACTTTTTGAAGAGATGATGTCTTCCTTTGCAACTCCTTACTTCTTACGTTCTTTTACCTACGCGTGAAAGATTCACACGCTAAGTATAAACTTAGTGAGGCAACTATCATTTCAATTAAACTTTATAGTAAATGATTCAATAAATAATATTGAAAAGAATAGTTTATGTAAATAAGACAGTTCATACCAAAAACCACTGTTCAAAAGTTAATCACTTCACTTAATCATTTCATTTTCACTTTTCACTGTTATTTAAATCATAGCCCAATGTAAGATAAATGAGAATGTATGGTATGCGAGTCACTATTGAGTATGCACATGTGCGTCATCAACTAATTTGTTGTGCCAAAATAAAACACTGTATCACTTATCACTATATAACTGCTGTAAACTTATACAACATCACTGTATCACTAGGTCATAGCTGTAGAACACAACATCACTATTCACTTAATAACTGTTGTACACTTATACAATATCACTGCATCATTATACTCCCACCTCATTGGCATGCCAATTATACCAAGAAATCTCATAATGCAAACAATGGGCTTTACATTCACTATCATATATCTTTCACTTATTTAAAATATCAAAAGATATGAACATTTCACAGTATCATATAAAAGTGCATTGGGAAGTTCATACTCGAAAATCATTCATAGTTCTTTTCAAATATCATTGAAAAGATATCATTTGTGAATTGACATTCGAGATAGACTCATTGCAAATCTTTCTCATATCAAATAAAATAGTAGAAATACACTCACCTTTTGCCTCACTAGAAAGCTTTAACCTTATACACAGCTTCACTTTTGCACTTTTTCCTTGCCTTTAGAATTGCTTGGCTCCCAAATTGGATTACGATTATGATCTATAACAATTCACCAACATATACAATTCAAGTATATGTTAGTATCATTCTAACTTTAATATACATTAGGAATATTAATAATATTCCTACATATACTTTCATTACTGATCCTATCTTCCAACATAAATATTAACCCTTATACTTCCAAATCTTTGAAAATGATCCTTTATTACACAACTTCAATTTCAAAACAACTTTCCACTTAAATCACATATTTTCCCCAACTTTACAATCTAGTGCTCAACACTTTACAAACTTCCACGGTAGTCCAATTAACATTCCAAGACTTATAAATCATTCTTACACCATTTATAGCCTTAGGAATTTTTTTCCATAATTTCCCTTATTTTCTTCTTGGAGGCCAAATACCAAAGGTCACTTTAACTAAAATTCCCAACTCGATTCAAGCATAAATTCAACCTCCTAACATCATATTCAAGCTTCTCAAATCATTTTCCATTCCAATAAAAATTTTGCAAGTGTTTCCCCTAATTTTTCAATTTTCCCAAATAATACCTAAAACCAAAATCCATAGAATTTTCACTCTAACAAGCATTAAACAACATCACAACTTTATATTCAATCCAATAAACCCATAAAACATAAAACCTTATCTTGTTTTTCATAAACCCTAATCTTCAATCTCAACATATAAGCATGGAAACCACTCAAAAAATTATACCAAATGAAAGAGAATTCAATGGAGATTAGTTCTCTATTTCATGTCTTAAACCAAAAACCAATCGAATCAAGCCAAAAGTTGAATAAAAAATTTTCTTACCTTGGCTATGGTGGTTTTGAAATGGAGGAAGAAGAGAACCAAAATTCTAGCTTTTTCTTCAATTAATTATCATGACAAATGGCATTTTAATTCTTTAAATCTAATATAAAAATCTTCATTAATAGTGAAATTACCATTTTGCCCCTTAATTATGATCAATTAGGTGTTGACACCTAACCTTATTACTTTTCCATAATCATCTTTAATTAAAAAGTAAGGGCAAAATGACTAAAATGCCATTAATGAATCCATGTATTCACAAAAATGCCATTTGTGCACTATTTCAAAATACTATCTTCAATCGAATCTAAATCGATTAAAAATGATTCCAAAATGAAATGTCATATTCTTCAAGTCCTCTTACGACTTCCTTCAAAATTTCATCACATTCTGAGCTTATACGATTACCCGAATTCTATTTAAACTTTTAACTGAAATATCTCAATAATAGAAACATCGAATCGAATGAATAATTTTATATTCGATTCACACCCTTATGTGATCTATTAATTTATAAATAAAAATAATTGTTGGGAAAATTACCATGTTGGTCCTTGAACTTTTCTCAACTTTTCACTTTGATCACCAAACTTTAACATTTTAGTCACTGAACTAAGACCACTGACTTTTAATTCTTTGCAAATTAGTCACTAACCAAAAATTAGGGTATTACAACTATAATTGCCAATATATGAAAGTTAATATGTTGAACTTATTTTTAATGCTTTGGGATTTTAGCATGGTATATGATTTAATGCTTTGGGATTTAAGCATGGTATATGAATTAATGTTTTGGGATCTAATCATGACAAAGTGTTGATTTTCAAGGTTTTTATTTGCATCATTGTTTTATGAGCATCCTCACTAAGAAAGTGTGCTTACGCTCTCTTTTCCCTAATGATGTAGAGCATTAAGGTTTGGAGGCAGCAAAGGCAAGGTCTAAGCAATCCAAGGACAAGACTATTTGCGTATAAACTCAATTTTTGGTTTCTGGTTAATAAGGCAATGTGTTTGCCTTGGATTTTGGGATATGTAATTCTATTTTCCCTAGTTTTGAGCATGTGTAATGCTGTGATTTTGGAGTTTGATTGATGTTGTTATGCGTATTGTGAATCGTTACCTATGGTTGATGTTATGCGTTTACCTAAGTATGTATCTAGATAGTTTTGCTTGGATGGCATGCTTTGATGAGCTTAACATGCTGAATATGGTCTTAAGGTGACGTTGGTATGGTGCTTGTGCTGGTAAATGTTTATTTGATCATTTTGGTATGTTGGTGGAGTGTTCTAGGGAGTATGCCTATAAACTAATCCGTTTGGTAGCATAAGCTTGTATTGTAGTTAAACCATGGTGCAAGTATTAATATATGTATTGATAAATGTTTATTTTCTTGTATGAAAGTTGCTAGGATCTAAGTGCATCTAGAATTGAGTGAAAAATTAGAGGAAAATGACATTACAGATCTATGCGTACCGATACGCAGGTGATCGTATCGGTACAACTAGGCAAAATAGGGTTGTTGGTATCAGTACAAGTATTTGAGTACCAGTACATATAAGGAATATAAGCTTGGCGTACTGGTACGGGATAGGGTGTATCGGTACAACTTTTTGGAGGAATTGAAAGTCATTTAATGACTAAATTGAGAAAATTGAAAGTTTAGGGGTAAAAGTGTAAACTTAGGAAAGTTGAGGGACCACCCTCATAATTATACCATTTTGAGATGTGAGTCACCTCCTTGCTTGGGTAATCTCACGTGAAATTGATAAGGTTGTGTCATAAAAGATAACATAATAGTTGGGAGATAAAGTAAAAGAATTTTTAATTAGTTTTAAAGGTTTCTTCCCAAGATAGGAAACCATTTCATTGGTTGCTTGGGAGGCCACCATTTATGTGGAGAGACACTAGACTAAGTTGGGTGATATGAAAAAAAGGGAAACAAGTATTGAAAACACTTGGATTGTAAAACCGAGACCGAAGCTTCTACCTTCTTCATCTTTTCCCACCGAAGCTAAGCAAGCACCGCCATTTCCATCTTCTTCACCAAGCTCAAGCAAGCACCTCACTTAGTTCCTTGAGGTTTCTTTGATTTCTCTACATCGAATTGAAGCTCTTGGATTGGTGAGTTAAATCCCTCAAACAATTTATTGATTATATGGATCCTTGACGTTTAATTTCAAGATTAGGGTATTGAAGGTAAAAGCTTAACCCATGTGTTAGAAGCTTGATTCCATGGAAATATTGTTGTTTAAAAGCTTAAATAAGCTTGAATATCGATTTTGAATCAATGGGTTTGATTCTAACAATTTTCCCCTAATTTATGCTTAGCTCAAGTATTGGAAGAAGGGCCATCATCTCCATCGAAGGCTAAGTGCAAGGGGATTGTCATTTGAGAGTCGGAGTATCTTCAGATTTCGAGGTGATTGTAGTCGGAGTCTCGGGATTAGGCTAGGTGTCTTTCCCAATTTCATTTTCATTGAATATATTATTCTGACATTGATAGTAAGGTCATTGCATCGAACCCTTTAGAGGGTGTATTGGTAGGCTTTGGTAAGCTTCTTTATTGAATTATTGAAACATCGAGTATCGATCATTGTCATTGAATATGAAATATTGTCATTGAATCATGGAGCATCGAATATTATCATTGAACTATAAAGTATTAATTATTGTCATCGAATCATTGAATATTGCCCATTGAACTATTACCTTGTCATTGAATTATTGAACACATTGTTATTGGCCAATTATTATTATCGAACTCACCGGATTATTGAAATGGACCTAAGGGTCAACATGTGGTTATTGAATCATTGAACCTATTGATATTGATAATATACTGAATATTGGCCTAAATTTTCAGACCTTGGATTCGAGTGGACATTGGATACAATTGGCATGCCATGGGATTTATGAGCTCATTGGTATTGGTGGACTACGGTCCTTAGGCTACAACCTTTATATTGGCTAGGCGGAGGGATGTTGTGTTGGTCAATTGGCAAGGCAGAGGGATTAAACCTTTATTGATTTGGCGAGGCGTAGAAATCTACGTATCCACTATCTTGATCGATCCAAGGGTTATTATTGATCTATATGAAATATTGATATTGAATAAAGGAGCCAATGATATTGAACTTGTTTTATTGATATTGAACATTGATGAAATGCCATGAAAGTATTGTCTAAGCACGCATTTGAATGCATATTGTGTTTTTGGTATTGTTGTGACTACCTCACTAGGCAAAGTATGCCTAATGCATTCATCTTCATGCATTTTCAGGTTAAGCAAAGTGGTTGGGAGATCGGACAACCTTCTTGAAGATTTTGGCAAGTCTTACAAGGGCAAATGTAATGTTTACTTCCCTTACATACTCCTAGAATGGTTGCATAGTTGTAGTAATAGTCACTTGTATGCCTTTTGATATATGTATGCTATGGATGTTATGAGAAGGCTTAAATAGGCCTAAAATGTCTTTTAGTAGAAGCGTATTTTGGTAAAAATTGGCATAAGTGGCTAAAAAGGTGAAATCATAGTAAAAGGACTCATATATCATGAAAATTGACATGCTAGTAGATTATGTTGATATTAATTTACTGGTAAAATCTCATTGCATTCAGATATTATTTGATAGGCCAAATCGATTAAAAACCAGAACAAATCTGTCATTTTTTGTTGGGCGTATCAATACGGGTGATGGCGTATCGATACGGGCTTGCATATTTGGACATAGTTAACACCGATCAACATGGTGTATCGATACGTCAAAGGGTGTATCGATATGAAAAGTCAAGAATGGAATCTAGAAATTAATTGCATCGATACAACCTACAGGGCGTATCAAAATGAGTTAACATGGTCAACCCATACCGGTATGGTTCCCCAGCCGTACCGATACGTGTCTTGTTCATTGGAATTTGATAATCATAATACATACATTGCGTACCGATACAGATGGTCACCGTATCAATACATACTCCTTGATCCTTAATTTTTTTAACGGTCATGAAACAGGCGTATCGATACAGCCTCTCGAGTACTGATACTGAAACAGGTAAATTTGTTAAAAGTTAATTGGAATAAGTTTATAATATTGCATATTGGTCACTGAATATTGTATAGTTTAATTGAATAGGTAAATGAACTCCGATTAACCTGGAAATTTGTATGATCCTTGAATATGGGTTGGATTTCATTATAGTAAGACTAATTTCAAAAAAAGACCTCTAAAATACTAAAATTATAGTTTAGCCCCTAAATCTTATAAAAGTTTAAAATTGGTCCGGAGATGATCCACATAGCTTTGTAATGAGTTATTGAAATTATTGTATTGCTATTGCGTTATTGTAGAACATGACAACATTAAATTATCAAATTTTGATTGCACCAAATACCATTTTTGTTTCGGTAATGCCTTTTGACCCGGTTCTCTACCATGCCGGGAAGGGGTGTTACATGATACATGTTGCGTATGGTTTAATATGCATATTTTGAAAATGTTAAGTGCATGGTTTTGAAAGGCATGATGATGTTGATGATGGTTTAAAAGGCGTTTTAAAAGTGAATTGTTAAACGGTTTTTTCAAATGTATTGATGGTGGTTTATTTTTAGAGCACTATTCACTAAGCCTAGTGTACTTACGCTCTCTTCTTCCATCAATGCAAAGAATTAAAAGTTTTGAGGCAGCAAGTAAGCAAGGAGGAATCCAAGGACTTGAACTTCGAAAGTACGGTTACGATTTAGACTCGTAGTAATAAAGGCAATGTGGTTCATTAATGTTGGGAGGGTTGTTTTGCTAAACTCCTTGTTTGTGCAAGTTTTAAATGTTGAATGGGACTTGTTTGAGGCTTAATATGCTTGTGAATGGTTTAGAACTATGTTTCAGATGTTGAATAGGAAGCATGCCTATAAATATTGTAGATTCTTGAATTATGCTTGCTTGGATTGTTTTGAATGTTTGAATGATGTTGTTAAATATTCCTTTGATGATTTATGATGTTTGGGTAAGGTTTGGAAATGCTTAGAGTGAGGCAAAGTATCATATGTTTGGACCTAGAGGTCATTACAGGTCTTCGTGTACCGGTACGGGTCCCCTAATTTCGATACGCGGGGTCTGGGAAGGCTCAGATCATCAAAATTTTACAAAAGGTATCGGTGCGCCTAGCCACCATATCGGTACATATAAAGGAAAATATGCACTGTTTTTGGACACGGGCTCCCATACCAGTACGCTCTTTAGCTACTGGAATATGGTTTTCGAAAATAATCCATAAGGGATCGGTACGGGGTGTGGAACTATATCGGTACGGGCTTGTTCGACACACCATTTCGATATGGGGTTACCAGTATCGGTATACAGAGCTGTTATGTTAGTTGAATTGTATCGATACGGTTCTGTCTGTATCAGTACGCACTATATCTTTTTAGTTTTTATCTGCTAAAGTTTGAAACTATGCAATTTAGTCCCTAAATGTTATGTGTACAATTAAATGAGTTCGGATGATTGTTTTAAGACGTGATTTGACATGTGAGCATGAAATTGGATTAATGAAAGATTGGGAAATTGGATTTTAATTAAGTCCTTGTAATTTGGAAAAATTATGATTTGGTCCCAAAAGTACATGTTTGAGTAATTAAACCCTGTTTTGCAATCTGATTACAATGTAACATATCCGCTGATGCATGTTCACCTTAGGATCTAAATTGATGCATTTAGATAAGATAAAAAGGAAAAAAAGGGACATGATTTAGGTTATTATTCGGGTTTGCTTTGACAAGCGTAATGTGGCTCTTTTAGCTCAGTTTCGGCTAGACCGGGTTAAAGAGGGTTACATCCAAAGGTTGCTCAATCAACTTCTGACAACTACTTCAAGGAGGAAGCTCAATCCATTTCCAAGCCACCATACTTCAATAGGGTAAATTGCCCATATTGGAAGAATAGGATGAGGTTATTCATCAAATCAAATGACTACCTCCTTTGGGATGTAGTGGTGGATGGGCCATCTATTCTGATGAAGAATGTAGGAGACTACTCGTCGAGAAAAAAAGATAAGAATAGACCGATAAAGATCGAATGAAGTTGCAACTCAATGATAAAGCTATGCACATCTTGTTTTGTGCTCTTGGGTCGGACAAGTATGCCAAGATGTCGTTTTTCTCAAGTGCCAAGGAGATTTGGGAAAAGCTAGAAGTTACTCATGAAAGTACAAATGAAGTGAAAGAGACCAAGATTGGACTCCTTAATCTAAGCTATGAGAACTTCAAGATGGAACCGGATGAAGACATCACAAAAATGTTTGATCGATTCTCCGTCATTGTTAATGGGCTCAAGGGCTAAGAGAAGTCATTCTGGAGGACAAGCTTGTTTGAAAGCTCATCTATTCTCTTCCCGAATCATGGGATTCAAAGAAGACCGCCATCATCAAAGCCAAAATCTCAAGACCTTGAAGTTTGATGCTCCCATGGGGTCACTTCTCACTCATGAGCTAATGGAGCAAGGAAAGAAAAATGTGGAAAAGAAGAAGGAAGAGAAGAAAAAAGTGGAGAAAAAAGTTGGGATTTCTCTTAAAGCTTCACAAGAAGAGAGTGATTCTAGCGATGAGAAAGATGAAGAGATAGCTATGCTAGCGAAAAGAATCACGAGGTTCATGAAATCCAAATCGAGGAAGAAAATTCCATTAAAGAGATGGTTTTAATAACGAACCAAAGGAAGAGGACAAGGATCAAATCATTTGCTATGAGTGCAAAAAGCTAAGGCACATCAAGTTTGATTGTCCCCAATTAAAGAAGAAGAGCTTCGGAAAAAAGAAGAAGCTTAAGGCTCATGTGGCTACCTGGAATGATGAAGACTCATTCGATGAGGAAGAGCAAGAGGCAGCCAATTTGTGTCTCATGGAACTTGAAAAGGATCCTAAGGTAACCTCTAATTCATCTACATTTGATTTCACATTTGATGAACTTCAAGAAGCTTATGATGAATTGCAAGAGGTTTATGATGAACTAGTTTTTGAGTTCAAAGAATCAATTTTGAAAAATAAGAAAATCATTTCGGATTTGAAAAACCAAAATAATTATTTATCCAAAACTAATGTGGAACTTGAAAGGAAAGTTGAGGATATGCAAGCAAACCACAAAGGTTTTGAAAAGAAAAATCAAGACTTGTACAACTTACTTTCAAGAGTCAATGATGATCACTAAAAGGAAGTGGACGGTCTTAAAGCTTCCTTAAACAAATTTGGGACAACTTGTTTTGAAAAAGGAAATCATTCAAAACCCAACTACGCGAAAGGAACTTTAATGGGTACAAACATAGAGGCTTCCAAAGGCCCTCTAGAGGTAGGAATGTTAGGAGTGGTTGTGGTCCTAAGGAACTATTTTCTTCTAATAATGTTGATGCCACTGCTTATTGGATCCCCAAGGGAACCAAGATTTTAGGAGTTAGTACTCATGGACCCAAAAGAATTTGGGTGTAACACCCTCAACCCGGATGTCACATTTGGGCCCCAAACCCAAAACCATTACCATAAAATTTTTTGTTTTCAAAGCCCAAATCATAACAAGTTCAATAAATCATAAGTTCATTCATTTAAGAAATAGATAGAAATCCAAAGAATTTCAAAATAGTATAAGTGGAGCTCTAAAATACAAATATTAAAAACATTCGACTTAGACACTTAGTACAAAATAAGAGTTACAATTATACATAAGGTCCTACGAAATACATAGCAAATTACATCTAATAATTGTAATCAACAACAGTTGATGCTGAAATCCTAGCCTCCCTTGATGGTTTTCCTCCAAGCCACACAACAACCTACTTACCTGCGAACGGAAGCAATGATTCCGAACGCTAAACTAACCAAGCTCAGTGGATACACAACCACTCAACAATGCTTCATGCAAATCATATATAAAGTAATGCATCATGAAATGATATCATGGCAAGATAACAATGACGCTACTATAACTGCCTAACACATAGCAACATAGATGTATGATCTCACACAACACACACATATATACGTCATTAACCCACACAACATTACACAGATAATACCAACAATTTGAGTGAGGCCCATGTCCACACAACATCGGGATCCTACACTTCAAGTAAGGCCCGCTTCCACATAGCATCAAAATTCTACACTCTTATGGATGAGGCCTATGTCCACAAAACATCAGGATCCTCCATCCATGCTCGAAATCTCTCATCAAGCACCTTTGAATGAGGCTCGTGTCCACACAACATCGTGATCCTCCATTTAGGAGTCATCAATGTGTTGCAACATATATTACTGGGTATCTAAATCCCACCACACAAAGATTGACTCAACTACCTAGGCATCCCATTCGTACACAACAATAACCCTAGTTACCACACAACATCAATTGATCCACCAATGATCCCTATGGGTTACTACCTTAAGCAATTCACCCAATAATTACCAAGTTATTAGCCATTTATTCCATTTACAGGGTCTAAACACCAGTTTCTCAGTTTTAGTATTCATTTTATACCTTAGAAGACCCCTACCTTTACCTCGAATTATAGAACCACCAAACTCAAAGTCTTATTCCTTGGGCAGATTGGCTAGCGAGTATCGATACACCCTCTAGGTACCGATACCCCTCATTGAGTATCGATACCTGTTTTAGGTTTGAAAGATTTGATTTTAGCCCTGCATCGATATGCCCTCATCTCATACCAAAACCCAATATCGGTACACATACCTTGCTTACCGAAACCACACTCATACTAAAACACCTTTGGTGTACCAATACCCATTTTGGCTACTGGAATTCACAATAGAGCTGTAGTATTGGTAGACCCCAGCCATACCGATACCCATTTATAATTTCGCTCGAAAGACTCATCTTCCATAAGAGAGTATCGATACGGGCCTAAACTGTACCGATACACTAGCCTAAGTTTTAAATTTTAGAGTTTAAAAACCCATGTTTCTGCCATTAACCTCAACCATTGAGCCCTAAATTTTTCCTACATATTATGGGGAGTTAATTAGGTGTGTTACTACAAGTTCTAGGCCTCAACAATGTTAAATTCATAAATTGCCATTAGAGATCAACCAAGGTTAATCGACACAATAAACCCCACAAACATGCATCAAAGCCTAATTTTATGATTTCCAGGAAACAAAGGGAGTTAGTAGTGTACTAACCTTGACTAAATTATAAAGAATAAGTCTCCAAGCTTCCAACTCAAGCTTTCTCCTTTCCTAGAGCTTTTGATGGCTTTTCCACCTTTTCACTACAAGAAAGAGTTACACAACGAATTACAACACCACTAGGAGAAATTTAAGAGCTAAAAACATCCACTAAGCCATGAACGGAGCCCTAAACACTCCATTCTCGTTCTTCCACACTAATCCCCTCCAAAGCCTCAACCTCTACCATTTTAACTCATCTTTACCTTGGTTTAGAACTTTTGCTTCTACACAAACTTTTCTCAATTACCGAAATGTGATTCTCACTCAAACACTCAAAGACTACACCTTGAACTTCAAACTTGGGTAGAAAGATGAAGTGAGGAAGAGGGAGAAAATAAGGGGACAAGGGTGACTTCACCCTCCAACTTTTTTGCAGAAAATAAATGAACCCTCCCCTCCTCTTTGTCTTCAAACATGAAATTAAATATTTGCCCCTTTTATTTCCACCCTAATCCATTAAGAAACCAATAACACAAGTCCAAGGTCCTAATACAAGCCTGAAGAGGCACTCAAGGCCCACATCAAGGCCCAAATGTGAGACCCACACCTCAGTTTAACCTGACTCTCTAATTCTAAAATGTGGGTCGTTACAACTCTCTATTCCTTAAAGAAAATTTTATCCTTGAAATTTACCTGATGAAAATAGATGCGGATAGAGTTCTCTCATGTCGTCCTTGACTTCCTACATTACCTCTTCTACTACGTAGTTTCTCTACAACATTTTCACCAAGGATATGTACTTGTTGCGAAGTTTCTTGACTCCCTTGTCAAGCACTCTAACCGGTTATTTCTCATATGTCAAATCTATGCTGATTTCAAACTCCACAAGATGGATGATTTGCAAAGAATCAGAACAGTAAGGGCTCAACATAAACACATGAAGAATATCGTAGCCGCATGCCAACTCCGGAGGCAAAGCTAATTGGTATGCCACTGGTCCAACTATCTCAATAACCTCATACGGTCTAATATACCTTGGACTCAACTTTCCCTTGCATTCGAAACAAATGATTTTTTTCCACGGAGATACCTTGAGAAACGCTTTCTCAACAACATCATACTCAATATGCTTGTGCTTTCAATCCGCGTAAGCTTTTTGTGGGTCAAAAGCTTCTTATATCCTCTTCTTGATGTTCTGAACCTTTTCCTCAGTTTGTTTGACGAGGTTGGATCCCACGATCCTCCTTTCATTAAGCTCGGTCCAACACAAAGGTGTTCTACACCTACGCCCATACAAAGCCTCAAAAGGAGTCATCTTAACGCTCGACTGGTAACTGTTATTATAAGCAAATTCTATGAGCGCTAACTGGTCTTCCCAACTTTTTGCAAAGTCTAATATACAACATTAGAGCATATCCTCCAAGATTTAGATGACTCGCTCAGACTGACCATCGGTTTGAGGGTGGAAAGCTGTGCTAAAATACCATTTAGTGTTTAAAGCCTTATGTATGTTCTTTCAAAACCTCGAAGTGAACGCATATCTAAAATCCATGAGCACATGTAGAAAATGAGAAGACTTGATCAAGCGATCCACAATTACCCAAATAACATCATGTTTCTTTTGTGTCATTGACAACCCAGTAACAAAATCCATGGTAACACAATCCCATTTTTATTGTACAATTGAATGGGATGTAGCAAACCCAAAGGAACTTGGTGTTGTACTTTAACCTGTTGATAAGCCAAGCACCTTGTCACAAACTCAGAGACATCTCTCTTCATACAAGGCCACCAAAAGGAGGGAGGAAGATCTTGATACATCTTATTTCTTCTTTGATACATGGCAAATGGACTATGATGGGCCTCTCTCAGGACATAATCTCTCAGATCCTCCAAAGCTAGAACACACAACTGACATTTGAAATACAAGAACCTACCATCTCGTACCTCAAAGTCGAACGTCTTACCACTTTGCCTCAATCGACTCCACAAGTTTTTCATCTAGAACTTGTGTCCTCTTATCTCTTTCACTAATGTAGGCTCAACACATAACTCGGCTAAAAGATCACCATCCTCGGTCATCCTAAAATAGGTAAGCATAACCCTCAAGTTTGACATAAACTTTCGACTCAAGGCATCAACTACAACATTCGTTATGTTAGGGTGATACTCTATGATTCAATCATAGTCCTTCAACAATTCAACCCACCGACATTGCCTCAAATTCAATTCATTTTGGGTAAGCATATATTTCAAACTCTTATGGTTGGTGTAGATGTAGCACTTCTCTCTGTACTGGTAGTGCCTCCAAATCTTTAACACGAAGATGATTACAACAAGCTCTAAATCACATGTAGGATTGTTCCGTTCATGGGGATTAAGTTGCCTTGAGGCTTAGGCAACCGCTTTACCCTCTTGCATAAGCACACAACCTAGCCCATTCAAGGAAGTATCACTAAACACGACGTAATCTTTCACTGGCTCAAGTTGTGTTAAAACCAGAGCCTACGTTAGATAAGCTTTTAACTGCTGAAAACGTTGATGCCTTTATTGTTCCAGTCAAACGGGACCCCTTTTTGCTACAACTTGATCAATGGTGTAGCTATAATAGAGAAGCCTTTAACAAACTACTTATAATACCCTGTAAGCCCAAGGAAACTACAAACTTCTAGTATATTCTTTGGTGGCTTTCACTCCACCACAGCCTGAATTTTCTGGGGATCTACTCGGATCCTATCCACAACAACTATGTGGCCAAGAAATGCCACATTTGAAAGACAAAATTCACACTTATTGAACTTGGCAAACAAACGCATGTCTCTTAAGGTTTGAAAAACCACACACATATGGTAATCGTGCTCTTTTTCCGATTGTGAGTATACCAAAATTTCATCAATAAAAAACACAACAAATTGATCCGAGTACAGTTGAAAGATCCAGTTTATTAGGCCCATAAAAGCCATAAGTTCATTGGTAAGCCCAAATGGCATCACCAAGAACTCACAATGCCCATACGGCGTCCTAAAAGAAAATTTATGGACATCTTCATCCATTACCTTCAACTGGTAGTATCCCGACCTCACATCAATCTTAGAAAAAACACGGGCACCCCTTAACTGGTTAAACAAATCATCAATCCTTGGAAGGGATAACGGTTCTTTATTGTTACTTTGTTGAGCTATCGGTAGTCAATGCACATCCTCATTGACCCATCATTCTTTTTAACAAACAAAACTGGTGCTCCCTAATGTGAGATGCTAAGTCGGATAAAACCTCCCTCAAGCAACTCTTGGATTTGCTTCTTCAACTCTTTCATCTCTGTTGGTGTCACACGATATGGAGCAATAGATACCGGTGCTTACTCGACATCACCTCAATCCAGAACTCTAACTCACGGTCAGGAGGCAATCTAAGTAACTCTTTTGGAAACACATTTGTAACCCCTTGACTCGGTCTAGTCGCAAAACTGAACTGAGTGAGTTATATTAAGGTTTACCAAGACAAACTCGGATAAATTAATTAGAAAGTGGTCCATTTTTTTCATTTTATCCCTTTTAAATGCTTAATTAAGTCCTAAGGTGATCATGCTAACAATGGTGACGATTACAACTCAATTAGGTGTCAAATTGATATCCAATTCTACGATTTATCATTACAGGGAACAAATTGCAATTACAGATAATCAAGGGGAATTCCTTGAAATTAAAGTTACCAAACCTTAATTAGTCATATTTCATACAATCAGGTTAAATTTCAACTTTAAATAATCATCCAAACTCATTTAATTACATGATCAAGAAATAGGGACTAAACTACAAAGAATACAAACTTTAGAAAGCATTTTAACTTAATTAACGAACTAGGTATCGGTACACTAACACCCCATATCGATACGGGTTCAAATTTCAAAGGCGTACCAATACGGTCCTCAAGCGTATCAATACTAGTATGCAATATTCGAAAATGGGTATTCTAGTAGCCAAAAGGCATATCGGTACAGTTGCCCGTGTACTGACACCAAGCCAAATTATCAACATCGCGTACTGATACGATCCCTAGGCGTATTGGTATGCCAAGGCATTTTTGCCTAGATTGAGCCGAGATAGGTCCCCTTGTACTGATCCTTGAGGATTCGTACCGGTACAGATAAACCTGTAATAACCTTTGGGTCAAACATATGACACTTTGGCTCAATCTAACATACTCCAAACAACATCTAATCACCATATAACATCCCAAACAGTATTTTTACCAACATAAGAGCATGATAAAGGATCATAAGCTTTATATGCCAAAATCTCTAAATAGCAAGCTTAAATAGCATCTTATGTATAAACCAAATTATACAAAACATAATCCATTTCTCATGATACATCATCTCATATATTGGAATTCAAGTGACTCAAAACCAAGTTTGATTTTATTTACAAAAACAAATCGGATACACGGATTTCCCAAGTGGTTCCTTCGACCACTTCACATACGTCGTCGAATTGGAGCAGCCTTCACCAATTATAACATATAAATCCACCGGTGGGAGAAAATGTCATAATTAACCCCTCGACTGTTGCGGTTC
This sequence comes from Hibiscus mutabilis, assembly GCA_019671005.1. Lineage (NCBI taxonomy): Eukaryota > Viridiplantae > Streptophyta > Magnoliopsida > Malvales > Malvaceae > Hibiscus > Hibiscus mutabilis. Next base: position 40,125,454 of record CM033713.1, on the reverse strand, counting down.
TCATGGTGGAGAAAATAGCACAATTAACCCCTCGATACACATGGGACGACTTATTATAGTGCACTTTAAACCCTATGGCTAGCCAACTATATTCGATAACATTTTACCTCTGCTACTTGCCAATACACTCAATAAAAACCATATTACCTTATTGTTTTACATATGCATCAATGCAAACGATTTTCCAATACATTAAACCATGTATTCTAGCATTCTTAAAGTTCTTTCATAAATCATTTCTCATTCTCAATAATCATCATGTATGATTCATTTGCAACATCTTTCATTTCTAAAATATGCATATAATAGTAGGTAATTAAAATCATAAACATGTGCATGAGATTGTATTTGTAAAACCGAAAACGAGAGAGAGCTCAACCAACACTTACTTCCAAGATTAGATAAGTGTTTCAAACTTATTCAAAACTTCCAACAACCATCTTCAAACCTTTTAAAAGTAGTAAAATGTATTTCCACTCACCAACAACGCAAGGCTATCTTGTCGTTGCGAGAATCAAGCTTCCGAAGCTTCTGCAACCTCTCCATAAGCTAAAGGATTCAACTCCCCTGCTTTACCCAATCAAAAACAAAGGATTAATGCACTTCTATGAATCTCTAATTTCTAGGAACCAACAAACACAACTTCGCCTCACAAAAAACCGTCAAACACCTCTCTAAAACATATGAAATCATCACCAAACTTCATCTAAACAAAGCCCAGCAAAAACCTATTGATTTAAACAGCTTAACAACATCAATTAACATCCAAAAAATCTTTATAACGTCCTTATACCTCCAGCAACTCTACAACACCAAGATCACTTCAACATCTAACTATTTACAACCTAGAAAATTAGCAATTCACATAGTTTCGAGAGTTCTTTAATTAATCTCTTCTTTTAACATTAATACACATATCTCAAGTGTTCTAAAACAATTAGAATCAAGGCAAAAAGATCCATAACAATATTCTTCCAATTTCTCATCAAAACTCAATTTAATCCATAAAATCTTGATTATATGATAAACATATAACAAAAAATCAGTTGTAAAGGATCAAGAACTTGGGAATTGCATTAAAGAACCTTTAATTAGAGGAGAGAAATGAAAATCACCTCTAATTGCTGATTTCTTCGTTAATTGGCAAAGATTGAATGAAAACTTCAAGAAACCAAGTAGATTTTGTTGTAGAAATCAAAGAAATCAAATAGAAAATCAAAAGGAAATCAAAAGAGATTGATTCCTGTAAATTTTGGAAAGAAATTGATAGTTTGACTGCTGAGAAAGTTGAGAGAAAAGTCGACAGCAAAATTAGTTACATGAGAAAATGAATTGTGTAATTAAAAATCCATTTATCAATTCTATTTTATTTTATTATTAAAACCTCTTAAAAACCTTTTAAAAATAGCCTAACTCAAGGGAAAAATCTAATGGAAAAGTTTGGTTAATTAGCTTCTTAAAGATTTTAAGTTTTGACCCTTTTACGATTTAGTCACCAAAAACAGTTTTTAAAACTCTACGTTTTAGTCACCGGACCAAAATGTCCCAAAATAAGATTTAATTCCTTCAAATTGAATATACCATAATACTTAAAATATTAATTAAGTATTTTCTATATTTTATTTTAGCCAAAATAATTAGTTAATATTTAATTCATGAAACTAACTCGAATTGCCTAATCCAGTTCTCCCGAACCGTCTAATCTGTCCATCTAACAACTAGGCACAAATTTAGGGCGTTACAAGTCTCCCCCTCTAAACAAATTTTATCCTCGAAATTTACCTGGTAGAAAAAGGTAAGGAAACTGCTTCAACATGTCCTCCTTGCTTTCCCAGGTGGTTTCCTTGACATCACGATGTCGCTACAACACCATCACCAATTCTATGGTCTTTCCACGGAGAACCTTGCTACTTGAATCTATAATTCTCACCGGCTCCTCATCATTGGTCAAATTCGGATTCAAGTTAATCTCTTCAACAGGCATCACATGCGAAGGGTCTATTTATACCTTCAAAGCATCGATACATGGAAAACATCATGTATCTTCTCCAACTCCGCCGACAACCTCAACCTATAGGTAACATGACTCAACTTTTGTTGAAGGTAACTATTTTTATAGGCAAAATCCACCAACGGTAACTGTTTCTCCCACATTCCTTGGAAATCAATGATGCAACACCGCAACATATACTCCAACACTTGGATAACGCATTCAGATTGACCATCCGTTTGAGGATGATACGAAGTACTGAAATTCAACCGCATACCCAAAGCCTTATGCAAACACTCCCAAAACCTTGCTATAAAACATGGATCTCTATTTGATACTATAAACTTAACACCCCGTGCAACCTCACAATCTCGGCAATATACAACTCTGCCAATTTATCCAAAGTATACGTCGTATGCACAGCCAGAAAATATGCACACTTTGTAAACCTATCCACAATCACCCAAACCGAATTCTTCTTTGATGGCGTCAAAGGCAAACCAAACACAAAATCCATGGTAATTCTCTCCCATTTCCATTATGGAATCTTCAAAGGTTGCAACAACCCAGAAGGAAACTGATGCTCAGCCTTAACGCGCTGACATACTATACATCAAGCAACAAAATCCGCTACATCATTCTTTAAACCAACCCAGAAATATTACTTTTTCAAATCCTACTCGAATGTGCCCCAGTCAAGATAGTGTGCATTAACTCCTCATCTTTCGGCAGAACCACTCGACTCTTGAAACATAAAACACCTTCATCACTGAAACAAAAATTCATCTGATTGCCACCCATTATATCTTTGACGTGCGATACCAAAGAATCATTATACGGTTGCTTCTCCTTGATTAACTGCAACAACGATGGCTTTACTTGCAACACAACCAACAAGTCTCCATCTCACGTCACACTCAACTCATCAAACATCACCCTCAATTCTACTGTCACCTTCCTATTCAAAGCATCAGCTACAACATTAGCCTTTCTCGAATGATACTCTATCCTCAAATCATAATCCTTAAACAACTCCAACCATCTCTATTGCCTAAGATTCAACTCTGTTTGGACATCAAATGCTTCAAACTCTTGTGATCCATGTCTACAATAAACTTCCCACTATAAAGATAATGTCGTCAAATCTTCAACGCAAACACCACCGTAGCAAGCTCAATATCATGCGTAGGATAGTTGCGTTTGTGCACCTTTAACTGACTAGATGCATAAGCCACAACTCTTCTTTCTTGCATCAACACCCCCAAACCAACGTAGGATGCATCGCTACAAACTACAAACTCTTTCCTTGACTCAGGTTGAATCAAGATTGGAGCTTGTGTCAAAGCTTCGTTTAACTTATCAAAAGCTTGCTGTCTACCCTCTGTGCACTTAAAACTCACATAATTTTGCAATGACTTAGTCAAAGGAGAAGCAATCCTCAAAAAACCATCTACGAAGCATCGATAATACCCTACCAACCCTAAGAAGCTACAAACTTCTAACATCGACTTAGGTTGCTTCCAATTCACCACTGCCTCAATTTTCTATAGATCCACGCGAATACCCTCGACTGAAACAACATGACCAAGAAAAACCACCTGTTTGATCCAAAACTCACACTTGCTCAGCTTGGCATAAAGCCCATTATCTAAAAGAACTTGCAACACAATCTGTAGGTGTCGATCATGATCTTTCTTGGTACGAGAGTACACAAGAATGTCATTATGAACATTACCAAAAACTAATCCAAGAATTTACAGAACACCCAGTTCATCATGTCCATGAAAACTGGTGGCGCGTTTGTCAACCCAAACAGCATCACTAGGAATTCATAATGCCCATAACACGTGCAAAAAGCTATTTTTTGCACGTCCTTGGCCTTCACCTTCAACTGATAATATCTTGATCGCAGATCAATCTTGTAAAACACCGTAGCACCTCGAAACTGATCAAAAAATCATCAATCCTTGACAAAGGATACTTATTCTTAATCATCAACTTGTTCACTTGCCGATAATTAATGCACATTCTTATCGTGCCATCTTTATTCTTCACAATCAACACCAGTGCTCCCCACGGTGACACACTAGGCTGAATGAAACCACGATCCAACAACTCCTGTAACTGCTTCTTCAACTCCTTCAATTCCTTAGGTTCCATATGATACGGTGCAATTGACACCAGAGCCGTATCTGCATACATCTTAATGCAAAACTCTACCTCCTTATCCAGCGGTAATCCTAGCAACTCTTCTAGAAACACTCTTAGAAAATCATAAATGGTGCGAATATCCTGGACACGCACTTTCTTTATATTAGGGTTCGTAATATAAGCTAGGTATGCTTGATCCCTAGATTCTAACAACTTCTGCGCTTTCAAAGCTGAAATAACATTGGATAAAAAATTGACATTCTCACCCATAACCACCACTTCGTAATCCTTAGAAGTTTCAACAAAACTCACTTGGTCTCAAAATTAACCACAACCCTAGGTTCAGACAACCAATCTATCCCCAAAATTACATCAAAACCATAAAACGGCAACTCTATCAAATAAGCCACGAACACATAACCTTGAACCATCAAGGGACACCTCCTATACAACCTCTTACAACTACTGTCTCACTAAAATAACTAGTTACCCACATACCAACATCTAACACCTCTACAGGTATATCAAGTAATCATGCATGTTCACTCAAGATGTATGAATGTGTAGAACCAAAATCTATCAAAGAAAGAAATGGTATAAACTGTAAAGTAAATGTACCTACAATCATATCAGTATTTTTGCTTCCCACTCGATGCGCAAAAACCCTTGTCGGTCCACTAATCTCAGGTTGAACTACTACGGTATAAGAAAATGCTCTTTGACCATCCTCCATTCACTAAAAATATCCACGACCGCACCTACAACCTCTCTGTGGCACAATAGCATATGCAGGAGCCTGACCTTCTCTAACTAGCTGTAGACAATCACGCCGAATGTGATCCCATAATTTGTAGCTCCAACATGAACCAAAGGTACCCCAATACTCTCCCAAATGTCACCTACCACATCGCTTGTTCTCGGGTACTCCAGTATAGGTTTTTCTAACCTTGCAAACCACGCCCAGCATTACTCCCTTAGCGTCTTTGATTCGGACATGCCTCCTATCTCTATGCTTCTTGTATCAATCTCTGCTAACATCCGACTCAGACTGTCTCTTCCAGTAGAAGAACTCCTTGATTGAGAAGATAACCCCAAAATCTATTCTATGTCCTTAGCTCAGAAAACCAGGACATCAAACTCAGTATAGCCTGTAGCCAATATATAAGTCTTCACCTCCTTAACTAGTCCATAACGAAAATGATCGCATCGCTATTGCTCATCAAGAACTAGCTCATGAGCATACTATCTCAACCGAACAAACTGGATCTCACACTCGGAAACAAACATGTTCCCTTACTCTAAAGCCATGAACTCCCTTTTCTTCTCATCTTGATAACGAGGACCCAAATACTTCTTCTGGAAAGTAGCACAAAATAAATCCCATGTCACATCAGCAGATGTCATACCCGCGATAGCATTCGTCCACCAACTATAAGCATCTTCATAAAGCAACGACACAATGCAACCTAACTTGCAGACATCCAAACACTCCATCTAGCCAAGGATCCTCTCCGTGCTGGGAAACGACCTTTCAGCTGCTTCAAGAGCCAAACCTCTAAACTCAGTACCTTCAAAACTACATAGACACTCCAACAGAAGCCCAATATTAACAACTACTATAGGCTCTAGTACATGTACTTGCACTCCAGCTATGGCCGACTGAAAAGCTCTAGTTATCGCCTGGATCAACGACGTCATATAACCAAAAATAGGTCCTTGCGGTGCCTGAGGCACACCACCCTCAACTCCAGCACTAGTATGAGGAATCAGTGGAGGAGGAGGCAACTCGTCATTTTGTCCATCCACAACACTCCCCATATAAGCTATTGTCTCTCGCCTTAGTCCTATTTTGCAAAAATATGAGTCTAAAACATGACAATGCAATAAAACAATATAATTAGACTAGCTTGTAGCAAGAATCCAAGTTGCTAATGTTTAAAAACAAAAATCATTTAACACTAGTAGTAATAAGGCAATATGTCCTTAAGCTAAACACCCCAACATATCATATTTCAAACATTATCTCATAAAGTCAAACACCGTACATACCAACAACAGAATCATACATCAACAATATATCAAACAACCATAGCCCACCTCCCAATAATCATAACCTAGCTCTGATATCAACAAATATAACCCCCTTGACCCAGTCTAGTCGGAAGACCGAATTGAGCGAGTTATATTAGGGTTTACCGAGATAAACTGGATGAATTAATTAAAAAGTGGTGTATTTTTCATTTTATATTTTCTAAATTCTTAATTAAGTCCTAATGTGATCGTGCTGACAATGGTAAAGATTACAACTGAATCGAGTATCGAATTAACATCCAATTCTTTGATTTATCATTACAGAGACCAAATTGCAATTATAGATAATTAAGGGGACTTCCTTGAAATTAAAGTTACCAAATCCTTAATTAGTCATATTTCATGCAATCAAGTTAAATTTCAAGTTTAAATAATCATCCAAACTCATTTAATTGCATGATCACGAAACAAGGACTAAACTACAAAAATACAAACTTTAAAAAGCATTTTAACTAAATTAACGAACTAGGTAATGTTACACTAACACCCCCATCGATACGAGTTCAAATTTCAAAGGCGTACCAATACGGTCCTCAAGCGTATTTGTACTGGTATGCAATATTCAAAAATAAGAATTCTAGTAGCCAAAAGGATTACCAATACGGTTGCCCGTATACCAACACCAAGACAAATTATCAGTATTGCGTACCGATACGGTCCCTAGGTATATCGATACGCCAATAAATGTTTCCCATATTGAGCCGAGATAGGTCCTCGCGTACTAATCCCTGAGGACCCATACCAGTACAGACATACTTGTAATGACATCTTGGTCAAACATATGACACTTTGGCTCAATCTAACATACTCCAAACAACATCTAATCACCATATAACATCCCAAATATTATTTTCACCATCATAAGAGCATGATAAAGGATCGTAAGCAACATATTAAATCCAAGCAATTGTCCTATAGGCTTGATCTCTACCCAAGCATGCAAATTGTTTCACAAAATGGTTCGACGATCCACACTGATAACAAACTTTGATCACTCCCCAACACTCGCCTCTATGATTGCATCTACACTGATTGCAAATTGGTGCACCTATACACTCTTGTGAGCCCTCTGGACTCATCATAGATGAACATGAAGATGGCCCTCCTACGATTGGTAGACTCGAATCTCCGATCTAATCTTAAACTCTAATTCGAAGGTCATCCTCTATTATAATTCCATCGATTTCTACTCATTCCTGAGTAGGACTACAAGTTGTTGGAGAGATTCTGATTCCTCCCACCAGAACTTCCTCGCCTGACAGACGAGACATAGTTCAATCCTTGCACCTGTTCAAGAGACTTGGCACTCGAAGTCAACTCTGAGAACACTTTCAGTGGTGCAGCAGTCAGATAAGCCTGAATCTCTTTTCACAAGCCCTTCAAGAACCTTTTGCATCTCATCTTCTCAGTGAAGACCAACTTGGGAGCATACCTACTTATGTAACGCCCTGAATTTGGGCATAGAAGTTAGCTTGATAGATTAGATGGTTTGGGTGAACCGAATTACACGGTTCAAACTAGTTTCGGGAATTAATTCATAATAAATGTTTTATTATGAGATAAAATATGAAAAAATATTGGAAAATGTTTAATTAATATACTGAGGGTTTTGGTAAACTCAATTTATTGAAATAAGTTTGGATTAAATAACATTTTTTGGGTGACTAAAATGTAAAGTTTTTAAAACTATTTTGGTACTAAATCATAAAAGGGTCAAAACTTAGAATCTTTAAGGAGCTAATCTACCCATTTTTTTAATCAGACTTTTTCCTTAATTTAGGCTGTTTTTAAATGGTTTTAAAATGGTTATTAAATAAAAATAAAATAGATTTAATTAAAATGATTTTAATAGATGATTCACCTTTCTCACGTAACCACTTTTGCTCTCAACTTTCCTAGCAGCCAAACTACTTACCTTATTCTAAAATGATCAAGAGTCACCTTTTTTTATTTCATTTTGATTCCTCAATTGAGTCCTGTAACACCCCAAAATTGGGCCTAGTCGAAATTCAATTCTGGCAACCAGAAATTTTACATCGAAAAGTTAAACTATAGCATTGACCTTTGATCAAGTGGTCAATTATTGAAATAATTAGTATTTTTAGTGATCAAGGGCCTTATTGTAAACATTGAACTTGGTTAGTGATCAAATTGGGAAAATTAGAACTATTGGGCCAAAGGTGAAATAAATGGAAAGTTATGGGACTAATCATGTAATTAGCCCCTCAACCCATGAATCACCACTTACGTGGGCAATTGGGGTGAAGTTCTTTCACCTAAAGGAAAGCTAAATAGAATAGAAAGAAAGAAGAAAAGGGTTAGAAACTTACCGGTTCAAAATCCTTTCCCAAAAGCTAAGTAGCATAATCTTGTCCTTCCTTTTGCAAGAAGAAGCAAGCATCACCATAGTTAAAATTTTCAAGCTTTGCTTTTCCTTAGTTCAATTGATCATAACTTATTCTATTCTTCAGAAAGGTAAACCCACAATTTTTCTATTAATTATCTTAAGGAATTGATGGAGAAATCTTGAAACCAAGCTATTATACCCTATCTTATAATCCAAGTACTTTAAGCTTGATCTTCTATAGAACTCATAGCAAATCATGGATATGGACAAAGTTATTGCTATCAAAAGTATTGAACTATTGTATCCATTGTTCCTATATTGTTTTGATAGCTCAAAACGTTCTTACTGAAGGAACATCTAATCCATCAGAATTCGGTAAAAAAGAAACAAAGATATTGTAATTTGGGAGCCCTAAAAGCTTCAGGAGAATCGGTGAGTGCAGCCAGAGTCTCAGAATTGGCTAGGTGCTTTTTTTATTTCAATATATTGGTCTATTGCATTTCCATCATTGAAATCTAGGTATGGATATATTAAAACCTTGTTGAAGGTATCATTGGTAAGCTTTGGTAATCTTATGACATTGTTATATTGATAATTGAGTCATGGTATTGAAATTGATAACATTGAATTATTGTGAAAGGCCATATTGATCATGATACACCGTTATTGACAAGTTGACATTGGAATCGTTATTGTTCTTTTCATTGCTATTGTTGTTGTTATTGTCCTATTTATTGAATCCTTGGATACAAATGGACAATGGATACAATTGGCATGCCATAGAATTCCTGAGCTCATTGGTACGGAGTGGACTACGGTCCTTGAGATAAGACTTTATTTAGCGATGTTGGTGGGATATGTTGGTTTTGGTCCTATTAGCGATGTTAGAGGATATTGACCATTCATTGTTGGCGATGTTGGTTGGGAATTCGTGTATCCACTTTCACATATCGATCCAAGGAATTAAGTTATTGAAATTATTGTTAAAATATGGTTTGAGATGCATTTATATTGATTTTCATGTTATTGATACCATTGTTGTTCATTCCATCGTTGTTGACTACCTCACTAGGCTGTATAAGCCTAACACATCTCATTTCCATGCATTTTCAGGTTAAAAGGTTGTTGGATCAAGGATCGGAGTAAGAAGCATTTTAGAAGCAAGTTCACAAGTTACATGTAATGTAAAATTTTCCCTTAAACTCCTAGCAAGGAGGCATAGGGTCTAGACATGTTAGTTTAGTCCCATTTTGTGTGTATACGATGCTCACCATGTTGAAATAGCTAAAGTACGGAATATGAAATGTTGGATAGTTGGAAAATGGGTAAACATGACCTATAATGCATTAATAAGTGAAATCATGGTAAATGGACTCCAAACACTATGAAATTTGACATGTAGGTAGATATGATGATTAAAAACTTGCTTGTAAATTTTGGTAACAATTGGACAAGCTTAAGATCCCTAAAGTGAGTAAAAACTAGACTACATCTCACATTATAGGTCTGTCCGTACCGATACGGGTGATGACGTATCAATACAGATATGCATTTTGGGACGCAGGTAAAGGGGGCGTATTGATACGGCTATTGAGTATCGGTACGAGAAAATAAATATAGAAAATTATTGTAACACCGTATCGATACTGTCTCGATCCTTGAAGTTAACCTTTTTGCGTTGACCACGCGTACCCATACCTAGTATCGGTACGAGCTTAACGAACTTAACCATTTTAACGGTCATGGTAAGCGTATCGATACGACCTAGGTGTATCGGTACGACAAATTGACACTGGAATATGAGGTTAATTAAGGTAAGCATAGCGTACCGATACGACTATACTCGTACCTGTTCGACCCCTATTGTTCTTAACTATTTTAACGACCACAATGCATGCGTACCAATACGACCCTTTGAGTATCGGTACCTAGACAAGTAAGTTAGTTAAAAGATGATTAAAAGGGGTTTTAGAATTTTGTAAAATGGTCACTGAATTTTATAAATCTTAATTGAAGGTACAAATAAACTTTGATTATATTGGAAATTTGTATGCAAGACATTAATGCATTGAATTTCACATTGGTGACCCTAATCATTGACACGACCTTGTAATTTACCAGTTTTACAATTTAGTCCCTAAATTTACATAAGTCACTAAATGACCCTTAATTACAATTTGGGCAAGCTTTATTGATTGTTATTAGTTATTGCATCGCACTGAAATCATTGGTTCATCGTTTATGGTGCAAGTTATTTTAAATATTGGTTTGATCGTCGTATTGTTTATCGGCAACGCTTTCCGACCTGGATTCATACTGGACCATGAAGGGGGTGTTGCAAATCCTTTGATTCTACATCAAACCTTGTTTTCTTGGATATTTCACTCAAGTCATGCCAATTAAGGGAGAAGCCAACCATTAGAGGTGATTTTCATTTCTCTCCTCTAATCAAAGGTTCTTTACTGAAATCCCCAAGTTCTTGATCCTTTACAATCGATTTTTAATATGTGTTGATGATTGAATCAAGATTAAAAAGGTTAAAGTGAGTTTTAATAAGAAGATAGTAGATCTTTGTTATAAATTTGATTCTTTGGTGCTTTTGATTGACTTGGATCACATCTAAGATATGTTTTAATGTTTTGAGAAGAGATTTACAAAAGAAATCCCGAAACTAATTGAATTGCTAATTTTTTAGGTTGTGAATAACTAGATTTTGAGGTGAATAGGGTGTTAAAAGGTTGCTGGAGGTATAAGATGAAGTTGTAAGTGTTTTAGATGTTAATTGATGTTTATTAGATGTTCAAATCGTTGGCTTATGGCTGGGCTTTGTTTAGGTTGTGTTTGGTAACGTTTTTGATTGTTTTAAGGAGGCGCTTTATAGTTTTTGGTGAGGCGATATTGGGAATTGATGTTGCAGGGATTATAAATGCATAATGATGCATTAATCCTCTATTGTTGTGAGGATAAAACAGGGGAGATTGACCGTACATCAAGTGGTGAAGTTTTGGTAGCATTGGACGCTTGATTTCACATCGACAAGTGGAGCTTTGTGTTATAGGTGAGTGGAAATGAGGTTTATTACTTTATAAAGGTTTGAAATTTGTAACGCCCCTATTTTTGGCCTAGGAGTTTTCTAGGTTGATTTGACGCTTCGGTGGACAATATTAGAGGATTCGAGCCAGTTTTGGGATTAAATGGAAATAAATATTTTTGAGTGAGGAAACAATTATGGAAAATATCCTAAAATCATTATTTAATATGTATATAATTTTGGAAAAAATCAATTTTACAAAAAGAAGTTTCAAAAAGAGACATTTTGGGACAATGACCAAAATGTAAAGTTTTAAAATTGTTTTGTAAAAGGGTCAAAACTTAGAATCTTTATGGAGCTATTTGGCCAAAGTCTAATATCAGACTTTTCACCTTAATTGGATATTTTTAAAAAGGTTTCAAGGGAGTTTAAATAGGCTTGGAGAATTAATTCTTTAATTAATTCCTAAAAACCATTTTACATAACTAGCTTTTCTCCAAATGATTTTCTCTCAAATTCTCTCCAATCAAACACTCTTTTCTACTTCAATTTTCTCAGGTAAATACTTGATTTCAACATTCTTTTATTTCCAAGTGAATCCTTAATGGTGTCCTAACAAAACCTATTTGATTTAATCTTGTTTTCTCATGTAAAACCATCCAATTAAGGGGAAAGCCAAGGTTAGAGGTGAGTTTCATTCTTCTCATCTAATATAAGGTTCTTTACTGAAATTCCCAAGTTATTGATCCTTTACATATGTTTTCTAATGAGTTTTAATGATTTAATTACAAAAAATGGTTAAATCAAGGTTTAATTGAAGTATTTGATTGATTTTCGTTATGGATCTATTTTGCTGGGTTCTTGATTTAATTAGAACATAATTTTGATGTTTTATAATGTTAATAAGTTGATTTTAACATTGGAATCCCGGAACTAAGTGAATCTCTAATTTTCTAGGTTGTTAGTTATGAGTTTTTGAGGAGTTGTGGATGTTTGATGAATGTTGGAGGTATAAGGATGATGTTAATGTGTTTTCGGATGTTAATTGATGTCTTAAAACATTAAGTTTTGGCTAGGTTAAGTTTAGAAGGGGATTGATGTTGTTTTCGGTAGTTGTAGAGTGAAATTGAGTTGAATTTGATGAGGATTGGTGTGAATTGTTGTGCTGGACTGTTGAATGCATTTTGATGCATTGGAACCTCTGATTTGCTTTGTAAAAAGTAGGGAAGGTTGAACCTCAAGCTTGAACCGAAGTTCTCGAAGCTTTGTAGGCGTAATTATTGCATCGACAAGCGAGGATTTACGTGTCGGTGAGTGAGAACGTGTTTTACAATTTTCAAAGGTTTGAAAGTTGTTATTGGGAGTTTAGATCAAGCTTGAAATGCTAGTATAAGCTTGGAAGTAAGTAAAGGATGATTTCTCTCTCGAACTCAGTTTGGCAATTGGTTTTGATGCACATATTTTAATGATTTTATTACTCACTGTTATATGCATGATTTGAGCATGGTTTAATACTAGAAAGTGGTTATATAATAATGTTGATGCATTTGGAGGTAATGCATGCTTTGATAACGTTTTTGAACATTGGTAATGCTTGGTTGAAAGCATTGGATAAATGGTTTTGATTGATGCATATGAAAACAGTGAGTTAATGTTAATGAAATGAATTATATTGGCAAGTTATGGTATGAAAAGGTTATAGAAATGTTATTAGATATAGTTTGCCAGCCATAGGATTTAAGGTGCACTATAATAAGTCGTCTGGGGTTTGTAGAGGTGGTATTTCAATGTCATTTACTCTGGGAAAGTCTATAGAGGTGACGTGTTGAAAGAATTTACTCCGACCATATGAAGACCAATATTTTTGAGGTAATACTTCAATGGATTTTACTCCGCCTGTGACCATAGAGGTGATGCATTGGAAGTGTTTACTCCAAATTAGAGGATGAGCCTTGGTAGTGTAGAGGTGATGCATGGGTTGCATTTACTCCATGCCATTGAGCTGTAAGTGATTGGGATATCACTTGGGAAATTCGTGTATCCAAAGTGGTTTAATGAAAATAATGAGATTTTGAAAGGATCACTCATAAGCCAATAAAATGATTTGAAGTATCATGTTGATGGATTATTTTGTATAGTGGGATTTATACATGTGAATACTCTTTAAGCTTTGCATATGGGTTGTTTTGCATGGGAAGGCTTAAATTGAGTGTTGCATATGGGATTATGTTGTTGAATCCATGATACATGTTGCATATGGTTTAATAAGCATGGTTTGGATAAGGTTAAGTGCACATTTTGAAAGTAAAGCATGATGGGTTTTGAAATAAGATGTATGCGAAAGGTTTTAGAATAAACTGGTTTTAAAATGCATTGGATGATGTTTTGACTGCTTGTCACTAAGTATTGCGTGGTTACGCTCTTTTTTATCATCAATGCAGATTAGTGAATTGAAGGGCAGCAAGCAAGGATATCCAAGGACTTGGTTGCAAAGTATGGTTTGAAACAATATATAATAATTATAATAAGGGCAATATGTCAATTGTTGTTTTGGGAGGGTTGTTTGCTAAACTCCCTATTCGTGCAAGTTTTAAATGTTATTTCGGATTTGTAAGAGGCCTTAAGTGCTTGATATGTGTTTGGATTTATGTTTGAATATTGAGTAGGGAGCATGCCTATAGACAATGTGGATAATTGTGTTAGGCTTGCTAGGATTGCTTAAAATGTTGGTATGTTGATGTCAAGCATGCTTTTGATGTTATATGATGTTTAGGTGATATTTGGAGTTGATTAGAGTGAGCCAAAGAGTCATATGTTGGACCTAGAAGTCATTATAGGCCTTCGCGTATTGGTACGAGTACCTAGGAATCAGTATGCAAGGTCTTAAATGACTTTATTTTGAGGGTAAAATGCAAAGGGGTAATGATATACTTAGCCGAGTATCGGTATGCCCCTTGAGTTTTGCACATCAGAATCAGTACACGAGTTTGAGTACTGGTATTATCATTTTGTTTTTATAGCATCATACTAATACATAGGGTACCATACCGGTACACATTCTGATCATTGGAATTTGAGGTTTTGAAGAATAAAGGGAGAGATCGGTACGTGTACTGAGCTGTATCGGTACAAGTTTCCTTATGCACCATATCGATACAGTGGCTAGTGTATTGATACGCATAGCGATTAAGACTATTGAGCCGTATCGGTGCGGGCTTGCCCGTATCGGTACACATTACTATTTTCCCGTACTGTTGCTTGTTGAAGTTTGGAAATTGTGTAATTTGGTCCTTGAATATTATGTATGCAATTATTTGAGCTTGGATGATTGTTTGAGCTGAAATTTAACATGTGAGCATGAAATTAGATTAATAAAGGATTGGTAACCTAAATTTGAATTAAGTCCCTGAAATTTATAGAAATTACATTTTGGTCCCAATATCTGTGTTTGAGCAATTAAACCTTGTTTTGAAATCTGATTTCAATGTAACATTTTCACTGATACATATTCACCCTAGGAATTAATTGATGCGTTTAGAAAAGATAAAAAGAAAAAATGGATTGTGTTTAGGTTATTAGCTCGGGTTTGCTTTAGCAAACCTAATGTGCTCAATTTTAGTTAGGTCGGGTTAAGGGGGATACATTTATTGTTATCAGAGCCAAGTTTATAAAAAAATGGGATGTTGTTGATGATTGATTGTTGTTGTTTGCTATGCACGGTGAATGTTTATTAGTATGGTGATTGATATATGCTATGTTGAGGTATTTTTAGGACACAATATCGTATTACTACAGTTATAAAATGATTTTGGTCTGAAATAAAAGTCTTGGATCCTTGCTTGGAACTGGCTTGATTATTTTGTTTATGTTATCATGCCTTAGATATATTTTTATACGATGGCACCGAATAGAGAATTAAGGTCGAGTATGACCTTTGTCAAGGGACAGGGAGCCAAGGATATTGTTGTGCCTCGCGAAGAGTTGCCTCCTCCTCCGCCAAATCCACCCAAGGGAGTAGAGCGTATATTGCCCGTATCAATTAGATCGGGGTATGGTGATTTGATGCCTGTAGAGTGGGTAATAGATTAAGCTTTTTGAGCAGTTGTGGCTTGAATGCATATGCTTATATCTGCACTTGGAGTTGCATATTCAGGACCCTCGAAGGTGGGCTTAGAGAGGTTGAAAAGTGTTGAGTTTAAAGGGTTGGCACCCGTGGCATCGAAGGCTGGAATTGCAATCTTAAAGCAGAGCCGAGGAGTATCTGATCATGCTAGAGGTTCTGTTTCTCTCAAGAGAGTTGCTGAAAATAATTTTGGGAAATGTCGTCACAAAAAGCACTGAGTGGGAAAGTTTACACTGAACGGAGACATGATGGAAGTAATGTTGGGCGAGGGTCACAGGGTCAGAGCACCCAGGTTAGAGCATTGCATAATACCTATTGGGTATGTGGATCACAAGGTCACATGAGACGAGACTGTCCACGTGTGGCCAGGGAGGGACAGGCTCCTTCATTTGTTATTGCTAATTCCTATTAGGCTTGTGGATCTAGGGGTCATATGAGGCATGATTTCGTTGTTGGTTAAGGGTGTGCAGGCTCTTGCACCTGTTGATGCATCATCGAGTGACCACGAGTATGGTCGAGAGCATTCCTACATTGTGATGAAGGTCAGTGGACTGAGACGTGTGCTGATGCTATCCAGTCTGAGGATGGAGGTTTTGCGAGGATGTATGCACATCGTGAGGGGCGTAATGATACCAATAAGAAGTAGGTACTTCTACATTAAAGTTTTATCGTTGTTTTCTTTGGATTGGTTCTGATTCTACGTGTTCTTATAATTTGGGTGAGTATGAAAAATTGTTTGAAGTGCTTGCTAAAATTCTATATGTGGGTTGTTGATGGCTAGTCCCTTGGGTGAAACAACGGTGGTACAAAAGTTGTATCGTAGATATCTTTTAATAGTGCAAGATCATATGGTTGCAGTGGAGTTGATGGAGATGTCATCTCATGGGTTTGGTAGGTGTTGAGTAAGCATTGATTGTGAGAGTATAGGGTCATTGTGAGCTTTAAAACTGAATTGAGCAGAGTATGTCAGAGTTTGCGGTTGGTTTAAAGATGGTTGTTGATGTAGTGGCTGTGGGAAAAAGTGTTAAACCTTCATAAAGGTGTGCCTATAAGTTTTTGAGGATGGAAGCGGGGAAGAACCCAATGATGTTGACACGTTGCTTCTCCAAAAAGTGATGTGGTAGGGGTGGAAAAGAAATGTTGGATTGATATCTGCCTTAAGAAGGTGGGATGCTCAGAGGAATCTTAGTTTGGTAGTTTGAATTTGAAAAATGATAGTGAATTGTTTGTATTTTCCCTGATAAGCCGTATGATGGTTGTCGACTGTACAAAGTTGTACTTTGTGTAGGGAGGTAGTGTTAAGGGTGTTAAAATTCTTTTGTTACCAGTTGTTTTTATGAAGGAAGGTCCTCAGGAGTGGTTTGAAATATATTATGAAGTTTTTTGAGGATTTGTGATGGTCTAGGATTCATAGGAAAAGTGTTGCCGAATGAGTCTTTAGGGTTGTTTGGGGGTTGTAACGTTAAGTTGGCAGTGAAATATGCTACCATGCGGCTAGGGAGTCCTTCTTGTAATTAGTGGAAGAGAGTTAAAGAAATGCATTAGTTGGGGGATATGGTTTTAGAGGTTCTAGTAACGAAGTAAACATGTGGTTGTAACAATGGTAGGTGGATAGATTATGGGTTGGAAAGGGTTTATGGAATATATTAAGGTTGACGAATGTTTTAGTAACATTCGAGGTTGTAATAAGTTGAGTATTCTGGGAATACTCAGTGGTATGGGCAGCTAGTGTGGAGCTTCACTCTCGTTTACAGGAACCAAGAAGGTTTTTGTCTGATAATCAAGGGTTTGTTGATAAACCTTTGAATCTTGGTGGGTATATGTTCTCGGATGGTTGGGTTCAAGGTAGATAGGCAGGTAGGAGTGTCAGTTCTGAAAGGTTATCAGTAAGTGTGAACGGTTGGACATGCATAATGCATAAGAACTTATATGTATATATTTAAATATGTTGGTACATGCATACATGTGGGTGACATTAGGGGTCTTGTATTCATATACATAGGCATCGTTGGGAGCATATAAGTAATCATGCAATCATATGTTTACACTTATCAATGACTTTTTAGGAACCAATGAGGTAATTGTGTAAGTTAGATAGTTGAGAAATTTTCCAGGTTTTGAAGGTTGGCGTGAGTGCTTGGTGGAATTGACGAGTAAAGAAGATCGATCAAGGTCGTGGCCTGGTGTGTGTGTGTTAGTTGCTACTAGGTTATAGATGAATGTGGTTGTTAAGAGGTATGGTAGGCGGTGTATGATTTCTGTGTCGGGTTTGGTTATGTTAGGGTTTGCTTGAAAGGTTTTGTGACGTGATCTGTACTGTGAAGAATGTATTGGGTATATAAATCATTAGGGTTTGAAGCATTTGATGTCATAATAGGAGGTGAACCTTAGGTAACGCTATTGGTTGGAATTGTTTAAGGATTATGATAGTTAATCTGGTTAGGCAAATGGGGTAGTCGATGTATTGAATAGAATGGTAGTGGGTGGATTGAAGGACACGTGTGCGTAGTTAGGTGTGACACGCGGTGGAGGTTTGTTGGCTGAGTTGCAAGTGAAGCCATCTTTGTCGCAGTTGATTAAGGAAAAACAACCTTATGATGAGGCGTTGGTACCACATGCTAAAGATATCATGGATGGAAATCCTACGAATTTTCACTTTAATGATGACAAGGTGTTATGTTTTAAAGATTGGATAGTGGTACCTAGTGATGATGAGTTGAGGTAGACTATTTTGACCGAGGCTCATGATAGTCCTTTTACTATACATCCCGATAGTACCAAGATGTATCAAGGTCTAAAGGAAGAGTACTATTAGGTGGGTTTGAAAAAAGATGTGGCAGATTTTGTTGCTAAATGTATGGTGGGTCAGCTTGTGAAGGTTGAGTATCAGTTTCTTTCTAGGTTGTTGCAATGGTTGAAGATTCTGGAGTGGAAATGGGAGAGGATAATCATGGATTTTGTGTCGAGGTTACCTTTGACACCGAACAAGAAAAAAATCCATTTGGGTGATTGTTGATCGATTTATGAAGTGTGCACATTTTCTGCCTACAACGTATACCCTGTATAGGTTGGCGGATCTTTATGATGCTAAAATTGTGAGGTTGTATTGGGTGCCCAAGTTGCTTGTTTCGATAGGGATCTACGGTTTACATCAAGGTTTTGGGAGTGTTTACATCGAGCTTTGGGTACTCGCTTGAATTTTAGTGTAATAACCCAAAATCAGGCTAGTCAAAATTCAATTTCGACAATCGGAAATTATTGCATTATTGAACCCTAACTAAGTTTTTATATTGTTTAAGAATCCCATTGTAAACATTGAAACTTGTCCAAGTGACTAAGTTGAGAAAATTGAAAGTTAGGGCAAAAGTATAAAAAGTAAAGAGTTGAGGGACTAACCTTGCGATTAGCCCCTCCTCAAGCCTAATCACCACATACGTGGGATTAGGAGAGCGAATTCCTTCAATTGAAGGAAAGCTAAAACAATAGGGAAAGGAAGAAAGAAAACTTACATGTTAATCTCCAAGCTTGCATCTCTCATATTCACCTTTATCTTCTTCCCTAGTTGTTAAGCACACACCTCCATTGGAGAATAACTTAAGCTTTGATTTTCTCAAGTTCCTTAATCCTAGATTATAGATATTGAAAAGGTCAGCTATAATCTCTTATTGGCTTATTGATTCCATGGTCAAATCCATGTTTAATTCCATATTCAAGAAACCCTAGAAATTCTCTAGAGATATCATAGCTTATTCATTATTGTTTTTCATAGCTAATAAGTTGCTATGAATCTATTATTGATATTGAAATACTTGCGATTTCTATTTCTTTTGTAGCTCAAGAAAATCAAGGTGAAAAATCATCAAATCCTTCAAATTCCAATAAGTCAAAGAACAAAGGAATTGTCATTCGGGGGCCTTAAAAGCTTCAAGAATATCACTGAGTGTAGTCAGAGTCTCGGGATTGTCTAGATGCCTTTCTCGATTTCATTAATATTGTTTATTTTATTTCCATCAATGATATGAAGGTATGGTTACATCTAACCCTCGTAGAGGGTACCATTGGTAAGCTTATTACATTGATATGTGAATTATTGAATCATTACATTGTCATTGATATCGTTGAAACATTGAGAAAGGCCATATTGATCATTGTATATTGTTATAGCTATATTGTTATTGTCATCGCTATCATTATTGTTATTGCTATTGTTATTGGCCTTGTAACAACCTTAACGTATACTTGTAAGTCGAATATACATTAAAGATGTTACAGAGTCATTGAAAGAAATCTTGACTTGTAAATTTTTTTATACCAAAATTCATCTTGCAGTTTAACCCTTTCTCGGTTTTGAATTAAAAACTATGTCTGACTATTGCAGTTAGTTTTGACCCTGAATTTATTTATAAAATTCATAATTGAGTTGTTGAAATAAAAATATAATTTAGGATGAAAACTATGTACACTGCCTAGACCATTTCTTGATTTTCAAATTTTTACGCGATCAGGGTTAAACAACACTTAACTACGTCAATATTAATAGTTATTAATAGTATATCATTTCTCTAAGTCCATACTTCCATAACAATGTATAAATACGTTATAAACTTAAACTTACAAAACGGTTTACCCACTTAAATTATTACATGCCCACTAGTCTATCAAATTACATTAAAGATGTACGTACTGTACTTACAAATAGTAACTTGATCTTCCCAATTAACAGCTCCTCCTTGCTAGTCTATTTTCAGAGAACCTACGTGTGAAATAAAACACACGCTAAGTACGAACTTAGTGAGGCAGTAATCTTATTTATAAAAATGTAAAATAAAGCAATACATGTTATATATTAACCTAGCATGGTTTCTGTCTAAGGTAGTATCGTACTAACAAGGTTTTCATAGTCAGTCAATATTCATGATCAAGTCATAATTTTCTAACTAGTCTAGTTTCCAAAACTCCATTATTACCAAGTAAATCATATGCCTGGTATAGTTCACATACATGGCATACTTCATACACATGGCATAATTCACATGCATGACATGGTTTATATAAATATGACATACGTCATATACATGTCATAATTCTTATATATATATATATATATATATGACATGAATTATATACATGGCAGAATCCATATACGTGTCATAATTCATATATGTGGCATGATTCATATACGTGACATCATTCATATACATGACTTAATTCATATACATAGCATGATACGTGTACATGGCATAATTCATATACGTAACATAATTTGTATACATGTCATGATTCATATACATAGCATATTTCATAAATATGTGACATTCTTCATATACATGGCATAATTCATGTACTTGGCATAATTCATATACTTGGCATAATTCATATACATGTCATGATTCATATATGTGGTTAAATTCATATACATGGCATGTTCCGTATTCATGGCATGGTTCATATACATGACATATTTCATATACATGGCATGGTTCATATTCATGAAATATTTCATATACATGGCATGGTTCATATTCATGACAAGATTCATATACGTAACTTGATTCGTTTACATGACATGATTCATTTACGTGACATGATTATTTTATTATTGCCCAAAGTACGCTATATGAGATCGAGGTACGCGAGTCATCTTGAAATGACACCGTAGTGTCTAACGTAAACGTAAAGATGAGTACTACTCGAGAACGCTCTTTGCTCCCCATAAACTTGAAGCACCTAGATAGTGCACTCGGGCACAGTGGGCGTAGATCCCCAGGGTGCATGTGATACAATCATTTTGTCACAATATCTGTTTGGTAACATGAACATAAGGGTGCAGCTGCTAAAGACTCTATGGCATGCCAACTATACCATGGACTCTCATACACAATACTTGGGCATTTCTTTCATCATTAATTCAACATCATAATCAATCATACATATAAACATTTCATATTTCATGCTTCATCATAAATATTCATGGTAAACATAGACCATCATTTATGCAAACAATAATTCGTACTTGGTATTCCATCAAGTTAGCCATGTCGAGCAATGTATCATATCATGTATTATAGAGAAATGCAATGCCATTTTCAATGTAATGCAAACATTTAAAAATGCACTCACCTTGGTCATTTATTAGTTTGCCTCACTAAGCTCTATTCGATCCTTTATTTCATAGTGCCTTGAACTTTCTTTTGATTCGGATCCAAACTTCATTAATCACATGAATGTGAATAACAATTGTTAGATTCACTTCTAACAATATTTCAATTAAGCTATTTAATCATTCAACATAAAAAATTTCCATAAATTTCTTTCCTTCCTTATACTGTTCACATACTCATTTCTGGTCCCTAATGACCATTTTGATCTTCTAATAATTCCTCCAAGCTTGCTAACCAACATTAGACACAAATTGTCTCAATTTCCATTTTCTGTCAACTTGCACTAGCATCAAAGATTTACTTCTACAGGGTAGAATACATACTGAATCTTAATCTCCTTTATACCGTAGAAACTAGATTCGATAATGGTTCGAACGGTATAAGACACATAATTTAATAAAGTCTAAAAATATTATGAAAATTCATCAAACTCATGTTTACAGAGCTGTCCCGATAGAAACTGTTCTGTAATTTTTCTGACCTTCATTTGATTAAAAAATAATATCTTTTAACTCGAAACTCGAAATCAGTTTTTGTTTGTTGGAAACAAAACTAGATTCGACAAGCTTTTCAACCATATAAACTAATAACCCATATTTAATTTGTACGATTTATGAAAAATTTTCAAAGTCCAATTCTAGTATTGAATTTCAGAACAGACTGCTATTCTATTTTCTGACCTTCCATCACTTAAAAATCCATATCTTTTGATATATGAATCGAAATCAGTCACCGTCTGTTTTAAGCGAAACTAGACGAATAAATCTTTACATCGATATAAAATTCACCATCTAAATATTTTTATAGAATTTATGGTGAATTTTCAAACTTACTGGCAAATCCAGTTTTCCTACACAACTTCCATAAATAACTTCAAACTTTATACTAATTTCTCCTTACTTTGCTATTTGTCAATTTGGTCCCCTTACTTGATTGAAACCAATAATGTATCTCTTTCTTCATTAAATAATTATTCAAAAATAATTCCATCTAATTTTTCATTCTTTCCGAAATAGTCACTAAAACACAAAGATAAGGATTCAAGCTTCTTAACTTTGCAAATTATTCCTCAAATCAACATTACCACTTGATTTCTATTATTTCAACTAAAATCAGATTTAGTCTTTCTCTAAAACCTCATTTCCGAATTGGTCACTTAGCTTTGACAATTTGTCAAAATGGTCACTAACTCGATTCAACATCGGTTTAACATTCTAACTTCAATTTCACATCTCCAAATTCAATAATAACATAAATACACTTCAAAATCATAAAAATTCAGATTAGTCCTCTAACTTTCAGAATTGCTGAAATGGTCCCTATACCTTTAATTTAGGGTTTTGCTTCCAAATAACAAATTCAAGCTTGCTAGATCATTTGTCCAACATCACAAACCCTAAATCAAACTTGAATCCATAAAACCTAATAATCTTCATAATAATCAAAACATGTAGAGTTTAAATCTCAACTCAATAACATGATTTTAACATCACAAAAGCTTGATTTCAACTTGAATTTCAACATGGAATCATAAAATCTCAAAAACCCTAATTGAGTCCATAAACCCTAATTTCTTTCTCATCAAAATTCTCATCAATCAAACATGTATTTCATGAACTATTGACATCAAAAGATAGAGCTTGAAGAGTATAACAACTTTGCAGTTGAAAATATTACCTGAAAATCGAGTTTCGGGGCTTGAAAATTTTTCTCCCCTTAGTTTGAAATATTTCAAGAAAATTGAACAATTTGGTTCATCTTTTACTTATTTAAATCCACATGTTAAAATTAAATGAATTTAAAATTCATTTAATTAGTGAAATTACTAATTTGCCCTTTTAATTTAATGGCCAAGACTTAATCTTATCAAAAATCAATGGCCATGATTTTATACAAATGTAATTAACCTTCCAAAATTGCCATCATTGTCAAATGACCAATTTTTTCCCTCCAATTAGTCTTTATTTACTAGTTTGCCATTCTTGTAAAAAATTAACTAAGTCTAGTTGAAATCCAATCAAATATAATAAAATATTCATAAAATAGTATTTTATGACTTTTCCATGGCTTTTGGATTAGCCTCTGAAATTTCGATTCGATCTGATCTCCCGATATTCATAAAATACTTTTACTGCGATTTCACCTTTATCGAGCTATTGGATTTATTCCAAAAATTCCATATTTCCATATTCAGAAAATGAACACTACCATCTTATAAAAATTTCCTTTCCTAAAGTCTTAGATTGAATTTTTCCTAACTCAGTCTACTATTCTGATAATTATCGAAAATCTCCATAGAATAAAATTTCTCTTAGAAATCCTTTATCGATAATCCATTCGAATATTCTTTACCTTTACTGGGTCCAAAATATCGATTAGAAAAAATTTTGTGGGACCTTCCCGAACATCACCCATCCTTGTATTTCTCTGGCCTAAGCACGCTTAACAATTTCATTCGATCTAAATTCGGTACCTTTATCTGCATCTTAAGTCTTAAAACCAATATTAGGGTACCTATTTCGATCCGATTCACTCTTATACTGAATAAAGTTACTTTTTGGGAAAATTTACACTTTAGTCCCCAAACTTTTCTAAAGTTTATACTTTAACCCCCTAAACTTCCAAAATTTACATTTTAGTCACTAGCCAAAATTTGGGATATTACAGGCCTAAGTATTGAATCCTTGCATACGAATAGACATGTGATACAATTGGCATGCCATATAATTCATGAGCTCATTGGTACGGAGTGGACTACGATCCTTGAGCTAAGCTCTATTTGGCGATATTGGTGGGATGTGTTGGTTTTGGTCTTACTAGTGATGTTGGAGGATATTGACCATTTATTGTTGGCGATGTTGGTTGGGAATTCACGTATCCACATTCACATATCGATCCAAGGAATTAAGAAATTGAAATTATTGTTAAAACATGATTTGAGACATATTTACATTGATATACATGTTATTGATGTTATTGGCATACAAGATATTGTTGTTGACTACCTCACTAGGCTATATAAGCCTAACGCATCTCATTTCCATGCATTTTCAGGTTAAAAGTGTGTCGGAAAAAGGATCAGAGCTATGCGAGTTTTGAAGCAAGTCACACAAGCTATATGTAATGTAAACTTAGCCTTTGAACTCCTAGTATGGTGGCATAGGGTCTAGACATGTTAGTTTAGCACCATCTGGTGTGTATATACTGTTCACCATGTTAAATGGGTTAAAATAAGAAATATGGTATGTTAGTGTTTTGGTAAAGTTGGTAAAATGGCTTAAAATGCTCTAATAAGTGAAAACATAGTAAATGGATCCAATTTGGCATGAAATTTGACATGCATATATATTTGATGTTTATAAGTTGTTGGTAAAATTTGGTAAACATTGGACAAGCTTAAGGCCCCTAATTTGACTAAAAACCAGACAAGAAATGTCATTACAAACCTAGGCTTACCACGATCATGGGCCATTCTTTTCTTTCCTTTCATGCTTGGCTTTGACGCAGCAGTGGAAACTCCAACTTCCTTGATAATTTGCATTGGCTTTGTCGTGACAGGAGTGGAGGTGGCATCGGAATGTGCAGGCATTGTGGAAGGTTTCTTCTGGACTTATTCTTCTAATTCTGACAGTGTTTCTGTCTTGGCAGATTCAACTTGAACTGGTGAAATTGGGAAGGTGGTTTCTAATTGTGTCGGTTTATGAACCGAGTGAGGGCAATCTAGCATGGCATCATCGTTGGCAAAGAGCTCGTTAGGGAATTTAGGGATGGTTGGCATAACTCTTGGAGACATACTCACAAAGGTCTCCTTGATAGTAATATCTCTAGTATGAATATAATACCAGCGCTTGACATTTTGCTCCTCTTCTCTCTCTAATTTCTAAAGAATAATCTCCTACTAGTGGTGGATCTAGGAGAGTAGTGCCATTGAACTAGCTAGCATGGGAGCATCAGGCTCTGCCTTGGCACCTTAGGCTTGGGCGTTGATTCCTTAGCCTTTCCTTTGCCCTTATCTTTTGACTCGGTGGCAGTGAGTTGTCTCAACAGGGCGGCATGATTATTGTTCCCTTGATTATTTGGGCTTTATCCGTAGCAAGCTTGGGCACACAATGTTGCATGCAATTGTTAAAAATTAACAAAAGGAAAAATAAACTACCATTGCCTCTTTCAGCATATTTATAAGTTTAGTTGATGATAATCTGGCCTACGTTAATCTGTCGGCCCATAATAATGGTATGCAATAACGCCAGCCTCTCTTTTGAGACAGACTCATTGTGGGTAGTTGGCATCAGATTTGCCTTGATAAAATGGTTCCACCCCCTTGGCTGTGATTTTAAGGCCAGTCGCTTGACCGTCTGGTGTCCCTTGGACGACACAGTCCATGCAGTGCCAGGTTCACACAAATCTATCAATATATTCTTTCTCTTGGCAGTGTTCATGGAGTCGACAAACTACCAGTGTTCATCCTCTATACCAGCTAACTTAAACATGGTGTTAATGTACCCTTCATTAGAATGCACACACGTACCTCGAATCATCAAAAATGGTGAATCTTTGGTGACAAGATGGGCATAGAATTCTCCGACAATGTTGGGGTAAACATCTCCCTTCTGTTGGCATAAAAGCTCCCACTTGTGCTTGGTTACCACCAACATGAACTCCAGGGTAAATCCCAAGTTTGGTTCATCCTTGGCCTCAAAGGTTTTCTCGTAACAGAATGATCTCGAAGCAAAATTGTCACTTCTTGTGGATCTCGTCATTGAAGAAGATTTTGAAGGGAGTCAATGAAAAAGCCATTGAAAAAGATTAAAAAACTCGAGCGTTTTGGACAAGAGAAAAAGAGAGTGAATCTTGGTGTTCTTGATAAAGAAAAAGGGAAAAGTGAAAAGTTTTTAGGTTTTGAATGGCTAGGGTAGATGAAAGATAAAGTGGCGATTTAAGAGGGTTAAGGGTTTAAGTGATAAGGGTTTAAGTGATAGGGTAGGTTTAAAAGTAGAGTGGTAAGGTGATATGATTAAGTTGAAATTCAAAATTTAACTTATCACTTTGGGCGCTCGGGTAAAAATTCAAAGGAAAGTTTTCACTTTTCATGGCTCGAGTTTTAATCAAGCCTTGGGTAAATTTCTTTCATCCAAATTTTTAATCGCCGCTTGCCAACCCCTGCCCTGGCATTGTATCTGGCACACAAAATTCTCCCAATTTGTAATTGGCGCTTGCCAAGTCCCTGTCTCAGCAATATGGCTAGAATATTAAGTCTGCACATTCAAAAAGAAAACCTCTCAACGCGAAAAAATAAAAATAAAAAGAAATGAAAGTTACTGAAAAGAAAAACATCTAACCTACTATTTACAAAAATTACACACTGATGATGATCACTGAATCTCTGCCAAGAGGATAACCTCCTTGGCATTCCTCGGAGTGCCTTCCAAATAGTGCTTCAATTGTTGACTGTTTACCTTGAAAATTTCTCCCGACTTCAAATTTTTAAAGTCCACAACACCATGGACATATGGCTTTACAACTTCAAAAGGGCCTGACCACCTTGACTTAAGCTTGCCTGGAAACAATTTAAGCCTTGAGTTAAATAACAAAACATGTTGGCCTACCTTAAACTGTCTTGGCATTATCTTACTGTCATGCCAGCGCTTGGTCCTCTCCTTGTAGAGTCTGGCATTTTCATAAGCTTGTGTTTTGAACTCTTCCAACTCATTTAGATCTAGTATTCTTTTTTCTCCAGCAGCTCTACATGCCATATCAAGCGTTTTGATTGCCCAATTGGTATGGTGCTCTATTTCCACCGGTAAGTGGCATGCTTTTCCAAATACGAGTTTGAATAGTGAAGTAACCAATGGAGTTTTAAAAGCTGTCCTGTAAGCCCACAAGGAGTCATCTAGTCTCAAGGATCAGTCCTTTCTAGATGGATTTACAGTCTTTTCAAGGATACTCTTGATCTCCTTGTTTAAAATCTCAGCTTGCTCATTTGTTTGGGGATGGTATGCCGTGGCAATCCTTTTCTGAATTCCATATCTGCACAAAGATTTAGAGATAAGATTGCATTTAAAATAGGTATCCTCATCATGAATAATCACTCTAAGGGCACCAAATCTAGTAAAAAAGTGTTTGTGCAAGAACTTGGCAACGACCTTAGCATCATTTGTTGGTAATGCAACAACCTCAACCCATTTTGAAACATGGTCAACAACCACGAGGATGTATAAGTTACCAAATGATGGAGGAAATTAACCCACGAAGTCTATCTCCCATACATCAAATAAGTTCACATGCATGATGTTTTGGAGTGGCAGTTAGTGTCTGCCAGAGATGTTTCCTGTCCGCTGGCATCGATCACATGCCTTGGCATAGTTATGAGCATCTTTGTATAGTGTGGGCCAAAAGAATCCTGATTGCAACACCTTGGCAACAGTCTTCATCCCAGAAAAGTGACCTCCATACGGTGCGACATGGCATAGTTTCAAAATGTTGTGCTACTCATCCTCTAGAACACACCGTCTTATCACTTAATATTGCCTAACTTCTCGCAGGAATCTTTTCTTGGCATTTTATGCCAAATTTGGTGGCATAATATTACTTACCAGGTAGTTGATTACGTCAGCGTACCATGGCACGACATTGACTGCAAGAAAATACTGATTTGGAAATTCATTTCTTATGACAGCGTTCTTACCATCTTCAAGGTGATGCTCTAGACGTGATAGGCGGTCAGCTACTAAGTTTTCACTGCCCTTCTTGTCTCGAATCTTGAGGTCAAATTCTTGTAGTAAAAGTGTCCATCAGATTAGTCTGGGCTTGGCATCCTTCTTTGCCAAACGATACTTTAGTGTTGAATGATCTCTATACACCACAACCTTGTTACCAACTAAGTAAGATTTAACTCATTGTTGCACACTCTACATTCGGTAATGGTCCTGGAATGAATTAACTCATTGTTGCTATTTCGAACCATGATCATGTCACCTTTTTTTGGCACACATTGCACCAGGCTGACCTACGAGCTATCAAAAATGAGATAGATTATCTCGACATCTAGCCACTTGATAATTTCCTTCTTAACAACCTCTTTCATGCTCGGGTTCAATCTTCTCTGACCCTCAATGGTCTTCCCATGATATTCCTCTAAGATGATTTTGTGCATGAAAATGGTTAGGCTTATTCCTCGGATATCAGCCAAGGTCCATCCCAAAGCTTGCTTGTAATTGCTTAGAATTTCCAGCAATCGTTCCTCCTGATCATTAGTGAGATCAACATCAATGATCATTGGCAAGGTTGAGTGTTTACCTAGGTAAGCATACTTGAGATGGTCTGACAGTGATTTGAGCTCCAGTTCAAGTGGCTTCTCAATGGATGATTTTGTGCCACGATCTCTCTGCCAGCCAACTCTAATGGTTGTGCTTGTCCAGAATTGCTTACTTCTACTAAGGCTGCTCCTTCAGTGTCCTCACTTGTTTCACCTTCACTATCACTTTCGCTGGCATCATCATCAGTATCTTGGTACAGTTGTGCCACGTCCACCTTAAAAATAGACTCCATCTTATCATTTGCTTGGCATTGATTTGATTTATCTACACATTTCAAAGCTTGAAACGCATTAAATGTAACCTGCTGATCATTCGTGTGCATAATTAATTCACCTTTATGAACATCAATCAAGGCTCTACCTGTGGCAAGGAATTGTCTGCCCAATATAATTGGGACATTTAAATCTGCCTCATAATCTAAGATAATAAAGTCAGCTAGGAATATGGATTTATCTATCTTTACCAACAAATCCTCAATCTTACCCTTTGGGTGTGCAAAGGATCGGTCCTCCAACTGAAGTGTCACCATGGTAGGCCTTGCTTCTATGACAAGCTTCCTGAAAAATAGACATTTGCATCAAATTGATGCTGGCTCCCAAGTCACATAGTGCCTTACCCATGAATTTGTTGCTAATGGTACAGGGAATAGTAAAACTTCTTGAATCTTTCAGCTTTGGTGCTAACTGATTGAGTATCATTGCACTGAATCCCTCAGTGAGAGATACAATTTTGAAATCACCCAGCTTCATCTTTTTGGAAAAGATGTCATTCATGAAATTGATATATTTGGGCATTTGCTCGAGAGTTTCCACCAAATTGATTTGCAATTGTTTAAGTACTTCCAATAAGCACTTAAATTGCTGATCCTGCTTGTGCTTTTGTAGTATTTGTAGAAATGGCGGAGGTGGATAAACGTATGCTAGCTCTACCAGCTTTGCCAAGGTTCTACTGACATCGGACTGAGGTCTAGCATCAGATTGTGTCCTGGAACTGTTTATGTCTGCTTCTTTCTTCTCTGCTTCTTTTGGTTTATCTACTGGTAGTTTCTCCTGCTCCTGGCAACTATTTGGCTGCTTGATAGATGTCTCAGCCTCATATTGTTTACCACTCCGTAGAGTCACAACTTTGCATTGTTCATTATGGTTTTGCCTGACATCCTATGTATCGCTCGGCAAAGCTCCATGAGGTCTATTGCTGAGTGTATTGGCAATTCGTCCAATTTTTACCTCCAAGTTTTGCATCGATGCTGCCAAACTTTGGACGGTTGCATTATTCTTCTCCATGTATTCTGTCAAAATCCCCTGGTTGTTCCTTTGCCCTGCATAAAAATTGTTTTGTGCCCTTTGTGGCTTGCATTCTGGTTGACCCTTGGCATGGCATTATTCTGACACTGGGCATTAGTTGAGGCAATCGAGCATATGCCTAATTATGCTAAGTTCCTTAAAGAAATAGTATCTAAGCGTAAAATACTGAGCATGTTTGAGATAGTTGCCATGACAGAAATGTGTACGGCAATGCTAAGCTTAAAAATCCAGGCAATTTCACAATACCATGTTCCATTGGCGAGCATTACATTGGAAAATCTCAATGTGACCTTAGAGCAAGCATAAATCTTATTCCTAAATCTATTTTCCAATGATTAGGCATAGGCGAGGCGAGGCCCACCACAGTCATGCTGCAGCTTGCCTATAGATCATATCTGCATCCTAAGGGAAATTGAATATATTTTGGTAATAGTTGATAAGTTTACTTTTCTCGCTAATTTTATTGTTTTGGATTGTGAAGCAGATGAGTTGCATCCATCATCCTTGGGAGACTATTCTTAGCAATGGGGAGGACTTTGATCGATGTTGAGAGAGGAGAACTCAGTATGAGGGTGAATGAGCAACAAGTTACACTCAACGTGTTCAAAATGCTCAAGCACGTCGATGATCTAGAAGAATGCCAAGCCATTAAAGCCGCGACAAAGTTCAACTTCGATGTAGAGGACTATTGCCTCAGCAATTCTCTTGCTGACCCTGAGATAGAAGAAGTTGAAGAGTCAGAGCTAGATACTATGGAGCAACATGAGGTAAATTGGGTTGTGAATCAACCATGTAAGAGTTTTGAATCCCTTGATTTTTCAAATACAGAGTTTAAACTAAAAAACCTTCCATTGAGCAAACCTCCATTTTAGAGTTAAAATCATTGCCAGAGCAATTAAAGTATGCTTATTTGGGAGAGGGTAATACCTTGCCCGTAATAATTTCTTCTAAGTTGCAGCCTGAGCAGGAACATAGATTGATCAATACATTGGTGCTGCACAAAAAGCAATAAGTTGGACTATAGCAGATTTGAAAGGGATCAGCCCAACAGTGTGCACACACAAGATCATGTTAGAGAAGGGTCACAGTAACTCTATTGAGGATCAAAGAAGACTTAATCCAGCTATGAAGCAAGTCATGATGAAGGAGATCATAAAGTGGCTTGACATCGAAATCATATACCCTATCTCTAACACTCATGGTAAGTCTGGTACAATGTGTTCTGAAAAAAAAGAGGTATCACTGTGGTAAGTAATGAAAACAATAAACTTATTTCTGCTAGGACTGTCACAGGTTGGAGAGTTTGCATGGACTATCGTATGTTAAATAAGGCTACAAGGAAATATCATTTTCCTTTACCCTTTATTGATCAAATGCTTAACCGTCTTGCAAGAAAATCTTTTTATTGTTTTCGTGATAGATATTCAAGTTATAACCATATTGCCATAGAGCCAGAAGACCAAGAGAATACCACCTTCATGTACCCATTTGGTACATATGCAGTAGGAGGATGCCATTTAGACTGTGCAATGCACCAGCAACCTTCCAGAGGTGTATGATGGCAATTTTCTATGATATGGTGGAGGATTTCCTTAAAATCTTCATAGATGACTTCCAGGTTTTCGAAAATAGCTTTGATAATTGTCTTGGCAATTTGGACAAGGTGTTAACATAATGTGACGAATCTGACCTAGTGTTAAACTGGGAGAAGTGCCATTTTATGGTGAATGAAGGCATCGTGTTGGGCCACAAGATCAATCTAAAGGTATAGAAGTGGACAAGGAAAAGGTGGATATGATTGAGAAATTGTCGCCACCAAATTCAGTCAAAGGAATCGAAACTTTTCTCGGACATGAAAGTTTTTACAAAAGGTTCATTCATAATTTTTCTAAAATTTCTAAACCTCTGTGTAATTTGTTTGAACGGGTAGAGCTTTCAATTTTGATGATTCTTGTGTCACATCATTTGAGGATCTAAAGAAGAACCATGCCACGGCTCCATAGTCGTTCCACCATATTGGACCCTACCTTTCGAGCTAATGTATGACACAAGAGACTTTGCAGTGGGAGCTATCCTAGGTCAAAGGAAAGGTAAAACTTTTCATGTGATATATTATACTAGCAAAACACTTAACGATGCTTAGTTGAACTTCACCACTACTGAAAAAGAATTGTTAGTAGTTGCATTTTACAAATTTAGGCCTTATCTAATTGGTACTAAGGTAATTGTTCACACTGACCATTCATCAATTAAGTACTTAATTTGAAAAAAAAGATGCAAAACCTCGTTTAATTTGTTGGATTTTGCTTTTACAAGAGTTTGATATAGAAATTAAGGATAGGAAATGAGCAGAGAACTAGGTTGTTGACCACTTATCCAGACTTGAAGGGAGCAACAAAGATGATGAACACTTGGAGATCCATGATGCGTTCCCAGATGAACAATTGCTACTTGCTACTGAAATTCCCTGGTATGCTAATATTGTGAATTTTCTAGTTAGTGGTATTTTACCTCATGACATTTCTTATCAGGGAAATAAGTGATTCCTACATAATGCTAAGCATTATTGTTGGGATGAGTATGTTTTTTTAAACAATATGCAGATCAGGTCATAAGGAGATATATTCCTGAGGAGGAGCAGCAAAATGTGCTTCAGCAATGTCATTCGTCATCATATAGAGGCCATTTTGGAGGAACTCGCACAGCAGCGAAGGTCTTACAGTCAGGCTTTTATTGGCCTACTCTTTATAAAGATGCTCATGAGTTCTATAAGACGTGTGATCGATGTTAGAGAATAGGGAACATTTTGAGACGGCATGAGATGCCATTGCAGAATATTCTTGAATTGGAACTGTTTGATGTATGGGGTATTGACTATATGGGAACCTTCTCATCATCATCCGACAACCTTTATATTCTACTTGTTGTGGACTACGTGTCCAAGTGGGTTGAAGTAGTCGCAACTCCCAAAAATGACTCAAAAATTATCCAAAGATTTCTACAAAAGAACATATTTTCATGGTTTGGAATGTTGAGGGCAATTATCAATGATGAGGGCAAGCATTTTGACAACAAACTCATTTCCAAGATGTTGATACGCTTTGGAGGTACTCACAAAGTTGCCATGACATATCACCCGCAGACCAACGGGCAAGTCGAGATCTCTAACAGTGAATTGAAGTTTATCTTGGAGAAAGCTGTAAATCCTTCACACAAGGATTGGTCTGCTAGGCTCAATAATGCACTTTGGGCTTACCAAACCGCATACAGGACACCCCTAGGCATGTCTCCCTATAGAGTTGTCTACGGCAAGTCTTTTCACCTTCCTATAGAGATCGAGCATATTGGGCCATTTCAACAATGAACATGGATTGGGAGAAAGTTGGACAGAAGCATTTGTTGGACTTGAATGCGATAGAAGAATTCCAAGCATCTGCCTATAACAATGCCAAGTTGCACAAGGAGAAAACAAAAAGATGGCATGATAGAAAATTTTTTCCAAGCCAATTGGTGCTTCTTTATAACTCACGCCTTAGACTCTTTCCAGGTAAACTAAAATCACGATGGACTGGACCATTCGAGGTGGTTAAACCCTACTCCCATGGTGCCGTTGTGATCCGAATGATCAAGAATGGATCTGAGTTCAAGGTTAATGGGCAAAGATTAAAGCATTAATTTAGAACCCATGTCGAGAGAGACAAGCACGCAGTATCCTCGGGAGATGCATGAAAATGCCCTTACTAGGAATTATTTCATTTTATTTTTTGGTTATTTATTTTCGAACTTGTTATTTTTAATTTTTTGTTATTTTAATTTGTTTTGGAATTTTCTTTTCTATCTTTTTATTTATTTTAATTTTGCTATTTGAATTTTCAGTTAATTAGGATTTTTGCCTATTTATCTTTAGTTTAAATTTTCAAATTTGTTTTAATTTTGTTTCGGTTAGTTATTTTAGATTGTTTTTAAATTTAGTTATTTATCTTTCTTTTATATTTTATCTTTCTTTTATTGTTGAATTTTAAATTTGAGTTTTTCTTTTATCATATTCATTTAATTTTTTATTTATTTTATTCTATTTCTTTTAGGTCTAGAGTTTGAATTGGAGAAGGATTGAAGAATTTGTTGGAAATTCATCCCATGGAGATCAAGGGCCGGCAATTATACACAATTATTTTCAAACCCTAGCAATATTTCACTTATATTTTTTTCCTTAACCCTAGCTGCACCACTCTCTTCCTCTTTTCATCCTTTCTTTTTCACCTAATGGTGAGACATCACTCAACCTTTCACCTTTCCATCAACTTTATTCACTTCACCAATATAACATCAACCCTCCATCTTTCAAGTCTTGAAAATTTTCTTCTCTTGTTTTCCTTGGACAGAAATCATATCCACAAACCTCAAAACCATAGATGAAATTTTTCCCTCATGCACGCCACAACCATCATACCATAAGTTCACCACTTCGGCAGTGCAGAAGCGGTTCAAAGAGAAGTTCGCAATGTGAAGAGTTTGAGAGGAGCAATGCTTTGCCTATGAAATGCCTCACCCGAGTTTTGGTCTTGAGGAGTCCATCTATGCAACGATCGAGAGTCACAAATGGCCAATAATCTGTAAACAATCGATTGGACTAAACATCTCATGGGTAAGAGAATTTTATTCTCATATTTTTAGTCCTGATAACCCGATTGTATTTGTTCGTGGTAGGGTCATTCTTCTTGACGCCACCGCCATTAACGCCTACTATGGTTTATTCTTCGAAGAAGACGAACATGCTAAGTTTGTGGAGAACGTGACTCGTAAGAAGATGGACCAAGTTTTGAAGGATCTTACCATTGAAGGAATGGAATGGAATAAGGGAGAGCTTAAAGGAACAGTAAATCGTATCTTTGCGGTGTATCAAAGATCAGGATATTACTCTTATGCGGATCATCTTGGAGGAATACCCCGATCACCACATATCATTCTATGTGTTCCATACAGAGCTACTTTCCACAGAAAATGAAGCTGGCCAGACTGGCCCAACTGAGAAAGAACATGCTGCGGCAACAGCTGCCAAAGATAAAGGTAAGAAACCCATGACTGAACCTATGTGTAACCCCCTTGACCAGGCTTAGTCGCAAGACCGAATCGAGAGAGCTACATTAGGTTTTATCGAAATAAACCCCAAAGAGAATTACATACGAACCAATCTATTTTTTCTTTTATCTTATCTGCATGCATTTTTAGGTCCTAAAGTGTGCATACATGCCATGGTTAAAATCGTAGCTCAATCGTTCTAGGGACTAAAATGTAACTTCTAGTATTTGATCGAGCTTTTACCAAATTAAAATTACCAATCTTCAATTAGTCATATTACATACCATAATGTTAAATTACAACCCAAAATAATCATTCATACTCATTTATTTGCATAATTAAGAAACATGGACCAAAATGAAAACCTATCAAACTTTACATAGCACCTTAACCAAATTAACTGCCAGGGTTTCAGTACGGGTGTCCACCGTATGATACGGTGTTGAAGAATAATGGCATACCAATACGGTCCTCATTCATATCAGTATGGTACGCATAATTTCCAAATTCCAGATTCTAGCGGTTAAGAACCATTCCGAAACGGTTACCCGTGTACTGAAACCTCCCCTGTTTACAAGCTTGGTGTACCGATATGGTTACCATGTGTATCGGTACGGCTAGGCAAATTTGTGCCATTTGAGCCGTGATCAGTCCCCGCGTACCGAAATAGAAGGGTTGTACCAGTTCGGTAGGGCCTGTAATGACCTCTAGGTCTAACACATGACACTTTAGCTCAATCCAACACCCTCAATACAACATATAAACATCATGTAACATCATAAGCACTCAAACATCAGCCATAACAACATTCCAAGAGATCATATTATGCATGGCATCTTCAAACATCAACCTAAAAGCATGATTTCTACCCAAGCATGCTTAAAGTTTCCCAACCCTTCAAAACACAAGTAGGAAAGCATCATACAAGTCTAAAACCATAATCCAAACTATTACAACAGGGAGTATCTCCAAAATATATCTCTCGAACAACCTAGTCACATTGTCTTCTTATTACTACTTAGAAAGTATTAAAGCCATACTTTGAAAAGTGACAAAGCCTTGGTTCCTTCTTGCTCACGTGCAGCCCGTATAGCTATTTCTTTGCATTGACGAGGAAAAGAGAGCGTAAGCAAAAATCTTAGTGAGAGAATCGCAAAAATACTTATCAATGCATTTAAAATCATTTAGCTCAAAACACATGTTTATAACTCATGATAAAACATCTCATGCTTCTCATGTCATCTCAAAATATGCAAATTTAAATCATTTCAATACATGTATCATGGATTCAAACTCTACCTCAATTTAAGCTTCACACCACAACACTTTATAACAAGCTTAAAGCGTAACACATGTATATACACAATCATATCCATATCTCATTATACATTATCTCATATAATGGCTTTCAAGTGATTCAAAAATAGTAACCTTCCCATTCATAAAACACATCGGATACACAGATTCTCAAGTGGTTCACACAACCACTTCACATACATACCTCAACCGGAGTAACGACACACTTGCCCACCTCAACGGTTCAAATCGGAGTAATGTAACATTTACCCACCTCTACAGTTTAGTGGTATTAATCCACCAGCGAGAGAAAAAAGAACATTTACCCACCTCAACCGCTACAGTTCACATGTTGGAGATTACAGACTCTTTAACACCTCTCAACACACATGAGGCTACTTTTTGTAGTTTATTTTCAATCCTATGACCGGTCAACTATATCCGATAACATTTTAAACACAGCCACTGGCCAATATATTCAATAACCAACATTACCTCACTATTTTACATATGCATCAAAATTATTCCAACACAATTCATTAAACCTTGTATTTTTATTTTCTCAAATACTTGCATAAACCATATGCTAATCTCAAAAGTCATTATCAATGATTAATTGCATCATTTTACACTTCCAAATCATGCATAATACAATAAGTAATAAATTTGTAAACATGTGCATGAGATTTCATTTATAAAAATTGAAAACCGAGAGAAACTCAACTGATACTTACTTCCAAGCTTAGATAGGTGTTTCAAACCTTATCTAAACTCCCACAACTCATTTTCAAACCTTTTTACAACAGTAAAATGTTTATCCACTCACCAACTGACCAACGCTCACCAGTCGATGCGCGACTCAAGCCTCCGCAACTTTTGCGCCTTCTTCGTTTAGCAAAGGATTCAGCTCTCTTGCTTTAACAAGCCAAAAACAGAAGATTAAGAACACATCTCTGTATCAAAACCCTTCGGCAACCAACAATCGCAATAACACCTTACAAGAATCTACCAAACACCTTTCGAAAACCAATGAGAACACCACCTAACCATACTCCAGCAAAGGCCAGCCAACATCCAGCAATTCTAACACATTAACAACATCAATTAACATTCAAAAAATCCTAAACACATCCTTATATCTCAAGCAACACCAAATCAACCAAATCACACTATAAACCAACAATAAACAACCTAAAAACTAGCAATCTATATAGTTTCGAGATTCTATTTGTAATATTCCAAATTTTTGGTTTGTGACCAAAATGAAAATTTTGAAAGTTTGGTGGTTAAAGAATAAATTTCAGAAACGTTTACGGACTAAATTGCAATTTTCAAAAGTTATGTATTTTAGTCCCATAAATGAATAGTTCACCCCCAAGAATGACGTTTATGTGTTACTCGAATTTTTCGTACAGTTTGTATTAGTGGCTATAAAGCGATAAAGTTTGAAAATAATTCGGATAATCAGATCGAATCTGATATTCAAGATATTTTAAAAGATGATAAGGCAAGGTTAAAAATATCTTTTCCATGTCTTAAAATGAAAGGATTTAACATGGACCATTAGATTAAAGTAGGTTTTCCATGTTAAATATGAGTCGTTGGATGAAAAAAGGGCAAGATGGTAATTTTGGCAAATTCCAAGGGCAAAGTTGGTAATCACTGACTACTTGGATGAGTAGGTAGACATGTGGAAAAATTTGAAGCATTGGATTACAAGGGAAAATTGGACTTTTTGCCATAAAAGAGTTTTTTTTATTTTTATATTAATATGACAAATGGATTAAAATGAAAGAAAGAAAAATTCAAGATTTTCAAGCTTATTTAGTTGGATTTTGGATGAAAGAATGAAACATGAAATTGATCTCCATGAAATTCTCTATCTTTTGGTACCATTTATTCATGTTTTCTTTGTTTGAAACCCTAGTTTTATGATTTTGATGGATGAAGGGGATGTTTAAATATGATGAGTTAAGGTTAGTTTTTGATGAAGTTGTTGTTGTAGAATCATATCCAAGCTTGTATGGTGATTGAAACTAATTGAAAGTAGTTAAATACTAAATTGGATTAAGTTAGGGTTTTGATAGGAAGTTGAATTTAGTTTGATGTTGATATGGGAATGATTATAGAAGCTTGGAAATGAGGTTTAGAAGTGGAATTCATGCTTGAATCAAGTTGGAAAATTTGGATGTAGTGACCTTTCATATTCGGCATATTGGAAGAATATTAGGGAAAATTTTGGAAAATTCTCCTAAGGCTAGAAATGATGTGAGAATGATTTTACAAGGCTTAAATTGTTGTTTGGATTAATTTGGAACTTTGTTAAGTTCTAAGGTCCTTTTCGCATACTTTGATAAAATTAAGCGATTAAGATGCAAATGTTGAAAAGTTGAGGTATTATGCTGAAAATAAATGTTAGAAGCTTCAATTGGATCATTTTCAGAAATTTGCTAAGTGTTGAGGACCAAATAGCAAATTAAGGGAAATATGGGATTGAAATGGAAATTGGTTAGAAATTTATGTGTAAGGTCTGAAAGTATTCTTGGAATACTTAAATATGTTGTTAATGATTGAATTTAAAGTTCAATGGCAATGGGCCATTTTGAATAATTTGGAAAGTTGAGGTGAATTCTAAAAGAATTCATTTTATGGTTATTTTGTGAATTTGTGATGGATATGGATAGTGAAGGATTTTTAGGAATTTTATTCCTAATATGTGCTTATGTTAGAATGATACTAACATACGCTTTGAAATGTATGTATTCGGTAAACGATGATTTTATGGATCATGATCAAGAGTAAAGCTAAAAGCAACAGTAAGATTACTAGTGAGGCATCAAGTGAGTGCAATGCATAGATAACATGATATATGGATGTTTTCTACATCCTTAGGAAGACTTGCGATGAGTCTACCTTGTTTATTTTGGCAAGATATTTATATCATAATCATATATTTGACATATTCTAAATATGTCAAAAGTTGAATATAAATGCATGGATCACTAGTTATATATGATGTTGTATTATGAATGTTATTTCGGGTATGAACTGCCCAATGTTAAATGATATTGATATACATTGCCATGGATGAATTAAATACGGAAATTATGGCCAAATAAGTCATTGAGGGACTGAGTATAGTTGGCATGCCATAGAGTCCAACAACACGCTACATATTCTAGTATCCGGGATAGCATTATAGTGTATATAAATGACACTTAGTGTATGGTTAACATAGCCTTATAAACGTGCATATTCAGGTTAGCACTTCAGTGCATATTTGACTCGTGTACCCAGGGTCCTCATAGGTTATATTTGGGCTATGAAATCGGGAAATCAGGAAATAATTGATAAACGGGCTAAAGAGTTTATACACTCTTAAAGTTAAGGTAAGTATATTGGTAAGAAATTTATATCCGGTTTATATTATGTTGATATATGATTAACATAAAGGTAAGGTATATCTAGTGATTCAAACTGCATATATACGGTTATATGTTATTATTTATTGTTATAGTTATGTTATATTGCACCGAATATTATTATTGCCACACAATTTATATACTTAGCATGTGATGGTTTTCACGCGTAGGTAAAAAGAAAAATTCGGAGTAAGGAGCGGGCATCCTACTTATCCGGAATATAAATACAATATCAGTAATAACATCCTTTGATGTGTTTTGATGTTTCTAGATGGCATGTATATATCTTAAAATTTATTGGTTACATACTAGTTTATGTTTATTGTTAATGATGAGCAGTCATATCAAAGTTAGAATCGTATAATGACTAGAAAAGGGTAAAATAGAGTAATCGGGTAGACTATTATTTTTAGCAGTTATATTGCTTAGATATCATATATAAGAATTGTCAAGTTGCTGCCTGAAATCGGACTCAATTATGTTGGTTAAAAAATTTTGAAATATGACTCTACGCAATAAATGGTAAAATAAATAATTATAAATTTTCTTATAAATACTAAAGAGAAATGTTGGTATATTCCTTATGTGATGTTCTAATTCGTATTGGATATTATATACTAGTTAGGGTGTTACATTTATTGGTATTAGAGCTACAGGTTTAGCTGGTTCTGGACATAAATCGGGTATATAGATAGTCAGAATTATATACATGCCACTAGGATGTCAAAATTTCTGATATTTGTATAAATATAATGGGATGCCTAGTAATTAGTGTTGTTGCTCCTTACTTAAAAAGGATGATTATGAAATTAATAGATGTCAGATCATCGAGAATATCGTCAGGAAATTGAGCGTGATATGCATGTCCTGAGTGGAAGTAATGATGTGAATAAAAATCCACCTCAGAGGCAGCAGAATGTAGAGCCATTAGCTCAGGAGCAAAGAAATATGTCTGTACAAGATCAAGGCTTACTTCTTTAGGCATTGGATGCTATTATAAATCAGCGAGCATCAGTATCAGTTTCAAAGGAATTAAGTAAAATGAAAGCACAAGAATTTTGGGGTGATACTGATGCAGATCCTATGGCCGCTAATTACTGGTTAAATGATATTAAGATCATGTTACGTAGGATTCCTTGTGATGATCAAGGAAAGTTGAAAGGAGTAGTATC
The DNA here is from genome assembly GCA_019671005.1 of Hibiscus mutabilis. NCBI lineage: Eukaryota > Viridiplantae > Streptophyta > Magnoliopsida > Malvales > Malvaceae > Hibiscus > Hibiscus mutabilis. The sequence goes on along the minus strand of CM033713.1, from coordinate 40,083,971 downwards.
CCCTCTGATGGAGTAAGCGAGCATGTGGTGGAATGTAGTCACTACACGGGTTCCTCTAGAATAGATTACATGGGAATTCTTTCAGAATGAATTCAAAGAAAAATATTTTGGGGACTTGTTCATCGAAGAAACAAGATAGCAGTTCCTGGATATGAGATAATCAGGTAGGACAGTCTATGAATACGAATATGAAAAAATAGACTAAGTCGATTTGTAGTAGAAATTCTTCCAACTGAAAAATCTCGAATCAATAAATTCATTCTGGGAAAGTATTGGCTATCGACATATGACACTACAGTTGAATGTCAATTAAAAAGGGTAGTCTTAAAAGAACCAGATGGTTTAGAAATAATATTTGAAGAAGAAATGCAGAATTATTTAGGTAAGGAGACTGTAGCTGTAACTGCTGAAAAGTTATTATCACATGAGTATGAAGCATATTTAGCTCATGTGATAAATACTTCTGAAACAAAGATAAATCTGGAAAATATACCCATGATGCGGGAATTTCTAGATGTTTTTTCGGATGAATTACCAGGATTACCTCCTGATCGAGAGGTGGAATTTGGTATTGATGTGCTTCCTGGAACAACACCAATATCAATAGCACCTTACAGAATGGCTCCCACATAACTCAAAGAACCGAAGGCTCAATTGCAAGAATTATTGGATAAAGGTTTTATACGACCAAGTATATCACCTTGGGGAGCTCCAGTCCTATTTGTGAAAAGAAAGATGGATCAATGAGGTTATGTGTGGATTACCATCAACTTAATAAAGTGACGGTGAAGAATAAATATCCTTTACCAAGGATTGATGACCTCTTTGATCAACTTAAAGGAGGAACGATGTTTTCTAAAATTGATTTTCGATCGGGATATCATCAATTGAAGATCAAAGAAGCAGATATACAAAAGACAGCTTTCAGAACTAGATATGGGCATTATGAGTTTGTAGTAATGGCTTTTGGACTTACAAATGCACCGACAACTTTTATGGATCTGATGAATCGGATATTCAAATCATATTTGGATCAGTTTGTGGTGGTATTCGTAGATGATATATTGGTTTATTCAAGAACCAAAGAGGATCATGATACTCATCTTCGAGTAGTTCTTTAGATCCTCTGAGAAAAGAAGTTATATGCAAAGCTATCAAAGTGCGAATTCTTGTTGTCTGAAGTAGCTTTCCTTGGACACATAGTCTTTGAGGAAGGAATTTGAGTTGATCCTAAAAAGTTTCAAGCAATACTTGAATGGAAAGTTCCTTAGAATGTCTCTGAAGTGAAAAGTTTCTTGGGATTAGCTGGTTATTATCGGCGGTTCTTGTACCGCCCCAATAACTAAGCTATTAAGAAAAGATGTGCCATTTGTTTGGACTGGTCAATGTCAGGAAAGCTTCGCAAATTAAAGAAGATATTAACAGAAGCTCCTATTTTGGTACAACCAGAATCTGGGAAGGATTTCACCATATATAGTGATGTATCCATAATGGTTTGGGATGTTTATTGATGCAAGAAGGAAAGGTTGTAATGTATGCTTCTCGATAACTCAAAACTCATGAAAGGAATTATCGTACTTATGATTTAGAGTTGGTTGTTGTGGTGTTCGCTTTGAAGATTTGGCGTCACTACTTATATGGTGAAAATGCTACATTTTCACAGATCACAAAAGTTAGAAATATTTGTTGTCTCAAAAGGAGCTTAATTTGAGACAAAGAAGGTGAATAGAACTTATCAAGGATTATGATGTAATCATAGATTACCATCCGGGGAAGGCTAATGTGGTAGCATATGCACTTAGCCAGAAGATATTTTCTGCCTTAAGAACATTGAATACTCAGTTAGGGTTACAGGAAAATGGTACAATAATGGCTGAGCCAAGCCTATTCTGATAAAAAGGATTAAAGAGTTACAAGCAAAGGATAAAGAATGCTTGGAATAGAAGAAACAAGTTGAATATGTTGAATCTAAAGATTTTTAAGTAAAATCAAATGGATGCTTACGTTATAGGAGACGTGTATACATTCTTGAAGATGAGGATTTAAAAAGGGAAATATTTTTAGAAGCACATTTCAGCCCTTTAACTATGAATCTGAAAGGCAACAAAATGTATCAAGAAGTAAAAAGTCGATTTTGGTGGCCTAGTATGAAACGAGCTATTTATGAGTTTGTTGCTAGGTGCTTAACATGTCAACAAGTAAAGGCAGAACATCAAGTTCCATCAGGGTTGCTCCAACCAATCTCAAGTCCACAGTGGAAATGGGAAAAAGTTACAATGGATTTTGTAATAGGTTTACCATTGACACTGAGTAAGAAAGATTTGATTTGGGTGATTATGGATCATTTGACTAAGATGGCACATTTCATACCAATTCGAATGGACTATTCTTTCAACAAGTTGGTTATTAAGGAAATGGTTAGACTGCATGGTGTTCCTATGTTTATTATTTCGGATAGAGATCCAAGGTTCACTTCAAGGTTTTGGAATGCGTTACATGAAGCATTGGGAACTCGGCTGCACTTCAGTACTGCTTTCCATCCTCAAACAGATGGAAAATCAGAAAGAACTATCCAAATACTCAAAGATATGCTCAGAGCATGCATAATTAACTTTGCTGGTTCATGGGAAAAATATCTTCCATTAGCTAAGTTTGCCTACAATAATAGTTATCAATCCAGTATAAAGATGGCACCTTATGAAGCATTATATGGAAGAAAATACTGAACATTGTTGAATTGGTTCGAGTTGGAGGATCGAAAAATCATCAGACCAGATCTTGTTCAAGAAACAGAGAATAAGGTAAAGATAATTCAAGATAATCTGAAGACTGCTTCTGATAGACAAAAGTCATATTCAGATCTTAAAAGAAAGGATATTGAGTTCAAAGTTGGAGATAAAGCATTCTTAAAGGATTCACCATGGAAAAAGGTATTACGCTTTTGACGAAAAGGAAAGCTTAGTCCAAAATTCATTGGTCCTTATAAATTCTTAAAAAAAGTCGGTCCAGTGGCATATCAACTAGCTTTACCACTGGATTTGAGTAAAGTACATGATGTATTTCATGTGTCTATGCTTCGAAAATATCGATCAAATCCTTCACGTGTTATTGCACTAGAAGAGATTGAGATTCAATTGGATTTGACATATGATGAAGAACCTGTAATAATTTTAACTCGAGGAGAAAAACAATTAAGGAACAAGAAGATTCCTCTAGTTAAAATCTGTGGAGAAATCACAAAGTAAAAAAAGCTACTTGGGAAACAGAAGAAGTAATGAAAAAGCAGTATCAGTACCTTTTTAAATCAAGTAAGTAAGGAAAATTCGAGGATGAACTTTCTTAAGCGGGAGAATTGTAATATCCCAAATTTTTTGTTTGTGACCAAAATGAAAATTTTGAAAGTTTGGTGGTCAAAGTATAAACTTTGGAAAAGTTCAAGGACTAAATTGTACTTTTCAAAAGTTATGTATTTTAGTCCCATAAATGAATAGTTCACCCCCAAGAATGACGTTTTTGTGTTACTAGGATTTTTCGTACGGAGTTTGTATTAGTGGCTATAAAGCGATAAAGTTTGGAAAAATATTCGGATAATCGGATCGAATCAAATATTCAAAATATTTTAAAAGATGATAAGGCAAGGCTAAAATATCTATTCCATGTCTTAAAATGAAAGGATTTAACATGGACCATTGGATTAAAGTAGGTTTTCCATGTTAAATATGAGCCGTTGGATGAAAAAAGGGCAAGATAGTAATTTTGGCAAATTCCAAGGGCAAAGTTGGTAATCACTAACTACTTGGATTATTTTTGACCCATGGATGAGTAGGTAGACATGTGGAAAAATTTCAAGCATTGGATTACAAGGGCAAATTGGACTTTTTGCCATAAAAGAGATTTTTTATTTTTATATTAAGATGACAAATGGATTAAAATGAAAGAAAGGAAAATTCAAGATTTTCTCATCATCTTTCTCCCTCGTTCGAACACCCCCAAAGGTAAGAGGAAATAATTTTCTCTTTGATTTTCAAGCTTATTTAGATGGATTTTGGATGAAAGCATGAAATTGATCTCCATGAAATTCTCTATCTTTTGGTACCATTTATTCATGCTTTCTTTGTTTGAAACCCTAGTTTTATGATTTTGATAGATGAAGGGGGTGTTTAAATATGATGAGTTAAGGTTAGTTTTTGATGAAGTTGTTGTTATAGAATCATATCCAAGCTTGTATGATGATTGGAACTACTTGATAGTAGTTAAATACTAAAATGGTTAAGTAAGGGTTTTGATAGGAAGTTGAATTTAGATTGATGTTGATATGGGAATGATTATAGAAGCTTGGAAATAAGGTTTAGAAGTGGAATTCATGCATGAATTAAGTTGGAAAATTTGGATGTAGTGACCTTTCATATTTGGCATATTGGAAGAATATTAAGGAAAATTTTCCTAAGGCTAGAAATGATGTGAGAATGATTTTACAAGGCTTAAATTGTTGCTTGAATTATTTAGGAACTTTGTTAAGTTCTAAAGACCTTTTCGCATACTTTGATAAAATTAAGGGATTAAGATGCAAATGTTAAAAAGCTGAGGTATTATGCTAAAAATAAATGTTAGAAGATTCAATTGGATCATTTTGAGAAATTTGCTAAGTGTTGATGACCAAATAGCAAATTAAGGGAAATATGGGATTGAAATGGAAATTGGTTAGAAATTTATGTGTAAGGTTTGAAAGTATTCTTGGAATACTTAAATATGTTATTACTGATTGAATTTAAAGTTCAATGGCACGGAACCATTTTAATAATTTGGAATGTTGAGGTGAATTCTAAAAGAATTCATTTTATGGTTATTTTGTGAATTTGTGATGGATATGGATAGTGAAGGAATTTTAGGAATTTTATTCCTAATATGTGGTTATGTTAGAATGATACTAACATACGCTTTGAAATGTATGTATTCAGTAAATGATGATTTTATAGATCGTGATCATGATCAAGATCATAGTACGAGCATAGGAAAAGTTTCAAGAGTAAAGCTAAAAGCAACAGTAAGATACTAGTGAGGCATCAGGTGAGTGCAATACATACATAACATGATATATGGATGTTTTATACATCATTAGGAAGACTAGCGATGAGTCTACCTTGTTTATTTTGGCATGATATTTATGTCATAATCATATATTTGACATGTTCTAAATATGTCAAAAGTTGAATATAAATGCATGGATCACTAGTTATATATGATGTTGTATTATGAATGTTATTTCTGGTATGAGCTGCCCAATGTTAAATGATATTGATATACATTGACATGGATGAATTAAATACGGAAATTATGCCCAAATAAGTCATTAAGGGACAAGGTATAGTTGGCATGCCATAGAGTCCAACAGCACGCTGCATATTCGGGTATCCTGGATAGCACTATAGTGTATATAAATGACACTTAGTGTATGGTTAGCACGGCCTTATAAACGTGCATATTCGGGTTAGAACTTCGGTGCATATTTGACTCGTGTACCCAGAGTCCTCATAGGTTATATTTAGGCTATGAAATCGGGAAATAATTGATAAATGGGCTCAAGAGTTTATACACTCTTAAAAGTTATGGTAAGTATATTGGTAAGAAATTTATATCCGGTTTATATTATGTTGATATATGATTAACATAAAGGTAAGGTATATCTAGTTATTCAAACTGCATAAATACGATTATATGTTATTATTTTTTGTTATAGTTATGTTATGTTGCACCGAATATTATTATTGCCTCACTAAGTATATACTTAACGTGTGATGGTTTTCACGCGTAGGTAAAAAGAAAAATCAGAGTAAGGAGCGGGCATCCTACTTATCCAGAATATAAATGTGGTATCTGTAATAACATCCTTTGGTGTGTTTTGATGTTTCTAGATGGCATGTATATATGTTAAAATTTATCGGTTACATACTAGTTTATGTTTATTGCTAATGATGAGTAGTCATATCAAAGTTAAAATTGGGTAATGACTAGAAAAGGGTAAAATCGAGTAATCAGGTAGATTTTTATTTTAGGCAGTTATATTCCTTAGATATCATAGACAAGAATTGTCAAGTTGCTGCCTAAAACCGGACTCAATTATGTTGGTTAAAAAAATGAAATATGACTCTACGCGATAAATGGTGAAATAAATAATTATAATTTTTCTTATAAATACTAAAGATAGATGTTGGTATATTCTTTATGTGATGCTCTAATTTGTATTGGATATTATATAATAGTTAGGGTGTTACACCATTGATAAATCAATCCTTTCAACATTAAAATACATCCAAAATAAGATATAAATCAAATAAATCCATCCTCAAAATAGATCCAACTCAGTTTCTATAAATTTTCCAAGAAAACTCAATTTAATTAACAAATCAATATTTAAATCACAAATCCACAACATAAATCAACAACAAAGGATCGAGAACTTGGAATTTCATTAAAGAACCTTTAATTAGAGGAGAGAAATGAAAATCACCTCTAATTGCTGACTTTTCCTTAATTGGCCAAGATTTGTTGAAATCCAAAGAGGTTTTGCAAAGATATTTGAAGAAATCAAGTGGAAATCAAAAAAGAAATCAATGAACAATGATTCCTGGAGATTTAGAAGTAGAAATATCGGTTTGTTTGCTGAGAAAAGTTCAGAGAAAATTTTGGAGAAAAGTGATTACGTGAGAAATGTTTTGAAGAAATATAGATCTTTTTATTAAATCCTTTTTAATACAATTAATAAACCATTTAAAAATACTTTAAAATGGCCATAATTAAGAAAGAAATCTATTGAAAAAGAATGGGTTAATAGCTCCTTAAAGATTCTAAGTTTTGATCCTTTTTTTATTTAGTCACCAAAATAGTTTTAAAAACGTCCAATTTAGTCACTAGACTAAAATGTCATAATCAGATATAATTTCCTCAAATTGAATTTAACAAATTATTTAAAATATTAATTAATTAATTTAAACCATTTTTCTATATTTTAATTTCCTTAAAATCACTTTTATAAAATTATTTTCCATAAACTATTCGAATTGCCTAAACTGGTTCTCACGAACCACCAATCTAACCCGGTTCATATCTAGGCCCATCTGCAGGGCGTTACACTATGTGAA